>CAWUFW010008280.1:0-600000 GCA_963921515.1 Calotriton arnoldi
CAGTGGTGTCTCGGCAGTGTAGGGGGTCGTGCTGGGGCTGGTGTTTCAGGGTTTAGGGCAGTGCAGTGGTGTTCGGGCAGTGTAGGGGGTCGTGCTGGGGCTGGCGTTTTAGGGTTTAGGGCAGAGCAGTGGTGTTCGGGCAGTGTAGGGGGTCGTGCTGGGGCTGGTGTTTCAGGGCTTAGGGCAGTGCAGTGGTGTTCGGGCATTGTAGGGGGTCTTGCTGGGGCTGGTGTTTCAGGGTTTAGGGCAGTGGTGTTCAGGCAGTGTAGGGGGTCTTGCTGGGGCTGATGTTTCAGGGTTTAGGGCAGTGCAGTGGTGTTCGGGCAGTGTAGGGGGTTGTGCTGGGGCTGGTGTTTCAGGGTTTAGGGCAGTGCAGTGGTGTTCGGGCAGTGTAGGGGGTCGTGCTGGGGGTAGTGTTTCAGAGTTTAGGGCAGTGCAGTGGTGTTCGGGCAGTGTAGGGGGTCATGCTGGGGGTGGTGTTTCAGGGTTTAGGGCAGTGCAGTGGTGTTCGGGTAGTGAAGGGGTCGTGCTGGGGGTGGTGTTTCAGGGTTTAGGGCAGTGCAGTGGTGTTCGGGCAGTGTAGGGGGTTGTGCTGCGGGTAGTGTTTCAGGGTTTAGGGCAGTGCAGTGGTGTTCGGGCAGTGTAGGGGGTCTTGCTGGGTCTGGTGTTTCAGGGTTTAGGGCAGTGCAGTGGTGTTTGGGCAGTGTAGGGGGTCGTGCTGGGGATGGTGTTTCAGGGTTTAGGGCAGTGCGGTGGTGTTCGGGCAGTGTAGGGGGTCGTGCTGGGGCTGGTGTTTCAGGGTTTAGGGCAGTTCAGTGGTAATTGACCCCTTGCAGTTTAATAGTGTTTTGGCCTCTTCTCGTCCCATCTGTTCGCAGGATTTGGTGGGATTTTCGGAGTGGATCTACAATTCTGTGACTGCGCTTTCCCATTCACGCGCCCCCGGACTGTCTAGAGAGTCCCCCTCTAAACTAAGCCTGGGCGTAGTTTGCGTAGTAGCACTTCACGTAGCTACGTGAAGTACATTCTCAACTTCACGTAGCTATGCACATTGCGTAGTGCGTAGCTGTGTGCTTGACTGAACTGTACAATAACTGCCAAAAGCATCTTGTACAGTGCAAGTTAAGATAAACTAAATATCTCTGTCTTTATATGCTAAAAATGCACATAGTTACTACACAAAAGTGAAAATGATAAATTAACAAGCAGTGAGAGAGGTGATGATTTTGGGATCCTCCCTAACCTAGGGAGAGAAGAACCAAGCAGATGTCTTGAAAACAAAAAACACATCTTTTGAACCATTCAGTGGTGGTCCCATCCTCTTAGGACCACCCCAAGCACAGTTATTGGCAAAAATACAATCCCAACCAAAGGCCCTGCAAAGCATTATGGGACGAGATTAGCAGTGGGCAGTGAATATTATAGTATCCAATATCAAAATAATTCTACAAAGAGCTGCAGTTCCACTAGTCGTTACTAGATGTGCCTCACGAGTCAAATGCAAAAGCTTCATGAAAGGGTTTCAATGCTTTTGCATTTGACTCGTGAGGGACATCTAGTAACGACTAGTGGAACTGCAGCTCTTTGTAGAATTATTTTGATATTGGACACTATAATATTCACTGCCCACTGCTAATCTCGTCCCATAATGCTTTGCAGGGCCTTTGGTTGGGATTGTATTTTTGCCCATAACTGTAGCTTGGGGTGGTCCTAGGAGGAAGGGACCACCATTGAATCGTTCACATGATATGCTTTTTGTGTTCAAGGCATCTGCTTGGTCCTCCCCTAGGTTAGGGGGGACTCCAAAATCATCACCTCTCTCATTGCTTGATATTTTGTCAAAGTTCATTTTTGTGAATTGGTTATATGCTTTTTAGCATAGAAAATTGCTTTATCAAAGCGTTTGACGATGTTTATTTTTAAGCGTGGGTGTAGCGTGTGCTTGACTGTACAATAATTTCCAAAAGCATCTTGTACAGTACAAGTTAAGATAAAATAAATATCTCTGTCTTTATATGCTAAAAATGCATATAGTTACCACACAAAAGTGAAAACAATAAATTAACAAGCAGTGAGAGAGGTGATGATTTTAGGATCCTTCCTAACCTAGGGGAAAACCAAGCAGATGCCTTGAAAACAAAAAACACATCTTTTGAACCATTCAGTGGTGGTCCCATCCTCTTAGGACCACCCCAAGCACAGTTATTGGCAAAAATACAATCCCAACCAAAGGCCCTGCAAAGCATTATGGGACGAGATTAGCAGTGGGCAGTGAATATTATAGTATCCAATGTCAAAATAATTCTACAAAGAGCTGCAGTTCCACTAGTCGTTACTAGATGTCCCTCACGAGTCAAATGCAAAAGCTTCATGAAAGGTTTTCAATACTTTTGCATTTGACTCGTGAGGGACATTTTGTAACGACTAATGGAACTGCAGCTCTTTGTAGAATTATTTTGATATTGGACACTATAATATTCACTTCCCACTGCTAATCTCGTCCCATAATGCTTTGCAGGGCCTTTGGTTGGGATTGTATTTTTGCCCATAACTGTGCTTGGGGTGGTCCTAGGAGGAAGGGACCACCATTGAATCGTTCACAAGATATGCTTTTTGTGTTCAAGTCATCTGCTTGGTCCTCCCCCTAGGTTAGGGGGGACTCCAAAATCATCACCTCTCTCATTGCTTGATATTTTATTCTCAAAGTTCATTTTTGTGAATTGGTTATATGCTTTTTAGCATAGAAAATTGCTTTATCAAAGCATTTGAAAGTGTTTATTTTACTGCTGCTACGTTACGTCAATTAGCACAGTTATTCATTCTGCTACGTGCAATTTGCGTAGTAGCACAAACTTTGCATGCTCCGTGAGCGTAGCGAAGTATTATGCCCAGGGTTACTCTAAACCCTGGTTCTCGCCCGAGCTCCACTCTCTGAAACACGATTGTAAAGTACTGGAGAGACGGTGGCGCTCCAATAACTACTGTTTGTTGGCAAAACTTGCGCTTAGATCTAAACAAAAAAGTTACTATAGGGCGATTGCGGGTGCAAAAAGCAGATATTATTCCGCCTGCATTGACCAGGCTAATAATAACACTAAAGAAATATTTTCAATAGTGCAGAGTTTTGTGGCTTCCTGTGCCGTGGTCTGTTCATTGCCTGTGTCGGAGTCGTGGTGCAATACTCTTGCTAAGTTCTTTCGGGACAAAATTCAGACCATCCAGGCGGCTTTTTCCGCTGACTCTGGAGGACCTTTAGCTCTTTCCATCTCCCCTGTGGCCCTTCTGGGCTCTACTGCCAAACTATTGACCTTCTCCCCTGTTGAGTTGGCATGCACCCTTAAAATTCTTAAGGGTTTGAAATCAGGCTCGCCCACCGATCCATGTTCAGCTAGGCTTTTAGCACTTTCCGCCGACACCATTAACACAGTTGTTAACAATATTGTCAATATGTCCCTGTTGGAGGGCCGGGTGCCGGTCACCTGGAAACAGGCTAAGATTCTCCCCCTTTTAAAAAAGCCCTCACTAGATGCCTTGAATCCTGGCAACTACCGCCCAATTTCCCTTCTGCCTAGTCTTGCTAAAGTGTGTGAGAAGGTAGTCACAGGACAACTTACGGACTATGTGGAAGGTGCTGGTCTACTTCATCCTGCACAGTCGGGCTTTCGAGCCTCTTATAGCACAGAATCCGCGTTGGTGGAGGTGTCGGAGGCCATTCGGGAGTGTCTGGACGCCGGCGGGAGGGCAGCTTTGATTATGCTGGACCTCTCGGCGGCGTTCGATACAGTGCCTCACTCCCTACTTTTGGCTCGCCTTTCGGAGATTGGTATTGCGGGTGCGGCCTTAAGCTGGCTTACCTCTTTCCTGGCGGACCGTTCACAGCTGGTTTGGCTTCCACCGTGCGCCTCCTCCCCCCAACCTGTGGCTACTGGAGTCCCTCAGGGTTCGTCCCTTAGCCCCCTCCTCTTTAACATTTATGTTACCCCGCTGATATATCTAGCGGAGGAGCTGGGGGCTAAGGTGATTGCCTATGCGGATGACACTCAGCTTCTGTTTACTTGGGAGGGCACTGATGCTGATGTTTCCTCTGCTCAACACTGTCTACTTTCGGTTTTCTGCTGGTTGGCACAGGCCCAGCTAAAATGTAATGAAGAGAAATCCGAAATACTTTTGTATGGGAAATTTCCCTCTAATTTTAGAGAGCTATTGTGGCCCCCAGGGTTTCCGCTGCCGTGTTTGTTGGGTGCTACCGCAAAAAACCTGGGCGTTTGGTTTGAGGAAAATTTAACCTTTGCCACCCATATCAAGAAGCTGGCGGGGTCCTGCTTTGGGATTTTAAAATCTTTGAGGAAATTTCTCCCTCTGCTCCCTAGGGCAGCTAGGGAAACCGTGGTCCGGGCTTTGATTTTGTCTCGCCTGGACTACGCCAATGCTTTGTATGTAGGGACCCCTGGCTATCTGCTGAACAAGCTTCAGGTGGTGCAGAATGCGGCGGCCCGCCTCTTGCTTGATCTTCCCAGGAGGAGTAGCGTTCGCCTCCATCTGTGCTCCTTGCACTGGCTTCCTGTGGAGGCGCGAATCAAATTCAAAGTCTTGTCAATTGCCCATAATGCCCTTTATGGCCGGGGACCAACCTACCTGCAAAAGAGGTTTTCTTTCTATGCGCCGACAAGACAGTTGCGCTCCTCTTCGCAACTATTGGCCCAGGTTCCACGCTTTTCTCGGCAAAGGCTGGGTGGCTGCTCTCTTGTTCGTAAGGCGGCCCTTGGCTGGAATACATTGCCTCTGGCTCTACGCAGCATTTCAGACTCCCGCATTTTCAAAAAAAAGTTGAAAACCATCCTGTTTTAAGCTCAGACTCATGATCCGCTCAGGTGACCGCGCCGGGACACTCCTTGGAGTAGCCGAGCGCGCTACAAATGCATATAACATAACATAACATAACATTCGGGCAGTGTAGGGGGTCATGCTGGGGCTGGTGTTTCAGGGTTTAGGGCAGTGCAGTGGTGTTTGGGCAGTGTAGGGGGTCGTGCTGGGGCTAGTGTTTCAGGGTTTAGGGCAGAGCAGTGGTGTTCAGGCAGTGTAGGGGGTTGTGCTGGGGGTGGTGTATCAGGGTTTAGGGCAGTGCAGTGGTGTTCGGGCAGTGTAGAGGTCTTGCTGGGGGTGGTGTTTCAGGGTTTAGGGCAGTGGTGTTCAGGCAGTGTAGGGGGTCTTGCTGGGGGTAGTGTTTCAGTGTTTAGGGCAGTGCAGTGGTGTTAGGGCAGTGTAGGGGGTCGTGCTGGGGGTGGTGTTTCCGGGTTTAGGGCAGTGCAGTGGTGTTCGGGCAGTGTAGGGGGTCGTGCTGGGGGTGGTGTTTCAGGGTTTAGGGCAGTGCAGTGGTGTTCGGGCAGTGTAGGGGGTCGTGCTGGGAGGTGGTGTTTCAGGGTTTAGGGCAGTGCAGTGGTGTTCGGGCAGTGTAGGGGGTCGTGCTGGGGGGGTGGTGTTTCAGGGTTTAGGGCAGTGCAGTGGTGTTTGGGCAGTGTAGGGGGTCATGCAGGGGTGGTGTTTCAGGGTTTAGGGCAGTGCAGTGGTGTTCAGGCAGTGTAGGAGGTCATGCAGGGGGTGGTGTTTCATTGTTTAGGGCAGTGCAGTTGTGTTCGGGCAGTGTAGGGGGTCGTGCTGGGGGTGGTGTTTCAGGGTTTTGGGCAGTGCAGTGGTGTTCGGGCAGTGTAGGGGGACGTGCTGGGGTGGTGTTTCAGGGTTTAGGGCTGAGCAGTGGTGTTCGGGCAGTGTAGGGGGTCATGCTGGGGGTAGTGTTTTAGTATTTAGGGCAGAGCAGTGGTGTTTTGGCAGAGTAGGGGGTTGTGCTGGGGGTGGTGTTTCAGGGTTTAGGGCAGTGCCGTGGTGTTCGGGCAGTGTAGGGGGTCATGCTGGGGGTTGTGTTTCAGGGTTTAGGGCAGTGCAGTGGTGTTCGGGCAGTGTAGGGGGTCGTGCAGGGGTGGTGTTTCAGGGTTTAGGGCAGTGCAGTGGTGTTCGGGCAGTGTAGGGGGTCATGCAGGGGGTGGTGTTTCAGGGTTTAGGGCAGTGCAGTGGTATTCGGCCAGTGTAGGGGGTCTTGCTGGGGGTGGTGTTTCAGGGTTTAATGCAGTGGTGTTCAGGCAGTGTAGGGGGTCTTGCTGGGGGTGGTGTTTAAGGGTTTAGGGCAGTGCAGTGGTGTTCGGACAGTGTAGGGTGTCTTGCTGGGGGTGGTGTTTCAGGGTTTAGGGCAGTGCAGTGGTGTTCGGGCAGTGTAGGGGGTCGTGCTGGGGGGTGGTGTTTCAGGGTTTAGGGCAGTGCAGTGGTGTTTGGGCAGTGTAGGGGGTCATGCAGGGGGTGGTGTTTCAGGGTTTAGGGCAGTGCAGTGGTGTTCAGGCAGTGTAGGAGGTCATGCAGGGGGTGGTGTTTCATTGTTTAGGGCAGTGCAGTTGTGTTCGGGCAGTGTAGGGGGTCGTGCTGGGAGTGGTGTTTCAGGGTTTTGGGCAGTGCAGTGGTGTTCGGGCAGTGTAGGGGGACGTGCTGGGGTGGTGTTTCAGGGTTTAGGGCAGAGCAGTGGTGTTCGGGCAGTGTAGGGGGTCATGCTGGGGGTAGTGTTTTAGGGTTTAGGGCAGAGCAGTGGTGTTTGAGCAGAGTAGGGGGTTGTGCTGGGGGTGGTGTTTCAGGGTTTAGGGCAGTGCAGTGGTGTTCGGGCAGTGTAGGGGGTCATGCTGGGGGTTGTGTTTCAGGGTTTAGGGCAGTGCAGTGGTGTTCGGGCAGTGTAGGGGGTCATGCAGGGGGTGGTGTTTCAGGGTTTAGGGCAGTGCAGTGGTGTTCGGGCAGTGTAGGGGGTCATGCAGGGGGTGGTGTTTCAGGGTTTAGGGCAGTGCAGTGGTGTTCGGCCAGTGTAGGGGGTCTTGATGGGGGTGGTATTTCAGGGTTTAATGCAGTGGTGTTCAGGCAGTATAGGGGGTCTTGCTGGGGGTGGTGTTTAAGGGTTTAGGGCAGTGCAGTGGTGTTCGGACAATGTAGGGTGTCTTGCTGGGGGTGGTGTTTCAGGGTTTAGGGCAGTGCAATGGTGTTTGGGCAGTGTAGGGGGTCGTGCTGGGGCTGGTGTTTCAGGGTTTAGGCCAGTGCAGTGGTGTTCGGGCAGTGTAGGGGGTCGTGCTGGGGCTGGTGTTTCAGGGTTTAGGGCAGTGCAGTGTTGTTCGGGCAGTGTAGGCGGTCGTGCTGGGGCTGGTGTTTTAGGGTTTAGGGCAGTGCAGTGGTGTTCGGGCAGTGTAGGGGGTCATGCTGGGGCTGGTGTTTCAGGGTTTAGGGCAGTGCAGTGGTGTTCTGGCAGTGTAGGGGGTCGTTCTGGGGGTGGTGTTTCAGGGTTTAGGGCAGTGCAGTGGTGTTCGGGCAGTGTAGGGGGTCGTGCAGGGGGTGGTGTTTCAGGGTTTAGGGCAGTGCAGTGGTGTTCGGGCGTGTAGGGGGTCGTGTTGGGGGGGTGTTTCAGGGTTTAGGGCAGTGCAGTGGTGTTCAGGTAGTGAAGGGGTCGTGCTGGGGGTGGTGTTTCAGGGTTTATGGCAGTGCAGCGGTGTTCGGGCAGTGTAGGGGGTCATGCTGCGGGTAGTGTTTTAGGGGTTCGGGCACTGCAGTGGTGTTCGGGCAGTGTAGGGGTCGTGCTGGGGGTAGTGTTTTAGGGTTTAGGGCAGTGCAGTGGTGTTCGGGCAGTAGTAGGGGGTCGTGCTGGGGTGGTGTTTCAGGGTTTAGGGCAGTGCAGTGGTGTTTGGGTAGTGAGCAGCGCATGCGCTGCATCGCTAGGCGAGACCTAAAAGCATTGCACCAATATGGCTGCCAACACTTCCTGGATTGAAGTGTTGGCAGCCAATTAGAGCCAAGCTCGTGCTTGTGTAGTTAGGTCCCGCCCAGATATATAAAGATTTTTTTCCTTTAATATCTCAAAAACTACTGAACGGATTTACACCATTTAAAAAAAAGGGCGCTTTCTGAACCAAGCACTACCTTTTTGACAAATTTGGTGTAATTCCGTTCAGCAGTTTTGGCTGTAACCGTGTCTAAAGTTTCCTATGGGAAATTGATTTTTTGACCTCTATTTTTTGAATTTCTCAGGAACTACTAAACGGATTTACACCATTTAAAAAAAGGGTGCTTTCTGAACCAAGGGCTACCTTTTTGCCAAATTTGGTGTAATTCCATTCAGCAGTTCGGGCCGTGTCTAAAGTTTCCTATGGGAAATAACATGGGGAAAACGCGTTTTGGGACCCCCCTTTTTTCTCGGCCCCCGCTTGACGAATCATCCCGAAATTTTCAGGATAGGAGATGACCGGAGCGCCCCACTAGTTTTGAAAATTTTGCAAAGATTCGTCATCCGGTGCCAAAGTTATAGGGAAAAGAAAAAACACTTTTCCTATGGAAACTAGGTCCTAACTATAACTATCTACTGGCGACCGCCAGTAGATAATCTATATATATATATATTCACTGAAAAAACCATAGGTTTCAGACACGCTATAGTACAAAACCATACAAAACCATAGAAATTCCCCCGTTATAGTTATGAAATTTGAGATGTCATCAGTGATGTCATCAGTGATGTCACTGACCATGTCATGAGTGATGTAATATGTGACGTCATCAGCAGTGCATTGCGGGCGCGAGTTATAGTTAGCTGAACTAACTATAACGGGGAATTTCAATGGTTTTGTACGAGTGAAATGTCCAACTAACTATAACTGTCCCTAAAACCTATGGTTTTTTCAGTGAATTTCAAAGGTTTTTTAAATGCAAATTTCTAACTGTAATGTGTCTGAAACCTATGGTTTTTTCAGTGAATTTCAAAGGTTTTTTAAATGCTAATTTCTAACTATAACGTGCCTGAAACCTATGGTTTTTTCAGTGAATTTCAAAGGTTTTTTAAATGCTAATTCCTAACTATAACATGTCTGAAACCTATGGTTTTTTTCAGTGAATTTCCAAGGTTTTGTAAATGACAATTTTTAAATGTATTAATTGTTATATTTATTTTTTGATACTGATTTTCTACATTTTTTTAAACTATTTATTTTTTAAATTACATTGTAATTACATTATACATTACATTACAAAATATACTTTCTCAGAATGAATTACTTTAGTTTAAATTCTTTGCAAATAGGCAATAGACTTTTAAGTACAGTAGTTATAGTTGTTGGAATAGGCAACACAATTTCAAACACAATGCAACATTGAGCTCAATGTGAATTTCAAGTTAAATGCAATTAGTTACTTTATGGATTACTTTTCTAACCACAGGACTGGATCCTAGATTCAGTCCTGGGACATCTCCTGTAAACAGTTGAGTAAAAGCGTTTTGGTTACAGTACTGATTTTTAAGGAATATTATTGTATTTTAAAGTTGACTTTTTCACATAGAATCACCAATGTTATCCTATGGCTGGAAATTCACTTAGCAGGTAAGTAGTGTTATCGTTACTTTTTCTTACTCAGTGGTGGATCCTGGATCCAGCACTGGTGCATCTCCTGTAAACAGTTGAAAGAATGCGTTTAAGTCATACAGGTGATTTTTAAGGAATATTTGTAGTTTGTGAAAATTGACACTTTGAAACTTTTCTGCTGAAAACCAGACAATGGATTCCTATGGAAGGAAATACAAGTTACTGGTAAGTACGGTTAGAATTACTTTTCAGGGTCAGTGCTGGGCTAAAAGATGCAGCACTGGGTTCTCTCCTGATAACAGGTGAGTAAATCGGAATTCGTAGTTCGGCTGATTTTAGAGGAATATTATAAAGTTCCAAAACTCCACACTTAGAAGAATTTCCAAGTGAAACCAGTCAATGTTAGCCTATGGAAGAAAATTCAAGTTCCTGGTAAGTACGGTTAAAATTACTTTTCAGGATCAGTACTGGGCTAAAAGATGCAGCACTGGGTTCTCTCCTGATAACAGGTGAGTAAATTGGAATTCGTAGTTCGGCTGATTTTAGAGGAATATTATAAAGTTCCAAAACTCCACACACAGAAGAATTTCCAAGTGAAACCAGTCAATGTTAGCCTATGGAAGGAAATTCAAGTTCCTGGTAAGTACGGTTAAAATTACTTTTCAGGATCAGTACTGGGCTAAAAGATGCAGCACTGGGTTCTCTCCTGATAACAGGTGAGTAAATCGGAATTCGTAGTTCGGCTGATTTTAGATGAATATTATAAAGTTCCAAAACTCCACACTTAGAAGAATTTCCAAGTGAAACCAGTCAATGTTAGCCTATGGAAGAAAATTCAAGTTCCTGGTAAGTACTGTTAAAATTACTTTTCAGGATCAGTACTGGGCTAAAAGATGCAGCACTGGGTTCTCTCCTGATGACAGGTGAGTAAATCAGAATTCGTAGTTCGGCTGATTTTAGAGGAATATTATAAAGTTCCAAAACTCCACACTTAGAAGAATTTCCAAGTGAAACCAGTCAATGTTAGCCTATGGAAGGAAATTCAAGTTACTGGTAAGTACGGTTAGAATTACTTTTCAGGACCAGTACTGGGCTGAAAGATGCAGCACTGAGGTCTCTCCTGATAACAGGTGAGTAAATCGGAATTCGTATTTCGGCTGATTTTAGAGGAATATTTGCACAATGGTGAAGGGAGGGGCGGGGCCTGAGGTGACATCTGTGCAAACGCGCCCCGTGACGCATTTTAAGTTGGGGGATTAAGTCCCTTGAATCATGAGGGTCCCTGGGGGCCAACTAGCCCACCAGGAACCTCCAGTATGCGCCAGGGGCTGCGTTGCAGAAGCGTGTACAGAGGCCACACCCCTTTTACACCTCTCTGCAACGCAGCTCTGTGGCGCTTTCTGGACGTACCTGTTGGGCTAGTTGGCCCCCAGGGACCCTCAGGATTGAAGGGGATTTAATTCCCCATCTTAAAATGCGCCACGGGCCTGTTTGCACACATGTCATCTGAAGCCCCGCCCCCTCCCTTCACCACTGTGCAAACGCGCCCCGTGGCGCATTTTAAGTTGGGGGATTAAGTCCCCTTGAATCCTGAATGTCCCTGGAGTCCAACTAGCCCACCATGTACCTCCAAAGCGCCACAGAGCTGCGTTGCAGAGAGGTGTAAAGGGGCGTGGCCTCTGTACACCTCTGCAACGCAGCCCCTGGCGCATACTGGAGGTTCCTGGTGGGCTAGTTGGCCCTCAGGGACCCCCAGTATTCAAGGGGAAATAGTTCTCCATCTGCAAACGCGCCAGGGGACGCGTTTGCAGACTGCTGCAGGGTGGGGCGGGCCTCCGGCACGATGCCGGCCTTTTTTTTTTTTGTATGGGAGGGGGCTGCGTGCCCCCTTCCTTGGCCTCTTTTGGCCCCGGGGACCCCATCCCCAGGGCATGAGGATTATCATTTTTTTAAAATGATAATAAAACGGGAAGGGGGCCGCGTGGCCCCCTTCCCTGGGCCTATATTGACCCCGGGACCCCATCCCCGGGGCATGCCCTCTTTTTTTATTTTTAAATATTTGGAGGAGGGCTGCGTGGCCCCCTCCTCAGGCCATTTAAGGCCCCGGGGACCCTATCCCCGGGCCGGCCTTTCATTTTTATTTTTTTTTCATTTTTTTTTGGGAGGGGGGCCGCGTGGCTCCCCTCCCGGGCCACTACTTGCCCCGGGGACCCCATCCCCCGGGGCTGGCCCTCTCCGTTGGGGACTTTGGGGGGGTCCCCAATCCCCCCACAGTCCCGCCGGCTCCCCGCGTCCCTTGGGAGCCGGCATTGCTTTCCACATGGGGAGCTGCTAAGATGCAGCTCCCCATGTGGAAAGCAATGTGCTTTGGATATTGGAAGAGAGAGCAGGTTTCCCTGGCTGCTCTCTTCCAATATCCAAAGCAGTTTGTTATGACAGGACGGGAGCCGCGAGGCTCCGTCCTGTCATAGCAAACTACAGTGTCCCGGGGTAGGCACCCCAGGACACTGCAGGAGCCGGCCCTGGGGCTGGGGGTGGCGGTCCCCAGGGCCATCAAGGGCTCCAGGAGGGAGCCGCGCGGCCCCCTCCCTTGAATTGCACAGCCCCGGGAGGTGGTGGTACCTGGGGCTCTGGGGTCCGTAACGGACCCCCACATTTATTTTCTATGTGCCCCGGGAGGTGGTGGTCCTCGGGCGTGTGGGGGCTGGAGCCCCCACACGTTATTTAAAATATAGAAACGAAGCCCCGGGGGTGGCGGTCCCCGGGGCTGCGGGAGGGCAGGAGAGCCCTCCCGCACCATTTTTTATTAAGCCCCGGGGGTGGCAGTCCCCGGGGCTTGGGGGTCTTAGAGGTCCCCCATATAAATAATAAACCCACCTCTCGCATGCCCCCGGGACTTGGGCCACCCTGGGGCAACTTAGCATCGAGCGCGGAGACCGCGCTCGATTTTCGGCAGGATCTGCGCACCCTGAGCGCATCCTGCCGATTTTTTTATTTTTTTAAATGCTTTTTTGCCCAGTGGGTCCTTGTGGGACCCCTGAGCAGACCTAGAGGGTCAGGGTGTTTCTACCCTGCTCCCTTTGCGCTTTGCGCACTTGTTTCTGTCCCTCGGTTCTACCAAGGGACAAAATGGCTGCCAACACTTCCTGATTTGGAGTGTTGACAGCCAATTAGCATGCAGCTCGTGATCGGGAGGGTGCGCGAATCCGACGCGGCCATAGATATATATGTGATTTTCATTTTGATTTTCTCAGGAGCTACTGAACGGATTTACACCATTTAACAAAAAGGTTTCTTTCTGAACCAAGAACTACCTCTTTGCCAAATTTGGTGTAATTCCGTTCAGCAGTTCGGGCTGTAGCCGTGTCTAAAGTTTCCTATGGAAAAATGAATGGGGAAAACACGTTTTGGGACCCCCCTTTTTTCTCGGCCCCCGCTTGACGAATCACCCCGAGACTTTCAGGGTAGGAGCGGACCGGAGCGGGCCATAAAGTTTGAAAATTTCGCGAAGATACGTCAACCGGAAAGAGAGTTATTTCAAGTAGAATGTCGCGGATTTCCTATGGAAAATAGGTCCTAACTATAACTATCTACTGGCGACCGCCAGTATATAATATATATATATCATTCTTAAACTTTTTAGAAACAGTCACTGGATGATGTCATCAGTGATGTCATTTGAGATGTCATCAGTGAAATCATCAGTGATGTCACTGACCATGTCATGAGTGATGTAATATGTGACGTCATCAGCAGTGCATTGCGGGGGCGCGAGTTATAGTTAGCTCAGCTAACTATAACGGCTGGATTTCTCTGGTTTTGTACGAGTGAAATGTCAGCCTAACTATAACGTCCCTAAAACCTGTGTTTTTTTCAGTGAATAATTATATATATATATATATATATATATTATCTACTGGCGGTCGCCAGTAGATAGTTATAGTTAGGACCTATTTTCCATAGGAAATCCGCAACATTCTATTTGAAATAACTCTTGCGTCGGTTGACGAATCTTCGCGAAATTTTCAAACTTTATGGCCCGCTCTGGTCCGCTCCTACCCTGAAAGTTTCGGGGTGATTCGTCAAGCGAGGGCCGAGAAAAAGGGGGTCCCAAAACATGTTTTCCCCATTCATTTTCCCATAGGAAACTTTAGCCACGGCTACAGCCCGAACTGCTGAACGGAATTACACAAAATTTGGCAAAGAGGTAGTTCTTGGTTCAGAAAGAACCCTTTTTGTTAAATGGTGTAAATCCGTTCAGTAGTTGCGGGGAAATTAAAAAAATAAGAGTCAAAAAATCCATTTCCCATAGGAAACTTTATGCAAGGCTACAGCCGAACTGCTGAACGTAATTACACCAAATTTGGCAAAGAGGTAGTTCTTGGTTCAGAAAGAACCCTTTTTGTTAAATGGTGTAAATCCGTTCAGTAGTTGCTGAGAAAATCAAAAGTAAAAACACATATATATCTGGGCGGAGCCTAACCACACATGTCATCGTGAGATCTGATTGGCTGTCAGCACTTCATCCTGGAATTGCTGGCAGCCATCTTGGGACCAATATAAATGATAGTACCCCATTGAAATGCATTGTAGTGAATCGAAGATTTTGAGGGTTACCAAAAGGAGAACTATAAAGGGTGATAACAGACTTTAGTTACATTAGAATTCATTTGTTGATGGTACCATACTAATTTCAGGAATTGTGGTGTGTTCTAAGGTGATTTTACCCTGTGAAAAACCTTCTGCTGGGATATCATGAATCATGTTTGAGAGAAAACTATTTTCACATGCTTGTCCCATACAGTTTTGGAAGGTGATCCAGAAGCTAAAATGAGAGCATATTTTCTGTAAATTCACATTATCTTTCTCAGTCATGTGAGAATGAAGTCTGACATTCTCAGTAAAACATGTACATCCAACAAGGGCAGAGACTGTCAGTTGATTCCTTTGTGTCCTACTGCAGCTTCCCAGAGTGTTCTAAAGAACAACTAGAGTGCTAACAGCCTTACTTATGACAAAAGTATGGCACACCTGAAGCCATCTTGATTGGAACAAACTGGTAACACTTAAAACATTTAATTTAAAAAGGAACAAAATGATGGGGTTCATCTTGTCATAGAAATTATGGTTAGTGCTCTGGAAAGAAAAATTAGAACATGTTTCAAGTGTGATCTCAAATATCTTCCTGTTATATTTCAACAGGAGCAGCCTGTCAGTTGATGCCTTTGTGTTCTACTGCAGCTTCCCAGAGTGTTCTAAAGAACAACTAGAGCGCTAACAGTCTTACTTATGACAAAAGTATGGCACACCTGAAGCCATCTTGATTGGAATAAACTGGTAACACTTAAAACATTTAATTTAAAAAGGAACAAAATGATGGGGTTCATTTTGTCATAGAAATTATGGTTAGTGCTGTAGAAAGAAAAATTAGGACATGTTTCAAGTGTGATCTCAAATATCTTCCTGTTATATTTCAACAGGAGCAGCCTGTCAGTTGATGCCTTTGTGTTCTACTGCAGCTTCCCAGAGTGTTCTAAAGAACAACTAGAGCGCTAACAGTCTTACTTATGACAAAAGTATGGCACACCTGAAGCCATCTTGATTGGAATAAACTGGTAACACTTAAAACATTTAATTTAAAAAGGAACAAAATGAGGGGGTTCATTTTGCCATAGAAATTATGGTTAGTGCTGTAGAAAAGAAAAATTAGGACATGTTTTAAGTGAGATCTCAAATATCTTCCTGTTATATTTCAACAGGAGCAGCCTGTCAGTTGATGCCTTTGTGTTCTACTGCAGCTTCCCAGAGTGTTCTAAAGAACAACTAGAGTGCTAACAGCCTTACTTATGACAAAAGTATGGCACACCTGAAGCCATCTTGATTGGAATAAACTGGTAACACTTAAAACATTTAATTTAAAAGGAACAAAATGAGGGGGTTCATTTTGCCATAGAAATTATGGTTAGTGCTGCAAAAGAAAATGTAGTGCATGTTTTAAGTGAGATCTCAAATCCTCTTC
Source organism: Calotriton arnoldi (assembly GCA_963921515.1). Classification (NCBI taxonomy): domain Eukaryota; kingdom Metazoa; phylum Chordata; class Amphibia; order Caudata; family Salamandridae; genus Calotriton; species Calotriton arnoldi. The sequence continues at coordinate 15,448 of CAWUFW010008280.1, forward strand.
TATTTCATTAGAAAATTCTGACATGCAGACTGAAACAATCACTTTCAATACCAGCAGTAGACTTCCAGTTAACTCCTTGGTGAGCAGTAGCTTTACTACAGTGATCTAATGAACAACTAGAGTGCTAACATTCTGAATTTATGGCAAATGTGTGACACATCTGAATGCCTTCTTGATGGAATCAAAGTAAAAAACTGAAAGCATTTCCTACTGAGGAGACTGCAGTAAATGAGGAAATTAGGAAACTTCATAACAAAGAAGTCTTCCAAGATGGCCACCAGTGAAAAAAGAGCCCAAATGTAGCACAAATATTACCCAGATGTATCCCACATATAGCCCAATGACAAAAGTGTGCAAAACACTTTTTATTTTTAGTTTTTTGCAGTTTATGTAGTGCAGACTGGTCAGGTATTGGAGCGTTGCATCTTAAAACATGACCCCCTACACTACAAAAACACCACTGCACTACCCTAAACCCTAAAACACTACCCCCAGCACAACCCCTACACTACACAAGCACCACTGCACTATCCTAAACCCTAAAACACTACCCCCAGCATGACCTCCTACACTACACAAACACCACTGCACTACCCTAAACACTGAAACATCACCCCAAGCAAGACCCCCTACACTGCCCGAACACCACTGCACTGCCCTAAACCCTGAAACACCACCCCCAGCAAGATCCCCTACACTACCCAAACACCACTGCACTGCCCTAAACCCTGAAACACCACCCCCAGCATGACCCCCTACACTGCCCGAACACCACTGCACTGCCCTAAACCCTGAAACACCACCCCCAGCACGACCCACTACACTGCCCGAACACCACTGCACTGCCCTAAACCATGAAACACCAGCCACAGCACGACCCCTACACTGCCCGAACACCACTGCACTGCCCTAAACCCTGAAACACTACCCCCAGCACGACCCCTACACTACACAAGCACCACTGCACTATCCTAAACCCTAAAACACTACCCCCAGCATGACCTCCTACACTACACAAACACCACTGCACTACCCTAAACCCTAAAACACTACCCCAACACCACTGCACTAACCTAAATCCTAAAACACTACCCCCAGCACGACCCCCTACACTACCCAAACACCACTGCACTACCCTAAAACATGACCCCTGCACTACACAAACACCACTGCATTACCCTAAACCCTAAAACACTACCCCCAGCACGACCCCCTACACTACACAAGCACCACTGCACTACTCTAAACCCTAAAACACTACCCCAGCACGACCCCCTACATTACACAAACACCACTGCACTACCTTAAACCCTAAAACACTACCCCCAGCACGACCCCTACACTACCCAAACACCACTGCACTAACCTAAATCCTAAAACACTACCCCCAGCACGACCCCTACACTACCCAAACACCACTGCACTACCCTAAAACATGACCCCCTACACTACACAAACACCACTGCACTACCCTAAACCCTAAAACACTACCCCCAGCACGACCCCCTACACTACACAAGCACCACTGCACTACCCTAAACCCTAAAACACTACTCCAGCACGACCCCCTACACTGCCCGAACACCACTGCACTGCCCAAAACCCTGAAATACCAGCCCCTGCACGACCCCCTACACTGCCCGAACACCACTGCACTGCCCGAACACCACTGCACTGCCCTAAACCCTGAAACACCAACCCTAGCACGACCCCCTACACTGCCCGAACACCACTGCACTGCCCTAAACCCTGAAACACCCCCCTTCACGACCCCCTACACTACCCGAACACCACTGCACTGCCCTAAACCCTGAAACACCACACCCAGCACGCCCCTACACTGCCCAAACACCACTGCACTGCCCTAAACCCTGAAACACTACCCCCAGCAAGACCTCCTACACTGCCCGAACACCACTGCACTGCCCTAAACCCTGAAACATCACCCCCAGCAAGACCCCCTACACTGCCCGAACACCACTGCCCTAAACCCTGAAACACCACCCCCAGCACGACCCCCTACACTGCCCGAACACCACTGCACTGCCCTAAACCCTGAAACACCACCTACAGCACAACCCCCTACACTGCCCGAACACCACTGCACTGCCCTAAACCCTGAAACACCACCCCTGCACAACCCCCTACACTGCTCGAACACTACTGCACTGCCCTAAACCCTGAAACACCATCCCCAGCACGACCCCCTACACTGCACGAACACCACTGCACTGCCCTAAACCCTGAAACACTACCCCCAGCAAGACCCCCTACACTGCCCGAACACCACTGCACTGCCCTAAACCCTGAAACATCACCCCCAGCAAGACCCTCTACACTGCCCGAACACCACTGCCCTAAACCCTGAAACACCACACCCAGCAAGACCCCCTACACTGCCCGAACACCACTGCACTGCCCTAAACCCTGAAACACCAGCCCCAGCACGACCCCTACACTGCCCGAACACCACTGCACTGCCCTAAACCCTGAAACACCACCCCCTGCACGACCCCCTACACTGCCCAAACACCACTGCACTGCCCTAAACCCTGAAACACCACGACCAGACCCCCTACACTGCCTGAACACCACTGCACTGCCCTAAACCCTGAAACACCACCCCCTGCACGATCCCCTACACTGCCCGAACACTACTGCACTGCCCTAAACCCTGAAACACCACCCCCAGCATGACCCCCTACACTGCACGAACACCACTGCACTGCCCTAAACCCCAAAACACTACCCCCAGCAAGGCCCCCTACACTGCCCGAACACCACTGCACTGCCCTAAACCCTGAAACATCACCCCCAGCAAGACCCCCTACACTGCCCGAACACCACTGCCCTAAACCCTGAAACACCACCCCCAGCAAGACCCCCTACACTGCCCGAACACCACTGCACTGCCCTAAACCCTGAAACACCACCCCCAGCATGACCCCCTACACTGCCCGAACACCACTGCACTGCCCTAAACCCTGAAACACCACCCCCAGCACGACCCACTACACTGCCCGAACACCACTGCACTGCCCTAAACCATGAAACACCAGCCCCAGCACGACCCCCTACACTGCCCGAACACCACTGCACTGCCCTAAACCCTGAACCACTACCCCCAGCACGACCCCCTACACTACACAAGCACCACTGCACTATCCTAAACCCTAAAACACTACCCCCAGCATGACCTCCTACACTACACAAACACCACTGCACTACCCTAAACCCTAAAACACTACCCCAACACCACTGCACTAACTTAAATCCTAAAACACTACCCCCAGCACAACCCCCTACACTACCCAAACACCACTGCACTACCCTAAAATATGACCCCCTACACTACACAAATACCACTGCACTACCCTAAACCCTAAAACACTACCCCAGCACGACCCCTACACTACACAAGCACCACTGCACTACCCTAAACCCTAAAACACTACCCCCAGCACGACCCCCTACACTATCCAAACACCACTGCACTAACCTAAATCCTAAAACACTACCCCAGCCACGACCCCTACACTACCCAAACACCACTGCACTACCCTAAAACATGACCCCTACACTACACAAACACCACTGCACTACCCTAAACCCTAAAACACTACCCCCAGCACGACCCCCTACACTACACAAGCACCACTGCACTACCCTAAACCCTAAAACACTACCCCAGCACAACCCCCTACACTGCCCGAACACCACTGCACTGCCCTAGACCCTGAAACACCAGCCCCTGCACGACCCCCTACACTGCCCGAACACCACTGCACTGCCCTAAACCCTGAAACACCAACCCTAGCACGACCCCCTACACTGCCCGAACACCACTGCACTGCCCTAAACCCTGAAACACCACCCCTTCACGACCCCCTACACTACCCAAACACCACTGCACTGCCCCCTGAAACACCACCCCCAGCACACCCCTACACTGCCCGAACACCACTGCACTGCCCTAAACCCTGAAACACTACCCCCAGCAAGACCTCCTACACTGCCCGAACACCACTGCACTGCCCTAAACCCTGAAACATCACCCCAGCAAGACCCCCTACACTGCCCGAACACCACTGCCCTAAACCCTGAAACACCACCCCCAGCACGACCCCCTACACTGCCCAAACACCACTGCACTGCCCTAAACCCTGAAACACCACCCACAGCACGACCCCCTACACTGCCCAAACACCACTGCACTGCCCTAAACCCTGAAACACCACCCCCTGCACGGCCCCCTACACTGCCCGAACACTACTGCACTGCCCTAAACCCTGAAACACCATCCCCAGCACGACCCCTACACTGCACGAACACCACTGCACTGCCCTAAACCCTGAAACCCTACCCCCAGCAAGACCCCCTACACTGCCCGAACACCACTGCACTGCCCTAAACCCTGAAACATCACCCCCAGCAAGACCCTCTACACTGCCCGAACACCACTGCCCTAAACCCTGAAACACCACCCCCAGCAAGACCCCCTACACTGCCCGAACACCACTGCACTGCCCTAAACCCTGAAACAGCAGCCCCAGCACAACCCCTACACTGCCCGAACACCACTGCACTGCCCTAAACCCTGAAACACCACCCCCTGCACGACCCCCTACACTGCCCGAACACCACTGCACTGCCCTAAACCCTGAAACACCACCCCCAGACCCCTACACTGCCCGAACACCACTGCACTGCCCTAAACCCTGAAACACCACCCCTGCACGATCCCCTACACTGCCCGAACACTACTGCACTGCCCTAAACCCTGAAACACCACCCCCAGCACGACCCCCTACACTGCACGAACACCACTGCACTGCCCTAAACCCCGAAACACTACCCCCAGCAAGATCCCCTACACTGCCCGAACACCACTGCCCTAAACCCTGAAACACCACCCCCTGCAAGACCCCCTACACTGCCCGAACACCACTGCACTGCCCTAAACCCTGAAACACCACCCCCAGCATGACCCCCTACACTGCCCGAACACCACTGCACTGCCCTAAACCCTGAAACACCAGCCCCAGCAAGACCCCCTACACTGCCCGAACGCCACTGCACTAAAGCCTGAAACACCACCCCCAGCAACACCACCTACACTGGCCGGACACCACTGCACTGCCCTAAACCCTGAAACACCACCCCCTGCACGACCCCCTACACTGCCCAAACACCACTGCACTGCCCTAAACCCTGAAACACCACCCCCTGCACGACCCCCTACACTGCCCGAACACCACTGCACTGCCCTAAACCCTGAAACACCACCCCTCAGCACGACACCCTACACTGCCCGAACACCACTGCACTGCCCTAAACCCTGAAACATCACCCCCAGCACGACCCACCACACTGCCCGAACACCACTGCACTGCCCTAAACCCTGAAACACCACCCCTGCACGACCTCCTACACTGCCGGAACACCACTGCACTGCCCTAAACCCTGAAACACCACCCCCAGCACGACCCCCTACACTGCCCGAACACCACTGCACTGCCCTAAACCCTGAAACATCAACCCTAGCAAGACCCCCTACACTGCCTGAACACCACTGCCCTAAACCCTGAAACACCACCCCCTACACTGCACGAACACCACTGCACTGCCCTGTCATAGGGATTCTGCACACACACAGAGCTATGCACAGGATAATAGGACCTCGGAATATAGTGGTGAGCCAACCATAGACCTTAGCACCGAAAACCCCAACCCAACTAGCCTTAGCGTCCCATTAGCACCAATGTACCAATGATTAGACAACCCAGAACACGGTATCTCTCTCAGGACTCGCAGAGGCAAGAACACTCTTTCGTCACACTCGTACCTGTCCACAACGTGCGTAAGAAGAGACACTGTATAGGTTAAAATATTTATTTCAACTTACGTGCTCTAAGATACAGTACACGTGTCAGTACTATAAGCATAATGCATATGAATAATATAATCAGCATGGTTACAACTCCATAGAATACAAACGGGGAAAGCATCTCATAAAGCACTGGATATATGTCTAACTAACATTACCACCCTCCCCGTGCTGGAAGCTAGTTTATTATAATAATAGAAGACCTCTGGGCTTTGACTAGCGAACCCCCATACCTCAGTCTCTAGATGCAAAACTACATCAGCAGACAATCACAGCTCTTCTCCCTGGAAAGGTTGTCTCCAAGTGTCCCTAGCGCGGGCCAACCGCAATACTAAAAGCGCACTAAGTTCTCCATGGCAGCTGTACCTAGTGTTATGTCTAGGTGTGAGGGACTGGCCAAATCAACAAGAACAAGGAAACGTTGTTATTCGACCTTGTACATGTTGGGCAGTCTGAGCCCAAAGTGAACAGGAGAAAAGGTGAAAGATAGAAAATGCAGACAGTGCAAAAAGAACTTGGCAAGAGCAGAGGTTGATAGAACAACGGCTCAGAGTAATGTGTGCAAAAAAAAGCAATATGGCAGCCAGGCCCAAGACAACTTAGCAAGGCAGGCCAGGGCCGGGATGCCACAAACCACAAGACAGCCCTAAACCCTGAAACACCAGCCCCAGCACGACCCCCAACACTGCCCAAACACTACTGTACAGCGCTAAACCCTGAAACACCAGCCCCAGCACGACCCCCTACACTGCCCGAACACCACTGCACTGCCCTAAACCCTGAAACACCACCCAATGCACGACCCCCTACCCTGCCCGAACACCACTGCACTGCCCTAAACCCTGAAACACCACCCCCTGCACCACCCCCTACACTGCCCGAACACCACTGCACTGCCCTAAACCCTGAAACACCACCCCTGCACCGCCCCTACACTGCCCAAACACCACTGCACTGCCCTAAACCCTGAAACACCACCCCCAGCACCACCCCTTTACTGCTCGAACACCACTGCACTGCCCCAAACCCTGAAACACCACCCCCAGCACGACCCCCTACACTGCCCGAACACCACTCCCTAAATCCTGAAACACCACCCCCTGCACGACCCCCTACACTGCCCGAACACCACTGCACTGGCCTAAACCCTGAAACACCACCCCCTACACTGCCCAAACACCACTGCACTGCCCTAAACCCTGAAACACCACCCCCAGCACGACCCCCTACACTGCCCGAACACCACTGCACTGCCCTAAACCCTAAAACACCATCCCCAGCATTACCCCCTACACTGCCCAAACACCACTGCACTGCCCTAAACCCTAGAACACTACCCCCAGCATGACCCCTACACTACCCGAACACCACTGCACTACCCTAAACCCTAAAACACTACCCCCAGCACGACCCCCTACACTACACAAACACCACTGCACTACCTTAAACCCTAAAACACTACCCCCAGCAAGACCCCCTACACTACCCAAACACCACTGCACTAACCTAAATCCTAAAACACTACCCCCAGCACGACCCCTACACTACCCAAACACCACTGCACTACCCTAAAACATGACCCCCTACACTACACAAACACCACTGCACTACCCTAAACCCTAAAACACTACCCCCAGCACGACCCCCTACACTACACAAGCACCACTGCACTACCCTAAACCCTAAAACACTACCCCAGCACGACCCCCTACACTGCCCAAACACCACTGCACTGCCCTAAACCCTGAAACACCAGCCCGTGCACGACCCCCTACACTGCCCGAACACCACTGCACTGCCTGAACACCACTGCACTGCCCTAAACCCTGAAACACCACCCCTAGCACGACCCCCTACACTGCCCGAACACCACTGCACTGCCCTAAACCCTGAAACACCACCCCCTTCACGACCCCCTACACTACCCGAACACCACTGCACTGCCCTAAACCCTGAAACACCACCCCCAGCACACCCCTACACTGCCCGAACACAACTGCACTGCCCTAAACCCTGAAACACTACCCCCAGCAAGACCTCCTACACTGCCCGAACACCACTGCACTGCCCTAAACCCTGAAACATCACCCCCAGCAAGACCCCCTACACTGCCCGAACACCACTGCCCTAAACCCTGAAACACCACCCCCAGCAAGACCCCCTACACTGCCCGAACACCACTGCACTGCCCTAAACCCTGAAACACCAGCCCCAGCACGACCCCTACACTGCCCGAACACCACTGCACTGCCCTAAACCCTGAAACACCACCCCCTGCACGACCCCCTACACTGCCCGAACACCACTGCACTGCCCTAAACCCTGAAACACCACCCCCAGACCCCCTACACTGCCCGAACACCACTGCACTGCCCTAAACCCTGAAACACCACCCCCTGCACGATCCCCTACACTGCCCGAACACTACTGCACTGCCCTAAACCCTGAAACACCACCCCCAGCACGACCCCCTACACTGCCACGAACACCACTGCACTGCCCTAAACCCCGAAACACTACCCCCAGCAAGACCCCTACACTGCCCAAACACCACTGCACTGCCCTAAACCCTGAAACATCACCCCCAGCAAGACCCCCTACACTGCCCGAACACCACTGCCCTAAACCCTGAAACACCACCCCCAGCAAGACCCCCTACACTGCCCGAACACCACTACACTGCCCTAAACCCTGAAACACCACCCCCAGCATGACCCCTACACTGCCCGAACACCACTGCACTGCCCTAAACCCTGAAACACCACCCCCAGCACGACCCCCTACACTGCAAGAACACCACTGCACTGCCCTAAACCCAGAAACACCAGCCCCAGCACAACCCTGTACACTGCCCGAACACCACTGCACTGCCCTAAACCCTGAAACACCAGCCCCAGCATGACCGCCTACACTGCCCGAAAACCACTGCACTGCCCTAAACCCTGAAACACCAGACCCAGCACGACCCCCTACACTGCCCGAACACCATTGCACTACCCTAAACCCTCAAACACCAGCCCCAGCACGACCCCCTACACTGCCCTAACACCACTGCACTGCCCTAAACCCTGAAACACCAGCCACAGCAAGACCCCTACACTGCCCGAACACCACTGCACTGCCCTAAACCCTGAAACACCAGCCCCAGCAAGACCCCCTACACTGCCCGAACGCCACTGCACTAAAGCCTGAAACACCACCCCCAGCAACACCACCTACACTGGCCGAACACCACTGCACTGCCCTAAACCCTGAAACACCACCCCCTGCACGACCTCCTACACTGCCGGAACACCACTGCACTGCCCTAAACCCTGAAACACCACCCCCAGCACGACCCCCTACACTGCCCGAACACCACTGCACTGCCCTAAACCCTGAAACATCAACCCTAGCAAGACCCCCTACACTGCCTGAACACCACTGCCCTAAACCCTGAAACACCACCCCCTACACTGCACGAACACCACTGCACTGCCCTGTCATAGGGATTCTGCACACACACAGAGCTATGCACAGGATAATAGGACCTCGGAATATAGTGGTGAGCCAACCATAGACCTTAGCACCGAAAACCCCAACCCAACTACCCTTAGCGTCCCATTAGCACCAATGTACCAATGATTAGACAACCCAGAACATGGTATCTCTCTCAGGACTCGCAGAAGCAAGAACACTCTTTCGTCACACTCGTACCTGTCCACAACGTGCGTAAGAAGAGACACTGTATAGGTTAAAATATTTAGTTCAACTTACGTGCTCTAAGATACAGTACACGTGTCAGTACTATAAGCATAATGCATATGAATAATATAATCAGCATGGTTACAACTCCATAGAATACAAACGGGAAAGCATCTCATAAAGCACTGGATATATGTCTAACTAACATTACCACCCTCCCCGTGCTGGAAGCTAGTTTATTATAATAATAGAAGACCTCTGGGCTTTGACTAGCGAACCCCCATACCTCAGTCTCTAGATGCAAAACTACATCAGCAGACAATCACAGCTCTTCTCCCTGGAAAGGTTGTCTCCAAGTGTCCCTAGCGCGGGCCAACCGCAATACTAAAAGCGCACTAAGTTCTCCATGGCAGCTGTACCTAGTGTTATGTCTAGGTGTGAGGGACTGGCCAAATCAACAAGAACAAGGAAACGTTGTTATTCGACCTTGTACATGTTGTGCAGTCTGAGCCCAAAGTGAACAGGAGAAAAGGTGAAAGATAGAAAATGCAGACAGTGCAAAAAGAACTTGGCAAGAGCAGAGGTCGATAGAACAACGGCTCAGAGTAATGTGTGCAAAAAAAAGCAATATGGCAGCCAGGCCCAAGACAACTTAGCAAGGCAGGCCAGGGCCGGGATGCCACAAACCACAAGACAGCCCTAAACCCTGAAACACCACCCCCAGCACGACCCCCTACACTGCCCGAACACCACTGCACTGCCCTAAACCCTCAAACATGAGCCCCAGCAAGACCCCCTACACTGCCCGAACACCACTGCACTGCCCTAGACTCTGAAACACCAGCCCCAGCAAGACCCCCTACACTGCCCAAACACCACTGCACTGCCCTAAACCCTGAAACACCAGCCCCAGCACGACCCCCTACACTGCCCGAACACCACTGTACTGCCCTAAACCCTGAAACACCAGCCCCAGCACGACCCCCTACACTGCCCGAACACCACTGCACTGCCCTAAACCCTGAAACACCACCCCCTGCATGACCCCTACACTGCCCGAACACCACTGCACTGCCCTAAACCCTGAAACACCACCCCCTGCACCGCCCCCTACACTGCCCGAACACCACTGCACTGCCCTAAACCCTGAAACACCACCCCCAGCACCACCCCCTTTACTGCTCGAACACCACTGCACTGCCCCAAACCCTGAAACACCACCCCCAGCACGACCCCCTACACTGCCCGAACACCACTCCCTAAACCCTGAAACACCACCCCCTGCACGACCCCCTACACTGCCCGAACACCACTGCACTGCCCTAAACCCTGAAACACCACCCCCAGCACGACCCCCTACACTGCCCGAACACCACTGCACTGCCCTAAACCCTAAAACACCACCCCCAGCATTACCCCCTACACTGCCCAAACACCACTGCACTGCCCTAAACCCCAGAACACTACCCCCAGCATGACCCCCTACACTACCCGAACATCACTGCACTACCCTAAACCCTAAAATACTACCCCCAGCACAACCCCCTACACTACCCGAACACGACTGCTCTGCCCTAAACCCTCAAACAATCCCCCCAGCACGACCCCCTACACTACCCAAACACCACTGCACTGCCCTAAACCCTAAAACACTCCCCCCAGCACGACCCCCTACACTACCCGAACACCACTGCACTGCCCTAAACCCTAAAACACTCCCCCCACCACGACCCACTACACTACCCAAACACCACTGCACTGCCCTAAACCCTAAAACACTACCCCTGCATGACCCCCTACACTACCCAAACACCAATGCACTACCCTAATCCCTAAAACACTACCCCCGCATGACCCCCTACACTACCCTAAACCCTAAAACACTACCCCCCGCACGACTCCCTACACTACGCAAAGACCACTGCACTACCCTAAACCCTAAAACACTACCCCCCGCACGACTCCCTACACTACACAAACACCACTGCACTACCCTAAACTCTAAAACACTACCCCTACACTACACAAACACCACTGCACTACCCTAAACCCTAAAAACTACCCCCAGCACGAACCACTACACTACCCAAACACCACTGCACTACCCTAAACCCTAAAAAACTACCCCAGCAGTACCCCTACACTACCCAAACACCACTGCACTACCCTAAACCCTAAAACACTACCCCAGCAGTACCCCTACACTACCCAAACACCACTGCACTACCCTAAATCACTACCCCCAGCACGACCCCCTACACTACCCAAACACCACTGCACTACCCTAAACCCTAAAACACTACCCCCAGCACGACCCCTACACTACCCAAACACCACTGCACTACCCTAAACCCTAAAACACTCCCCCAGCACGACTCCCTACACTACCCAAACACCACTGCACTACCCTAAACCCTAAATCTACCCCCAGCAAGACCCCCTACACTACACAAACACCACTGCACTACCCTAAACCCTAAAACACTACCCCCAGCACAACCCTCTTCACTACCTAAACACAACTGCACAATTTGTTACAGGCGTTGCAACGCCGGCCTGGGGTGCTTACTGGAAGTACCTAGTGGGCTAGTTGGGCCCCAGGGACCCTCAGGATTCAAGGTGACCTAATCCCCCAACTTAAAGCGCACCACGGGGCGCGTTTGCACAGTGGTGAAGGGAGGGGGCGGGGCCTCAGGTGACATGTGCGCAAACACGCCCTGTGGTGCGTTTTAAGTTGGGGAATTAATTCCCTTTGAATCCTGAGGGACCCTGGGGGCCAACTAGCCCACCAGGTACCTTCAGTAAGCACAACAGAGTTGCGTTGCAGAGAGGTGAAAAAAGGTGCGTGGCCTCGGAACGCCTCTCTGCAACTCAGCTCTGTGGTCCTAACTGTAGGTACCTGGGGGGCTAGTTGGGCCCCAGGGACCCTCAGAATTCAAGGGGACTTAATCCTGCAACTTAAAACGCGCCACGAGGTGCGTTTGCACACATGTCACCTCAGGCCCCCCTCCCTTCACCACTGTGCAAACGCGCCCTGTAGCGCATTTTAAGAGGTAGTTTTAATCCCCCTGCCCTATTATGTGCTAGGGACTTGCAGAGGAGGTCATGCTAATCACAGGGTACCCCAACGCATAGTGTTCCCTAGTGTATGTAGGTGTTTTCACTGTATTCTAAGTGTCTTTTAGCATAGCACTGGCTCTGGTTAGTCAGAGTCAGTTACCACCAGTACCCGTCTGAAAAAGTTGTGGGCACAAGATGATTTTGCAACAAGGCCTCTTTCTGCTCCTCTGTTGGTTCTTTCTGCACATCTTTTGCTTCTTTCTGTGCATTTTTTCTTCTTTTTTCACATGTCCTACCTCTGTAGGCATAGTTAGAAACTAGCATTTAAAAAAACCTTTGAAATTCACTTAAAAAATCATAGGTTTCAGGCACGTTATAGTTAGAAATTAGCATTTAAAAAACCTTTGAAATTCACTGAAAAAACCATAGGTTTCAGACACGTTATAGTAAGAAATTAGCATTTAAAAAACCTTTGAAATTCACTGAAAAAACCATAGGTTTTAGGGACAGTTATAGTTAGTTGGACATTTCACTCGTACAAAACCATAGAAATTCCCCCGTTATAGTTAGTTCAGCTAACTATAACTCGCGCCCATAATGCACTGCTGATGACGTCACATATTACATCACTCATGACATGGTCAGTGACATCACTGATGACATCTCAAATGACATCACTGATGACATCATCCATGTGATAATTTCATGCATCTTCTCACACCCTAATATAACTTTTGATACACCCACTCTAAATTACAGACTGCCATTCTCAAAACCATAGACACTCCAACACCAAAAACTACATACCCACTCACTGATTCTTAGGTCTACACACACATCCACTCACTTACCCGTACAGTCACTCATACTTAGTCACTCAGTACAGGACTATCATATGCACTCATACACCTATATAAACACTCACACACCGCCACTCATCCATAGAGGTACTCACACACCTAGTCAGTCATGCAAAAAACTTAATCACACACCCATTTACTCACCTATACAGTTATACACACACCAGCTCACTTACTCATACAAATACTAGCACATTCTTACGCTCTTATACAATCACTGATACAAGTACACACTCATCCATACAGCCACTCTCACAATCACACACTCTCACTTATAGCCATTTATATACTCCAACACACATATATACTGCCTTTCACATATGTAGTTACTCACACATGTACCACTGAGATATACATTCAATCACTAACACACCCATACACACACTCACCCACCCATACAGTCCATCACAGATGCACTCTTGAAACCATGCACCCAGTGAATCACCAACTCACACATCTATGCACAGAGTCACACACACCCCACCCACACAAACACTCAGGCACCCATACAGATACTCAGACAATCAATCAATAACCCATGTAGACACTCATGTAGCTATTCAGAAAGCCATGCAGCCGCTTACAAACCAACAGACAGACGGATACAGACATTCACACAGTTTTGTCACTAACCCATGCATTCAGTAAGATACATTTAATCACTCACTTGTAGAGTCAGTCACTCACGTACTAAATCATCCATTCAGACACTTATACAACCACTCATTCTTCAATACGCCTTTCCCTATATATATTAAACATATTTAAACTTTACAGAAACACACAGTCACTGGATGATGTCATCAGTGATGTCATCAGTGATGTCATTTGAGATGTCATCAGTGATGTCATCAGTGATGTCACTGACCATGTCATGAGTGATGTAATATGTGACGTCATCAGCAGTGCATTGCGGGGCGCGAGTTATAGTTAGCTGAACTAACTATAACGGGGGAATTTCTATGGTTTTGTACGAGTGAAATGTCCAACTAACTATAACTGTCCCTAAAACCTATGGTTTTTTCAGTGAATATATATATATATAAAAACAATTAAACAATTTACATGCTTATTAAACAATTTAGTGATTCATTATCAATGTAATTTTTAATGTATTTATTTATGACTTAATTAACTTCCTACACAATACTCGCACAAGCCTAGCAGCCCACACTTAAAATATAACTAAAATAAATAAGTATAACACAATTAGCATAATTAATAGCCAGTTAAATAATTATTCATAAATTAATAATTAATTGTTAATTAATTATTACTTAATTAACTGTCCACTCTATACTCACACAATCCCTGCAGCCCGCACCTAATATATAACTTAGAAATAAAATTATTACACAATTTACATATTTAATAATAAATTTAATTAATAATCAGTTTATGAGTACTTTTTTAATTGATTATTACTTCATTAACTTCCCAACATAAACCCCTACCAAACCAGCAGCCCACACCTAATATATAAATTAAAGAATATAATTATTACAAAGTTTACATAATTAATAATCAATGAAATAATTAATAATACGTTATTAATTAATTGTTAATTAATTATACTTAATTAACTTCCCTCCCTATACCCCTACAAACCTAGCAACCTGCTACAGCTCTATAAATTGTTGTTAGTAATTAAATTAAAAATTATAAATCACTTAAAATTACAAACTATATTAAAAAATATGTGTAACAATTATACAAACAATAACACATAAAATTAATATTTGAACTAAAACACAAAGATAATTTTTACAAATATATTGTTAAAAACTATATTAACCAACAATATTCTTAACAATTATATTACTTACTTGAAAAAATCGATATTCTTAACAATATTTCTGCTTCACTATATTTTTTCCAATATTTCTGTACTCGAGATTTAAAACTCGATATTTTGCCCAAATACTGTATGAAGCTAATGTCACTTTATTTCTTTTATTACTCCCTTGTACATCTATATCACATGATATAATATATTTATTTTTATTTTTCAGAAGGGCCTAGGATTGAGCTTCCTAACATTTATTAGCACTATATGAATAATAATCATGAACATAGAAATTCACATGCACAGTTCAGAGCATAAGATATGCAGCGAAAAGTTCAAGATGATATGCAGTGGGGAACCACAGTACAATGTGCATCTTGGAAACTTTAGTAGTGCATCTAATTGTGTAGTGGTTGACATGCCTTGGATGAGCACATGGCCTTATTTGAGAATTGGGTTGTGTGCTTTGGCAGAGCACGGGTGATATGTCTCAGTGGAGCACTGAATATTGTTCATGACTGGATATTGCACTTTAAGGGATCACTGAATAATGTAATTCATGGGAATATGTCTATTTGAATTATGATGGTTCAGTGATATGTGCAGAAGATGCATAATTAATGTGAAATATGTGTGCATTATGTTGTTGAATGGGGCGAACCAGAAGTCATCAGCGACTCTTGCCAGCAAACGTTTGAGATACCGCAGAAGTACAAATAGGCTAAACTCCCAGAACACCCAGTAGAGATTGTCACGTTTGACATGACATGGTGTCACATATGATATCCTCGACCTCTCGCTCTTAATTAACCACCAACTCAATGCCGTCTCATCCTCATGCTTCCACAGAACGGTCACCCAGACGCTTATCAGTAGCAAGCTTAACTACGGCAACACACTCTATGACGGCACCACCCAAAAACAACAAAAGAAATTGCAGAGCATCCAGAATGCCTCCACCAGACTTATCCTGGACATGCCCATCTGCAGTTACATCTCCGGTCACCTGAGAGACCTTCACTGGCTCCCGATCAACATAAGAATCACCCTCAAGCTCTTCACACATGTCTACAAAGCCCTCCAGAACACCGGAACTGCATACCTCAACCACCGCCTGTCCTTCTACACACCTGCCAAACATCTCTGCTCTGCCCAACTGGCCCTGGCCACTATCCCAAGGATCCGCAAGAACTCGGCTGGAGAAAGATCCTTCTCTTACCTCGCTGTGAAGACCTGGAAATCTCTAAATCTAAATCGTCACTGCCTCAATTCAGGAAGAACCTCAAGACCTGGCTCTTTGACTGAAGCTGAAGAACACCCCATGCCCCCCCCAGCACTTTGAGAACCTAGTGGGTGATTAGCCGAGTTTTATATGAACCTTGATTGATTGATTGACATGGGCCACTTTGTGATTACGCACATGGACTGATAAATATATATATTTTAATCCTCCTAATGATAATTTGGCATTTTTTTGTCTTTATTCATTGTAATAGTTTGTCTTTTTTCTGAATCTTACATTACAAAAAATGCGTATCAAGTGACACTTTTACATATTTTTTCTGGTCTTCTGAAATATTTCCTAGCCAATGTTTATATGTGTTTTTAAATTTCACACTAGACATATACAGTCCCATGCAGTAAATCATTGTGATGGAATATGTGTAAAAATATCTGTAAAATGATAAGAAAGATAAGACACTTGCTCAAACTAGTTGCTGTCAAGCAGTGTTTGGCTCTGCTCATTGCTGTGAAGAGTGCACTTCTACCATTCCAAAACCAATGAAAACAGCAAATGATGCAGAAGCAGCGAACAAGCAAACTCTAGCAACGCAACCAAACACAAAGCCATCAATTCAACTAAGGGCATCACAACCCACCCTACCTCAATAAGGCTTTGGCAAGGAAATGGTGTTTCAAGACATTCAGCTTTCCATAGCTAGGAACGGCTACACAGCGCAACTATTTGATTAAGGTCCCTCACCATCTTACAATAACCATTTTAATTTCAGACCATTAGGACCACATGACACACGTCGAACTCTGATTATTATCTATGGTGGATACTTTGAAAATATTGATGGTTAGTTATTCTAACATTGAGAGAGAAAATATCAATGTCAATGTAATTAAGATAAGTGTAGTATTACCTATTAAAATTAGCAAAATTAAATTGTCAACTTAAAAAAGCAACAAGGGGTTGCGAAGAAAAAAGAGCTGTTTCTATGAACGAGCTGCTCGTCTTCCACTCCATTTATTGTGTTTATGGAAAGTGCGAGGAACCGTTAGAGACAATTACAAACCAAAGAGGTCTTTTCGCAAGATCCAGGCAATTTTTACACATCAGGGAAACTTGGGATCAATATTTCTAAACTGTGTTCGCTGGCGGAAATGTTCTTCGCTCCGTGCACATTATTCACGCCTATTCGTGAAGCTGAGCTCGGTGCGAATGATATAAAAAGTGGACAGTTAGCAGATACATGTCACTTAAACCGTGAAATTTCAGCGATTCCACAGGCATGAAAGGCATCATGAAGACAGTTGGGTTCTTTCTTGTTTTTTCCGGGCTTATATCTAGTGCTTTGAGTGGTAAGAGAAACCGTCTCTCTCTCTCTCGCTCTCTCTCTCTCTCTCTCTCTCTATCTATCTCTCCCCCTTCTCTATCTTCCTCGCTTTATTTGTATCTTTCTCTTCCGCTCGCATCTCTATTCTCCCTCTTTCTATGCCTCGCTCTCTCTTGTGTGTCCCATCTGTCAATGTCATTCGGTCTCTTTCTTTTCTTCCTCTTTCTGCCTCTCTTTTCCCCGATCTCTCATTCTTCCTCTCTCTTTCTCAATACCTCTCTCTTTATTTCTCTTCTCTCTCTTACTCTCTCTCTCTCTCTCTCTCAATGGTCGTTTAAAAAAAAATCTTTTCCTTTTTGTGCTTTGTTTTAAAAAAACAAAAGTCTCTGGGGCAGATCTACAAGAAAGTGCCGCAGCGTGGCGCTGCAAGCCCTTGGCTGCGCCACGCTGCGGCACTTTCAGAGCACAGGAATGCGACATATTTACAAGAATATGTCGCATTCCTGTGTTTCTCCTGCGCTGGCGCACAAACAGCTGCTAAGCGCCGGCGCAGGCACCCTTGCACCATGGTGCAAGGATGCCTGCGCCATGGGGAGATTGTTTCTGTGCAGGAAGGGGCACCTTTCTGCACAAAAACAATCAGTACAGGCTTTTCCTCTTTCAATGCGTGCTGCAGAATGCAGCACGCATTGAAAGAGAAAACGAGGAAAATGAAAACATTTCTCCTCGGTGCGCCTCGCTACGCCACCTCTAGGGTGGCGTAGCTTTCAGACGCATCTCCAGAGTTACGATTTCTCGTAATTCTGGAGATGTGTCTTGTTCCATGGGTGTTGCGTGGGAACACCCACAGCAACACCCATGGAACGCCCTTCACCGCAAAGTGCTGCGTGTGAAGGGACAGTATTTACAAGGAGAGGAAAAGTCACGCATGGTGGCTTTTCCTCTCCTTGTAAATATCGAGGAGCCCCCTGCGCCACCAGTACGTCACGAAAAGTGACGTACTGGTGGCGCAGGGGGCTTGTAAATCTGCCCCTCTGTGTTTTATTTCTTCCCACCATATTTATTGATGATAGCTTTCAAACTATGCATCTTTGAAACAGTTAAGAATTACTATTGGGAGCATTGTTGATCAATTACTTGCATGCGTGTTTTGTTTGGACAGTATACATAATGTACGAATATTTTGTAATTTGTAACTCCTATATTCCATCAATTCTGGGTTTATATTGTCCATTAAACTCTGCTACGTGTCATATATACACTCCTGCCCTCCGGTGTGCTGTGGCTGCTACTTCGGCTGTTTCCATATATAATTGTATCGCTTGTGTTGATTTACATGCATGCAATGATTGTTGGTTGAACTTTTCTACTTTCAGCTGGTAGGAGTTCATGGAGGACACAGAACGCGGATTCACTTACAATGAGCAAAAGGGGTAAGAGGAGTCATGGTGATGGAGAGTGAGCTTAGAAACGTTGATACCTCTGAACACTCACCTTAGAGTTCATGTCAGGGGCAGCCATTGCTCTAGCCCAAAATATCTTATGTGAAAAACCTCATTTACATAGTTTACCACTATTGATATGCCCAAATGTATTCAATTTACTCTTTGTGCTCTAGTACCAAATAATGAAACTTTTGTTATTACATTATACAGTTATCTTTGCATGAATTTCAATAAAGCCTTAACGATATTGGTTAAACCAATAAAGCGTTGGAAGTAGGGAACACAATAAGCTCAAAACATGCGACTGTAAAACATAAGTTGCCTATACAAACCACAAATCTGAAGCCATGAGAGGAGTTGACAAATCAGGACGATATAACGTGAATTTTGTTGCATATAGCACATACTGGCGCGAGGGGTGAGAGACGGGGGCAAGCAATCAGGTGATGGAGGTTGCATGTGGTTTGGGCTTGATGGTGCACGCTGTCACCATCAGCTTGTGCAGAAGAGATGGACATTTAAGCCAGTGATGATGTTCCAACTTGACCTTTGTCTGGTGTTGTGCGAAGTTGTAAAGTAACCTGGATCAGAAATGTATGTATATTTTTTCTTTTTAATCTCTACATTATTTACAATTTCTAAACATAGCACATTTTCAAAACCGGTGGAAGATTTAGTTGCGCTTCACAGTAGGGAGAACCCGTTTGGCTGCTGTGAGGGCAGTGACTGAACTGCAACCATCTGCTCAATGGAGTTCCCCCAACTCCTCCTCCTGCTCTTACCCCACTTGCCTATTTAATTGGGGGGGATGTAAAAAAAGACAAGTTCTCACCACAGGATACATCATTCTTCAGAGGCAGGACCTCCTGGGATGGGAGGATGGGAACATTTCAGTGCAGGAGAGTCATCTGGACTAGATTTTGCCTATGAATGAATGAATGAAAAAATGTATTGTTCAGTTAATAAAAACTTACAATATAACACATTTATACACATTTCATACATATTACCATTATTAAACATTTTTTTAAAACACATTCAAATAAGGGTTAGTCCCACAGTAAGAACACTCAATTCATCTAAATAAAATGTGTAAAAACCTACACGTAAAGTGCATTTACTGATGACACAATCCACCTACTATTTCCTCTTACCTACGGTACCCCATTTATTCTATTCGTTACAAACTTGACACACTGTGAGTAGATCTAATCATTCATAATGTGTAGCATTCAAGGTCCTAGTCAGTTTATTAATGACACCTAGTGTTACCGAGCGAATCTACCATGAGCAAAGCTTTAAGGTACAAAGCGCCAATTTTAAAAAATCCTCGCAAGGCTTGCCAATGCTAAGCCCTAATTATTTCATGGTGTTCCAATTACTCGTGTATTAAAAACTTTGCACTACTCGTTTAAGATGTACCTGCCCTTCTAGATAATTTATTTATCTGCCCTTCCAGGTGTTTTTCATGAATTAATAGAATAATTACGAAAAGAGCCTTTTACTGGCACTATTAACCAGTTTTCTCTCTGCTATATCTACGAACTTTAAAAATCTTCCAGTAAATTGTAAAGCTTCTCCCTGCAAACAGGCTATTACTGCTTGGCGGCATGTTCGTATAGCTTGACGAATGAATGAATGAATGAAAAAATGTATTGTTCAGTTAATAAAAACTTACAATATAACACATTTATACACATTTCATACATATTACCATTATTAAACATTTTTTTTAAAACACATTCAAATAAGGGTTAGTCCCACAGTAAGAACACTCAATTCATCTAAATAAAATGTGTAAAAAACCTACACGTAAAGTGCATTTACTGATGACACAATCCACCTACTATTTCCTCTTACCTACGGTACCCCATTTATTCTATTTGTTACAAACTTGACACACTATGAGTAGATCTAATCATTCATAATGTGTAGCATTCAAGGTCCTAGTCAGTTTATTAATGACACCTAGTGTTACCGAGCGAATCTACCATGAGCAAAGCTTTAAGGTACAAAGCGCCAATTTTAAAAAATCCTCGCAAGGCTTGCCAATGCTAAGCCCTAATTATTTCATGGTGTTAAAATTACTCGTGTATTAAAAACTTCGAACTACTCGTTTAAGATTTACCTGCCCTTCTAGATAATTTATTTATCTGCCCTTCCAGAGTGTTTTTCATGAATTAATAGAATAATTACGAAAGAGCCTTTTACTGGCACTATTAACCAGTTTTCTCTCTGCTATATCTACGAACTTTAAAAATCTTCCAGTAAATTGTAAAGCTTCTCCCTGCAAACAGGCTATTACTGCTTGGCGGCATGTTCGTATAGCTTGACGATTAAAGTCCTGCTTTAACAGACTTCTACGTTCAGCTGATAAAGCTGGGCAACTTCAAACAATATGGCAAATATCTCCTCTCTTGTAGTTGCAGAGGCGGCATGACGTTTCACTACTCACCATTTTTCCTATGGTGAAGTCACACAAAGTCAGGAACCGTTTCTCAACTCTGGAAGAATGAAGGTTCCTTACTATGCGTGTCTTTTTGGATGAAGTTTACATTTTGCTTCTCCCTACCATTGCCTTACGTCCGCATGTCATTCCCTAGGTAATCAAAATTAACCTAGGGAGAGCAAAAAGCTAGACATCACCATCCTTAGCATCAAACTTTCACAAGGTTGTAGTCTGGAATATCGAGGAAGGAGTATAGTGCGGTCAAAATATTGTGAACAAAATGTCGAAAACCAAAGTTTTGAGGTGATCAGTGCACAGAGGGAGGTATAGATTTATTATTCTTATCTGGTGCACCATGCCAATAAGTAGTTTGAAGATATATATGTACTGCCAGTGTGAACAAACATGGAGTTGGGTATAGAAAATATATAGATCTTTACCTGTCGATATTTTGGTCTTCAATATTCTGGTCACAATGTTGTGACCACTTGATAGTCCTTCAGCAATATTCTGGACACACACACCTCTACAAAAACATTTGAGCCCACAGAATATCCTCACTGGCATTCTACCTTTGGTGTTTGCCATAGATTGTTCTGGATGATACTATAATGATGGGGCAGAAGTCATATTTAGAATTCTGCAAATACTTTTAACTTGTTTAGTGCTGCATATACTGATTTGTTGATTATATCTCATGAAACTGAGTACATTTCTCAATTTAAAATTTGTTAGCTCTTGGTAGAGCTGGCATGTGTTTTAATTCTGGCTTTATTCACCTATTCAATATTTCAACACTTCATGAGATTTCATCAAATGAATACACATAAACAAGTGATTGATGTTGCCAATCTATGCCAGTGTTGCTTGTTACTTGATGTCTAGTCAGTTAAGTATTCAATATAATGCTGTGCGAGAAAGGTTCCCTTTTAACATCTCACCTAAGAAGCACCTGAGCTGTCTTTTCAAGACGTGTTGTTCTCAGAATATGGGCTTTAAGTTCCGCCCATGTTTCTAATTGGCTTCTTTGACTGTCATTTGAAAATGTTTTTTTTCCCTTTGGTTAATGTCTTTAGTAGTCCCTACTTAGTCCTTCCTTTTCTACTGATGCCCCTGTTACATGTGACTTTACCCGGTACATTTTATTTTCAGTTTTTGAGCACTCTTTAATTACTGACTTGTTTGTCATAACTGGAGTTGCAGGAACGACAGCTACTCACTTCCCGACTGCACTTCCCCGACACGCCCTATCTTCGGGCTGCAGCTGCCTTCTCCTCCTCCCTCCTGCTTGTTATTATTTATTCCCTGCTTGCTCTTTGGTGTGGTTTACCATTGGCTCCCATCTGTCCCCCCACCACCACCTCCCGCCCGTCGAGTATTTCTGACCGTTTTTTTATTATATTATGTACGAGGACTGTAAGGTTTGTTTATTTAAAATGCTGTTCTGCAGTCAGGCGTAATATAAAAATAAATTCAAAACCCTGAAACATACATTTCAGCCCCTTCCACTCCCCCTTGTGCCTGGTGCTGCCATCCTCTACAGCAGGACCGCCACAGGCACCAATCAGGGACGAGTGGTAAGGGGTGACTCTGTGCCCTGTTTCCTTTCACCAGGATGCAGTGCACATCATCTAGCAGGTACGTGTATTTCCCACGGATGGAGTGAGTCCCACTTAGCGGCACTTTACAGAGTTTGCCAGTGAAGCGCTACTTTCGTTTTCTAATCTTTCTTTGAACAACATTGTTTTACACAGGTGGGGGAAGTGCACTATTCCTGGAGGTACTGTAATACCTGGTTGATGTGTACAGTGGAAAATGTTTAATGTGATCCTTATCAGCTGCTTTCCTTTGCCATGAGTTTAAACATGTGTTACAACATCCTGCTTGCTTAATGTTCCCTGCTCTTCTGCACATGCTTGAAGCCCTAAACACCCTCATGCTGCATACAGGAGATAATGCCCTTGCATTGAAACACAAAGATGAGCTTTAGGCACTGCTTCAACAGTGCCGCAAAAATGAGGATGCATTCCCTAAGCCACCCTAACCCCACCTCGCATACAGCGTTTGTTTTTTTAAGGCAGTATCATGGTAACAAATGAAATGGGTGCTGTAACTGCTGTTTTTCCCCCCAAAATGTACATGTAACTTGTTAACAGAAGAAGACACAGAAACTCTTAAATCCCCAAGCAAGAAAGTTTTATTTATTTGTATATGTTTTGTCACAATGCACGTCTTTGGTCCACTTGCAATAAATCCAACTGATCGCATGGATTTATCTGCCTCACCATGGCGCAGGGGCCCCCTTCTCAATATAATGAACCCCACCTCCACCTCCCTCCCCTCACCAGAGTCATCTCACACTGCCCACCTCCCTGCAGTGTTCTTCTTCCCCTGCTGTGGAGCTGGCAGCTGCTCCACCCCTTTTCTCTTTTCTTTCTCTTATTCCCTCTCTTCCTTTCGCCGTCTTGCTCCTCCTCTCTTGCTGAAAAATATGACTTCAACAAATGGCTCTTACTATCTCTATCCTCTCCTTTCCTTTATTTGTGACCATGTGAAATGGATCCAAAAAATTAAGACATTTTTGCTGCAAATGTCGTCTTTTTCTGACATTTTTCTATTCCAAAGTGCAGCCTCGGACGGAGAGAAAAAAGGTTCAAAATACAAAAAGAAAAAAAAACTAATTAAAGCAAGACAGTGTGTTCGCAAACATGCCACATTGGTGTTATTCACACCCACACACATTAACACCACCTTAAAGAGTTTGCCAGTGAATTACTATTTTTGTTCTCTTGTCTTTCTTTGAACAACATTTTTTTCCCCCGAGTGGTGGAGTGCACCAGTTCTGGAGGTACTGCAATAACTGGTTGATGGGTAGAGTGGAAAACATTTAATGTGATCCTTATCAGTTGTTTTCCTTATTTTACTTTGTAAAATGTGTACAGCAGCTGTGTGTTCAGGAATGTGGTCTTTTTAAACCATACTGCATAGGTTTTGTAAGGATATAAGCAATGGACATTGAAACGGTTCCCTTCCTGGCCCTGTAGTCCTGTCCTTAACTGTTCAGGCAAAACACTCATTGATTTCTGAAAAATAAATGTAAAAGCTTTAAATTGAACCATGTTGTTCCAGCTTACATTTCACATGCTTTACTTAATCTGGCATTCCCTATGAGAGCTTGCTTTTTCTGGGATGCATATTACTATTTTCTCCCCTTCCTCATAACCAATTTCCTATTTTCTGGTTCTACAGCACCATGAGATCATACGAGTGGCGATAGTGTATGCAAATATAATTACTCCACTGCAAATAAGAAAACAAAAGTAAAAAACATTGTCATTTTCAACGCCAAAAGCTCTAACTTTCACAAATGCAAGACCGATTGCATTGCAAATGCTTGTTTTATTTTTGACATTAGGCGGTGTTTCAGACCTGTCGTGTCTACAGTCATGTTTCCTCTCCAAGCCCTTTGATTTTTAGGGTACCTGGTCCTTCGACTTAAATCATGCCCTCTTTACTCCACTCCTTTTCTGAACCAACATCGTTCCTCTAATCATTCGTACA
This sequence comes from Calotriton arnoldi, assembly GCA_963921515.1. NCBI lineage: Eukaryota > Metazoa > Chordata > Amphibia > Caudata > Salamandridae > Calotriton > Calotriton arnoldi. Next base: position 40,744 of record CAWUFW010008280.1, read on the forward strand.
AAACTGTAGGTTTTTGTTTACACTCTCATTTTTATTTTAAAAAGGCATGTAGATCACGTTTTTCATAAAATCCTTTGAAATTTAGCAATTGATGAAATTCATCTGTTCATCATTTTGTACTAATTCCTCCCCTCATCCTCATGCATAATATTTCAAATGGCTGTGTTTAATGCAATTAATTCTTCTCCTTCTCCCCTTATCATCAAATGCTCTCCATAGACAAAACAAGCATTGGCAAAATCAGTCTGGCGTTCATGCAGTAAAGCATGCAAACACAGGCCTGCACAAATGATCTTGTGGCTTAATGGGGAAGAAAGTGTTAATAGTGGTGTTGGTTGGTAAAGGTTGTGGTGGTAGTGGTTGTAGTGGTGTAGTATTAGTAGTGATTATGGTGGCAGTAATAATGGTGTTGGTAGTAGTAATTGTGGTGGAAATGGTAATGATGGTCGTGGTAAAATTGGCAATAGTGGTAGAGGTAATACAGTTGATGAGCATACTGTCTTGCAACTGAGTACTAATAAAAGGATTTTAAAAAGCCTATTGTAGTAAAGAAAATACAAAGAAGGATTGATTTAATTATACAATGCATGCATGAAAAAGAAATGAATGTGTGATGACTAAGAGAATTTTCAGATATTAACTATCCTCCCGTGCATTACAAGAAACTAGTCATGAGAGGTGGAATGATACACCAATCAGCTAACAGTGTAGGGTGAGAGAGACATTTTCTCCAGGTGGAGACAAGGCCAGCTCTGGGTGCATTTTAAATAATTGATAGCAACTTGTCATACAGACAGCTATACTGGCAAGCTAGTCTGGAAAATGATGAGCAAGAAATGCAGCCTATTAATCATAGCATCATCAAACAAAAAACACCCCATTCATCATATTTTTAAATCAATGCATAAATAAAAGAGGTAGGGTCTAATTCATAGTTTAGTGGATGGTACTCCATCACAAATGTGACGGCTATCCTGTTGATTTTATTACAAATGCATTATATCTTAGTGCCCTTGTAAAAAGGCAGCTGGGAATCCTGTCACAATTGTGACAGAATTTCTGTCTGCCAAACTCTATATCAGGCCTTTAATGTTTTTGCATTGTGGTTGTGAAGTTTCTTCCAACTATGTAGGTGAGAAAAAATGCCCCTTTTTGCATAGTCAACCCCATTTTTTGTTGAATTCTATTGCTAGTTAATGGAATGTGCACACAGGAGTACTGCTGTCCAGTGCCCATTGTACATGCTCTGGCCCCCAAAACATGTAAAAAAAAATTGCTCATCCCTGATTGGCATATTTAACTTTCTTTAAAGCCCTTAGTCGATTGTGTAGAAACTACATCCATAACATGGAATGTTATTTATCACCTCTGGACTGCATTAGTTATTGTCCATTCATTTGTGTGACATGGTAAACATTGTTTTAGGACTACCAATGTATCATGACTGCAATAATTTAAACTTGCAGCATGACTAGTCAAAGTAATGCTTTTGACAGGGCAAAACCTTCCTTTTACATAATAATAAGTCATCCATATGTAGTCCTCGTAGCCCACAAGGTAGGGTGCAAGGCTTTCAAAAGTGGATTTCTAGAAAAGTAATGTTACCATGTCCCTGCAGAGACAACCCCCAAAAGCTACATTCACTGTGGATGGTTCTTGCTGTCCAATGAGAAACCTAGAGTACATACTTAAAGATGAATTATACTGTCCTGGGTTTGGGACCAGCTATAAAAATAATTAAACCACAATTTTTAATATTTATTAAAAACCCAGGTCAATTGGGAGCTCGAAATATTAACACATATTTAGGAAAAATAACCCTTAGTAAGTTACTTTTTTCTGCCTAAAGCTCCTGGAGGCTAATTTGAATTAGCCTGACAACAGCTGCCTAGCCAGTGCTTGACATTAATGAGATGTCAAAACTGCTCCCAGAACACAAACAATTGCCTGGGTCTGGGGAAGTGTTTTCTTCTCCTTGCATGAAGCCCAGTTAGAGTGGAAGCAGGAACTTCAATAAAGGGCCTGCCCTCTCATAAGTAAATGAAAGTGGAGACTTGGGAAAACCATGCATTTCTTCCTCAAGTCAGGCTGGCTCCAAGCCTAGTGGGAGAAAAGCTACCACCAAAACCAGTTTTGACCACAAAGTTGGAGGCTACTTATTACCCTGGGCACACTATTTCTCCAGGGCAATTGAGAAAGGGTTGCCCCATCTTGGACATTCTGAGTAATATGCACTGTGGGTTTGTCACAGTAGGGTAAAAAGGAACTGCTGAAAAGTGAGTAGGGTAGCCTATAGAAATTCATTTTTAATTCATTTTTCTCTGTTTTTGTAAATTGGAATGGGATTTTTATTGTGTTGTGTTTTTGACTTTTTACCTGTTTTAGCACTTGCTTCTAAATGATTTTACACATTCTCTCTATGTTAATCCTGTCTGCTCTGTGCCACAGCTCCCATGGGTTGAGCTCAGAATTAAATTATTGAAACTTTGTCCGAACCTAATAGGTTAGTGACTTTATACCTTATGGTGAACTACCATCCACCCTGATTAATAATGAACTTTCTTATAATAGGCAACTGTTCGTTTGTTGACAACAAACAGCAGTTTTGACACAGATATGAATATGTGTGCCTTGCATACTGCTGCTAAAAACTATCATATGTGCACTAAGATGAATATGATCTCCTTGCATATACTGCACAGTCACCCTCTGTTAAAGTAAGCACTCATAGTATACATCGTTATGTGCTGGCATATACAGCATGTGCAGACAACACTCTGCCCTGGGGAAGTGTTTGTGTTTCCAGTCTCCCTGTTTCATCATCTACCAGAGATTCTTCATATTTACTGTTAATGTTTCATTTTCTTTTATGGATCGTATAATCATCTTTTCCAGAGATCTCATTGATGCTCCTTCCTCACTACCAGGTTGAAGCGTCCTCAGACCCTATGCAGCAGGCTCCTACTGAGATAAAAAGATGAGCTATAAACAGGGCCACTGGAATATGTGATTGTGTAGTCATGGAGTTTTTGCATAATCATAGATGTGCTCCATTTGCCACACAGTCCATCATCTGCTGCATAATCTGCTGATGATGAGAAAAAAAATGTTTAGCTCAAATGGTTCAAAAGTTACTAAAAACGCAGCCAGACATTTTGCCGCACAGTGGAATTCTCTTTGCAAAGCTTGACTGGTTCCCTTTCTTTTGCTTATTGATATATTTGGGTGTTAAACCTGTACTAATGAGGCACAACCAATGCCCAGACAGTTTTAACAAGTGTAAAAAGGAGAACATAATCAAGTACTACCATCACAAAATGTGCTGCATTACGCTGCATAATTTGCCTTTTTGTACCACATAATTTACTCAACTCTGGAGCATAATTTGGGCCTACCCTGCCGCACGGATCCTGTGGCCCTGGCTATAAAGAACCATATGCCAAGGTCTTGAGCTCAGAAGTGTGGTCTCATGAAGGCTAGAGGCTAGACAATTTATGTTTATCTCAAAAGACAAAGACACAAAACCAATGCACAGATACAGTTCTCTCAGCATTTCAAATAAATTGCGTTGTTTCAGTATGTGCACTTCTTTCGCTCATTTTCTCTCTCTGGCTCTGTGTCACCATATTTCCATCTAGGACTCTGCCTGTGTGCTGTGCACATATATGAAGATCACTTATTTCAACTCTAGCCCTACCTTTGTCTCTCTCCATCTTTTTTTATTTCTCTTGATCCCTGCAGTGTCTGTCCAGAGCTATTTTCTCTGTGTTTTCATTTCCCTCTGTTAGAAATGGGATTTTTGGTAGGCTTGGGCGTGGGCCAAAGCCAGGCAAAAACTACCACTCTAGTCAGGATAAGGGAGTTACACGTCTAAAATAACCCCTGCTCACCCCCTTGGTAGCTTGGCATGAGCAGCCAGGCTTATCTTAGAGGCAGTGTGTAAAGCATTTGCACATAACCAACAGTAATACAGTGTACGCACTACCAAAGGACACCACACCAGTTTAGAAAAATATCCAATATTTTTATATACTTAAGACAAGACCAAAAACGATAAAATTCCACACTACAGTACTTAAAAATCTTCAGTTATCAAAAAATGCTTTAAAAACAGTTCCTTGATGTCGATATCTCCGTCCGGGGCTATCACGGCGTCGTGAGCAAACAAATCCAAACAGTTCTGGCTGACCGCGGCGTCGCGGGCCAGCTACCGTGTCGGGAAGACCCGCAAACAGTACCTTTTAGAAATGCAGGGCGTCGATGACCTCTCGTTGAGCTTTTGAAAACCCGGCGTCCGCAGGCGTTGGTTCCGGAGGTCGGTGCAGGAGTCGTCGGGGCCCTCGAAGTCACACGCGTTTCAGGTCGATCTCCTCTCTGATGGAGTCAGGAGCGCTGGCGTCGGCAGGCGTCGGGTGCTGCGGTGCGAAGTGCAGCGGTGCGGCGTGCGGTGCCCTCAGGTCGCGGTGCAAGCAGCGGCTCGGTGGCGGTGTCAGATGGCGTCATCGGTGAGACCAGGGTCACGGTGCGAGATGAAGGCGGTGCTCGTCACGGTGCGGGCAGGTCACGGTGCAAGCAGCTGCGTCGTTGTTGCTGAAGCGCTGTCGTTGGCTGACGAACTGGAGTCAATGGCGCCGGCATCGGTAGGCCAAGGCTGCGGTGCGGGATGAGGGCGGTGTGTCGTGTATCTTTACGAGCGGTGCCCTCGAACCATGGTGCAAGCAGCGGTGTCGGTTTCGGCGGGAAGTGGCGGCGTCAGGAAGGCCAAGGTGTCCTCGTGAAGCAAGGCGGTGTGGAGTGCGGTGCCCACAGGTCGTGGTGCGAGCAGCGGCTCGGTGGCGGCATCAACAGGCGTCATCGGTGAGACCAGGGTCGCGGTGCGGCATTGTGGCTGTGCTCTCTGCGGTGCCAAAGCTTCGGCGTGAAGTGAGGCGGTGCGGAGTGTGGTGCCCACAGGTCGCGGTGCAAGCAGCGGCTCGGTGGCGGCGTCAACAGGCATCGTCAGGGAGACCAGGGTTGCAGTGCTGCATTGCGGCGGTGCCCTCTGCGGAGCCAAAGCTTCGGCATGAAGCAAGGCGGTGCGGAGTGCGGTGCCCACAGGTCGCGGTGCAAGCAGCAGCTCGGTGGCGGCGTCAACAGGCGTCGTCGGTGAGACCAGGGTTGCGGTGCGGCGTTGCGACGGTGCCCTCTGCGGTGCCTTCAGGACACGGAGTCGGCAGTGGCGTCGTGGACATCGTCGAGTTGGTGTTCTTCGGGTGGCAGCACAAAACACACAGTCCCCAGTGCTGCGGGTCGAAGAACTTGAAGTCTTTGCTGTTCCTGAGACTTCGTGAACAGGGGGCAAGCTCTACCTCAAGCCCTTGGAGAGACTCACAAATTAGGTTGCAGAAAGTCCAGTCCAGGCCTTTCACTGCCCAAGACAAAAGCAGCCACTGCAGGTCAGCCCAGCAAAGCACCCAGCGAAGCAGTCGTTCCTTTTCGCAGCTTCTCCGGCTCTTCTTCTTGGCAGTCTTCTTGTTCCAGATGAGTTCTAAAGTTCAGGGGTCTGGGCCCCAGTATTTGTATCCAAAAATCCTTTGATCTTTCAGGCAGAGGGTGTCTGTGCCCGGCCAGAACCAGTTCTGCCTTCTCTGGTGTGATTTCCTGGCAAGAGGTGGAGAGGGCATTGTCAGAGGCAGACCAGGCCCTTTGAGGTGCAAGGAAATCTCCTCCCCCTTCCCCCATCGCAGCCCAGGTCTATTCAGCCCTTTCCTGACCTACCTAGCCTATCTGGAGCCCCTCCGGCCCCCCAGCCTTCTGTCATCCAAAACCCAGACAGGCAATCCACATTCCAGCATAGGCACACGGGATGACTGAGCAAGAAAATACCTACTTTCTAAAAGTGGTATTTTCAAACACAGAATGTAAAAATCACCTTCACTAAAAGATGCATCTTTAGATTCTGAGTTCAGGCATACTAAATTCTATTTTCTTACCGAATTCCCTGGGCCAGTTATGTTTATAAGATGTTATAAACAAACCTCCCATTCTATCCTATGGGGAACTGGTAGCCTTGCAATAGTGTAAAACGAAATTGGCTGTAATTCACTATCAGGACATGCCACACACACGGGCATGTCTCACCTTTCACATACACTGCACCCTGCCCACAGGGGTACCTTGGGCCTACCTGAGGGGTGTCTGACATGTAAGAAAAGGGAAGGTTAGGGACCGGCCAGTGTGTGCACTGGCCAAGTTGACATGGTAGTACAAACTGCGCGCAGACTTCTGCAATGGCAGGTCTGAGTTACCGTTTTCAGGGCTACTCACAGGGTGGCACAACCAGTGCTGCAGGCCCCCGAGTAGCATTTGATTCACCAGCCCTGGCACACGCAGTGCACTTTACTAGGGGCTAACAGGTAAATCAAATATCCAATCATGGAAACACTCATCCATAACACAATTTACACAGAGAGCATATGCATTTTAGCACTGATTAGCAGTGGTAAAGAGCCCAGAGTCCTAAAACCAACACAAACAGGTCAGGGAAAAATAGGAGGAAAAAGCAAAAGTTTGGGGATAACCCTGCAAAAAGGGCCATTTCCAACACAACCCCTTCCAGCCTAAAGCCAGGGGAGACCAATCCATACCTCGATGGGCTTCCCTGCTTGGAGCGATAGAACACGGAACCTGGCCCGCAACAGCAGGGTTTCCTTCCCGTTTTACGCCTTCCCACACCTAGTTGAATTCCTCTATCCATACTCTCAGGGCCCACTAAGCTGACCCATGGGGGACCCTTCTCCTCACCTGTGGACCCCATCTGTGCAGCACCTAAACTTACTTGGCTCACAGATGTGTCCCAACAGGCAGACAGGACCCCCATGGCCAACACAATCGTGTGGCCCAGTCCACCTCCGGGTGTGACTCCTTTCCCCTCCCAGGGGCAACTCTGTCCTCCAGACAGCCAGCCACAGTGGGCACTGACAGCTGTCAGTGATGAGAGCCAGGCCTCATGCCTTTCAGGCCACTCCAACCGTTGTGGCATCAGAGAGTGGGGGGCGGTAGCCCCAGGTGCCTGGCGTCCTTTCTCCACTCTCCCCCCTGCCAAGTCAGGTATGGCATCCTGACACTGGCCCACCATCCCAGGGTCTGTACCCTGCGGCTGGACAGGAGACTGGGGTGGGCTCTCCCACACCCTCTCCTTCTGCCTGGGGCTCTGTACCCTCCCACCTGGAGCAGTACCCCCTTCCCGAATTGTCAGGGCACCTGTGGTAGGTGTCCTGCACAATTCGCCCAACAGTTCATGGATGCTATCCTGCAACTGGTACACCAGCCCAGGGTCTGTACCCTGGGGCTGAACCAGGGGCTGGGGTGGGCTCTCCCACACCTGGTCCTCCCCCCTGGGGCTCTGTACCCTCCCACCTGGAGCGGCACCCCCAGAAGACAAACTGGTAGGGGCACTGTTTGCAGTCGCCCCTGCCCCCAGGTCAGGGGGGACACCCTGAACCTGGTCCGCCAACCCAGGGTCTGTACCCTCAGGCTGACCAGAGGTCTCGGGCGAGGCTCTCCTCCCCTTACCCCTCCTTCTGGGGTCCTGCTCTCTCCTCCCAGGAGAAGCACCCCCAGAACCAAAAACTGTCAGGACGCTGGAACCTGACCTCCCAAACAATTCTCCCACCAGTTCAGGACCTCTCTCCAGCAACTGGTCTCCCAACCTAGGGTCTAAACCCTCAGGTTGCACCGGAGTCAGAGGCGAGGACTCCTCCCTCTGCACCCCCTTCCAGAGTTCTGCACCCTCCCAGCAGGAGTGGTACCCCTAGAAGACAAACCGGTCAGGACACTGCTTACAGTCGTCCTTCCCTCCAGGTCAGGCAGGACCTGGAGCCTGGCCTCCCAACCCAGGGACTAAACCCTGTGGCTGAGCACCTGCCCGGCGCACCAGGACTTCCTTGGGAGCACGCATGCCCCCTGAGGGTAACACATGACTCATGTGTTGTGTGACAGTCTGCCTGGCGCAGATCTCCCGACCCCTGTCCATCTGACAGTGCGCGAAGATCCCCAGGACAGAAGTGGTGTCACCATGGTCACTCCTAGGAGGCTCAGCCCTTCTGGCTGGCCCCTGACCCACTGGTTCTCCCATTGGGGAACACATCCCCCTCTCACCCCTCAATCTGGACTTCTGCACCCCTCCACTTAGGAGCGGCACCACCAGACACCAGAACCGCTGGAGCTCTGTTTACAGACACTCCACGTTCTCCTGACAGTAGGAGATCCCCCTCAACAGACGGCCTACCAGTACAGCCTAGGCTCCCCACCTGGTGTTCCCTCCTAGAACCACCCAGGCTCTGGGACCGGGTTTTGGGCACCTTGGGCCGCAGCCCCTTCCCACTCCTTCTCCGCAGAGACAGGACGTGAGTCCCTACACCCTTCCCACGACACCGGGACCTATCTGGGCTACCACAAACCTTTCCCACCACCCTCGGTTGGGAAATACCTAAGCCGCTTCCTTCCTGGTCACCCCCAGATGCTTCTCCAGACCCTCTGGAATCCACCAAAAGGTCTGCCTCCAGTGCAAGCTCCCTAAGGTCAGAGAACTCAAAATCCACTGGGTGTTGGCATAGCTCTGGAAAACAGGGACTTAGAATATGCTCTCCAACAATTGAATCACACAGCCCCACACATGTGTTAACCAAACTACCCTTCACCCATCCATCCAGTGCCTCGGACAAGTACCCCACATCATTCTCACAAGACTGGTGAGACAGTGTCTGACTGTTGCTGTCTCTTAACCCATACTCTTCTGGCTGGTCTCCATACTCACTTACTAGGGCTTCTATCATGGGGGAACCCCTCTCCCTGCACCCCTCATTTAGAGTCCGTAGAGTGTCCCTCCCACTACCAGGAAAATGATCCCCTGTGCCGTTCCCCAATACACCTCAGGGACACTGCGTACCACTGGAGTAACCTCACAATCCTGAACCCCCTGGTGTATGTCAACCCCATCCTTGAAGCAGGGTCCCAAATCTGTGTGTGGGTGTACCTCATCCTCAGTACTGGACCTAACACTTTTGCTGCCACCATCTGGGCTGGGCCTAGCCCTACTGGCTGCCCAGTCCAGCTCTCTCATTTTAATGTCATGGTCTAACATCATCTTCCTTTCCTCCATGGCTATTCTTTTGTCTTCCCTCTCACTTTCTATCCTGAGTTTCTCCAATTCGAACTTCCTTGCTTCCCGCCTGTCCTCCAGCTCCTCTGGGGGCAAACTGCTGCTGCCTGGCTGAGAGGGTGCCCCCCTCCCAAGAATACATCCACCCTTGGAATAGGCTCCTCTGCCTCCATGCCAAGATCCCCAGATACCTCACTAGCATGTCTGGCTGCTACCCAGGCCCTCAGCGCCTTTGTAGCTCCTCTCTTCTGGTGAGGCCCCTGATTTGGATTTTGAGGTTTTTGCAGATCACCTTCAATTCCTTCACATTGTAGGTTTCTAACCTCTCCTCCTCAAAGGCCACTTCCAAGGATGCAACCAATGATGCAATTGATTCAGGCATGACGAAGTAGCAAGTTCAAACTGGCAAGACCAAAAAAAATAGGCCAAAAAGAAAAAGAACCAGTATGTGGCACGTAATGGTCTGCGATATGGTAGTAGTGCACACCAATCACTGTAAGTCAAGTGCAAACGCAAGTCCTATCCTCACCGCTGACAACCAATGTTAGAAATTAGATTTTTGGTAGGCTTGGGCGTGGGCCAAAGCCATGCAAAAACCACCACTCTAGTCAGGTTAAGGGAGTTACACGTCTAAAATAACCCCTGCTCACCCCCTTGGTAGCTTGGCACGAGCAACCAGGCTTATCTTAGAGGCAGTGTGTAAAACATTTGCACATAACCAACAGTAATACAGTGTACGCACTACAAAAGGACACCACACCAGTTTAGAAAAATATCCAATATTTTTATATACTTAAGACAAGACCAAAAACGATAAAAATCCACACTACAGTACTTAAAAATCTTCAGTTATCAAAATATGCTTTAAAAACAGTTCCTTGATGTCGATAGCTCCGTCCGGGAGTTCTCACGGCGTCGTGAGCAAACAAATCCAAACAGTTCTGCCTGACCGCGGCGTCGCGGGCCAGCTACGGTGTTGGGAAGACCCGCAAACAGTACCTTTTAGAAATGCAGGGCGTCGATGACCTCTCGTTGAGCTTCCGAAAACCCGGCGTCCGCAGGCGTCGGTTCCAGAGGTCGGTGCAGGAGTCGTCGGGGCCCTCGAAGTCACATGCGTTGCAGGTCGATCTCCTCTCTGATGGAGTCAGGAGCGCTAGCGTCGGCAGGCATCGGGCCCTGCGGTGCGAAGTGCAGCAGTGCAGCGTGCGGTGCCCTCAGGTCGTGGTGCGAGCAGCGGCTCGGTGGCGGCATCAGATGGCGTCGTCGGTGAGAACCAGGGTCACGGTGCGAGATGAAGGCGGTGCTCATCACGGTGCGGGCAGGTCACGGTGCAAGCAGCTGCATCGTCGTTGCTGAAGCACTGTCGTCGGCTGATGAACTGGAGTCGATGGCACCGGCGTCGGTAGGCCAAGGCTGCGGTGCGTGATGAGGGCGGTGCGTCATGTAACTTTACGAGCGGTGCCCTCGAACCACGGTGCAAGCAGCGGCGTCAGTTTCGGCGGGAAGTGGCGGCGTCAGGAAGGCCAAGGCGTCCCCGTGAAGCAAGGTGGTGTGGAGTGCGGTGCCCACAGGTCGCGGTGCAAGCAGCGGCTCGGTGGCGGTGTCAACAGGCATCGTCGGTGAGACCAGGGTTGCGGTGCAGCGTTGCGGCGGTGCTCTCTGCGGTGCCAAAGCTTTGGCGTGAAGCGAGGCGGTGTGGAGTGCGGTGCCCACAGGTCACGGTGCAAGCAGCGGCTCGGTGGCGGCGTCAACAGGCATCGTCGGGGAGACCAGGGTTGTGGTGCGGCGGTGCCCTGTGCGGTGCCAAAGCTTCGGCGCGAGGCGGTGCGGATTGCGGTGCCCACAGGTCGCGGTGCAAGCAGCGGCTCGGTGGCGGCGTCAACAGGTGTCATCCGTGAGACCAGGGTTGCAGTGCGGCATTGCGGCGGTGCCCTCTGCGGTGCAAAAGCTTCGGCGTGAAGCGAGGCGGTGCGGAGTGCGGTGCCCACAGGTCGCAGTGCAAGCAGCGGCTCGGTGGCGGCATCAACAGGCGTTGTCAGTGAGACCAGGGTTGCGTTGCGGTGTTGCGGCGGTGCCCTCTGCAGTACCTTCAGGACACGGAGTCGGCAGTGGCGTCGTGGACGTCGTCGAGTTGGTGTTCTTCGGGTGGCAGCACAAAACACACAGTCCCCAGTGCTGCGCGTTGAAGAACTTGAAGTCTTTGCTGTTCCTGAGACTTTGTGAACAGGGGGCAAGCTCTACCTCAAGCCCTTGGAGAGACTCACAAATTAGGTTGCAGAAAGTCCAGTCCAGGCCTTTCACTGCCCAAGACAGATGCAGCCACTGCAGGTCAGCCCAGCAAAGCACCCAGCGAAGCAGTCGTTCCTTTTCGCAGCTTCTCCGGCTCTCCTTCTTGGCAGTCTTCTTGTTCCAGATGAGTTCTAAAGTTCAGGGGTCTGGGCCCCAGTATTTGTATCCAAAAATCCTTTGATATTTCAGGCAGAGGGTGTCTGTGCCCGGCCAGAACCAGTTCTGCCTTCTCTGGTGTGATTTCCTGGCAGGAGGTGGAGACGGCATTGTCAGAGGCAGACCAGGCCCTTTGAGGTGCAAGGAAATCTCCTCCCCCTTCCCCATCGCAGCCCAGGTCTATTCAGCCCTTTCCTGACCTACCTAGCCTATCTGGAGCCCCTCCGGCCCCCCAGCCTTCTGTCATCCAAAACCCAGACAGGCAATCCACATTCCAGCAGAGGCACACAGGATGACTGAGCAAGAAAATATCTACTTTCTAAAAGTGGTATTTTCAAACACAGAATGTAAAAATCACCTTCACTAAAAGATGCATCTTTAGATTCTGAGTTCAGGCATACTAAATTCTATTTTCTTACCGAATTCCCTGGGCCAGTTATGTTTATAAGATGTTATAAACAAACCTCCCATTCTATCCTATGGGGAACTGGTAGCCTTGCAATAGTGAAAAACGAAATTGGCTGTAAATTCACTATCAGGACATGCCACACACACGAGGGCATGTCCCACCTTTCACATACACTGCACCCTGACCACAGGGGTACCTTAGGCCTACCTGAGGGGTGTCTGACATGTAAGAAAAGGGAAGGTTAGGGACCGGCCAGTGCGTGCACTGGCCAAGTCGACATGGCAGTACAAACTGCGCGCAGACTTCTGCAATGGCAGGTCTGAGTTACCATTTTCAGGGCTACTCACAGGGTGGCACAACCAGTGGTGCAGGCCCCCGAGTAGCATTTGATTCACCAGCCCTGGCACATGCAGTGCACTTTACTAGGGGCTAACAGGTAAATCAAATATCCAATCATGGAAACACCCATCCATAACACAATTTACACAGAGTACATATGCACTTTAGCACTGATTAGCAGTGGTAAAGTGCCCAGAGTCCTAAAACCAACACAAACAGGTCAGGGAAAAATAGGAGGAAAAAGCAAAAAGTTTGGGGATAACCCTGCAAAAAGGGCCATTTCCAACACCCTCCGTTTTACATCTGTTTCTATCTCTAACTTTCTCTGTCTCTGCTATTCTTTCTATTTCTTGCTGCCTATCTCACTCCCGCCACTCTCTTTCATTCGTCTTTCCTCCCTCTGTTGTCCCTGTCTTGCTCTGTCTATATCAGGCTTCTCCAATAAAAAGCTTGTGTGCTACTTGTAGCTCTCCGGTTACCTGTAAGTGGCTCTCCTGAGTTCAGCCCAGCCTACTAAGTTAGAATCTTTGGCTTGGCTGAATTAATATATATATATCAAACCTAAAAAACGTGTATTCAAGATGAAAATGTGTGCATTTTTAGAACTCATAAGCTGATGTTTGGAAAAGAATGATTACATTTCAAAAATATATTCAAAACTAATATTTGAGAGATATATCATGAAGCACTGGGGAGATTTCTTACTAGTATTATTACCTAAGTGCCAGGGGCTGGGAACTATGGATGTTATATATTAACCATGAAGAGGTAATTCCACATTGACAAAGCATGTTTGCATTACTGCTGGCAACCGCGCCTGGTGCACTGAGGTGATCAGTGCTAGTAATCTTGCAAATGATGGCCACTAATGTAATCTTGTTTGATGTGGTCACCAGTACAACTCTAGCAATATTAGTAGTTCTGGGTGATTTTCATTGAATTTAAGTAGCTTTTATTACTGTAAAGGTTGGAGACCCTTCGTTTATATAAAGAAGTGATTGATGAAGCTGTTCTGTGCAAAAGACATCTAACAATAGCCATGTTTCACAGAGACTCTTGAAATATGGCATTTTTTTATGGAACCCTGTGAAATATGGAAATATTTTATGGGCCTATGTGTATTATAGGTTTTCTAATAGTAATGGCAGCACCAAACTGTTCGGCACTGATTTACGGTTGCCCACGGTTTAATTACCTTTACAGTCATGAAAGGTCAAATCCTCAACATTCTAATTCTAATCAGTGACCATTGTTAGCTGCACTGTGCAGCAGATGACTTTAGTGCGCTCTCTCTTCCTTATAAAGAATTTGTCTTTTAACAAACCAAATTGAATTTCCCCAAAACAAATTGTACATTCTCAACCCCATCAATATTTCTATCCTTGTTTTCTACATGCAGCCACACAGTAAAGCTCAACATTTCACTTACTGATTTAATAATGGCACTTTTTTAAATAAAAAAGAAAAAATGTTTTAAGCTAGGTGCCAGAAAAAAAAATTAATAAAAAAAAATCTAAATCTGGAATGTAATATAATCCTCCGGTGTTGCCATATCGGGGTTCTGGTGACACTAAAAATGTGGGGCTTATTTACAAGCCGCTTGCACCTGGAACATAACTTTTTCCCATATTAAAAGTGACGCACCAGCGGCGCAAGGAGCTTGTAAGTAAGCCCCATGGCTTTTGGTCTCGTGTTTTATGATGTCAACAGAAACCTAGGACCTTATGACTAGTTGCTCTTTATGCATCTCCTCTCTTTCTCTTCCCTATGTAACTTTCTTCCGTTGTGTCTTTCACACACCTCTTTGCTCTCTTTCCCTGTCGTTTTTGTGTCTCTCCCTAGCTTCTCAGTCGGATTGGACGATTCGTTGCTTCCCTCTCTTTAAAGAGATCTGAAGAGCTGCGTCTTCTGTAAATCACCTTCACTAGCATTGTGCAACGTCGTTTCTGTAAATCACCTTCACTAGCGCTATGCAACATTTCCCGCTCTATTTGTACACTTGGCAAGAGCATTCATTGCAATTCCCCGCGCGCCCCTACTCTTGTTGTGTGATCTCGTCCTTGCGCTTACTGTGGTGCTAAAACTAGCGGGTCTACGTGTCCAACTTGGTGCTGTGCTCACCTAATCCTAAACGCGTTTTATATTGCTTTTGCTGCCAGCCACCTCCTGAGAGTTCTTCCTTCTGGGAGGGTGTATGCCGATGTCTGTACTGCAGTAAAAGAGTGGGGTGAGGGGTCAAGCATGCGGAAGACAGTGGTATGGTTGTTCCCCCGAGTGACTGATGAGGAAACTCTGTAAATCAGTGTAGTTGCCTGTTATGTAATTTGCTTCAGTGCAGGCCCTACATCACCCACGTGTCCCTACCTTTCATGTGTTGCAGCTTTCTTCAGCAAAAAGGCGGAGCCAGAGATCCCTGAAGACCACGTATCCGCTGAAATATCAGGTGCATCCGCTGGGGGGCTTTGGAGCTGTGCAGTCTTTGCTAAAGTTGTGCTGCAAATATCTCTTTTTCCGAAGACAAGCAATGGTAATTTTAATGTTTGTCCGTTTCCTGTTTTCTAGATTGCATAATGGAAACCTGTCTTTCTGCGGCAGAGCAGTGTCTGAAATGTAAGCAAATTCCGTTTGTTGGCAAAATGGCACGAAGAATATGCTGCAGCCAGGATAATGTTTGCAGTTTTTTACCTGCAGACCAGTGGCGCGTAGCGGCGTTTTGTCTTTAACACAAAGGATTGATAGCATACATTGTGTAAATGGTGTGGTTTTCGAAGAACAGCATTCATTAGCCAGTACAGCTGCAACATAAAACCACACTAGTTTATTGCTAGGAAAAGAAAGTGTTTCAATCAGACGGCTTCCCTAGAACCTTATTTACCGACCAAATAGAAGAAAGACTACAAAAGCTAATCGCCCAAAGTAGCGAAAGAGACGTCGTGCAACCGTTGAAAACGCGTGACGTCACTCGTTTCACCACCTGACCCCAGCTCTAGCACTTAGTTTAGCAACCTATTATTTGCTGCTAAGAGGCTAATGGAAGGTGCAAGAAGTGAAAAGCACAGAAGTCAAATGGGTGTTAGGTCCCAGTACAAGTTCTGCTCCTGCCACGCCTCCCTGATCCATGTGACGAGGGTAGGAAGCATGCCTGCCATGTTTCCCAGGTCCACGCGTGATGTGCTGCTCAAGTACAGTTTTTTTTTCTTTGAATTGTGGGACTTGTAGTCCTGTTTTATAATCAATCAATCAATCAATCAATCAAAATATCTTTATTCGAATATAAAAATATCCATAAAAGCACAATAAAACAATTCATAGATGGCAACATATTCAAGACAAAAGATACAATACATTAATAGCAATGACTAAAATAGGTCATAAATAACATGATATATCATATATTAACAATCAATGGTAGAGTTTAAATATCAATACAATAAAATACATTTCTAACGACCTTCATTGGGCACACATAGTTCTACGTGACCGTACGGCCGACTTCAGGAATGATCCGACACGGAAAATTAATTCATCATCCGCCAATTTGAGCACTTCCGTGTAGGCTAACCTGAAGTCGGAAATAGCATGTGATTTAAAAAAAGGTATCAAAAATCCTTTTGCAAATTTAAAATAAAAACCGCAAAAGAATAAAAAATGCAACATTGTTTGATTACTGTGTGCATTACATGGACAAGGCAATGCATCAAGATCGGTATTGTAGCCCAAAGGGAAACATAATAAATATTTCATAGTGCCTGCTCGTAGACGAAATAACAACCCTCTTTCCCAATATCCTAAGGGTTTTAAAAGATATCTAGCAGGCAAATAAGAACAATTCTCTATGGACATATACCTTACAACTGAGGTTTTCTTGGTCTCTCTCAGGTGCCTTTCGTCGCTATATTTTTTGTACAATGCTTCTTGTATTGCTTTTTTATTAATTAGCTCGGATTGAATTGGATTTAAAAAGATGCGTAAATAATTTACGCCTTTTAGGCTCTCTTTTACAGCAGCAAGCCATGGTATATCCCCGCCCCTCTCACATCTAAGGCAATCCGTTATTATATCTCTAGTGAGGGTTGCCGCAGTGTTTTTCCAAATTGCAACCCAGAACAGTGCCGGACGAGCCCTAATGTAATCTTCAATGTAGGGCAAGTTCAGTTCTTTGTGGCACACATATACCGATGAAGAAATCGGTGCACCCAAGAGTTTTCTACATAGTCTATTTTCTTCCGATTGGATACTACTACATTTGGTAAAGCCCCAGATTTCTGCTCCATAGGTTGCAATGGGAGCACACTGCAGTTTAAAAATTTTCTTAAAAGCTAGGGCGGTTTCAGACCTTTTGGGTTGGGGTAATCCCAGAAGTGTATTAATGCTTCTTGACAGTTTACTTCTGCTGTATGCCACATGTTCAGACCATGAGCCATTTGTAGCGTAAAGTAACCCAAGATAAGAAAAAGTGCAAGTGCTTTGTAAACTTTCTGAGTCAACAATAATTTTATTAATGGGGCGCTTTTAGGACCGCATGCCATTAAAAATGATTTTTTAAAATTAGTCCTCAAATCTAAAACAGCCATAAAATCTACAAAACCTCGTACTAAAATGCGTAAAGCATTCGGGGTGCGTGCCATTAAAACCGCATCATCGGCATACAATAGAGCAGGCAGTGTATTGCCATTTATACTCGGTACGTCGTGGGTAAGTCTTACTAGTGAGTCATGCAAATCATTAATGTATAAAATAAAAAGAAGGGGTGCCAGAACGCACCCCTGTCTGACACCTCTATCAATTTTAATATCACTTGATACGTCCCCATCCTGACTAATCCTCACACGCGCATGCAAATCTCTGTGCAAATATGCTAAAAATGAACTAAAACTTCATCCAAGCCTTGTTTTAAAAGAATAGACCATAAGCGTGACCTATTAACGAGGTCAAACGCAGAGGTGAGGTCCATGAAGGCGAGATATATGGGAGATTTTTTTGCGACAGTATACTTGCCAATAATCAAATTTAAGTTCAGACACTGTTCTACTGTACCTACTTTACTTCTAAACCCCAGTTGACACTGCCTTAAAATATTGTCGCCCTCAGCCCATGACCTTATCTTATTATAGAGAATCCTTCCCAGGATTTTCAAGGTATTGTCGATGAGGGAGATAGGTCTGTAACAACTGGGGTTAGAACGATCGCCCTTTTAAAAATCGGTACAATAATACTCATGGACCACGTGCTCGGGATTGTATCATAGGTTAAATTATTAAAAACGTTCAATAAAAGGGGTGCCCAAAAATCTGGGTTATTTTTAATAAGATCGATGGGCAGCCCATCAGGGCCCGGCGCTTTGTTACCCAGACTTTGTTGTATTGCATCCTCCACTTCCAACAGAGTTATATCTATTGGGGTAGGCGCATAATATTCATATAAGTCCTCTGTACCAATTGGGGCCGAGTAGATTTTAGAGAAATGGGCCACCCATAAGTCGCTGGTTATATTACAACTAATAGCAGTTAGGGGATGTCCTAATGTCCTAATGTTTTTAACTGCCGCCCAAAAACCATTTCCCTTTTTAAGGATGCACTGCATGCTAAGCTCTCCCAGTGATTTTTTAGGATTTCATCTTTCCTTTGTGTAGTTACTGTCTTATAATGGAGCCTCAAGGTTTTAACAAGTACCCGATCTCTAGGGGTCATTGACAGTGCCTTACGAAGCTTTCTATTTGCTAAGGAGCAGTCTTTATTAAACCATCTCGGTCCCGTTCTAACTTTCGTAATAGGCCTTGACAACAACCATTTTGTGCCCGCACACAATTGAGTGAATGCACCAATCACATCGGGATTTTGATCCTTAAATGACAGGCAGGTGTCGACAAGTGGCGAGAAGGCAGTTAACATATTATCAAATAACTTGTTGATATCAATTCCTCGCCAAACTAGTCTCAAATTATCTGTAGAGGGTAACAGATTCCTAGCACCACACTCCTTATTGTTTACAGATTTGGGGGCAATTTCCAATAATATTTTAATGGGGTTGTGGTCTCCATGATGGGTCGGTATAACCTCTGCACTTAACAAACTATCTTCTAAGATTGAGGAGATAAAAACATAATCAATAGTGGATGCACAACCCCTGCCTCTATATGTTGGTTCAATACGATTATCTTTATCGGAGATAGCAGCAATATCCATAGTATTAATTAGATTATAATTACATAAATAATCTGATAGTTCTATACCCCTCGTACACCGAGACAAACAAGTGGTCGGAAATATTGGTATATTATTACTCATTGGAATCCTTGCATTAAAATCTCCCCCACACAAATACCGATCAACATTAGTAAAAACCTTAAGGTTTTGTAGAGTTAAAATAAAATTAAACAAATTATTAAACATGATATTTGGCACCGAGTAAAAATCATTGTTGTAAAAGTTAATTAAACATATGGAAATACCCCTCGTAAAAATCAAAGCCTGTATGTTATCATTTCTTGTATCTAAAACATTCACATTGCCACCCGTTAAAATATTCACCCAAATCGAGAGCCCACCAGATGGTCGCCCTACCTTGGGGACCGGGACAACATTATTAAAACACTGGAACCCTTCTAAGTAGAAATCCCGAGTGGCCCAGGTTTCTTGCATCATTATGATGTCCTGATTTTCAACTATTTCAATCCAGTCTGGTAAATTCATTTTGGATGCCAGACCGGCGACATTCCAACTAAGTATACTCAGTTTAGAGTTGATGCCAGACCTAGTTGGATTTAAATGTCCTACCAAAGGGCATTCATCAATTGAACTATTAGTTTCAATAGGTGGCTGGGCGGGTACAAGTCAATCTTGAGTGTCTAAAGAGGACAGAGGCAAAAACCTATTATGCCTCGATAGAAAGGCACCAGCATTCATTTGTGAGCTAAAAATTGGTTTATAGAAATATCCCAATGGGAGCAAAAAGATATTGCTGGGCCCCATACCTGTATCTTCCTGAACCTTTAATAGGGATTTCACCAATGCAGGGTTACGAAAATTAACAACGATACAGTCCCCCTCGATATTTTTAACAGAGGGCCCAACCCAGCTTATCCTTCGTACCATGATAATATTATTTGCATCAGCCACCTTATACCCCTTATGTTTGGCTAACCAATCAACGCACTTATTGCGAAGTTGGTACCATGTCTCAATTTGATTTTTCTTTAGTGGAGGTACACCTGCAAGTACGCAGACAAATGGACAGGATGCAGGTGGAAGGTTCAATATATCTTTACTGGCTTGAGTATCTATATTGTTTACTTGAGATAAAGTCCCCCATGTATATTAAGATCCCTTGTGTTTGAACTCTCTGTCGTGGCACACATAGTGCTACTAAAATCAGGTTGTGTGTGTAAAGTTGTAACTGGCAAAATATTTAATCCTACAGTGTCAGGTATATTCCCTGGTGTAACAATATCCTTTGCTATGGGGCACCCTGTTACCTTCTCACAAGTGGGACATGTCCCAGGTGGTAGTAACAGTGAGGCTAGTGGAGCAGGGACATGTAACTGAGGGACAGTATCAGCCAATATCAGCCTTGATTCCACCCCTCTACTAGAGCAGGTTTAACATTCTTGAGTTGGGAGCATAATTTATTTGACAGAGTATCCAGCCTATCAAGCCGTTTCCACAAAGCACAGAAATTGGAATCAATCAGATCTTTAATTTGCCCAAAAATGCTATTAATAACAGTATCAATAAAAGTCTCTCCCAAGCCGTTATATGGAGAAGAGGGCAATATAATACTCGTCTGAGTGCCAACAGAGTTCCTTAGTTCTTCATAGTAAGGGGAGATAACAGATTCAGGATTCAAAGACTGAGTCTGTGAAGGTTTATGTAGCCAAGTGCTCATAGCAGAACGAGTGGAACCGGTGCGAGGTGGTTGTTTTCTCTTCAAAGAGGCGGGCTTTACTATTTTCCTCTTCCTCTTTGCACCCGCACACTCTATAGCACAGGTCAAGGGAGAATCCTGATCAGTAATAGTACTGATAGCCTTTGGGCTCTGTGTCAAAATTGCTTCATGTCCAGACATAGAACCGGTGGCAGAAGTTGGTAAGCTCATCGGATGAGCATTCCGAGCACTACTGGGCAGGAGAGAGCCAACTGTATCAGCCAATTCAGGCCCTAACATAGGACCATCATGCAAAGCCTCAATGCCAAGGGATAGTCTCCTCTCTGTTAAATCAATCTCGTTAGAGATTATATTCACCGCCCTTTCCAGCATACTGTCTATACTTGTAATAACTGGGCGGGAGGGTATTGTATCAGTTCTCTTCCCCATATTTAAAAATTTGAGCAGCCGGGATACAGGTGATCAAGGGGCAGTGCTCACCTGGGTCAATGCCACCAACGAAAGAGAAATGGCCCATCCCGGCCTCAGTCGGACACTGACGGGCAAGGACGGGCCCGCCCTTGGCCCGGGCTCCGCCCGGGCGCTGCCGCGCGCGTCCCGCGCTGCAGAGGGCCGGGCCTCAACTTATTGCGCCTCCTGGCGCCGCGGTGACGGTGACAGCGGGCGTCCTTCCCTGCGCCTGCTGGGATATGTAGTCCTCTAGCGCCGTTCCCTCACGGCTGGCAAGAGGAGAGAGAAGACTGAAGGAAAGCCGTTCCCCTCACGGCTGGCAAAAGGAGAAGAAAGGCTGGGGCAGAGCCGTTCCCTCACGGCAGTGACTGCTGGTAAGTGAGCGCGTCCCGCGCTGCAGAGGGCCGGGCCTCAACTTATTGCGCCTCCTGGCGCCGCGGTGACGGTGACAGCGGGCGTCCTTCCCTGCGCCTGCTGGGATATGTAGTCCTCTAGCGCCGTTCCCCTCACGGCTGGCAAGAGGAGAGAGAAGACTGAAGGAAAGCCGTTCCCCTCACGGCTGGCAAAAGGAGAAGAAAGGCTGGGGCAGAGCCGTTCCCCTCACGGCAGTGACTGCTGGTAAGTGAGCGCGTCACCAATTACTAGAGCAGCACATCACACATGCACCTGGCAAACTTGGTAGGGCTGAGGAAGTTAATACCAGCGGTCTCAAAGGGGTACCAATTACTGCTCGCTTCTACACGGAACCGAAACCTTAAAAGCCACACACGCTCCTAAACCCTTTCATTATTATCTGAGATGTATCGCTTTTATTGACAGGAGGGAAGGGCCAGTTTGGAATGTAAGCACGATGTAATTGGCAAGTCACGTACCCTCTGGAAACAACAAGGGACATGGGATTTGATCGTCTTTGTGGATACATTCCTTTTATGAACAAAGAAAAGCAGAATTATGTGTCCACAACTAGAGTTCCAGTTACTCGGTGGTGCTGAAAACCCAACATGCGTTTATGAAATTCATTGTATTCAGAATAGAGCAGTTCCAAAATGTGTAGATGGCTATGCTATCGTCACGCAATCGTAAATTGGAGGAGGGACAGGACCAAGAGCTGTGATATGATGATTCCGTTAACCCTATCTGAATTGGCTTATCCTTAACTTGGATTTTTCTTTTCTTCAAAACAGATATTAGCCTGGCTTTCCGGTTAGCCTCAGATGCCCAGTGCTGGAGAAAACGTCGTTTCTGCGTCATCTTCTGCCTAGCCGCCAGAGGGCGCTACAGTTCCACATAAAACACGCGATTGTCTAGTTTTACCCGGATTATCTGCGCTGAACCGCAAAGTCTCTTCTCTCTGAACCAGTTTGAAGCAAAGCTGTCAAAATCACTTGTGCTCTAGAAATAAATATTGTATTAGGCCGCACTTGCTGATGTCCGCATCTGACATTTTTTACGCGAACTTGTATAAAAACGCTTATCAGATTGTGCCTTGTATTTTTCCTCACTAGATACGCTTTAGTAATAAAATGAGCTTTAAGAGTAATACATTTCGAAAATCTGTACTCATATGGATTATTGATAATGTTTGCGCGTGATAGAAAGAGATTCCCTCAGACTCCCGCAATGTACGAGATACCTGAGGCCATGAAGCTAAAATGGCCCAACATTTTTTAAACAAAGGGAGCGGGCGGGAAAGAACAGTTCGCAATGCTGGTTTTACTTCAATTATGGAAATAAAAGGTCAAAAATAATTGCAGCCCTGAAATGTCAGCCCTTACAGTGCTACTGGAGTGGATACTTTCCATTTCCTAAACAGAACCACGGACATACATCTCCAATGAAGACAAAAGCGTTCTAATCTGTGTATAACAGTCCAGGTCTGGGCTTGTGAGCTGCGGCGCTTTGATAACATCTGCAATGCTGTCTTAAGATGTGTGTAAACTCTGAATCTCCCCGTCTCGAACGTGTTGCTAATTTACACACGTTCCCTGGATCAGGCTGTCAGAGCAGTGTCCAGCGGCGGGGCCTCCAGAGGCGGCGCAGCCCCGGGCGCTCCCTGTGATTGAATGCAGCGCAGCTCGCCAGGCGTTATTACTCATCTCGCTGATCACAGGCCCCGTGGCCTTTAGCTCTGCCGTTCAAGGTGGAGCTGAACTTTGGCCCCAACGCCATCACTTATCCGGGCCGTTCAGCATGAGCGAATGTTTATGTGGGAGTCGGGGGAGGAGGGTGCCTGAGAGGGTGCGGAAGCGTGACAGCTGCAGACAAGTCCTTCCTTTCGTTTAATATCTGCCCAGGGAATAGAGCGTGCGCGCGCGCGCGCGCTACAGACACACGCCCCTCAGGCCAATGGGCTTCACGATACACCGGGACACACTCCTCAGTGCCGCGTATCCGTTCCCTCTTCTTTAATATTCGCCCGATCCTCTTTGGGCCTGTTGCATTTGCAGTACTTTGTCTGGCCTATACTTACCAAGTTAGCCAGTATTCAAGTGACATCACGGCGTGTGACATCACTGCGCCTTACATCGCGTATAGCATCACTGGAAGTGGCATCTGTAAAATATTTAAATAAAAAAATGGCTATTAAATGACTTTTCTTGGGAATTGAATTCGTTCAAAATCTTGCCTCCAAATCCTAGTTTCGCTTAAATGTTTGTGAAGTGATAATCTATGTGATTTTATTTCCTCTCTTCTGCTGTGGCACCTAGGTGTGAGGCTGCATATAGCTCCCAGGCAGGATCTTGCGTGCTAGAAGGGGGGGGGGCGGGGGGGGGGAGGGTTCCACCTCCTGAACCTTGTTGCTTGGTGGAAAGGAGTTAAGGTGCAGGCGCTCCTAAAAGGGTCCAAGTGTCAGAAAATTACACTTGGACAAATTCAGCTCACTTCACTGGGGCCCAACTTCTTGTCAAGGGGACGCGTCCACCCTGGGAAAACATCCTCCTGTGTGTACCCCGGACTTGTGCCCTACTAGACACACAGGGGCAGATTTACAAGAAACTAACGCAGCGTGGTGCCGCAAGTTATTTTGTGGGCCACGCTGCATTAGTTTCGAAGCACAGGGATGCGACATATTCACAACAATATGTCGCATCCTATGCTTCCTCCTGCGCTGGCGCACAAACTGCTACCATGCGCCGGCGCAGGCACACTTGCACCATGTCACGCCCCTAACACCAATGTGTTGCATGAAAAGGGGCGATATTTACAAGCACAGGTAAATCCATGCAGCGTGGCTTTACCTGTGCTTCTAATATATAATATCACGCAGCAGGTGGGGCTGCCGGTGCGTCACGGAATGTGACGCACCGGCGGCACAAGAAGCTTGTAAATCTGCCCCACATACTATATTTACAAAGAATGCAACATTACTCTGATTTAAATTTCAAGAACTTCTTATATCCATAAGTGTTCAAATGCGCGTTTAGAATATCAGCATCTGTAGTGTTAATGGTCTTGTTTTTGGAATGGCTGTGAGTCAGTGTGTGTGTGTGTGTGTGTGTGTGTATGGGTCCTTATGTGCACATTTGCGTATTTGTGCGAGTATTTGCAATGGTCAATGTGCATGTGGGAAAAGTGACTATAGTTTGCGTGGGAGTCCATAACGTTTTAATGTGTCTGTTCTGTGTCTGTAACTGGGGTAGCCAGTGGGTGTTAGAAGCAAAGGCAGTGCACCCATTCAGAAAAAGCAGAGCACATCTTTTCAAGTGTCAAAAATGTTAAAAAGCGTGACCTGTAGGAAAACCTTAGAAATCGAAAGAAACGTGTTCGCAGTGTTGTGCCGACAATAATGAAACAGGGTACATCTTAACACACTAACAATATGTATATCTTTTAAATATTTCCGATTGCCTAGTGAACAATCTAACTTAAACAGAGTCTCGGTACCGAATCCACACGTGTCTTCTCGGCCCACTTTAGGATTCCTAAAGCCAAGGCTTTTGCCAACCCCACACAACCCGCTTCACCCCCTCTTTGTCGGACCCTTTCTCTAAGAACCCACGTAAGCTTTGGAGATTATGGCGGTCATCTTTGCAGATAGGATAGAGACTTTAATGAACGACGGAGTGACTCCGGCTGGGAAGAAACTCTGGGTCGGTGCCCAGCATGACACAGAACGCTGCCCTACTGGGCGGAGTGACATTCACTCGGTCAATGCCAGCAGCGCTGGTAGCCTGGCACGAGAGCTACCTCGGAGACTCCACTCAGTGCCCCCCAGCCCTCCCTTCCTGGTGCTTCTGACTGCAGCTTTCTATCTGCCTAAAATACATATACGATGCAGACTGTATTCATAATGTCCGAAAATGGGGGGAGGTTTTCTAAATCTGTCCCTATCCACAAGGCAACGTAAAAGCACATAAACGCCTTCTAATTAAATCACGATCACGTAGATTTCATGTTGCTGAGTCATGAATGTAGAGTAACAACAGGTTTGTTCGCTTCAAGGAACAGATACGTTCTGTTAATTAAAATTAATAGTTGCTTTAAAATGCATCTTTTCCTTTCTATTTATTCGTTTTTTTAGAGGAGCCCACAGACTACCACTCCCAAGCTTTCCAAAATATATGTTGAATAATTCATTTTTTACGCATGATTTCAGCCACAGTGCTTTTATGTGATGAGGGATGGTGTCCTGTAACGACGTCCAATTATGTATGCTAATTTACAGAGAACGTTTACAAAAAAGAAACCAAAAAAGTGTTTTTTGTGAACCGATATACCGTTGGAATATACACACGAGAAATACGGCAGCATATTTCCAAGTTTTTCCACTGTCAGTCTCTCTTCAAACCGTCCATATTGTGATGGAATGAAACCTAATGTGGAAAGGTTTGTGCTATGCGCATGCTGAGTTAATGAAGTAACGGGATTGACATAAATTACATAGGGTGTGAAAAGCTTCCAGTGCTACGCTTCGTTCCTATTCTGTCCTGCAGAGGGCAGTAAATTGCCGCGTAAAGCAGCGACAGAGGGCCAACGTCTGTATCTTCTTCTGGAAGGCAGCCTTGGAAGACAACAGTGCTTAATTACTGTGTACTGAAACAAAAGATACGGTACATTATTTGAGTTGTCTTTAGGCCACATATTACAGCTAATCCGAGCCCTAATTGGTGGGCTTCACCCGAGGAGATGATGGCAATTTCAGGATGTATTTGAAACGCAGAGATTTTATAACACACCAGTAAACTGCTTTTGCACCAGTGCGCATGCATACACCGTGATTCGGCTCGCGTAGGAGCACTCTTTTTATACTGCCGTTTGCTAATATATCCAGAAGTTACTGGATGTCCCCAAAATGTTATTGCGTTTTTTGTTTATTTTATAGAAGTGTGCGTTTCGTATTTTCTTTTGAAAAACCTTTCAAGTATTGACGAACGTTTGTCTCTTAGTTATCAGCATCTCGCGGGCCGCGTGCTGAACGGTAATCCGTCTTCAAGCACTGCTTCCGCTCTCGCTGCTTGTGGACTTGGTTTAACGCCCCACCGCTCATCTGTATTTCAGCACCACGGATATGGACAGCGGCAGCCCAATACGATGCTTAATGTTAAAATGCCACGGCATTCGACAGTGTTTTTTAGTGTGTGTTTGTGGTGTGTATGTTTTCTGCTCTATATCCGTGGTTTGGGTGTGTGGTGTGTTTCTGTGTGGTGCGTGTGTTATTTGTAGTCTGCGAGTGATGTGTAGGTGGATGCATGTGCGTGTGTGGTGCGCATGTGTTGTGTGAATGCATGTGGTGTTTCTGTGTAGTTCGTGCGTGTCTGTGTGTGCGTGAACGCGTGTGTGTGCACGTTCAGACAAGGTACAACCGGCATCTGGCTCTGTTGAAAAACCTCCGAGGTGTGCCTTGTGTGTATGGCTTTCTCCTTTTATAGATTGCTTTTGGAGTGAGGTCTTCTGCGGAATCTAATGAACTCTGTTTTTAAACATGATGCACGGTAAACTGAACCCCTCCCTCATAGCCCAGGCAAGACTTTACCCTGCAACCCTCGTTTGGAAGGAAAGAACCACATGGGCACCACAGAGGCATTACTCAAAACTCTACGCGTGCTTAACAGATAATTTCAAACAGAGCTCATCCGCCAGCTGAAAGAAATCTTCCTAAATTATGTACAGCCCCCGAAAACAGAGATTAATAAAGAACACGGGAAAGCTTGCTGCAATGTAATATTCTGGTGCGCCTAGTTCTCACCATTTGAGCTTCGAGCCTAGATAACTCCGAGTCTGTACCTGATGCGTCTATATATGGCTGCATTGGTGTGTGTGTGTTTCTCTGCGTCTGTGTTCATAAACATGTTCTGTGTGAATGTGAGACATAAGGTTCGTGTTTGAGGAGTGTGGCTATGTATATATGCTAGCATGTTTCTGTAGATATATGAATCTATCTATCTATCTATCTACACATGTCGTCTACACCTCTTTCTAGCTTTTTAGTTATGCATCTTCTAATCAACACTGCCTGCCAATCACTTCATACTGTGTATCTGTGTGTGTGTTTTAAAAAAAAATATATGAAATCGCTTTCATCGTCACATTGTATGTCTGATCATATGTGTCTAGTGTGTACATGTGTGCACATCATTTGCATAGATAGATATATGTGTGTGTGTGTGTGTGTGTGTGTGTGAATACATATATATATATATATGTGTGTGTGTGTGCGTTATAACGTACAAACTTTCTGCTTTGCAGATGATGGACTGGGCTATCGGCACCCCTCCCTCGCCTCCCACCCCACCCAGAAAATGTCATAATTTTCCATTATGCCTAACATTTCTGGTCCGCTTCTATTTGTCACCAGAGAGAGGGACGGCGCGCGCGGGAGCCTTTCCTCTCCTGCTCTCTGACTGCTGCCTCTACCAGTCCCAGCAGGCATTGGTCGCTTCCCACCGGGAAGTCATGAATATGAGACCAGGAAGCATCGCCCGCGCCTCCCCCCGTGAATCCATCCTCAGTGTGTGTTTGGGATCCACCAGCCGACTGGAGCGCAGCAGCGGCGTTTGCGCGCTCTCCATAGCTGGGACAGCGCCTGGGAGCTCTGACAGCACAGCCCCCGAGCAGTCAGGCGCTGCCCGCCTCGGAGGCGGTGTGGGCTCGGCGGCAGATGGTCCGGATCGGTTCGAAGCTCTGCTGGCTCGTCCTTTCTCCGCCTGTGACTGCTGCTAGGACAGAAGGCAGCTGCCAAGACCCCTCGGCACCTGCAGTCGGACCTGCTGGGTTATTGCAACGCAACACCCTGCGGCGGGACTTAGGAGCTGGGCGCAGCATGCTAACCCTCCCCCGAGCGGACCCGGAGCCACGAGCTACCCACATGGAGCACAGATCTGACTTGGTAAGGATTGCGGGACGCGGAGCCCTCCGGGTGAGATTTTAGCTCCAGGGCATTAGATGCTTATTTAAAGAGAATCGTTTGTGTATTAGCCGTGCTCATTTTGCATTTGTGTTTTATTGTGGTAACCATGACAACATTTCGCTATAAAATCAATATAGGGGGAATGGCGTTGTTTTTTGTGTTCGGAGAAGCATAACAACTGGGGTTAAACCCACGTATACAGGGTGTTTTTTCTTCTCTAGAAGCATAACTCTCTTTTGTGTGCTGACGCATTTTTGAGGGGTACTTAGAAGGAAGGGGCATGGTATGACTTTCCAGTGCACCTCTACAGAAACAGCACTTGCTCTTCTTTTTTTTTTTTTTAAATATCTTTTATGTGCACCTATGCTGAACATGCAGGCTGGGGCATCTTCTAGCAGCCCCTTCACCTCAGGGCTGGGGCAGCCCCTGTGCACTATGCGCCAGTGCGCATTGGGGGTGGGTGCACCAGTACAGCAGAGGGACGGTATGCAGAGACCCGCACTTGCGTCCATAGGGAGTCTGTAGATGTTCTCCCGAGTGCACGGGAGGTTTGTCAGGCTTTGCGCTTTAAGCGCTGCCAACCCGGAGGATCAGTTGTCAGGGAGCGAGAACCTCTCCCCTGCACTCTGCCCTCCAGTTGGGGGAAGGGGTGAGCAGGAGAGGTTAGGCATTGTCCACCCAGGGTGTGTGAACTCTCCCGTGATGAGAAGCGATGCAAGCGGATATACGCCGGAGAGAGATTGCTAAATGAATGCATGGGGTGCCAAAAGACACAAGCTGTTGAGTGACGGCACGCGGTAGGGTGTCCTCGGTAATATTTACAATGGACAGACCTCGCCTGATTTTTATGCCATAGAAGGGAGTTGTCGAGGTTTCCTTTCCTTGGAATTGATCGATACCAGCTGATATGTGTGAGCCGGGTACGCAGACAAGGTCGCCTGCTTGTTTCCACCAGCAGGGCTCTGGGAGGATGGTTTGGGTGGAGTCCTCGATCTCAGAGGTGCCCAAGGCAGAAAGGCGCTGAAACGAGCTCTCTCTTCGGCACCGGAGGTGAGACTCTCCCTTGTGAGCCCGAGAAGCAGACCTGCTGCCCTGCGGCTTCCTCCACACGGGACCCTCTGACACCCCTGTGTGGAGCCTGGGAGCACAGCGCCTACCAGCACACAGCCAGGCTAAAACCAGCTCGCTGCTCGGCACCAGAGGCCAGACTCTGTCTGTGTGCATATATCTCTTTCTCCCTGCAGGGCTTTGTGAGCCCTCTTGTGTGGAGCCTGGGAGCACAACGCTGTCCTGCCCAGAGAGGGGCTGAAACCAGCTCCTACTTCAGCACCAGTGGTGAAGCTCTCCTTGTGTGAATTGAGCAAGTCGCTGTTTTTTCCTGTAGGGCTCTTAGGGCAAGGCTTGTGTGGAGCCTTCAGGGCTTAGGAACTATGGATGTTTTAGGACCATGGCATTCACCGCTGCGAGCTCAGCGCTGCCCAACACGGAGAGCTGATAAAACCAGGTCTCTCTTCACTCACAGGGGCGGGGTTCTTTCTGACTGCCCTGGACAAGCAGACGACCCTGCCCTGCTGGGTTCATCCCGAAGGTCTCTGGAAGCGTGACCCCATTCCTTGGAACCAGCAGAGCTCAAGCAGTATTGCTTGCTTGGATCCTGCTGGGCTGTTGGCACGTGGCCTTCTTGTGTGCAGCTGTGTTGTTCACCACAGAGAGGTGCTGAAACCAGCTCTCATTTCAGCATCAGGGGCGAGGCTCTTGCTGCTTGCCATGGAGAAATTAGGCTGGGTTGCTGGGTTCATCCCGAAGACATCTGAAAGGATGCCTCCATTTAGTGGAGCCTGCAGTGTACAGGCAGTATTTGTTTGCTTGGAGCCTTCTGGGCTTGCTTGCTTGGAGCTTGCTGGGCTCTGGATGCGTGGCCTTGTGTGGAGCTGTGCTGCCCACCACAGAGGTGCTGAAACCAGCTCTCATTTCAGCATCCGGGGCGAGGCTCTTGTTGCCTGCCCTGGAGAGACGACGCTCCCACTCCTGGGTTCAACCTGCAGAGCTCTGGAAACAAAGCCTGTATGGAGCTTCCAGAATCTTTTCTAGGAGCAAGGCTTTCACGGTTGCGAGCGCAGCGCGAGCCAGCACAGAGATGCCGGAACAGGCTCTCACTTCTGCGCCAAAGGCCGATTCGTCTCGTTCGCCTTGAGCATACAGACGAGGCTAACCACAGCTGCTTTCAGACTGCAGCTCGCGGGCCACAAATAAGTCTTGCTCGCAGGATACTGCAGTCTGAAGGCAGGTGGTTGGGCTCACCTCAAAGGGCGAGACCAGCTCCACCTCATCCTGCAAGGCACTAGAAGCAAAGTTTGGGTGGAGCCTGCGGGGCTCAGAAAATTAGGCTTTTTCTGGGAGCGTAGCTTGCATGTCTCCGAGCTCAGCGCTTACTTGCGAAGGGAAGTGCTGAAACAGGTTTTGATACAGCACCAAAGTCGAGAATTGTATAGCTGCGAGATCAGCACTGCCCATTTCAGAGGTGTTCTCAAAACAGCTTTCTCTCCTTCAGCAGCAGAGGCGAGGATTGCATGGCTGCAAGATCAGCGCTGTTCAGCACAGACGAGTGCTAACATCCTTTCACACTTCAGCCTGCAAGGCGCTAGGAGCATGGTTTGGGTGGAGCCTGCAGCACTCCGGAAGAATGACCTTTTCTGTGAGCAGAGCTTGCATGTCTTCGAGCTCGGCGCTCTTCGGCACAGACAGGTACTAAAAACAGCTCTCAAGTCAGCACCAGAGGTGAGATTTTACGGGTGTGAGCTCAGCCCTGTCCACCACAGAGGAGTGCTGAAACCCGCTCACGCTTCAGCCTGCAAGGCTCAAGAAGCAATATTTGGGTGGGGCCTGTAGGGGTCCGAAAATGTGGCTTTTCAAGCAGCCTGGCTTGCTTGACTGCGATCTTAGCGCTGTCCAATACAGAGGTGCTGAAAAGCTCTCACCTTTGCACCAGGGGCGACCCTGCTCTACAACTTTACTCATTCCTAACGTAGAGATCCGTAGCACGAACGTTTCAGAGAATGTGACGGATGCATTTTGTAAGTATTGTTTAATTAGCTTGCATCGTCTGCCTACTCGCTTAAGCCCCAACGTGCACCTAGACGCAGTTTATTTCTGCGTGTACTTTTGGATTTTATTGGTGAAATATTTGCCTCGAGTAAACCGGTGTAGAAGAGATTCCACGGGCAGGCTATGACCGAAATGAAGGAGACGGAGTGGTTTATACTTTAGAAAATGCACACACCGGCAGTGGAGAGACTGTCATTTCTGTTGGTCGATCAATAATGTCCTGCATGCGTACAATATTCCATTGACAGCCGTGTGCTGTGGATACACGCCACCCATTGTCTTGTGGGTGGAAGAGTTGGGGTGCATTCAAAGACCACGCCACGGACTCGACGAAGGAAGGTACATGTCACTCCCTTGTCCCCTGAGACCCTTTAGCCTAATTATCGCATGTCCTGCCTCCGCGTAAGCGCACAGCAGGTAGCACAGAAGGCTACTCGGTGCTTGCAGAGCCTTTCTTTGTAATAACAGCTGCACGTAGTAGCATGTGTGTGTGTGTTTCTGGACAGCAGACACGCGGATTCTGGGCGAAGAATGCGGGCCAGCAGATCCCCACAGGCCCTATGTCTTAAAAGACGGTCTCCATCTTAGCTTGTTTGCACCTGGGTGACTTCAGCTTCCACTGATTAAAGTCCATCACTTTGCAGTCTCACCAAAGATCTCAGCACTGGAATACGCACACACGCACGCACGCACGCACACGCTGCAATGACACAAGAACGCCTTTCAAAACACCATTACAGTACTAGAAGCCTTCTCTGCTCATTTGAGGAGAAACGGGTCTGAAACTGGAACAATATTCATAAAATATGAGACAGGTGGCCCTTACAGTATCAGTGTCTGTAGTCTGGAGCTGGATGACCTGAAGGGCAGGTGGCGTGGATTCTTGAAATCTACTAGTTAACCCTGTGTGTTTAACGAAATTCTGATTTAACTAAAATGTCTAATATTACAGAAAGGATAAACAGTTCGTAAATGTCTGAGATATAAAGCTGCATAGGCATGTTGGCGAACAGAGATGTAGAACAGGAGATAAATGGATGGATGGGTGGATGGATGGAATTATGATAATTGGGTTGATAGGTGGTTATTCAAGCAACCGGACCTAAAATGATCCCCATTCGTTTTGATGTAGCAGCGTAGAGGGCTCATGGCTCTATATTTTTCATGTGTGTGTGTGTAGAAAATGTAGTTCATTCAATTGAGTTTGTTGGTCTCATGCTGTGCACCTCATTGGGCACCGCGGGTGAAGAGGCCGCCCTGTAATCTCGGCATTAAACGCTGCTTAGGTAGACAGGTGTCACGTGACTCTGAGAGAGCCGGTGTCAGACTTGTAGATGCCCACAGTAAAGGCATTCGCTCGCGCTCTCCTGGCTGGTTGTGCTATCTGCGCTTTCATCCCCAGGCTGCATACATAAACCAACATGTTTGTTCTACCTGTGTGCTCAACTGTGCCCGCCTCTCCTTCACAGAAACCGCGAGCTGCCAGTGACAGCCAATCACTCCGTCAGACGCCTCTGCACTGCCAAGGCTCCGCCAGTGAGGGGTTCAGAGCGAGAACTCAAGGCACACCGGGTAAGAATGAGCTCCCTTAGCACCACAGTCGTACAGAAATTAGATAACCTGTGCTGGGGGGGAAAGCCATTGGCATGTTGGGAAATCACATTATTCTGTGTTTGTTGTTCCAGAGGTGGAGTGCAGATGTGGGATTTGGACTACAGACACCAAGACTAGACCCCTGTGGATACTTCAATGGTTTTGCCTGTGGATTGTTGTCGGGTGGAAGCGGGAGTTTTCAGGCTCTCTTCGGTGACGGGTATTCTTGGGTGGATAATACGGATTACGTTGTTATTGCTTAAGAATACGCGTAGTCGAGGAGAGTGTGTGCGGCGGCGGCAAGCAAGCTTCGGGACTGCCTTCGTCTCCACGCCGGCGGGCTCTGTGCTCTACAAGGCAGCGGTCCCCAGAAGGCCCCTGAGGGTTGGTGAGTTTGTACGTAAGTATACTGTAGAGATGTGCAAAGTGATACCAGTGAGAACCACCACAAGTGAAATAAAATACATTAAGCTCAGTCACATATTAACACACACCACACACTCTCGCTGTCTCTCACACATACACACTTCTACGCTCAAAACACACCGAACCTTCTAGACTCAAGCATTTTTAAACACGCTCGCGTGCCATATACACGATGACACACTTTCACACAAACACCCCCACATGCTTGTAAGCACGGTACACACCCACACAGCCCACACACGCACCTAAAGGCATGCAGCCTCAAACAAAAACCCTTCAGTAAACAAATATAAACTCAAAACACAACCTTTAAATCTCAAACGCTCATAATCAAATATATACACACTTCCCTCACAACACATCAAATCAAGCTGACATAAACATGCAAACACTTCGAATGGACTTCCATAATAGGCATAGCCATACACACATGTACTCTCAAACACATGCGTGCACCCCTACAACAAACGCACCGACAACATGCAGACTATTAGGCGCAGGTAGGCACACAACCACACACATATGACACACATGCTATGAATCAAAGAAACACATGCATAGACAAAATAGCGCACGCTATATCAGACACATCCCCCACACACAATCCCACAAATACAATAAGGTAGACATGCACACAAAAACACAGAGGGCCCAGCGCCCTCCCACATATGCAGATCCCCAAAACGCAACGTTTACAAAATACAATATGCACCAGTCGAATGTGCCTGTGTTTGTGTGCGTCTGTGTGTGTGCATGCGTGTGCGTGTATGTGTATGTGTGTGAGCACCTGTGTGTGTGTGTGTGTGCGCGCGTGTGCTTGTTTATCAGTGCAGATAGTGCTGTCTACACGTGTAGGAAAGAGGTATGCCCTGTGGCTTGATTAACCGTGGGCCCTGCCATTGCATTTATACACCTGCCCCATCTTCTCTCCATAAAAAGTGTTATCCTGCATTTCTGCAAACGTGATTTAGTAAGAATAGCTACTGTACCACATCTTTTAGTCACGGAGACATAGAGGTATCGTTCATAAATATATGTCTTCGACGTGCTAGGTAAAGGGCCTTCATGCCGGACGGAATGATACCTGGAGATGGGGGTTATTAGCTCTGCTAACGTCAGTGTAGCTGTACTGTATCACCCACAGCAAATTGCATTGAGATCCCTTCCGCGCTGTATCGGGTGCACACTCCTTCCACACGAGTCTCACTCCAGGGCGCATAGAGCCGGGAGGTCAGTCCGGGACGCAGACCTCAGGGACGGTGGGGGCAGGAGGACAATGGGACACTATTCTGACTTGCTCCGGTTACTATGACTGAACTTCCCAGGGCCTTTTTTCACTCGAGGGACCTTAAAGGGATCCAAGCCACACCCATTGCCCTTCGTCCCAGTTGTAGCGTTGGCCGCTTACACTGATTCAGCAAGGCAGCGATGGGTGGGAGAGGGGAGGCTCATTACCCCCACCCACGATCATCAGACCCCGTTTCCAGCGCAGCCTTGCGTGTTCACCGATTCTGAAACTGCCGCTTGGTGATCATGGTGGACAAGAAGGTGTTGGTGCAAAGTGGTGCACATTAGAAACGGAAGTGTCGAAATCTCGCTGTGACTGTAGTTTTGGCCGAGGTGCGATTTGGTTCAGCGGCTGCTCGTGCACACCTCCTATTTCATATATTTGCATATTGTGTCCACTAGCAAATGGAAAAGAGCAAAAGAAACAGAGTGGGTCTCGCGCCAGGCTATTTCAGGATTAAATGATCGCGCGTACAAACCCCTTCACTTGCCACTGTGCTAGGAACACGTTCGTCGAGGCGCTTAATTCTAGACCTAGCCGCACATTTGGAAGGTTTGCTGCAGTTTTTTAGCCTCTTGCAGAATCGACGGTTTGATGATTTAGGGTAAAGCACAAATAAATATACCGTATGATCCAGGAGGCTCGCTGTTGTGAAGACACTGCTGCTGCAGAAAACGATTATCGACCGAATATTGGCAGTGGTTGTTAAATGCAATGGCGTAGCTATCATTAGTGCAGCAGGTGTAGTGGCTCACTGCCCTCTAATTATCGCTGCCTTCCACTACTTCGCCGCGGGGCACGAGGCCCATTTCCTCGTTGGCTTTGGGGCCCAAGGCACACCAGCTATGTCACGTGTTAAAGGAACAGGGCGGTAGTTTCCTATTGTTTACGCCTCCTTCACAGTCTACACCGCGTGCCATCAGGTCTTTACTTGTACGATTGTGTAGCATCTTCGTTGTCAGAATTGACACGGCGTTGTCGTTCTCACCAGTGTTTTCCCTGTTGTGTCCGCGCAGGGGCTTGCCGTCTAGCCCCCGCTGCACACCAATCCAAGAGACATTTCTGACGCGTCCATTCATTTTCTGATGTGTCCACTCAGTGGCTTGTTGTAAAGCCACCACCACACCACGACCTTTTTAACGTGGCCGTTTCACCAAGACACACCTTTTATATACCACAGCAGCTCTACCGACTTCAAAACGGGAATGTTCACGTTTGGTTGGCTCAGAGTCCGCGTTTAAGAGGGCTGTAGTACCACTGGCAATGTGTGGTGTTTTTAAAACGTAAGGGCCTGGCGTGCTCGCCTAGCTCAAATGCACCCACAAACTCATGAGATTAAAACAATGCGCCCCATGTGTGCCACCTGGGCGCCGAACTCTTCCGCTGGCTGACGCAGCCCTTCTACCCCAACACATATGTGGTTCGTGGGGAGCGAGGCTGGCAGGCGCCCTACAGGGCCTCTGACAGGCGCGCAACGCCTATTTAGCTGAAAGGGCTTCAGCCCCCCCCCCCTCCCCCCTCCGTCGTGTGTGGCAGCCCGGGCTAAGACACTTCCCCGGCACACACACACAGCCACACCCGAGTACTACACAGGTCTTTAAAAGACCATTTGCTTGTTAATGAGCCTTTGTTGTTTTTTCACCACTTCTTAGAGCCTCTGCAGCTCCACTCTGCCTATTGCTGGAAGAATTACCCCCCGAATTTTTTCTTGCCCCCCCCCCACGAAATTTGGCTCTAGTTGAACCTCTGGCCTCTGCTCTAAATTACATGGAGACCTTAGGGACAAATCTGCAGATTATATCACTTTCGCGTTAGTAAGGTATATCATGTGCCCAAGTAACTTTGACTTGTTTCCACAACTCTTATTTTTCTTAATGGATTATCTGCTGTAATATACGTCACTTTTTGACGTCAGCAGTGAGATACAACAGCTGCAAAGATAAACCCCCCTCCGTGGGTGTTGCCAGCGGCACTCCATCCTTTGGGTTGGGAGGTGGCTTAGTTTCGTTTCAGTTTTTATTTCTACTTTCTTCCACGACCTGACGTGAATGGGAAATTGTACAGGGATGTGGAAGAACCGGAGAAGTGAGGTGGCATAGTACAGAAAGGAAAAGTGGAAGTAGATAATTATTGTGAAAGCGAGAGGAAATCGTTTTGGAGAGGGGTTGACTAGAGATGTTTAGGGAACAAACCACATGAGTGGTGAAAGAGAGAATTTTTCACAAAAGTGCTCACTCGAAACAAATTCAATACCATGCATTTGATTCCTACTAGTCATTTTTGCGCCATCTTCAAATTACCACTGTCCATTATAGAAAATAATCCAAGGGTGCCGCGATGGCAGTGCAAGAGCACCCAAGACTGAAAGAAAACAACATACACACGTCCCTGACTTTACGTGTGAAGGCGAGTTTTTGAGGGTGTCAAACATCCCTTTTCAAAATGGCGAATCCGATGTTTATGTGAATGACACAGCAGCTTTTGTAAAGGCCGGTGATTGATCGTCTGAAGTGCAGCACGCTGGGGAGGTGGTGCAGAGCAGGATGTGAAACCAGATCCCACTAAATGTAGCTTTCACATCAAATCGTGTCCAGTATGTTACTTTATGAGAGTACTGCTCTCAGATAACTGTTTGGCACAGCTGCGCGGGCCCCTTTTAAGAACAATTGCTGTATAATGGCGTCTGCACTTCAGCTCGGGTGATTGATGTCTGCATCGGGGCTCGGCGGGATTGACGAAAAGCGCCGAACGGATGCACGTGAGCAGAGATTGACAACGCCCTGCGCCTCGCGCGCACTGCAGACTCCGGGAGAAAATAACTTTACCTCAGGGTTTGCATCAGAAAGCTGCAGACTGCTACCTCTAGATTTACTGCGTAGTATACAATGCGGCAGATCTAAAGAATGACAAAGACCCAAACACCGCAAATGGTATTATTATACAATAATTCATGTGTGTTACTCTACATAATGACTTCCTCCAAATCTGAGGCAAGAATACACACATATATCCCGTTTCTGTCCACAGCACGCTGTGGTGTTAATTCGCAAGGAATACGTCCAAAGCAAAGCAGTATGGACATAAGGCTGAATTTGTAGATTGTGGCAGCAGGTCCATATGTAGTGGATCGAGGCACGTAAAGGAAATGCACGCTGGTGAAGGCGGGGACAGGCTGGAGGGAACCAAATGTCGTCACTAGATACAGTGCTCCAGGCGGGCCAGGCTCGGTGTGAGGATTCTAATCGAGGCCTTGTCTCTGTGGTCTGCGCGTCCTGGGTTAGTGGAGCACACATACAGTTGCACATGCACGCGCACACACACCATAGACGTATGGGTCCTTTTGCCTCCACAACAGTGGTTGAAGTGAGCAGGATTTATTGGGAGCGACGTGCCCAATCCTTTTTCATTTTACACGAACATTTCCCATACTTCATTTTACCTCCCCCCAGATAAGCTGACCACACCCCTACTGTACTCATCACAGTGCCCGTTCTCATTTTTGTGCGCTTCAACCTCTGCAATACTATAAGATCACACTCTACTGCATACATGGGGCATCCGGCAGACCTCCTTCTTCTCTAACTCTGTACCTTGAGGTAGGTCGCATGTCACCATAGTCACAGCTGAGTGCTCATGTGTCCAGCATAGACCCAGGAGGGCCAGATCCATGAGCAATTATCAGCATAGCACATGTTACATAAAACATCCCTATACGTTACCTATCTACAGGGCCGGCTTTTGGGCAGTGCGACTGGTGCGGACGCACTGGGCGCTGACCTGTGGAGGGGGCGCTGACCTCAAGGGGGGCGCTGCATTTAGCAATAACTTATGATTGGAGAGATGAGGGGCACTTTTTCCCGGTGGTAATGAGAGAATCCGAGGAGGTGGTCATGGGGTGTGGGGGCGCCAAAAATGATTGTCGCACCAGGCGCCACCAGCGCTAAAGCCAGCTCTGCCTATCTACATAGTCACGGGCTACCTTGAAAATGTGACACGTACTTGGCACTCCTGGGGTACCTAGTTTTACATGTAGGTTGCCCACCCTAAGTAGAACCTTCTATTCTGTCAGTGTGCTCACGTGCAAGTGTGTGTGTGTGCTTGTGGGTTTGTTTTGTAGCTGCGTGTAGGCCCTGTTAGAACAGGCATCAAGGCCGATTTGCAGTGATCCCTGAGCCATGTGTAGTGCAAGAGTCAGTTCACACAGTAGCCACTGGCCCCTCCCAAGCGCGGCAGTTTTCTGAGCCAGGTTTTTGCTTTTGAATTCATCATCCCCATGAAATCCCTACAGACCCTGAAGGTTTACTTGCATACTGTGCTTGGTTTGTAGCTAGCTTAGTTGCTTAGATATACTTACAGATAGGTGCCTCTACATATATGTGCTACTATATACACCATCCAGGCAGAAATCAAGTATAGTTTTCAACATATCTGTATATTTATGTGTCTGCATCTAAGATAGATAGACAGATAGGCAGACAGATAGATAGAGAGGGAGATAGATAGATAGATAAATACATAGATAGATAGATAGATAGATAGATAGATAGATAGATAGATAATGGGTTGCTGTGTGTAGTACTAGAACCTCAATTGGCAATTTGCTGCATAATTTGCAGATTTGAACAAAAAAGTGTTTCTAGCTCTGATGGATCACACAATTACTGACCGAGAACTTGCTGCATAATGCTGCTTAATTTGACTTTGCTTGCCACATAATTTAGGTAACCCTTCTGCATAATTTGGTCTCCTAGTGCTGCATAATCCTACTGCCGCGGACTTTGGTAATGTCCAGGGGA
This sequence comes from Calotriton arnoldi, assembly GCA_963921515.1. Classification (NCBI taxonomy): domain Eukaryota; kingdom Metazoa; phylum Chordata; class Amphibia; order Caudata; family Salamandridae; genus Calotriton; species Calotriton arnoldi. The sequence goes on from CAWUFW010008280.1 coordinate 79,969, forward strand.
GCAGTTTGGGGGATGTCATTATGATGATGCTAAAACACTATTTATTACAGCTGTTGAATGTGGTGAGAGACCATCATTCAGAAGATGCAAAGCCCCATGCTGACCCTTCCCCCCTCCCTCAATAGTGGTGATAAATAACATATTACTTTTTGTCTTTCTGCATGGATTACTTATGCCATGCCATTCTCTGACGTGCATTAGTTTCATACATAGTTACTTATGCAGACTCAGAGCACAGTCTCACTGCATATGCCATAGTGGAAAGCAATGATGTTCTGGTCCATGAACTATCTACAGAAAAGCAAGTAAAGCAGCTGCAGTGAGGCAGAATAGGAAATATTAACTTTGCACGGAAGTAATAAATATCCGAATTTATTTATATTACTGTACATGCTCCAATTAGCATGTTTTATTGGCCCACGTGTATTTGCACTGCTATGCACATGTATATCAATGGGAGCAAAGAGGGGTCTTAAAATGCATCTCTAATGCCCGGAATGAGGGGAAAGTAGTCAAAGGTGAAGTGGAGAGGGTTCTGGAGGGTGAAGAAAGAGAAAGCTTACAGCACTGACAGCTGCACGGCAAGCCTGTCATGGTACTATGTGCTCACTGCCACAAAATGGAAACACACCATTTAGTACCAGTGGGATATTATTTCAATAAATGTTTGTATCTGTGTGTGCGTCAGATGTTCGCAGGCATGCACTGGAGAGCGGTCCCCACGCGTTTCTCATCAGGGGTGGTGTGCCTGTGAGTGGGTGTGTGCGTGTATATTAGTTCCAGAGGAGGTCACCTCTACAAACACCGCCAAACACAACACAAGAGATGCTGACAGCAGTGAGTAAAGGCCATGCACAGAAGCTTAGTTTTTCTAACCCAGTCCCCTCAGAGTAGGGCAGCAAGGCTCTGCTATAAGCCCTGTGACTTGACCAGTAGGAGCACCGCACGGCGTGGGTGGTGAAGGTTTGCCATGCAGAGGAGAGCCCCTGGCAACATCACCCCTCCTACTGGAATGCGCCAGTACACAAACCCTGGGCACACACACACATCCCATGTCCTGCTCCTACTGCATCGACAGGACATCGCTACCACTAGCCACTTCAATCCCTTTTAATTATCCAAAAACATAGCACACGACCTAGGATGTGTTTTTCATTGTTTAAAGGAAAAACGTTATTTGTGATTTCTCACTTGATTTCTTGTCTAGCCAAGAAAAACAATTGTATTTGCTTTTCATTCGTCACACGCATTTATTATCGAATCTAAAAAGTATTACATGTCGATATGTTATTTCACACTGATCTAAAGTGCCCGGTATTGCATAGATCGGTGTCCCTTGTTATATTTGGAATGCACGTAGAGTATTAAAGAAGGGGCAGCGCCCGCTGTCAGATTCATTCTATGCTGTCTGAATGCAATTCTTTCGAATGTATCTGATTAAAACAGCCTTCCTTCCTGTCCCTTTTATGGTTTTCCCAGTGACAGAAAGTTCGATTAAGACAGAATTGTAATAAACATAAAAAATGTATGCGTTCTCCGAGAAAATGCGGATAAGAAATTATTGACGGTAAGAAATACTAACAAGCATTGGCAAAGCCAAACGGTCTGGTTGATGGGCTAATGCTGTGCTATCACGTTAGATGGAGACACACGGGAGGAGCCAGCAGGAGTGGACAGAGAGGGCAGTGGATGTAAAGTAGTCCCTCGTGCAGTTAAATGCAAGCCTGGTGTGGAGGTCAGAGGGCAAACCCGAGCAACTAGGCGAACGATTAATACTTCACTGGTCTGATCCTAGGCATGATTGACAAAGTACATAGTTAGCATTACACCTCTTTGACAGCTGCAATGCTAAAACTCACACCCAAAAAAGTAGGAAGTTGTGAAAAAGGCAACTCTGACATTTAGAACGATATTGCTACATTTACTGACGAACTACATTTCTCCGTTTCAACATCTAGAATACACCTTAAAAGTAAATACAATCCCACACCCTCCTAGCCACTACCTTTCATTTTAAACATTTAATACGCTTTCAGTCTTTGCCTTGTGAGTGATCATATCTTTTGCAAACCTTTCTGCCTTTTTTGTAGGTATTAAAAATTGTTTTTAATTCTTTTTTTAAGCCTTGGATTTGAGACAGTCCACTTTGGGAATGAACACCAAACACGAGGGCTGACCATGGAGTACTGTGTCTGTGGGGCCTGTTTGAGATTGAACGACACAAAACAGTATGGAAAGGGAAGTGGGTGGAGCTTGTCGTCAAGAAACAGCTCTGAACAGAGGTTTATTAAAGACATTTACATTACACATATTGGCACATTCAAACACTGGGAGATGAGCAGTCTGCACGCACCCTTGTCTACACATACATTGTATTATGTCAAATGTAAACATTTAATATCATTCCGCAGGTCATCACCTCAGCCAGGAGAGCACATCAATTGGGATGACCTCTTACTGCAGAGGTTTCTTTCCCTGGGTATTGCCACCCAATCAGGCTGTCCATTCAAAGATACATAAGCTTGCAAGCCAATCAGCCCCCTCATTTGTACTTGGCAGGCTGAGGCCTTGACGCCTTACATTAACTCTCTGACGTTGACAGATATGGAGCCCACCCCTCCCGCGGAAGCAGCACTATTGCTGTAAAATGAAAGGTTAGCTGGCGTCAGCAGCTGTTTGGCATTGATATTTCAGAAATGATTCACATTGTCTTACAGTGAACGAGGGGAGGAAGGCGGCGCAAGGAAAAGGGTAAACACAGGGACATGACATGGCACATGAACGTTATTAGGGAGTGAGATTGGGAGGTCGGCTCCTGGGAGAGAACAAAAGGTTGGGAGGGCTAAAGGTAATCCCATGCAGGCCAAGTTACAGACCCATTATAATGAATGTGCTTTATTTAAACCGCTCCAAATGCCAGCTCAACCTTCAGTGCTCGAAATATATTCATTCATTTCAGTGCTTATTTACAAAGATCAACTCTTCATTTTTTGTTGTTAAAAAAAGGCCTGTTCTCTGTACCTCAAGGGTCATTGAAAACCGAATTTCACCCCCAAAAATACATTTAGGGAGAGGTGGCACCTTTAATCGGTGGGTATTTTCCAGTGGTTTCCAAAGGCCCCCCTGCAGGTGGGAAGGCTTACATTTTGCTGACATTTTCCAAGTCTTACTCAGATTCCTAAAATGACCCATCCAAGCACTGCAAGTTCAGGTCTTGTGCAAAAAAAATATCCCTGGAAGTTTCTGGACTCCTGGCCGCATGTGTTGAATTATAAATATTTTAGCAACTTTATGATCACTCCTACCTAATGGTGCCTCATTACCCACCTATCACTTAGCTTGCAGTTCAAAATCCAAGGCATACAGATCACACAACATTTATGTTGGAAACCAGAAATTTAACATGCAACCTTCGAAAACCCAGCATTTTGTTTTACAACTAGGCCTCATCTCCTCCTTTCTGGAAATCTGCCACTTTCACAGGTCCCTCTTTCATCTACACCCCTTGAATTCACAGTACTTGTAGTTTAGGCATTATTGTGACATTTTTGTATTGTAAATATAGGCAATGATGGGCTTTGTTCTTTGATTTTGAAAAAAAACACAACCTTTAGAAAACTCTCCTTGGGCTTGATACTGAAGCATGGATTGGTGGTAAATGATGCTCGAGGTGCATTTTCCACAGTGATTTGTTGGGTTGTCACATTTTGTCTTTGGTCAAAGTTGTATGTCTCATCAGCAGAGATTAAACAAACAATGCAACAACTTGAAAAAAGTGGTATAACCTACTCTCAGAGGTGACTAAACAATGGAACAACGTAACAAAAGATGTTATAAGCTCTATGAGCAGAGAGTAACCAAACACTGCAACAGCACAACAAAATCCTGGTACATGAGCTGGAATGACAGGTTAATGTATACACAGAAGAAACATCAGATAAACAGCAGGTAGAGTTATTTTCATACTGATTACTAAAACACGACCTACATTTCTACTCTGCCTTCTTGCATGCATAATTAGTTCGAAAACGGTTAGCAGAGTGTGTCCCATTTGAATTTTTGTCATGTTGTTTTGTGAAAACGGAGGATGGTTGACGCAATATGAACACCTTGGATACTGTTCAAAGTCGACAGTGGCGAGGTACTTTTTTGATACATTTTTGCAGCCAGGTCTAGTTTAAGTTTTACTACATATTTAGACTAATGTGTATCCACTTGATACAACAACCTATCGACACTAAAATGTGTGGGCTCACCATTATGGAGAGTATGCAGATAATCTGACAGCTTAAATTGTCTACCAACAGCTATTTTATTTACTTTTACGAGGACATGCAAAGAAATGCTTTAGGGCATCCTTTACAAGGCCATTGCGCCGCTGGTTCATCACTATTTTTGACGCACCGTCGGCGCAGTGTGCCTGCCCATATATACAAGGCCACGTAAAGTCACCCTGCATGACTTCTTGGCCTTGTAAATATGGGCCTCTTTTTCGCATTACTCTGTGTGAAAGGGGCCTTCCATGGGTGTTGGTGTAGGTGTTCCCACGCAACATCCATGGAACCTGACACATTCCCAGATTTACCAGGTTTTGTAAAGCTGGGAATGCATCAGAATCCTATGACTCTTCAGGGGAGGAGTAGGAGTGGCACAACAAGGAGAAATGCTTTTATTTCTCCTCGTTGTTTCCCTTTTCTACAGGTGCTGTGAGGAAAATGCCATCAATTATTTTTTTGTGCATGAAGGTGTCCCTTCCTGCACAAAAACAATCATCCTCGCAATGCAGGCACCCTTGCAACATGATGCAAGGTTGCCTGCACTGGCATGGCAGCCAATTGTGCGTGGAACAAAAAGCACATGGGTTCGTAGTATTGTTGTTAATATGACGCATCCCTGTGCTTTTAAAATGACGCAGCTAGGCACAGCAAAATGGCTTGCTGTGCCACGCTTCGACATTTCTTTGTAAATGAGGCCGACAAAGTTTTGTAAAGCTGGGAATGTGGCAGAATCCTACGCCTCCCCAGGGGAGGTGTAGGAGTGGCGCAGCGAGGAGAAATAATTTTATTTCTCCTCATTTTTTCCTCTTTCCATTTGTGCTGCATTCTGCAGCATGCATAGAAAGAAGAAAATGCCATCAATGATAGTTTTTGTGCAGGAAGATGTTCCTTCCTACTCAAAAACAATAATCCCCGAAATGCAGGCACCCTTGAAATGTGACGCAAGGGTGCCTGTGCTGGGGCATGGCAGCCCATTGTGTGCCAGCGCAGGGGAAAGCACACAGATGCGTCATACTGTTGTTAATACGACGCATCCCTGTGTTTTTAAAATGACACATCATGTGCAGCAAAATGGCTTGCAGCGCTGTGTAATTTTTTTGTAAATGAGGCCCTTTTCCGCCATGTGAAAAAACTAGTGGTGCATAACTATACCATGGCTCATAGATGTCAGTTGAAGGGTGATGAGAGGAGCGACAAAAAGGAAGTTACTGAAGGCCAAACAAAGGCACTGAATACATTTTCATGAGGCGAAGTGCAGTATTTACAATTAACAACTGACAAGTTTGGGACCAACATATGATGAAGGCAACAATGCTGGAGATAAAATATCCGCAAAAGTGTAAATATTAGTAATTTAGTAACCATATTTATTCATTTTGTTTGGCATCTCAAAGAGTAGGCAGGAACCTAGCAGCGAATGGTAGGAGAAGCTAACTTTTGAACAAAATGTACTGTGACACACAGAGTAAAATGACTTCATTATTTGTACCAAACATTAGGCATTTTACAATAACTTTCTGGGTAACCATGATTAACTCACTATGCTTTGACTGGGAATATAACGTTCTATATTTTAATGACAATCTACGTCCAGTGCGATTACTGTCAACAATTTCGATTTAAAGCCCACTGGCCAAATAATGCTTTTCAGGACAGCTTAGCATTGTACTAAGGCAATGAAATGGTCCCACCTCTGTGGTTGGATCACCTAGGTAAACTCCTGACAAAACCAGATGGATGGCGTGTTTTCCTGGAGCCTTCGAGTCATTGCAAAACACGAAGAGGAATTTTTAGTGGAGAGCAATTCAACTGAAACACACTAATTTATCAACCGGAGACTATCTTGGCCACTTAAATGTTGGTGTACTGGCAGTGTTTAAGAATTATCATCCACATGAATCAGTAAATGGCCTGGTCAGCTAGAGTTCCTGGTAATTACGTTTGTGTAAATTCCTCCAAGTCCACCGGAAATATAACAAAAGTAGTTCCTGACGTAGGTTAAAATGTAAAAGTAGCTCATCGATAAAGTATGGTTTAGTTGAGATGTGAGCAAGACATCCAGTGCCAGTAAAAAATCAACTTGCCCAAAAACTTCGACTTATGCTTAAATTGTTAAACCAGAAATAAAAGCTACAAGAATGTGTTCAAAGTTAGTTACTAAAGTCACAAGAAAAAGTGACTTTTTGAACAGAACGTTGGGAAGTGATTGTGCAAGTGCTAGGCGCATCTATTGGAAAACAACATCATCACAGTTTAAGTAAAATAAAATCTTCAATTCCTGTTTTAATATTTGAAAGAAAATAAACGATCCTTTTATCATCCTTACATGTAACAGCTCATAGCCCGTACTTTAATTATTTGGGACATTTCGCTACAGAGTTAAGACACAAGTGTAGGTTAATTCGAGCGGTCATAAACCCAAGTTAGCAAGGATAATGTCATATTTTGGAAGACCTGTATCTTCCAAAGATATTCAACATACAACGAGGAAAACACACACATATCCTCGAAGAATATTTCAAACAAAACCTACAGCATTACATCTGTGCAAAAAGGACATATTTTATGTAACTAATAGCTTGGGTTTCATGAAGACTAGCAGTAAATCATGTGGCATTACAAAAAATTATATGAAAATGCAGTGGAGAAAAAAAGAACAAACAAAGACAACAAATCTGGATTTGCCACACTGGTACTGTGCTTGATTTTTTTTTTTATTGCATATGCCGCAAATATAAAAAGTAAAAAAAAAAAAATATTTCACATGCTATGCAAGCCACCTTATGCTTGCAATAAGAATGGTAAATTAAACATAAATTCAACTATGAGATAGTTTTAACAGTGATTTTTTTTTTAAACAAAATGCCTTTTGGTTGTGTCATCCATTTTATTATTATTATTTGTGAAGGAGACATAAATATATCACTACCTAACTAGGCACTCAAATTGCAGGCAGATATAATGTTGTGTCATGTAAAAATACAAGATCATAAACTTTGAAAAGGAGTGAAGAGAAAATAAATAGCTGGTATTTAAAGTTAATGTAAAAAATAAATAAAAGACAAAGACTTGGCATTCATTGAAATCTGGCGTTCGAAGCCATCCATGTTCCTGTCATTGAGTCAGGTTTGTGCTATTGTTTTGCTTGCTGTTTTTGGCAAATATTTGGATTTCTCTCTTGGTTGGGTTGAGCTTCAGGCATGCATTGCACACTGAAATTTGTTTGGGATGCATCCCTTGTTCGAGGTTTTGGTTGTCTGGAGCAGAGGAGACTTTCAGGTAAAGTTGTGTATCATCAGCATATTGGTGAATCTCTATGCTTTTATCTGTGAGTATTGCCCAAAGGAGCATCATATAGAGTTTGAAGATGAAATGAGACAGTATTGAATCCTTGTGGATTCCATAGTCAATAGGGATCTTTTGGGACCTGTAGGTGCCCATGTGAATAAAATGGTGGTGATTGAAAAGGTAGGAGGGGAACCAGTTAAGGACATTGCTAGTGAATTCCATTCAGAACTCCAGGGCGTGGATAAGAGTAGGATGGTTGACTGCATCAAACGCAGTTGAGAGGTCCAGCAGTATCGGAAGGCAGGTATCATATTCATCTGTGGTAAAAAAGCAATTGTCTATGATGTGTAAGGTAACAGTGCCTGTGATGTCGTGTGATCTGAAGCTAGACTGGCAGTCACGTGGGAGATGTTTTTCATTGATGTGATCTTGGAGTTGAGAGTAAATTGTTTTTTCAACGATCTTGCAGATAAATGGTAAGTGAGTGATCAGCCAGTAGTTTTTGAGGTAATGAGGTTCTAATGTAGGTTTCATTAGAGGTGAAAAGACCTGTCTTGAGAGCTTCTAAGAAGATGCCTTGAGTAAGGGAGGCATTGGTTGTGGTGAGTAGAGCAAGGGAGCTTCTTTGGAGAGAGCTTTGATGAAGGATGAGGTTAATCATAGGAAGTGGCTTTGAGAAGTTGAGTATGTTGGAGAGATATATGAGAGACAAGTCATTGAAGGATGCTATTGTGGGATTCTGCAAGAAGGGGTAGATGTAAGAAGAGAAGCAGGCTTGGTGCTGTCAATGTGATGTTGGATCCTCTTTATTTTTTCACTGAAGAAGAGACTAATGACATTGCATTTGTCTATGGAGTGTGGCATAGATGGAGGGTCAGGTGAGTCATGGAGCGGGTTGATGCAGTGCTTGATTGTTAGGTTAGACACACTCTATTCAGTCACTGCAATACTGAGATGAGACAATCAACCTTGACCACATAACTTCAGGCCGGCAGAAGTCCTTGACAGCTCTCAATACATTTAATAAAGAGAATAAGCTAGTAGTCACACTGTCATCATCAGCTTTTTTGTTTTTCAGTTACAAATGGTGCAAGGTGAAAAGCTGGCAAATTGGTAACATCTTAATCAAGAAGCTCAGGAAATACTCCTACCTAAGGGTTGGATTGATGCCAACTCCTAATGAACATTGGGCCATTTCTGAAAATTAAATTGCTGCCCTGTGTTACGCTATTAGTTGCCTCCACAATAATTTGGAAGCACCATCGATCATTCTTTTCCTCTCAGTAACAAATCCTAAGTTCCTTTCATCTATCATTTATGGTTTAGCTGCCTTCCCAGGGAAGCTAGACTCCTGGTTATATCATTCACAGTGCATTCTGTTTAGGTAAATCTTTCACCTTTCTAACTCTACTTGCCAATCAAAATTTTAAGTTGAAATTTTACTTCCAGCAACCATCGCTGAAACTCGTGTCCTACGTTTCAACCCCATATAATGTCTAACTCTACCTGCCAATCAAAAATCTAAGTTGAAATTTAACTTTCAGCAACCATCGCTAAACTCTTGTCCTATGTTTCGACCCCATGTTATGTGATTCAACATGCAAAGGAACATGCCTTAAGAGATATCATTTTGCATGCTCTAGGTCACATAGATGCTTACCTTGATCAAACTATTTAAATACTGCATTTCGCACCTTGCACTTGGAAGAATTATGAGGAACAGTAACCTCCCAGGGTTACTTTAAACATGAAGTTAAAAAACAGTAAAAGACTCTATTCAACACATAGAGAATTTGGACACAAAAGCACCCAGATTACATTGCGGAGAGCCTCTCTGACAAGAAATTGCCCAATTATCTCTCCTGTCCTTTGGCTTAAACAGTAAGACGTAGAAAAATTAGGAGGAGTGAAAAGCTAAATTGGGTCAACCCTCAGCCTCCCTTAAACTTAATCAGTACACAAGAGAGGGAAAGCCTCATAACTGATGAACCCATAATGTTTTAAGAGGTCAAATTAACTGGTCTCAATATATATATCAAAGTGGAAAGGAATCTGCACCCAGGTGAGTCGGTGCAACTCTTGCATTACATGGATATATTAGTAGGATACTCACCCACTAGTACCACCAGTGGCATGCTTCATCATTGGATCCTCACCCACTGCACCTAGTGTGAGTGAGTGGGCTCAATGTGGTTTGTAAGCGAAGCTCTTACTAAAACCTAAGTGCAAGTTAAAAAAGCCTTCAGGATCCTAATTCTTGTTTATTTATAAGGTCCTTTTAGCTGGGATAAAAACAGTGTGATGTTCTATGAGTGCAATGACCCCTAAAATCTATAACTCAGTAAGGTCGACATGTTTCAGCTTGTTACAAGTGCCACTCAGGGTCAGCAGGCTTTCTTCAGGACCAACTTAATCCGTAGATTTTCTACAGATTGTGTTAAATACCAACTCCTAATGCTGGTTTACACAGTACGCTAAATAAGAAGCATGCAGTCATTCAGACCATATAGGACATTTTCCCTCTAGTGGTCTCTAAAATAAAAAACACAAAAGCATTTTTGTTAAGGGGTGAATCACACCCCATATCATGTAATTGTCTCATGCTTGTGCACACTTAGATTATCGTGTGCCAAACGGGGCACGCAAATACGTGATTTTGCTCCCAGACGACAGACAAGACATATATACACACATAAAAACACACACATGAATGGAAAATACAATCAAATTATAATAGCCAGTAGTGTTAGCATGCAGAAGCTGGTGTATTTCAAAAAGGTTTGTCCCCTTAAATTTGAATGATGCAGTAAGATGGAGAATGGTGCAGCGGCCAGAGCGACTGACTCTGGGGAGCCCGGCTCACAGTTCGATCACCAGTGGCAGCTCAGCTCAGCATCATGTGACTCTGGGCAATAGCTTACTTAATCTCCCCGATGGTCTCCAGCACCTTGAGACACTTAGGGGTGATTAGTTTGCACTTTACAAATACTGGATAATTTATTATTTCCTTCTACAGAGTCTCCAAAAACTAAAGAAAGTAATAGATTTGTGGATCATGCTGTTTTGTTACTACTTTGCCTTTTGCATATCTGTACAGACTTGTGGGAAATAATGGATCAGTACTATGCTCACTCGTGGCTCTTTGTAACTGCTGGTGATGTCACTCACTCTCTTAGAGAAAGCAGAAACAGGACACTAAGGGAAGAAGAAGGGAATACCAAAGAAACATGGTGGAGATTGGTAGTGCCCCAAGTATGTTTTGGAATATTTTGGAAGGGTTGGAAGATAGCTGGAAAAAGGCTGGGAATACTGCATTTACAATGGTACTTATCTAAAAGATGTGAAGAAACGGCAGGCATAAGTCATGCTGGAATTGTAGGATGGTGGCAGTATGCCAGGTGTTTTTTTTTGCATGTCAGTTTTGGAGTGGGTGTCATACAAGAAGGCAGTGGATGCTGGATAGCACATTTGAAGGCTACATTTAGCACATTTTGTATGGGTCCCATATGACCCACAAATTCATGGTCCATGATAACAGCTTTGGGTGTTGACCCATAATGGTAGCAGACAGAGCATGATATTGTTGATGATGAGTGGGTATCAACAATAGGCTATTTTCAACATCTGGGCTGCCCGTAACACTGCAGAAATTTGAGTTTGGATCTCAAACCTGTCCTACTGATAGGCATATTCAATTTTGCCTCCAGACTGGGGCAAAGACTGGTGGGGGCTCTATTAAAGCTCTACAGGGCCAATTGTATCTCAAAGGCACTTTATGGAAATTAAATCTGGGGGTACACCCTCTCAGATGATCTTCAAATCGTGGAAAACAAATTTTTGAGACAGCTTTTATCCGTTCCCCAGGGTACTCCCTCTTTCACTGCTCATGAGGAGCTTGGTATGACCTATATTACCGACCTGTTAGCATTTCGCCCTGTGTCTCTCTGGTTAAAAATGTGTGCAGAGAAGGGGACCTCATGAAATAAAATGATTCTAAAAGGTTGTCTGTCTCTTGACCATGCCTCCCAGATGCCGTGGCTCAGTTATGTTGAAAAGAGTTTAACGAGTATGGGGAGAGGAGATCTTTTCATTAATCTCAATGTGACGAATAGGAAGTATCTGAACCTTATCAAGGCGGCCTTCCTTGAGCAGCAGACTATGGCAAGGGAGGAGAAGGACCTACTGAAGCCCAGCATACGTTGCTTCATCATGTTAAGCACTACCCAGAGGGTGGAGCCGTACTTACTGGGGTTCTTTAGCTCATATGACCGCTTTCTATTGACAAGGTTCCGGTTCGATCTTTTCCACCTCCTCCTTGCCCACCCCAGGGGTCAGAATAAGGGACAAATTCTGCTGACCTGTGGCTGCGATGGAATATCTCCACAGGACATGGTTCATTTTATGATGTTTTGCCCATTTTATGAAACACCCAGAAGGTCTTTTTTAATTCCTATTTTGAAAAAGAACAATTTTAGGCAAGTAAGACCCGCTTTCATATTTTTACAAATGTTGTCGGGTAGCACTGTTTTTTATGTGCTTAATTTTAAAAAGTCTGCTATCTGGCTCAGGGCTAGCTGTGATTAACTAGCTTGACCCTCAACACTTTCCCTGGCACCATGCACTTTGCCTTGCTTAGCTCGCCTGTTCTACCATCAACTAGATCATGTGTGGGGACCTACTATATTATTTTGAGTGATTCGTTTATCTGGTACCATCTGTGTGTTATTGGAGCCTTGGTAACTCTGTATTTTTACCTGTACATATTATTGTTAAACATGGTATGTCCCCGTGTGGATCGTATTTATTATATTTTAACTTGTGCTTTTATGGTTTTAATACATGAAACCGAATAAAGATTTAATTGATTGATTGATTGATAGGCATAGGCACTGCTGCACTGGCTGCAGTCATTACCAGTGCATAGCCAATGTACATATATGCTGATGCCTACATGTTCCAGGCAGATCTATCATTTGGACTTGGATTGCCCTCACACCATCCAAATGGGGATCCTAATTCACTTGACATCCAGTCTTGTTCGTATTGATAAACTATGCGACTAGAAACATTTTAATATACAATCCTCACTATGGAGAATTTGATATTTTTCCACTTGAATTGTCTTTATTTTGAAGACTTTTAGACATTTACAAATCCAGAAGTCATGCATATATACATAAGTTGTCAGACAAAATTCTGTTCACTGATGTTGTTTGTACTCATTGTTTATTTGACTCTGTATTACATACATAACAAACTGAAAATGAGTCTTGCCACCTTGCTGTTTGACGAATCGTCCAACTCCCTTCCTCCACAGTGCACTGACCATTGGGATTCCCCGTAAAGGACCACTCCGACTGTAATGGAGATTAGAAAGTAATCATTAGAATTTATACAATCATCACAGAAGTATATCAAAACGATGAATGGTACAAAAATACAGGTCAAACTCTTGGCAATTTCAAGAGAAAATGTCTTTGTGTTCTGAAACAGTTATCTCATGACCTCACCATGCCTTTCAGTACTGTCATTTAAGAGTATGAAGGGGGAGAAATTGCCATGCTATTTTACGCTGTGCGACTTTGTGAACTAACTTGCAACCTGTTTTATTTATTAACCAGAATGGTAAGTTTTTTAAATAAAAAAGTATTGTTCATGTTTTTGCTAGCTATAGTTGCCTGTCTTTTTTCTGTCACTCTTTATTCAATCATGATTCACTCTGCCCTTTCAACTACTAACCCATGTTTTTGCACTTTTTACACACAACATAAATTTGTAATACATTATAGACAAACAAGCTACACAACGGAAAACACATAATCATGTGTTATAAAATAATACAAATAATTTGCGTTGATGGGGGTTGCACCAAAAACAACCAGAGTTCTCTTTGAAAGAAATTGCCAGTGTGAAAAAAGTCAGTCGTGCACAGAAGCTCCCCAGTACCTTTTGTTGTTCGTTTCATCCAGGCTCTATAATAATGCCAATAAATGTATGTATGTGATCATCAGGGTAGAACATAGTTTTTAATTTAACTATATTGCCATTGAATCGTCACAAATAGAGGATAGGGTCCCTCTTTCTCAACGAAGTGGCTAAGGCTATGTTGACCAAAACTCTTTGGCTATTCCATGGGTAGATGCACCTTTATGATATAAAGTATATGATTGTGGCAATTCAGGGCCAATCTTAACTTCATTTTAGTTAGTACCGCCACATTGCCTATTAAAACCATCCTACTTTAGATCTGACATACATTGAAGAACATCAGGTGCCCTTGCACCATTTACAGTAACCAACTATCTCAATACCGGTTTTGGGTGTAAAACCTTATTTTATTTAACATTGAAAGACAACTCACATAAACAATCCACAGACCCTGCTTGACCATAGAAATTACAGACATTTGTCCTTTGTTTCAACTACACGTACTTATCAGGTAATCACACAGTAGACTGGTAACATGAATGAGAGCTTCCAGGACCATGGTTTCAAACAATACGATTCATTTGAACTCAGCTAAATGCCAATGTTTGTTGATACACAAACACTTGCCATTAAATAAACATTATCCTTGTGCATGCAATGACTCTTTGTATTGAATGTGCAAACAAGATGACTCTGTTACGCTCCCACTCTGACTTCTTTTTGTCTTTTCATGATTTCCCTGTAAACAGACCTTACATTTCATATTGCAGGTGTCATACAAGTACAGCACAATTCCATAAGTCTCTACTGACAGTCCTGTTCTCTACTCAGGAACACAAAAGGGAAAACTCTTTATTACTACAGTGCTGCTAAAATGCGGAACCCTTTTGACTCAGCTGAAACACTATCACAGGGTCCACTGTTCATCCAACAGCTATCCTTTTGAGGGGAGGTTAGTTAATCGAAACCCATTTGTGGTCTCATAATTCTGAAATATCTTAGGATAGGCTTGAGGGAGGCCCCGGATAACCATCAAAATCTGAGCTATCTCAGAGGCTGCCCCTACAAAGGCTTTTACCAGGGTTATCTGCTTCAAAATGCAGTTCCTTATCTCCAGCCAGTCGGTTCTCAACTCCAACTCCTAACAAAAAAACCATTCAGATCATCTCAGCAGCAGCCCCAATATTTTAATGGTGACATCACAAGTGCTTCAGCTCTGGCTGTAATCGGAACATTCAGCATGCCCACACTTGCCATACATTCACATAATCAAAGGAAACCCTGAGAATTGTAATTGTGAATGAAGACATAAACTAATGCTTCTGTGAATTTTGCAGAGACCAAACAATACTGAAACATTAAGCAGTGTAACAGTTTGCCACTTTCTTGACTGCTCTGCAAGCATTTGATTCGTCATCCTGCTAGGTTCTACACACACTACCCTAAAACACCTTCAGAATACAACTACATTTGAGACAGATATTGAAATGATTCATAGAAATCCTGTAATATTCATAGAATTCATAGAAATACATGCGAAATAAACAAACTTTGCTAGCCATACAGTGCCAAGAAGAAGAAAGTGATTTTTTAACATTAATAGAGTTTGCAGTACTTTCCCAAAACGTTGCACATAGCAGCTCTTGCAGGCAAGTGACTGCTTATATATTTGGTTAACACCCACCTGAAGCAACATGCCAATAAAGAGCCCACAAATCTTCCGCAAAGTCTTCTCTGAAATCCTGGTTGTCTCCATTCTGGGCAACAGTGAACTAGTGCATGAATTATGTGCTGTAAAAGTGTGGAATAATCCCTCTCTCCTTGTTCCCCCAGTGACTGGTTCTCGTGGGCATAGATCTGCAAATTGACCAAGACACATCTAGCTCCTGGTGGAGTGTCAATCTTTATCTTGCCCTTGAAGTAACAAAGCTAAAGAAACTGGCAGACACAGTGTCTTCCCTGTTCTACACAAGCAACTAGAATCAGAACATTGGTGCATAGTTATGCTGGATCATGGACCCAAAAGGCCTATTTGAAAAAGGTAAGCTACACTTTTGAGTAAGCTTACAATTTGTAGTACATTTAGTACTTTCAAGTGTAAACTTACTACAAGCGTGAAAGTTACAAGTCTCCACCCCCAGAGTATTTCAATTGGCTTACTTTTATGTGGGTTTGTGAATCAGGTCCTAAGTGTGCAAGGAACATAAAGGAAAACCGTTAACCACTTACTACAAGAAGAAACAACCCTCGAAAAGGAAAGGAGATACCACCAATGTCAACACTACACTTGGCATCCTGAGGAAAAAGGAGCATCTTCTGCAGTATAAGCAGAGAAGAAGCTGAAGATCAGGTTAGCTGTCTTTGATGCAGCATTGCTGTGTCAGAAGCAAGAGGAAGCACTACAGCATTTAATGATATGGAGAAGAACCTCCAGAAATGAACAACCGTAATTCGTGGTGTTTAAGAGGCTGGGAAGAAGAGGGAGGGTGCAGCTGCTCTATTTTACAACAGAGAAGAGAAATGCAGTGCTCCAGCACCACTACTGTTGAAAGAAAAATCTCTGATGTTGGTACTTCATAGCAGTGATTCTTAACCTGGGGTCCGTGAACCCCGGGTGGGCTGCAACGCTTATTCAGAGGGTCCATGACTGCTTACAACATTAAATAGTAATATCAGATTAGTAAATTATATATACTTAAAAACCAAAAGGTAAAAGTGAAAATTTTCAAAAGCTCTGTAAATGTGAAGGAATTTGAAATTGGAGGCTACAAATTACGTTTTTGTCCATAGCTTGACTTGTGGGCACAGAGCAAGCACAGCAAACAGATTCTAGTACCAACATTTCTGGGCTTCAATTGATGCACAGATATGCACTGACAAAATGAGAGCATTCATTAGGAGCAAAAAGATACATTTATATTGTTTTTCTTTTAAAAATAAAAATAAAGTATGAAATGTTCCAATATTACCATTAAAATAAAAAAACATGTTTACAATTTTTTTGTTTGCAAATTAAATAAAAGATTTCAGAATTTGAATATTTGTTTTAATGTTTAGTTGTTTTTGTATTTTTCTGTATTGTTTTGAGGTTAAAATCATAGAAATTGTTTACGCTGGGATCCCCCTTCTTCAGGTAGTGATTTAGTTAAAGTTGAAAACCCACTTCTTTAGAAAAAGAGGAAAGAAGTCCCCTCAAAAACAATGCAGTTTCATTATCTATTGTTTGAATGATGAGTTCCTGGGTCTTATCCTGTGAAGAGGGGAAGGAAGTATACTACTGCAAAAGTTAAATGATTTTACAGAGGGGAGAGAGAGAGAGGAGAGAAAAGAAAGAGAGAGATGTATCTAAAATTAAAGGTAATATTTTGATGTACATTTCATGTGGTGAACTACTTCCAACCCGGATTAGGATACTTTCCTTACGTTTTCTATTGTGTGTGGAAATGGGTGACTGTGTTTAATCCTCTAACGTGACCGCATTTGAAGGTACCATGTCTTTAAATGGATCTCTCAATATATAGGTACAAGGTACAACACATACTTATATTTCGACTGTTGCTAGAAGGCTGAATCGACATTTGCACATTATAGATTTGACTTTGTGTTAAAGTCATAAGCTGTTTTAAAAAAAAAAAAATCACAGGATACCTTTGAGACATGCTCCTAATTCTAGGAGTGTTGGTAAAAACTGAAGAAGGAGCCTATCTATCTTTATTGTCTGAGGATGGAGCGTTAATATCCAATGAGGTCTTGAGAGTACCAGAGGGCTGAAGGTTTTGGCTTGCACTTGTGTGTGGCATTGAAATTGTTTAGAAGGGTGTTGGCACTGGACATGAAGATGGCAGGGTGATGAATGTATTAGGTTGTCAGTTGGGATGTCTTTAAAGGATCTGAAGATTTGGTCTTCTCGTTTTGGGTTGTCCTTGGTCTGTTGTAGGATGATAAGCAGGTAGACTGGGATGGTCGTACTGGTGTATGGGTGGTCTGCATCGGATTGCTGGTGATGTTCAAAAGAAGTGGTCAAGGATGCAGGTGTTGGTTTGTGTTGGCTGGGTGACGTGCTGTATCATGTTGGGCATATGAATGAGTAGGGCGTCTCTTGTTTTTTTGCGCTTTTCATGTGAAGGATGTTTGGATTTTTCATGGAGAGCAACACCTTGGTGTTATAGGGTTCTCATATTTCATAGTATGCTCAAACGTGCTGTCGGTAGAAAGTGTTTAACTTCCGTTCCTACCGAGAATCGGAGAGCTGTAGCTGAGACTGCATTGACTACTTTCGAATTCTGCACTGCGGTTGGAGCACTGCTTTACTGCAACTTATAGTCACCGTTGTGTTCAAGCTAGCCCTAACCACTACACTCAAAATGGAAGGATAAGATATCCTTTCTAAATTCATGCTGCCTGCTATTGCATTACATATCAACAGTTTACTCGTTATTTGTGCCGATTTCTGCTTAGTTTCTGTGTGTTTAGTACTAAAGCTCTGACTATTTTGTAGTGGGTGCAGCTATATTGGGGTGTTCGTTTATATCTTATGCTGATCATTTTGTTTACAGAATTATATGTGCAGTTCTTTTCTTATACAGATACTGGGAGACATAAGATCCGGTCATTTCTTTTTTCCAATTGTGGGTAGGCACAATAGAAACTTAAGCAGGGTTATGTGTTTAAAATGTTGCTGAATTTCCGTTATAGAAAGTTAACTATTTGAAATAATATTGACTTTGATACATGTCACGTAATGTGATTACATAGATTTGGTGTACGAGTGAGGAAGTGTACTGTGGCCTTTTGTTTGGTTTGCATGATTGCTACTAATTATAGTCGTAGTGTAGTGCTTCATTGGAAGATTGCCGAGTAAGAAACGTGTATTGCCTTGTGGGACTGTGATTCTCGTGTTCTCTAGTGATCTGTGAAACTGCAAATTATCGTCAGTTCTGGTGAGAGGCAGGGGTCTGCAGCCCGAGTCATTTTATTGCAATCTGTGAGTATTACGTTTTGTTGTTAGGAAAGGGTATGCAGCTTCTAATTTATGGTTGTGGCATAAGGCATGTTTGCAGTGCTTAATTTGAGCAGGTGCTTTCAGGTGCTCAGCACTGGCACTTAATTGGTTTCCGGGGCTCAGCACCGGCACCTAATTGTCAACACCATACTTAGAACAGTCTACCACATGGTGGCACTGCTCATCTAATTTAGAGATGAGCAGAACAACGGTTGTTTAGGAATACAATATACATTAAAAATTTGCTAACACTTACCTCCCCAGCCATTTCTTTAGCTGTGGGGGCCTGGAATAATCTGAACTGTTGCTTACATGTGAGAGAGATGATTAGTAGTTGTTTTGGCAGCGATGACAAGGGCGATGGGTGGTGCAAGCTGCAGTGGCCTCCTGGTCAGAGCCCTGGCACTTAATATTTTACAAATTAAGCACTGCATGTTTGTCTTGCGTGTCGTCTGGTTGACGTTGTGGGAAGCCATCAGTTATCATCTTTTAGAAAAGATTTATTTTCCCACATTAATTATATTGCATTGTCAGTCCGGGGTAGGGAGTCCTTGGAATGCTTTAAGTCACTGACGTGTATGGATTTCAAAGACAGTTGTAGAAGACTTTGGAATCTTGTAGGCAGCACACAAGGTGCGTAGCTCCTATTGTTCTTGAAATTGTCAGTCTAATGTGTTTCATGGACCTGAGTCCACAGAAAATCTCTCCAGTTTGATTTTGGTTGTGTTCTGAATGCTTTGCAAGGTGCCTGTTGTGTTTTTCCTCAGGTGCAGGATGGCCTGCGTGATTAGAATATCACAGTGGTGTGCCCTGGGTGTATGCTTTCTATTGTGCTTAAGTCTGTTTGATTTTCTTTTTGATGGTCATGTGGTTTGGAAAAGGTTTGTTGTACATGAATTCTTGTGGAGTGAATGTGTTAATGGTGTGTTTCTAGCATTAGCACGTGGAGCTCTTCTTGTGATGGGTTTTGTGCATGCATTTTTGTGAAATCAGGGATGTGTGTGATATCCTGTGTTTCCCTATTATCTGTGTGACTAAACTGGTCCATGAAATGTGTAATGTAAGAGTGAGAAATGCTCCATCACCTCTTGTTCCATCAGTGACAGGCTTCCCTGTGTGTAAACCTGGATGCTGAGCAAGACACATCTAACTCCTAATGTGGCCACAACCAATAACTTGTGCTTAAAATAAATATTTTAAAGAAACTTGTTGTCTGTGTGTCTCCCCTGCATTATCTGCGAAACTTGAATAACAGCACCTTCCTATGAATTTCAGAAAAAATAATTCCAGCAGATGAAGCACTATTTTGCCAACAATCATTAGAGGGGGAGGGGACCCAAAATTACCTTATGAGCCATAATTAACATGGAAAGATAAAATCCAACACAATTGGGGCCTAATTTGATTTAGAGTGCAGTGGATGGGTTACCTTGTCATAAATGTGGTGTATATTCTGCCACCGTATTGCAAGTTCCATAGGATATAATGCACTTGTAATAAGACAGATGCGGTAGCCGCCATATTTGTTAAAGTGTGACCCATTCACTAAACTCTAAATCAGGCCCCTGTTATTAAATCTAGATAGTCTTGTCACTGTTACCAGAGAGTTAGAGTGGTTTCTTGCTTTCAATGTTTTCCAAGAAAGTGTAGACTCAAATAACACACTCAATTAGCTATATTCGGTTCTTTGTGTAGGTTATGCCATTTTATCCTATATCACAAAAAAATTATAACACATTCCTGTTTTTTTAATAATTCATTGTTTAAAGATTAACTGTGCATAAACCAATGCCTGCTATTAAAGAATGGTTTATGATAGTGTTTGGATGAATCAAGAGTTTGGTGATATTTTTATTCTTCATCAGTCACACACAAATTAGGCAGAGCTTAGGTGATTAGATTCTAGCAAGAAAGAGTGAGACAATAAGATCATGATGTACAAATTGAAAATTATTGAAACACAACCCTGCACTAACCTACTGATGCATGAGTGACTCTTCCAAACTCACTTAAGATTATCTCTGGTTTATGTGTTTGTATTCTCACTCTTGAGGTGGTATCTGATTCACAGTGGGCAGCCTTGAGGGTACAGATAGTAGTCCGGCAAACCACTGCTTTCTCTTCCTAATGGCTTTCCAAATGGGAATTTTGGTTTCAGACAGTACTTGCTCCTTTAATAACCAAGAGCTGCTTTAAAAAATTGAAACTTAATTAGGCAGGTTATTTTGTGACTCTCTGTGAATGGACAGTTTCTGATGTGAACTTTTTGTATATAAGTCACATCATATATTGTAAACAGTTTTAGCTGAATCAATAATTATGAATTAAAATTATTACCCCATGTTACTGTTTTCCTCGGATAACTTATTGACCATCAAATCAAGCATTGACAAAGTCAATAGTTCTAGCCTTTGTGAGAGGTTCTATTTTTGTTTTCTCTATTCTACAGTACTTGAGTAGACAGTAAGTGTAGATTGTATGTGTTAACAAATAGCTTTAAATGTTTTGTTGATTAAGTGATGTATGTTGGATGTTTTGTCTGCCTCAGTAGACCTATTGGCTTTGCAAATGTTATTTGTCGATGTTAGCCAGCTGAAGCGTTAATGTATTAGGTATTTATATATAAACCTATTTGAAAGGCAGTGGAGCTCTGTATATTGTTGAGGCAGAGCCATCAAAACATATGATAGAAGTGTTAGCTGGTTTGTGGAGTATTGCTGGTCCGGTTTGATGTAAAAGTGTGAATCAATGTCTGTAAATCAATCACCTCTTGCAGCATCATCTCTGTGCAACCCATCAGTGAACTAGAGTCACGTGACGCAGCATGAAAAAGATGAAGAAGACTGTGTGCCCAACTGCTTTCCTGTCTCCTGAATGCTAACTTTTGGAACACGCAGGGAAGCCGCAGGACTGTGCACTAACCGTTCCTTTTATAAAATACATAGCTGTAAAGTCTTGGGTTTGCATAAATAGTTGCAATAATTATTGTTAATGCATTGTGCCTCTGTGTGATGATTGGTGCTTTTTCGTGTGCATGTAGCTCTCCCTTGGAAGCAGTTGTAATGAGTGGCCGGGAAGCTAAAGCAGACTCAGACTGGAGGAGGCGGGAGGAGACGGAAAGATCAGCTAATGACATAGGAATCAAGCAAAGAAGAGGGAGGGGTTGGTGCTTGAAGCAGGCCTCTGTGGAAAACAGCAAATGTGACGAGATAAGGACAAGATTTACAGGGCTGTTTCCTGAAACAGTGTCAGGAGCATCAGCACTACAAAGAAACAAAAGGGAACCTTACCAAAACATGGGCTGAAAGAAACTAATAAAATAGTGCGCATACACCAAATGAAACATACAAAAGTGAACGGTTCATTTTATAACATACATAGCTGTAATGTTTTGGGTTTGGGTATGTGGTGATGATAATTATTATTAATGCATTGAGCCTCGTTCTGATGATTGGCGGTCTCACATGTGCGTGTATCCCTCCATTGGAAGCAGCTGTAACGAGGTGCTGGGAAGCTAAAGCGGAACTCAGAGTGGAGGAGACGGAAAGAATGGGCAATGACAGAGGGGATGGGTGGACGAAACAGGCTTCCTCAGAACAAAGCAAATGTGACGAGTTAAGGATACGATTTACAGAGCTTTTTATTGAAACACTACAAAGAAACAAAAGGGAACCTTCCCAAATCATGCGCTGAAAGAAATGGAAAAAATAGTGTGCATACACGACCTGAAATAGACAAAAAATAAAGAATACAAGTAACAGGCCACTGCTCCTTGTGAGTGAGCAAGACACAAGAAGGAGGGACTAAAAACGCAGATTACCCACATAGAAGCAACCTTTTTTTGAAAGACACACAAAGAAATTAACCAAAAGCAATGGGTGGGCTGCAAGCCCACAGAGTAGATACAGCATGTCTTGAAGAGACAGCGCATGCGATGCCTAGGCGAGACCTAAAAAGGGGAAGCCTATCTCCTTGACCAAGCTTAAAAAATGTGTGCACCTGTTAATGTTGAGAAAGTCGATGTCATTATGAATAATGATACATTCATGTATAAAAACAAAATTGCATCTTTATAGACAAATTAACTCGCTGTGAACTCCACATCAACCCCAAATCAGAAATACATGGTTAGGCAGGCCCTGAGACCCAGGCCTGAGGTTACTGAATGACAGGTCACAGGTGGGGTAGCACGTAGCCACCATACAAATGCACAAACAGAAAATCCCAGATCTATCCCACAGATAGGCACAGCAACACCACAATGGTCCATGGAGACTGGCCCCAATAAAGCATACATGGCCTTAAGGGTGCGCGCACTCCCAAAACACCATAAAGTCAGATGCCACATGAAGTTAGGAACACTTAGCCAATCAAGACACAGCACATGCAGTACACTCAGTAATGACACACTCCCCATGCTGGATAACTGGACACTTCACCCACTGGCCGCATTGTGTCCACGCAAGGTCAGGACCCACTTGGATTCCTCATTTAATACCCCAATTTATGGCTCCAAACACAGAGGTACACATTCCTTACCAAAAAAGGATTGGTGTAAACATTTTATTACCTTCAATGAACTGTATAAAAGTCTGTGTTAGACCAATTGTAAATCGAGAAAGTCCTCAGTCCCTATGAATGTAACTGTGCTTCTGACCACATTGTTTAATTAAATGAAGTGTTCCGGTTTTGCCAAATGCCTCTTGTTTTTTCAAAGTATTTCATGTTCAAGCAACATTTTGGCGAGCCAGATAGGAGCTGATTAGTATCTCGAACCCGACTGCAGACAAAGGAAGGGGACCCTGCCCGGACGGATTCACATTTGCACAGCAAGGAAGGTGAGCAGACACCGCAATTTGTTGGAAGTTCGGATGAATCTGTGGGGCAGAAGTTCGCCCTGAAGCAGCCGTCACAGAGGATAAGAGACTACATCAGAACCTTAGTAAAGCATGTGGCATATGGCAAACTAGGGAGAAGTGTAAAAAGATAACCTGAGCGCCGTGCCACTGACAGAATTTATCATTTTACATATTTTATATGTCTTAGCTGAGTCATCGCAAGGCAGCCTTGGAGGCGATCCCTAGGAAGTCACCTTTGTTTCGATAGTCAGGACACTAGGAAAGGGGAATATTTGTTGTCAGACTCGACACCTCAATCTTATATTTTAGTCTAAATGGGTTTCTCAGTGCCACCGGTTTTCCAACATCGTTGGTATGTGAAAGAAGTGAGAGGTGTTGGTCTCTTCGACCACTGGGAGTAACACAGACGGTACACTTTTCCCCTGGGCGTGACACAGTCAGTATGCTTGAACCACTAGGTGTGGCAAAGATGGTGCACTTAGCCCCTGGGTGTGATACAGGTTGTGATTTGGATGTTTAGTGAAAAGATTTGGACCTGGGAGATTTGGTGTAACTTGTGTTTAGCCAAGAGGGACATATGGTTCTCAAGCTTATTCCTTTTACGAACAAACTATGGTTATTGTCTTTGTCCTGGAGCTGATATTGATAGACTATCATGCTCACTCAGTCCTGAGTACCGCGCAGAGCTTTCTCTGGTCATAGGATAGCATGCCCTTGGAACGGGCTAAGGAATTTTGTTTTGACAAAGTAATTTTTTCTCGGTCAATTTTTTAGCTGTTGGTCGCTTGGACCACTGGGAGAGATACAGATGGTACACTTAGCCACTGGGTGTGATATAGAGTGCGATTGTTGATGTGAGGTATATGTGCTACGTTGTAGTGTTGTTAAATTACTGCAAATTGTGTTTTGTCTTAAGTATTATGTTTTTGTCAATAACTCAATGTTTCATATGAAGATGCTGCTATTTTTCACCAATTGTAATTGATGCCAGGAGTCAATATCGTTCAGATACTGTTTTTATTGATACTTTTTTATTGACAAATTGCACTTTTTATGTTGCAAGTCTTCATATGCATTCTCTGTGTTTATGAAATGGTCATTTGTTGATGCGACTGTACATAGCGCTGAGCTCATAGTTATGCAATTAGAAACAGTAAACCCCCAAGTATAATTTCCCCATGATTCAGATCAAAACCAGAGAGTCCCTAAAACAAAGAAGGTAGGTATCTTGTCCTCTAAAACTACCCAACTTATCATGGAGACACCACTAAAACATATGCCAACCCGGTTCCCCACACAGGATAAAAAACTTAATAAGGTTTGCAAGAATGGCATGCACACACGAAGGCACATACAGTTCCCTGACCAAAGGAAGGAACTTTTGACACTAACATACTTGAACACATGAGAACATACATACAAACCAAACACACAGATCAAAAGAAAGGTAAGAGAGAGGCATTATTAGAAATATGGAACATCTTTGAAGAGGCCCAGATCGACAGTCATGCACTTAAGATAGCAAAAAAATCAACACCACCTCCCTCACCATATGCAGGTATAGAGATGCTCTTGCCTGCTCTCCCAGAATTAGGATACTCCAATCTGCCAGTTGAAGAAGCTGGCAAGCCTCCTACTGAACAACAAATGGTTAGGCCCAGGTAGAGAGATAAACAGGCCAGCAGGGCCAGGCAGTCAGAGGGCAACTCCAGTGCAAGGGCTCCCAGATGTTCCACCCCCGTCTGATGCACCCCACAAATAGAACCCCAGCGGTGTAGAGATCACGCACTCTCACTGATTTAGGTGACCACACATGAGTGACTGGGAGGTTTATAGCAATTCTAGACAGTGATACTGTTAGCGGGAGTGAGGAAGGGGGCCCCAGTCCTCCTGGATCCAATGACAAGGGTGAGGATGCAGGTCTTGCCCAGTCAACCAAGGGAAAAATATGGGAGCCGATGCTCGAGGCAGAAGGGGCACACAATGACATCTGCCTATCTACAACCCCTATCTGACCAGAGGAGGAACCAGTAGTCATAGCATATATGAACAATATGCCATGCAATTTTGTAATAGACACAGGAGCAGCAAGGTCATGCCTACGGGAAGGGGTGGTCCCTTTATCAAAAGACACAATGGTTATACAGGAAATCTCAAGTACGATGTCAAAGCTCCCCTTTACAAAACCCCTTGACCTGAAGTTAGGAGGAATTTGAGTAAGAAGACAGTTATTATATTCCCCCTCATCCTGACTAATCTATTATCATGAGATCTGCTGGCCCAACTATGAAGGACCATCCAGTTTACAGACGATGGGACCATGGTCTGCTTTTCCCCAGGGGCTCTCACCCTGGAATCCGTAGCATTGAAACACCCCCTCATCACAAGTTTACCAGCAAATACACCACCTACCAACCAGATCACCTTCACTGAGGCAGTTTTGGCATACATGGAAGGACTCCTGGGTGTAGATTAACTTGTTCAGCAGTGGGCATGTCACACACACTGCCTCCTAGTTGAGGCAGCTAAACAGACAAAAACGTTTGAAACTAATAGGCTAGTTAAGAGGTAAGAGAGCCGTAATTATGCAACACACACATTCATTGGGTCCCCTGGGACAAAGCAAGAATAGGGGGTAAGGCATGTGGGGACAATGACTGTAATGGCTAGATCCCATGCACCTTTTTAAACACCGAGCTCAGGCAATGCCGCTGCCACGGCCCCTTCACGTGCTGGGATTCGGCAAAGACAAGGTTGCCTGGTGCAATAGGGTGTGTCCACCCTGCCTAAGGACCCCTTTCGGCTATCAAGTATGATATCTGAATGAGTAGCTATCGTAAAGAATGTTGCGCACAAGGAAGACAGAAAGTCACCATGGACAAATGTCCCTGCTGATCGCGGGGAAAGGAAAGCTGACTATGAGATAAACAGGCAGACACACACACACCCTGCTCGGCAACCCACAAGAATGATCCTCAAACAGGAGCAAGCGCAAAGAGACACTGCTAAATTGGTCCAATGCAAATTGAAAAAGATTGCCCTGGAGGGGGCGGCATTGGCCACCAATGTGCAAATGGCACCAGTCTTAAAGGGGGCACCACCACAAAATCCCAGAGGGTTTCAACCTAGCTATAGCGGCAGAGATCAAGAAGGTTGGCATCAATCACACCTTAGGGAATGTTACTATTGCCACAGGATAGGCCACCTGGCAGACGGATGCTGGCTAGAAGCATGCCATTAACAGAGATTGATGGGCCAGGGTCAGCCACCACAAAATCCTAATCTCTAGAATCAAACTCAGGGAAACCCAAATGCACTGTACATTCAGCCACAAGGAGGCCAGTCAGCCATTGCACCCGCACAACAGGGATCAGGACAAACACGTTACAACAGCAACAGCAGAGAGGGAACTCAGCCCAACAGGGACTAGGCAACACAACCTCGGCAGGGAGAAGTAACTATCTGGGGAGGTAATGCCTTCACACAAACACAGAATCCAAATGAGCAGTAAGAAAAAAAACCCAGAGTAAAATACGCCCATTTGCCCACATCCCAAGAATTAACTGTACCAAAAGCCACAAGAAGGGCCAATGAAACATTGTTGGGAAGACAAGCTTTTACTTGCATCTGGGATTCAGGGCTGCTACATGTGCTCTGCCAATCGGGTATCCTCACAAAGTTCACCATTAAGGGTGCCTGTGGGAGCCAAGGCCCCACTTTGCTGCTGATTACCCAGGGCAGGGTTGGCAGACCACACCCCAGGGGGAGGGCAGTCTGACAAGGGGGCAGGGCGGCTCTCAGACCAAGTAACTAAAAACAGGCACCCAGCTTCCTGCATCCAAAGTCAAATGGGAAGGGTTCCAATAACCAGGTCAAAAAGTCCCCATTCTTGGGCACTCGGCCCGGGACCCATATTTCCTTTGTGCCATGTTGCCCCTACAGCGCCCTACAAAACTAGAAGCCTCCAGCCAAATGGAGACTCATTTTCAGTTCTAAAGTGAAGCTGTCCTCAAGTGGAGGAATTCAGGATTCCCATACGCCTGGGATAGTGAAGACCCACAACCTCCACAGCACACGTGCAAGAGTCAATAAGATGTGAAGTGCCCTCATGGTGTCGGTTACATCAAGAGTTTTGTCAAGTCAGCCAGATGTCCCAGAGTGTTGAGGCAGTTCCGTCCAATTATCATCCCTAAGCAATGTTCAACAAGGATTCGAGGCCTAAGCCACAGGCCCTAATTGTTCTTATGATCTCTGTGATGTTTTCTCTTATTTCCTTCGGGTTTTTCGAATATCCGAAGTCCGGTCACCATGCAATACCTCTAGCACGCCCACTAGTTGGAAGTCCCCAGCCACAAGCCAGGAACCGCAGATCCAAACATGACTGAGAAGATGTGGTCTGAGGGAGAGCGGGGTGCCCAGGAGAATGGAGACCGCAAAGTCCATTACAGCTATAGGCGAGAGTAGAATGCAGACTGCACTCACCCCAAATCAGGCCTAGCAATTGTCCAACGCACCAGGCCTCACATACACCATCCAAAAAAAGCAGTAAGCCCCGACCTCAGCCACCTCAAGAAAGTTATCAGGAGTACATGGGAGCCACAGAACGACTTTCCAACCCCCTTCGCTTCATGATAAGTGAAATAGAAGATCATCTGAGATCTAGGGAAGTGCCAAAACCCAACAAAAATAGTTAGCTCAAAAAGAGAAGCCTCTAGACAAAGGGTGGAACCGAGATATCTGGCACCACAAGGGAGGGGCACGTTGCACACAGTATTCTGAGAGACACGTGTTCTTGGGGAATGTTGCAGCCACCACAAAACAACGACACACCCCCTCCTCGTTCAGTCCAACGCACATTTAGATTGAAAACAGCCCGCATCAATGGTGCCTCACGGCCCACATCAGGAGAGACAGGGTATCAGAAAACTGGTGAAGCCAATAAAACCCTATATAAAACACTAATCCAAACACCCAGTTAAGTACAAGGATTCATAAAGTAGATTAATGCGCCTGATTACCCGTAAGCCACCTTTTAGCTTTTAACCATAAAAAAGATAACATGATCGGTGCCACCTTCTGGTCCCTCACTGAAGAATTGCGTAAATTGAGCGTGGAGAAGACACCCCTGAGGGAAAAACAAGAACCCAGAAGAAAGCAATGATTAACTACAGTTCACATGCAATGTTTTTCTGAATAAACAAACAAACCAAGGTCCCAACAGGTATGCAATTGAACCACCAAGTGCACTACCTTTCAACTGCCATGTCATCACCCTAATGTGGATCTAAAGAATGTGAATCAAACTTTCAAATTGTACTGTGAACTTTTTGGTCAAACTGTTGAGCGAAAACACCCAATAACCAGAGAATCACAGACATCTCAACTGAATTCATATCCGAGACCTGCAATGTTAAATTTCAAGTTATGTATTTTTGCACTTTTATGTACCCTTTGTCTAGTTTGGTTGTAACCACACTTATTTGTTACCAAAGAGCTGGCTGGCCAAATGGAGTCTGTTCAGAAACTATCACAGCACTTGCGTAGGGATCTCTCCCATGTCACTTACAATTACACCGACCCAAACACTAGCATTCCACATGCACTACACAGTGTCCTTCTACACAACACATGGTATCACCACATGACCACCTTGGGCTCTACGACATCAGCCAGGTCGTGTTAGGTCTTTTCGCAGATACTCGATGCAGCAGGCACAGATAGACTTTACCTGTCCCAAAAGGTGGCCCCTGAAAAAGCAAAATGTCTTCTCCACTTGTACCTATGCAGAATCAGGGCCAGAATCCAGCCCAACAAGGTAGAACCACACAGAGTAGTAGGAAATGTAACCAGTTAAGAGACCAACCTGACGGCTCTATAGCTGTTCACCAAGTCTAGCGACATTCAAACTGAGCTAGACAGGAATGCCAGGAAGGGCACCATAGGGGAGGAAAACTGTTTGACCCCGAGACTTCCTAGAGAAGAGATTCTTGAAGGTAGCAAAACTCCCAACTTAATGCACAAACACATCTGCTCCTGCCTTGATTTGCGGTCCACGGGTGGCCCTTACTGAATCTGGGATAGTCTTCTCTAACAACAAGTGGACCCCAACATAGAGTTTCTGTGTAGGGCCATCCAGCTCCATGATACGAAGGGAAATGGGTCTCATAGGAGAGGGTTGAACGAAAGCATAGACACCCCATGTCAAGAAATCTGAGATACCGAGGTGGGTGGATACATTTGACTAGAAGGGAAGGTGCAATCCCTTATTATACAGAAACTTACACTGTATTCCTTATGTTTCAGAGGTAAAGGAAGGCTTCCACTGGGCACGAATGAAAACCTGCACATTCAGGATATGAAATGGGGCACCTCCACGCTGAGGGATATCTGCTGGCAGTGCAGTGAGTTTGCCTACGCTCAGCTCGTCCCTGGATGGCACAGACTTTGCTCTCTCATCACCATACATACCCCTACCCTAGTCATTCCCAGAGAAAAACTATCAAATTTGTACCATCACCCGCCAAGGAAAAAGACATCCTTGTTGCATCAGGCTGAAGAAAAAAAGAACTGCATATTCTTTTGACCCGGCTCAGTAAAAGGACATTCCAGAAAATATAGACTGTTCTCGGACTCACAAGAATCAGTGGGAGAGTCCATACCCTTTTTCACCATGCAGACAAAAGTCAATGCCCGCTGGCTTCAGATTACCACATGAGAAATGCTTTAAATGCTGAACAGCACTGAGCTAGGCCTTAATTCGATCAGAGAAGAACTGAGAGCAATCCGCCTCATGGTGATGCAGCATCCGTCTGTGGTAGACCAAATGACCGCGATGGAGGGAGGGTTGTGTGCCAAGATTGGTGTGTCCTGCTGCACGTTTATCCCAGGAAATGACCTTGATAAAGGGACATTGACTCTTGCCATCCAAGCACTGCACAGTTTACAAAGAGATATGTGTGAGGAGGGAGGTGCCCCTGAGCAGGAGTGGTTTACAAATTGGTTTTCCTGGCTTCTCCTGTGGCTTTCCGGATTGTGCACATCATTGTTACCTGTTTTCATCTTGTTCTTGTTTGTGTGTGGCTCCGTGTAATTGGGGAGTTCCTACTATAAAAATGCAGTTTTCAAACTGGGTAAGATGCAAGTAAATAGGAAAGTAATAATTGTCAGAACTGAAGAACAACAGTCCCCCAATAAAGCAACTGTCATGAAGTAAGGTTTAGATAGTGTAGTTGAAAATTCAACTTGAGGGCGAATGTCAATATTGAGAAAGTCGATGTCAATATGAATAACGACACATTCATGTATAAAAAAGAAATCACATCTTTATTGACAAATTTGTCCATTATGAACTCCACATCAACCCCTACACAGAAATACGTGATTAGGCAGGTCCTGAGACCCAGGCCCAAGGTTACTGATTGACAGATCACAGGTGGGGTAGCACGTAGCCAGCATACAAATGTGCAACCTGGAAATCCCAGATCGATCCCACAGATAGGTGAAGTGACACCACAATGGCACAGGGTGATTGACCCCAATAAAGCACACATGGCCGGAGGGGTGCGTGAGTTACCAAAACACCATACAGTCAGAAGTCACAAGAAGTTAGGACCACTTAGCCAATCAACACACAGCACACACAGTACACTCAGCGATCATGCCCTCCCCATGCTGGACATCTGGACACGTTACCCACTGGCTGCATTGTGTCCACATCCAATACCCTAACGTATGGCTCCAAAGACAGTGGTACACATTCCTTACCAAAAAAAGGATTGCAGGAAACATTTTATTACCTTCAATGAACTGTATAAAAGGCTGTGTTAGACCGATTGTAAATCAAGACAGTACTCAGACCCTATGCTTGTAACTATGCTCCCGGCTGCATTGTTTAATTAAACAAATGGTTCCTGTTTTGTCAAATGCCTCTTGTCTCTTTTTTTTGCAAGGTATTTCATGTTCAAGCAACACACAAAATTGTTTTTATGCCCATATATTTTTGGTACAAGACTGTTATGTGGAACTCATATCTAGGTTAATCAGGTTGTATATTTTTCAGGCAGCCACCTTATTAAAAAAGTCTGCACAAGACTTATGGATTGGTTCCTTTGATTTCAGTTTAATCTCAATTGTAAGCAAAACACACATTTCGTATTGAGTTGTTTTTTGTCATGAAATGTTTTTTGATTGATAGGTCCGCTTTTGGTCTCATTTGATCACTTGTTTATTCATTGATTACATAATATAATTAATGCATTTTAATTTCAATTTTAATACAAATTAAGCTCATTGTTGCATTAAAGTCAATGCAGTTTGGAAATCAGGTGTAAGGATTTACTAAATCATTCATTATGTTGTTGAGTCAAATTTCAAACGTTTCTTGGGCGAGTGAATACTGATTATTTACCTGTCACAATTGACGATGATGTTACTGTGAGTGCCAGTATGCTCTGACCATTCACTTTATGCTATTTCTGAATTTGTGTTATATATGGGTGGTCCCTCCTAAACAGTGCCTTTACCAGATAGGGTAAGAGCTACATACTTTGGAATCCAATCCTTTAACCTAACAGCAAGATATTTGTGGAGAAAGGACTCTTTTCTGGGAAACGAAACAACTAGGGGGCACTGAGTAAATAAATATCCGGGCTTTTTGAATGTTTACTGTTTTTAGTCCTGATGAATCTGCACTAGATTTTGCCATAGCAGAGAAAATCTTTGGAGACCATTAAAAAAGTTTCTACATGTGCTATGTGATTTTAATTTGGCTCATGCACTCTGCACTCTACCATTAATTCTTCTTTTGATGTGTGTAGATAGGTTCCTCCTTTTTACACCCATACACCCAGGCTCATTAATAGCACCCATACGTTTGTTATGGATCGTGATGGGGTGGTACAAAATAGTCTTTAAGTAGCAAGGGATAGCTGTAGGGTTTCATATGGACAACAGCATCCCTACCCCACCTACTTTTTTCAGCAGCCTTGTTTACTCCAATGATGAAAAGGCCAAGTGGTGTTTTTAATTTTAACTTGATATACGACCCCCATAGGTGTCCTGTTAAGTATTTCCTTTTTTCATACACCGTGAATTGTGTGGCTGGTTCTTGCTCACCATGGAATATTTCCAATTCTTGACAGTGGAGTCAGAAATGGGAATGTTTCATCTGTGCTACTCTCAATTTCAATAGGTTATTTTATTAGAAGTCAGGAAGGGTTGCGTTCTTCCAGGTTTTTTTTTGTGTATTCAATTTCAGTCAGACAATTTTTTATGAATATGTTTGAGAACTTGTATTTATGCCCCCCTAACAAGATAGAATACATTTGAATTATAAATTACTCTATGTCTGTGTAGGATCCATTTACGAGAATATAGCCTGCTAAATATACAATATGCATTGCTAAACCCTGCGAAGGGGACTACAATTGCAGCATAAAGAAGACTTTTAAGTCATGCTAAAAGCAATACAGCTTTCTAACTATCCAAGAATTTCCCCATGTGACTTCATTTAGCATTCGGGTTAAATATATATTTTCATTTTATCAAGATAAAGAAAATAGTAGCAAATTTTTGCATGAAGTCAGCAACAATTATATTACATTGGCACGTGCCTTATATAATAAGCTTTTTACTAATTCCAGATTGCTATAACTTCCAACCAGTTCACAGCTATACAGAAAACTTCAGATGGCCATTAAAAATCAAGATTGACACAAGCAATTAAAAGAGCATCGCCTACAATAATCATTTCAGTAGTGTAATAGTTTTTCACCCTGTGGCTTGTATTCATTTACCCCATAGCCCACCCAAAACTGATGTTTAATCGACATTGCAGTGTGCACATCAATATGCCAATAATTATCAATTATGCCCTTTACTACTCTCGCATCTAATATTGTTAGGTACTGGGAATTAAAATTAATGGCTGTTATGTGAGCATACACATTTCCTTAAGAGTTTAGAGTGCGAGGAGCTGGGGTTTATAAATGGCATCTAGTTCTTCACAGTAAGATGGCTCAGCAATACCGATGGGTGTCGAAAAATAAATCCCATGTAAATGAATCAGCAATCACCGATGTGGGAGTTTGTTAGAGTAATGATGTATTCCTTCAGCTGTATTATTATACCAGCAAACAGTTCCTCTGGAGATTGGAGGTACACATTAACGTTATATTTTCTTTATTAAAGCGTAATTATCTAAACATATAAGCAACATTTAAAAAGTACACTCTGCATCTTCACAAAAAACAGACCACCATACAAGAAGAACATTATTTAATACAACATGGTTAAAGTAAACCTTAATAATAGATGGCAAACATTTCCAGCTGTTTTTGAACTTGTAAAACCATTTAAACGTATCTATTAAATTGTTAATAAAATGTTAAAACATATAAATAGTCGATAACAAACATTTACTATATGGGCTGAAAAAAGAGAAACCATCCCTGAATGTGCTGTTCCTATGCTCTCCTCGAAAAGGTCTTATATATTTTTGATATGCTAAATTTAGTTCTGGCAACGAAAGTGGACAATGGGAAGATCATGTACACCTTCTCCTGCCCTATTCACAACCCCTGGCCCCCCACACACCCTTCACAAGAAATCTTTTTGTTCTAGTTGCAAAAATACACAAGGAGGATGTAAGAAATTGGGTTATTGGTTGTGAAGCATGTGAATACTTCACATATAATAAGTCCACAATTGTATTTTCCTAGGAACCAACCACCACATTGTAGCACTTGACTACCAGGAGAGCAATGCAGAGCAGTCCAAAGACTTCTCAGAGAAACAAGTGTGGGCTAACACCCCAACCACAACACTAAATAAATCACTGTCTAGTCAGTACGTTTTCATTTAAAAACGAAAACTATTTATATTTTACACACCACTAAATACTATGCACTAAATTACAAACATGTGCATTTAGGTAGATGGAAAGACATTATGATGACACCTTCATATCACCTTACCCCCCCAGTGGGTCCTGAACCTCATAATCACAATACTCCCCAACTATACCAGAAGCAACATCACAATATATGGGGGTGTTAGACATAAGGCAGACCTTTCAGCTTGTTAGGTGTAATCACATTAGTAAAATCAGCCGCATGTCATGTTTCAACACTGCATCACCATTAAAATCAATGAAGACAGTAACCATATTCAAATGCATTGATTATAATGGTAAACATTGTCCTGTTCATCACCAGCATTATCAACAAAGCATTATAAATTATAAATTAAAAACATGAGTGTCAAGTGCTTTCCTTTACTACTATTAGAGTGCCATTGCAGTCATAGGACCAAACACAAAGGGTCCACACACTCCAGAGCCCGAACAAAAAAGTTTCAGCTTAGGGATTGCTTTAAATAAATGATAAGCCTCTCCCAGGGTCATAATGTTTAGGCTGACTTGTTGTATTTCATTTTTAGATGGGGCTGCGTCCCTTTGTCAGCTCCCAAAACATGCTCCAACATTGTTGGTGGTACATCTGACTTTCCTGGGGCACTTCAGAGGCCAAAAGATGAATTTTTACTCCTTCCCAATGCATTATGAGATGCTCCTTGCCCAGAGGCATAAATATTTAATTAATGAAAATGATTCTTTCCTGCTTAGTTACTGCAGCCTTGCACCATGTTAATTTTCTTTTTTCTGCAGGTCCTGGCCCCACCTGGGACACCAAGGAGCAGGAGGGATAATTTGGGGCTGCAGGGGAGCCCTGAGGCCTCCTATGGCCCCACCAGATCCCCCCGCATACACCTACCTCCTAGACAGTGGTTGGGAGCTGACATCTTTTCGTCTGCTCCTGCCAGAGCAGGAGCAAGCTCGACCTCTGCACCAACCTGTGGGTGGGAGCCGTGCACTCTCCCCTGCCTGTACTTCTCAAGGGCTTGAGACATGTGGTTGGCATGACCTGCCCCTGTAAGCATTGGCACAGGACAGACAACACAACAGTCCAGTTCTCCTCGTGGGCCCTAGGAATGGGCCCTTTCATTTGATGTGGTTCTGGGGAGATTGGAGGTAGACCTGTGTATGGGTAGGGATCCCCACACACACCCACTCCCCATTTAAAATACCTGAAGTTTTGCACTGACCCTCTGGAGGTATATTTAGGAAACCTCTGTAGTGCAATTCACTTTGTGCTCTTCCCAGCCCCCCCCATAGGTGGACAGGCTTTAAACAGTCATACCTCTAGGCCGTTCGACAAATGCACTTGATTCTGGGCTCGTTTGGCTCCAGGAGCATTTTCTTTAGGCCTCATGGCCTCTAAATGGGTGCATAAAGCTGGGTTTTATAGTGTCATGTACCAGACTTGTGCTGTGCTTGGCTCCTGTTTTTTTTCCTGCTAGTGGGGGTATCATGTGCAGCCACTCTGAAACTAGCCTGGAAAACACCCTCCCTGCCACACTCCTCAGGTCCCAGAGCCTCCTTGCTTCTTGGAAAACACCTGTGGGTTAGCAGAGTCAAAGACCAGTCAACATAAGGTCCAGGGGAATTCCAGAATATCCCAGCAGGTTCATTTTTCCAACTGTTCCTCAGGAGGGAGAAGGGGCCAGTGCCACTGGCCATTGGGAGACCCATTGTAATCCTGGGAGTCAGCTGGAGTCAAGGCTCAACGGTTCACTCTTGCAGGGCATCAGATGGCATCTGCTTCCAGCTGGTTATCCTTTTGTTGGTGTCACTCCTTGATCCAGGGTCTTCTCAACTATCCCTTGTGCAGGGGCTTTTAAGTGAATCTGAAAGTTCTAAGAGCCATGAACCCCTAGCCATTCCTAGGATGCCTCATCATCCTTCCACCCCTGTCCCAATCCTCCTGCACATCATTCTGGGATATACCAATTAGGGGTGGGTGGAATTTGTGTAGTCGTGCTACGCAAAGCTCCGCGAAACGGTAAAAAATCTCCGTGTACACGCAGAAATTCCGCGAACACGCAGAATTGCTTGTTCGCGATGCTTTTTTCCTGTTCGCGAATGGTGTTTGCGTGCTCGGGGGAAATATCTCGCGAACACGCATTTTGAGAACGCGAACAAGCAAAACATTCCGCAAAGCCGCGGAACACAGAATTTTGGGCAATTCCGTGTTCTCCGCGGAACGAGAATTAACCCAAATTCTGCAAATTCCGCGAGCGGAAAGGAATTTACTGCCCAGGCCTAATACCAATATGGTGACTTCAAGTTGTCTACGGAAAGAGCTCCCCTGAAAGCATCAGCTCTGCTCCTTGATGACACAGCTGCCTGATCCCTTCCCACTAAAATTTCAATGGTCAACAGTTCCTGTGTTGGCTCCAGGGGTATGGGTCTCCTGTGTTCTACTGGGTGCGGGCTTTCCCAGCTCAGGGGCAGTGTGACAAGTTCATTATCAGATCAGATTTCCTCCCCACCCCTACCCTTCCCAGGAACTAGGTCAAGTACTATTAATTGCTCTATTGTGTGGGGAGGATTCCAATCCCTCTGCCGGGGAGCAGAGTAATTAACATTGACCTGGTAGGGGAAGCAAATACCTAGAATCTGATTCTGAGCTGGGCTAGAAAAATAAAGTAAATATTAATGTGGCATTGGGTTGCATAAGGTGTGTATGTGGGATGCTGGTAACTGTATATTCACAGTCAGGGTGTACGTTTATACCCAGATTGCTACCATGATGGTACATGCAGGCCTAAGTCACATTAAACCATTTGTTAGGCCAGATTTCACATGTAACGTGTACACAGTGTAAGCACCACAGACCTTCATTAAGCACTATAGACCTACACAATGAATTCCCACTCACATTATAAGCCTACCCTAGGCCAGCACCAAATCCCTGAAGAGTCCTTTCTGCAAAAGGCTACCTGTGCACAGATACCGGGTTGCACACAATAGCAGTCTCACATGCCCAACCTTTATACATGTGCAAACACGTGTGCTCACACATGCAGGTGTAACCAGCCAAGAGCCTCTTACTCTAGCTGTGCATTTATGGTTTTATCTTAAAAGGCAGACAGGGGTGGTTAGCACACTTAGTCCAATTAACATGAATTTACAATGAGACTCAGGTTGTGAGGCTCAATCACAGTAAAAGTCCAGCAACTGAGTAGACAGAAGTAAAAACTTCAGCTTTGGTACATGCTACAGATACTTATTTGTCACATCTACATAATGTGAAAATGTTTTTTAGGATTTTCCACATATTTATGTTACATTCCTAGTTCTGGTGGTAACATGCCCTCACAGACATTCCAAATTAAAATCATATTTTTTGGCTGCGCCCTTTGTGGTGATGTTGTTAATCAGAACAGCACACTGTCACAAATGTACTTACGAAATGTAACTTTATATTTGAATTATAAAATTCTCGTGGAAGCTATTGCTACCTATTATATAAGGACTAAGCTACTGTGATCTATGTCACCTGCCAGAGGCGGCACCGTCCCTCCCAGCACAATAGAAAATGTCTGAACCAAGGCAAGGAAGTGTGAGGGTAACGGTTCTTTTCTTTATTAATGTTCTACCTCAGGGAGTGTTCTGAGGCCATCCACAACAGCAACAACAAAATAAATAAAAGAAAATGTCCTGTCCCTATGACCAATACCAGGACGGTCTATTTATGGGTTCAGTCAATGTAAGGTCTGAGGGACAGGAGGCTCGTTGGCTCACTCTGTCTCCAGGTCCGGCTTGCTCTTCAGGAGGTGCTCGCTCCTTTCCACTCAGGGTTAGAAGAAAGGGGGAAGGGAAGAACAAAAAAAAAGAAAACGGTCAGGGCTCCGCTTTCCTCGCGGTAAGGTAAAAGAAGGAGGGGGGAGAAGGTATAGCCACCATCACCCGTGCTGCGTGATGAGTCTGGAGGGAAGGAAGGGGTCACGGTGATTTACTGCAAGGTGCCCCGCATTCCCGCCCACCAGCCTTTAAAAGAAAAGAACCCCGGCACTTGCCTGCACCCACGACCCTCCTGGGTCGCGGGGTGGGGAGTCACTGCCTCCACCTCCTCTGTTGGAGCACCAGACTCGTGGGCGTTGCTCCTTGAGCTGTGGGTCTTGGCGTGGCCTTCCTCCTCGGGGCGCTGGCTTCTTGGCAATGACGGCTCCACGGCTCATGCTCCCGCAGTGTGCGTCGCATCCTCCGCTTCTCCCGATGTCTGGACTCTCTTCTGGGCTTCTATCGGCCCCTCGCTGTTCTCCGCCTCCAGCAGAAGAGCCCGGTTTTCTGCTCCGCCTTCCGGATTCGCCGTCACTGGGGCCGTGGTTGAAACTGCTAGACCGCATACCCCACTTCCGGTCGGGAGATACTCGTCCGCCATGCTGGAGCGGTCAGGTTGTTCCGTGATGGGGGTGGCCTCATCACAGCTACATAATGCTTTTTCAAGGAAATCTACGCTTCCGATAAACCTCAAGAAAAATCTTCGACAGAACCACGGCATTCAACTTTCATCAGTCCCGTTTTGATTAACAAAAACTGCACCTTGAAAAGAAAAAGTTTTTAAAAAAGTCCATTTGCACATTAGTAAAGGAGACTGAGAATCTGCAGTTGTATTTATTTTCATGTATCAAATATTTAAGTGCTGATGCTGATTTCTTACTAAACTAATAATAAAAAAATAATACAGTTCTCAAATTTTGAAGAATGCATATACAAAGAAGAATCTTCTACCACTGTTTATTTTACAAGAAAAGAGTATATGAACAATTTATATGTTTTAAATTATATCCTTTCAGTAATATGATTTGACATTTTAAGGGCCCAGTCACTATTCAATCACATTTTCCATAACTTATGGCATTGTATTCTTGGTGTTAATATGCAATGCAAAATGATTGTCTGTTTTATCAGTGGAAAAATGTACTGGGATCCTAAAACATATTGTCTGGATAAAATAGAACACCCGCAAATATATTCATTGTAATCAAGTACATATTTCCAGTTACAGATAAAGCATTATTCTCCTAGTCATACTTTATTGGTAATGCATTTAAAGTTTTCAGTCTTTGTTATCCCACAATATTGTTCAGAGGTCTGCATTCTTAGAAGTTATACAAATTATTAGATCTGTCAGCCTAAGGGTGGTCTTCCCCCAAATGTTTTGCCTCTCCTTCTCCATTTTGCTGAACTTATTTTTGTTGGCCTTAGGACTCTGTGTACTTTACCACTGCAAACCAGTGCTAAAGTGCTTGTGCTCACTCCCCTAAAACATGGTTAAATTGACATATACCCAATTGCAATATTACATTTACTCATAAGTCTTTTGTAGAGTGGAATACCATATGCCAGGGACCGTAAAGTAAATGCTACCACTGGACCTGCAGCACTTATTGTGCCACCCACTCAAGTAGCACCTTAAAACTTGACCCAGGCCTTCCACTGCTGCCTGAATTCAGTTTTAAACTGCCATGTCGACTCGGCATTAAAACTCCCTTGCCAAGCCTTAAACTCCCCTTTTATTACACATGTCACCCCTAGGGGAGGCCCTAGGTAGGCCATAGGGTAAGGTGCTATGTAATTAAAAGGGTGGACATGTACTTTAAAAATGTTCATGTCCTGGTAGTGAAAGACTTCTAAATTACCATAGTATAGCATTGGGGATTCCATATTACTTTTAATAAGCTTTAATTTCCATTTGGGAGCAGGTAGGTATATCATGTTTGGTATCTATGAAATTGTTATGATAAATCCTCTTTAATGATAAAGTCGTATTTTTCATTACAATTTTGAAAATGCCATGGCATTTTCCTGCCGTTTGTGCCTGCAGCTTGTCTTGGGTCACACAAACTGAGTGTAGATGACAGTTAGACTTTGTGACTGCATCCCACACAGTCACACAATAGAGGGATTAGGTGAGCCTTCATGAGCCATCTGCTGGCAGGATGAGGGGGCAGAGCCATATCAAGCCAATGTTTTTGCATTCAATAGTATACATAGGAGATGCAGAGTGATGCATTATATAAGTTGATGCATTTGTCATCTAGCTTGAAG
The DNA here is from genome assembly GCA_963921515.1 of Calotriton arnoldi. Lineage (NCBI taxonomy): Eukaryota > Metazoa > Chordata > Amphibia > Caudata > Salamandridae > Calotriton > Calotriton arnoldi. The sequence continues at coordinate 120,274 of CAWUFW010008280.1, forward strand.
TGGAAGTGCATGCTATTCTCATGCATATAGTAGAAAAGGAATTGGGAATCTTGGTGAAATGAAAATGCTGAATAGCATTGATGGTAAAGTAGAACCTTCAGGCACTCCATATGCCATCATGCTTATAGATCTGAACAACAATAGACCCACTTTATCCCGGTGGTTTTGATAATTAGAAAGGAGAGACCCAAGACAGCACTGCTCCACTAAGTGTTTCAAACTGTAAAAAACTATTTGGTGCATAATGGTGTAGAATGCCACTGACAACTCTATGAGAATCAAGTCATGCTGTGGTTCTTGTAGATAATTAGCTCTCCTCTCATATTTAGTAGTGTAGTGGAGAACCTTGCTTCTAAGTGGGAGGAGAGTTGGTGGGAAATGACTGATACTAGCACCTTTGTAACAACATGTCTGCTTCTAAGGTGTGCTTTTCCCCCTACCCTTTACAATCCACTAGGGTTCCTGATCCTAACTTCCAGGCCATAAAGCTTAGAGTACATCTATAATGAAGTATAGTTTGTGTTCACAGGTGGGCGTGACCAGTAAGATGGTTGATGAGATGTGAGCACAATGCTCTCCACCCTAATCCCCTATATATGGATGAAATCCATAGATTAAACAACCATCTACCCTGATGGTTGATGTAGCTATTCAATAGCACTGACAGGACATTAATGATTCTGAATGCAAGTGCAGACTTTGGGACTGCGCTAAAATTGTGCCCACGCAACAAAATAGTGACTATGAAGCAACCCACTGAGGGCCTCTTTGAGATGAGGGTGAGGTGCAGTGGAACTTTGGACCACCCAGTCTGGCAGTGAACCCAGATATGTGTGATGGCCCTCTCTTGGCACTGAATGGGTGCTCCTGACATTGGCCTCATCCCCCTAAAATGGCTTACCCACTACAGGTTTGTTGGGGCTGCAATGACTGTGCAAAGAAGTGGTGCTTGAAGAAGAGAATGACCTCCTCTAGAATGTGACATTGCTGAAGATAAGGTGTCCTGAAGCAGGAGACAGCAGTAGCCCACTGAGGGTTCCCAGCTGGCCCGAGCATGACCTAGCACTGCAGAGGTGCAACATTCATGGCAGAGGGAAAAAGGGCAGATAAAGAGCAAGATTGGGAGAGCCTTGTGAGAAAGCTGGATATAAAGTCTGACCTGGATGAGGTCTTTAAATGTGCTGGACCCCCTGGAGGAACCACAATACTGGCAATACTTATTAACACTATATGCTTGCAATCCAGGCCACTTTCTGAGTGTCATTCAATGTGATGAAGGCTTGGAGGTTACAAGGGATCCAGTTTGAGAGTTGACCCCTTAGGAAGATCCTAGTCCTGGATTAAGCAAGATGTGAAGGATATGAATGGGTTCCTGAACTGGGGTCATCAACAGGGGCTACTAACTAATGAGGCCTGAAGGCCAAGAATGCAAATAGATGTTACTCCTGCACTTCTTCCCCCTAGAAGAAACAATGAACAACAGATATCATTTGGCACATTGAGAGTCTGGTGAGGTAGAAATGAAGTACTCAGGCCCAGAGCCCTGGGGCACAGCACATCTGGGGGCCACCCAATTTGCAGGAGACATATCTACTGACAAAATGGGTGGGTATTAGATAGATTTGATCATATCTTTTTGGTCACTGAGGTCAGTTGGCCTCATTAGAGGCCAAGATAGACACAATGGTCATCAACGTAACTCTACTTCAAGCAGATCAGTGAAAAATGGCAGACCAAGGGGTGGAGACTGAGGACAATTGTTCACTAAGGAGGCAGAATTCACTGAACTCAAACAGCAATATAATGAAGTGCTGCAAAGAATACTCTTCAGAGAACATGGTAATGAGGACTCGAAAGGAAGTGTCAGAATGAGTTTTATCCACATTGAGTTCTTCCAGAGACAGTGGCAGATCAAATGCTGAAACATTTCTGTTGCTGAGGTACACAGTAGCACCACAAAAGTTCATAAAGTTCATCTAAATAGTGTGGTAGCATTTTTGAGGATTATTCTGAGTTTGATGACTACCAGGCTCGAGTATATCATCAGATAAAGCAGATGGAGAATAATTTTTGTCTGACCAAGAAGATGAAGACGTCAAAAAGTTAATGGCTGATTTATAAAGTTATTTGGGTTTTAATGAATATTATATAAAACTATTCAGAGGGGGGGGTTGCGGCAGCATTTTTGAAAATATGAAAAATGTGCAAATTTGTGAGAAAATTATTTCCTATAATTCATGTTTTTTTTCTAATGCATAGTGTCATAACTGATGAATTAATAATTCAGCAACAAATTACCTAAGTCATTTAGAAAAGTAGATAATGAGACAATTAGTTATGCCATATATTTGCATGAAATGCCATTATTTCTAATATGGATGAAGTTTCTGATGCTGTGTTCAGCTTGCTCCTGTTCATTCCCCATATCATCAGTGTTCCACTGTAAAGTTGTTTCTTCCCTTGTTTATGGAGAATACTAATTGAATGACAAACTGTTTCACCATGTACCCAAAGTATAATTTTCAAGGACTTCTGTTGGAAGTGTTGATGTGGATGTGCAAAATCAATGAGCCATTGATAGAGGGATGTTTTACTTTGTGTTGATCCTCTCTGAAGAGTGGTTGTTGAGGGACAAGATAGAAGAATTCTCTTACCTTAAGAAATGGATTAGCGTTAATGTCTTTAGGCCAGTCAGCCTTAGGGTGATCTCCCCCCAAAGGTTTTGCCTGCTTACCACCTCTTTTTGCTGATTCCTTTGGTTGCCCTTAGGAATCTGAGCACTTTACCACTGCTGACCTCTGCTAAAGTGCATGTGCTTCTCACCTAAACATTGTAACATTGGTTTATCCACAATTGGGATATTGAATTTATCTGTAAGCCCCTAGAAGAGTGCACTACCTGTGCCCAGTCCCTGTAAAATAAATGCCTGCAGCACTGAATGTACCACACACACAAGTAGTTCTTTAAACATGTCTCAGGCCTTCCACTACAGAGCCGGAATGTGCCGTTTTATTCCCATGCCGACTTGGCAATTAAAACCCATTGCCAATCCTTAGCCATCCCTTTTCTTATACACACATTACCCCTTAGGTAGGCCCTATGGAGCCCATAGGTCAGGGTGCTGTGCAAGTAACAGGCATGGCATGTACTTTCATGTTTTGCATGTCCTAGTAGTGAAAAACACCTACATTATTTTTTCTCTACTGTGAGGGCTACTCCTCTCATAGGTTAACATTGGGAATTCCTTATTAAACTTTTAAGCTGTAATTCCTGATTGGGAAGAGTAGCTCTGTTATATTGTACATCATTGGAATGGTATTGATCAATTTTTGGGCATTTTCTCTAGACAGCCACACACAGAGGAAGGTTAGGTGTGTTTGAGTGCCCATCTACATCCTGATGGCTCATTCTTGGCAAGATGGAAGAGAGGAGCTCACACTTACACCTGAATAGGCAGTATACTGTCCCTACACAAAGGGCTGATTACCAACCTTTAGCGAGTCTGGAGCCAGGGCTACGAAGAAAGGACCTCTGTGCACTTCAAAGACCCTTTTTTGAAGTCACCCCACTTCAGAGGTACAACTGGGTATTAGTACTGGGTCTCTGACCCCACCAAATCAGACACTTGTGGACCGGTAAAGAAATTCTGTCAGAAGGACTGTCACTCTGCTGGACTTCTGTTCTGGTAGAACTGCTTTTCTGCTGTGCTGCCCTGCTGCCTGCTGCCCTCTGATCCTGCTGAGGAAGAGCTGGACTCTGCCTTGAATCCAGAGTGATCTCCAAAGGCTTGTTGGCTTGCCTCCTGTTTTTGAGAATTAGGGATATCAAAGTCTCACCACCTGCTCCTGTGCCTCATTCATTGGAAGTGGACTTAGGTGCTTGATCCAGTTGAACCAACACATATCCTGTCTGCGTGTAGCAGAACCGATGCATTGTCGCTATTGTGAGAGCAAAATTGGTGCATCGCACTCGGAACCAGCGCATCACCTTAAAGAACTGATGCATCGGAACCAACGCGTCACTGCCACTGCAGTGTGGAATGATCCAGGCTTCCCCTCAAATGCATGGAGAAACCCTGCGCATCATCTATTGAACCAATGAATCTCGACTCAGCACAATGTCTTTGGAACTGGCGCACCACCACCACTTCGTGAAGAAAACCAATTCATCACCTCAACTGAGGGATCGACTCCAACGCATAGCTTGGCTGCATCCTCATCTCACTGTTGCCATCAGGATCAAGGTACTTTGTTCAGCAGGCCTTGCATGGTTCCTGTATCTGGCCCATGCTCCATAGCGGTCAGCCTGAGTTTGCCCCTGTCCAGCATGACCAGATAACCCCCATAGGTGCTTATTGCGTCTAAGCACTAATTTTACATTTAATCATTAGAAATTCATATCTCGACTTCTACTTTTTTGATTTTTGGTGTTTTGGTCTTGTGTTATTAATGAAAATCATGTCAATTTCTCTAGCCTGGTGTGGAGTCTTTTTGTGATGTTTTCATTGTGATACTTTGTGTTATGTTGCACAGTGCCTCCTAAGTTAAGCCTGTCTGCTCTGTGCCAAGCTACCAAAGGTGAGTACAGGTTAATTTATGGTGTGGGACTGACTTACCCTGACTAGGAGTGTGATCCATACTTGGACAGTGTGGATACCTCTGCCACTTTGAAACAAAATTTCTAACAATTTTCATAAATGTTTCTGAGTTGCCAATGTGAACCTAACTATGATCATACCATGCTGAATTTGAAGAATCTATTATTAGCTTGAGTGATTTGTCTATAAAACCTTTGAGTTTCTGGCTTTCACCTGAATATTTTTTCAACATTTCCTTTGGGGTGACGTCCATTTTCCTCCTGAGACTCTGTTCATTTGTCTTTAGAATTTCTGTTGAGATGCTGTCAGTATTCTTTATAAGATTGGCTCTTATGGTGTTTTCTAGACTTGCCTAATTAGATTTTTTTCTGTTATTCTGTATTTCTGTATGTGGGCCTTTATGGCGATTTCATGGACATTTTCTCAATATTTAGCTTTTTGAATTAAAAAATGTCCCTTTTACCTTATTTTTGGCATATAACTCATCTCTTTATGCTTCCAATATTTGTTCATGAACTCTGCTAAAAGCATGTTTTGTTGATGAGTGTAATCTCTGACTACTAGATCAACTGGAGATGTTGGCACCAAATAATTTAGGTAAAATTCAGAGGTATCTAAATATTGGGGTTTGGATGATTTTTGGGGTTCAGTTCCCACAGTTTTGGTAGCAGAGGATGGTTTGCATTAGTCCACCTCCTCTTTAAGGGGGTTCCCAAAGAAATTTGTGACTTAAGCACTTAAAACGAAGGAGAAAGAATTTTGGAGTCTTGCCAACTTTCTGGTACTGGATCCTCCTTTGGGGTGACAAGCTGTACTACTGAGCAGTCCTGAGTGAATTAGAGTGTAGATATGAATAGGGAAATATTTAAAGTGTGAGTATGAGTGTTTGCGATTATGAATTTTTTTTTATGGTGAGTTGTTTGGTTATGTGATTGTGGCTTCAATTGGTGAGTTGATCATCATTTTGGTGTTGGAATATTCATTTCTGTGAACTCATTTGGTGTTATTTTGCTCATTAAAGAGTTGGGGGATATTCTCAAGAACGTGCGATAAACATCGCCAAAATAGGTTTACGCAAGTTTTCATATCGCCGTCTATCGCGGGAAAATAACTCTGTGTTAACGTCGTTTTTTCAACACGGCGGTTACATGCGATAGTCTCCCGATAACGCGTCAAATGTCTGCGATAACATTACCGGGACGGCGATGAAAATCCAAACTTGAACGCGAAAAAAGTTGCGATGGGCCCAACCGCGATAAGACAATCAGCGAAAAGCAGTGCCAGGCGGGAAAAATCACTACAAAAGCAGGAAAAAAAAACACAAACAAAAACCAAACTACAGCAAAGCACAATGGAGGCAGCCAAAGCAGGTACAGAGGACGGCCAGAACTCCACAAGCCCCCCGGAGGAGCAGCCTGGGACCTCAGGGACAGGGAAGGGCAAGGACAAGAAGAAGAGGAAGATGCGGTTCAGTCCGCAGGAAAACAGGATCCCGATCACGGAGGTGATAGAACACCATCAACAACTGTTCGTCACCTCCACTGTGTCATTGGCAACAAAAAATGCAACATGGCAGTCCATCCTGGACAAGGTGAATGCAGTCGTAGTGCTGAGGAGGACAATGGAAGAGCTCAAGAGGCGCTGGAATGATGTGAAGCGCAAGACCAAGCAGAAACTCGCCAACAACCAGAAGGCAGCAATGCAGACTGGAGGTGGGAGTCCAGCGCCACAGGAGGAGCTGGATGAGATGGAGGAAATGGTGTCCACAGTCATCAGTGGGGAGACGGTGGCAGGAATTGGGGGACCGGACACTGCTCAACATGACCTGACACAACAGCAACAGGGTGAGTAACGACCAGGAACTGGGGGGACGGGGGGAGATGGGCACAATGGCACACATACACAATTGAGTGCAGCCCAGTGCACACCCACAATGACTCTGGATCATGTCCCTGATCCCCTTGGCACACTGCAGCACACCTAGAAACAGCAAGTAGGCCCCCGTCAACTATGTGCCCAGAGGGGGCCCTTCCCATACATCACCAATCTCACAATCAACCCATGCACATGTGCCAAACCCAGCAAAGCTGTGTGTCTGTGAGCCACACTGACAATGCAAGTGACACTGCATGATGATTAGCATGGCTGCAGTCCGATCATCATGACATGGTGCACGCCACCACACTGAGGTGGCTGAGTGTGGACCACATCCGTAAAGGAGCAGGTCACACTCTGACACATCCACCTGCACAAACAACCCCTGACGTCAACAACACATCTGCGGACAAACCATGCCCCAGAGTCCCAACTCCCACCAAGACCCAAATTCACCCAAGGCTGCAACATCTCAGTACTGTATGGGCACAGAAGTCAAAGGCACACTGCCTGAAAGGGACAAGGGGCAGCAAAATCAGAGCTGCAGGGGCGACTCTCCCAAAATGCAGCACACACACATGACATTCAGACCACATCAGCATTGACAACAATGCGGTACAAACTGCAACACGTTTACAACAGAACAGAGGACACAACAGGTGCCGCTTGTGTGTAGAAACTGGCCAAGCACATTTGGCATAGCAGGGAAATGTGAGATGTCAATGTACAAGTACAAACACATATCCGTGATGTTGACGAAATGTCCACTGTCCGCCATCAAATAGGCAGCTCCTCCTAAACAGTCACAATGTACATTGTCATGCAGTCTGCATGTGAACTTGTACAATGAGTCAACCTACATGTGAACACAATGTAACACTGCATCTGCCCTTCACATTGCAGAGGGAGCATCAACACCTCCTGCAGAGCAGCCCCAACAACTCTTCACTGATGACGATAAGGACATCCCCAACATCGACACCCAAGCCCTCCAAATCCTCATTGACAGCTTCGGCACCCCACCTCCAGGAGCAGGGCCACCCAGCTGCATCGAGGAGACCCCACCCCCTGCACAGACCACACAGCAGGAGGCACCTACCACCCCGGCTGTCTCCCAGGACCCCCACGAACAACACATGGCCTTCCAACGCCGTGTGTTAGAGGTCCAGGAGAAGATGGCTGATCAGGTGCGGGTGGGGTTCGACCTCATGGCAACCGAAATTGATGCCATACATGGGTGTCTGATTCCCATCATGGGCCACTTACAGTCCCTAACGGACACCCACAGTCCGCTCCATGCTCTCCAACAATCCATGGCTGACATCGCTGGAGTCATGATACTGAGACAAGAACAACTGTCCAGTCAGAGAGGCTCCAGCGATGTCAGCCAGGAGTGCGGACACATGCGGGGATCATGGAGAACATGGAGCGGATGACGGCGGAAAGAATGGCTGCCATGGCTGCACACCAGCGAGATGTGGCTGGGACCTTCCATGCCCTGCAGCACATCGTCATGGCATTGCTGCCTCAAGGCCTTGCACAGATTAATGCTGCTGCTGCTTCTACATCCACATCTCCGCCCCCTGATGTGTCAGTGCCTCACAGTGCGGCAGGCAATCCACCTCCGGCCCCCGATGTGTCAGTGGCACACAGTGCGGCAGGCAATCCACCACCACCCACGTGTGAGGCACATGTGACATCAGAGGACGAAGATGCGGGTGAATCAACCTTACTGGTAAGGAGGAGGCAGTAGCATTCATCTCCACCATATGGCCTGTTTCTGCTTGGTTCTGCCCTTTGCATCATCACCTCCACTGTCCCCCGATACACTCTACGACACTCACCTTGGACCTCGACATGGACTGCCATTTTCTGTTTGGTTACCAATGACACAGCGATCAGACTGCGGAATGAACTCTTCCTCTTCCGATGTACTTGTCATTCCCTGAAGGACTCTGGCTGGCCCTCCACGGGCCAATAATGTGAAGTGGGGTTTGCATGGCTCTGTACTGCTCTAGCTGCAACACTCCACTGGATGTGAATTAAACTTCAGAATCGCACAGATGTTTCATGTCTTTTATCATTCAAGTATGAGAGCATGGATGAATGTAGGGTCAGTGATTCCCCCTTACATCCATGTTGCTTATGTCGTGGGATTTGAGTCACAGGGTGCAACTTTGCCGATTGCGGTCTGGGTGGCGTAGACACTACAACAGAGACCCAAGCATCAGTTACTTCCTTGTCCAGCCCAGAACTGAAGCATGCCCAGAGCCCCGGGCTCATTGTTATCACCCCTACGCTGGCCTGCCATACGCCAGGCCAGTCCACTCCGCTTACGCTCAGAGGGGGGGACGACAAAGCTACATGTCCCAGGTCTTCCCTGTAGTGATCTGCTGATCACTGGTCTAGTTTTCAGCATGCCACAGCCACTCCCTGAGGGCTGGTTAACACCCACACCCCACCCATCCAGCACAGGCGTCACAGGACATGTGACCCTGCCAATAAAAGGGGCCTATCACATCACTGCCAGAGATGACATGATGGCGTCCGCACCACGAGACCCAATCATAAAGGATCCATGACTTGTGGTGCACTGGGTTAGTGGCACCCGATGCACTGCGGCCAGCACGGGCCTACCGCCACGGGACGATGACTTACGGTGCACTAAGTTGGTGGCACCCTCTGCAATGCGGCCGGCACGGGCCTACCGCCACTGGACGAGGACTTGCGGTGCACTGAGTTGGTGGCAGCCAATGCACTGTGGCCGGCACGGGCCTACCGCCACGTGACGATGACTTGTGTTGCACAGGGTTAGTGGCACCCGCTGCACTGCGGCTGGCAGGGGCCTACCGCCACGTGACGATGACTTGCTTTGCACAGGGTTAGTGGCACCTGAAGAGCTGAGTAGGGTGTGCAGCCTGCGATGATGCGTAGGCCTTGATGAGCCGTCCTGATAATCGTGGTTCGATTTGAATTGTGAGTCCTGCTGAACCGTAGTGCACGCTGAAGGCAGCAGTCAGCACACACATGACTCCGCGGTGCGCTGCCGCAGGGTGCGCTGGGGGCCTGTGGTGCAGAATCCAGCGATCGGCTTAGGAGGATGCACCAGCACGTGGTGGGCCCTCTTGGAGACATGCCGGTGGCGGCAGGTGAGCATTGATGCCTGGGTGCACAGGGGCAGCCAGTCATCGCTGGGCAGAGGACCGGTCTGGGGACCAGGGCTGGGGTGCAGCAGGCGCACAGGATCGCGCAGGCACCACCGGTCATGGCGGCGGACTCGTGGCTGGGTGGGGGCACCGCCCCTGCTGACACGACCCTGCATGGGATGATTGTGATGCGCGGGTTGGTTTGGGACATAGCCACCTCGTCTCCAGTGTGAATGTGCCCGTTGAAGGTGGTCGGCCATGTGTGTGTAGGCCTATGGACAGGTTGTGGTGGAGACTGAGACACACGCAGTAGTCACTTTGGTGGTGGATTTGTGACGTGTGCATTCCCACACTTGTGAGTTGGGGGATTGTGGAGTTGAGGTGTGTGGTGTGTTCAGTTGGTACTTGCCGATGGGCAGTGCATTTCCATGGGGGCCATCCTCAAAGAACTAGTTGGTGGCGGACTTGCGGACATGTGGGAATCATGCACACTGCCTGGGGAGTTTGCGACGACATTGGTGAACAAGCCACGGTGGTCCACTTTTGTATGCACAGTGATGGCATGCATGTGGTTGCTGTTGCGGTGATTGTGTGCAGTGTCGGCAGGGGGCACATGTCATACACGTGTGCTGTGAATTGCCCCGAACACGTGCATGATGCCAGCTATGGCGTAGTTCCCTTGCGTGGTCTCAATATGTTCCTGCGCAGTGTGGGGGGAGTGAGGGGCAGGGGTATCGAGCTGACACACACCGTGATGCTTTCAGGTATGATGAGTCCTGCATGATGACCGTAACAGCAGTTCGTGTTGTCGTTACCTTCCTCTTCATTCATACGACGGTTACGGCCACACAAACGTCTGTTACGGTCTTCTCATGCATGGTTTATCATGCCTGTGAGCATTCCAGTTTGTCCTAGTGCAGTACACTGTACCAGATTAGGCATGTGACTATACGGAAGTTTGACCATTGTCACCATTTCTCCCACAGGTTTCTGAAGACACGTTGCCCTGTTGAAGTTCCCCGTTGGGAAGGGAACGCGTTGGCTGAGCTTTTTGTTTTGTTTGTTTGTGTATTTGTAATAAAGTTCTGTTTTTACACTACTGTTGACTACTGGACTTCATGACCTGGCGCACCCACATTTTGGTTACTACGATCTTCGGTCTGGGGCACGGAGGCTTCTAGCATGGCTGGCGTTGGGGTTGGTTGCGCAGGTACACTACGAATTGGAACTATCGTGTGATGCGGATACAGGGACCCACCGTTGCTTTTGTGGACATGCATCCATGACATATGTGAGGGAGTTTGATGGGGCTGGCCGTGAGACTCCTCCGACTCTGGCAGTTGTTTGTTGGAAGGTACCAGGGGCCAACAGGTGCAGCACAGCCAGCAGCTTTGTCTGCGGGGGGATGTAGGTTGTCCGCTGTGTTGGTACCGTCAGCCTGTGGGCAATGTGGGTCAGGATGCAGTGGATGGTTGTCCTTTTGAGCCTGTGTTGGCCAATGGCTTCCTCTGGCGTTGAGTCTGTGGGGCTGGTGCATTTTAGGGTCGTCCGCTGTCCTGCACTGCCTAGGTGGTAATCCGGGGGGATGGTCCGGGAGGGCCTGGGAGTGGTGGCTGTGGGTGTTGTGGCCCTCTTGGTTCTCCGAGCTGCATGATCATTGGCTCCATGGCATCTGTTGGTCTTCAGATGTGGCTCTGGGCTGGGCTCCCTTTCATACTGCAGGTAGTCGTCCTGCTTAACACCAGCAAAAAGCAGGTGTTAAATCCCTGCTGCTAACGTATCTTATCGCCTGTTCTTGGTTCGCATCGCAGATCTGGCTGGTCGTGAGAATATCGCAAAGTGGTGTTTTCATGTGTTTTTGCACGGGAACGCCTACTCTGCATATCATTAGCGTTAGTTGTCGCACTCATCCGTGGCGATGTTTTTTGCGGCAGCTATCGCTGGTAAACTGGCCATATCGGCAGTTTGCACCAGCTTGGGAATAGGGCGATAAATCTATCACCACTTTTGCGGCGCTAAAGTGCCGATAAATCGGCGATAAGTCCTTGAGAATATGCCCCTTGGTTAACAGTTTTCGTCGTAAATACAAGATCTTGAGATATTGTTATTACCTTGCTGTATTGTGGTGAATAATGTGAGACACCGCTTGCACATCGATAGGGATCCGTATTAACGAATTTCTATCTTTGAAGTTTGTGAAATTAATTTGTATTACTGTGATTACTCTTAATGCACAGGGTATATAGTGCATGAGCCAAGAGGGTGATTTTTGCTAACCAGAGATTTGCATAGTAATAACAATGAAGATTGTGTGAATTTCTAAAGAACCTTGTTTCCTGATCCTGTCTTTCTTCAATTTGTTTGAAATCAAGTTTTGTACTGTACTGTTGATAGTTCCTTTCGTTGAGGAAAAGCTGCCTAACTTGCCCTTTCTAGATTACTAAACAGACAAGGGTTTATTGACTTTAAAGGTTTAAAGTGATTCTGTAGTTGTTTCCTTGTTTACGGAGAAAAAGCAGGGCTGATCAGCTAGGGGAGCACTGCAGCATTGGTGAGATGTCATCACCAGCAGTGCTCTGATTAGCTGTTTGTCAGTGTCCCCGTTCTGGTGTAGGGTGCCCTTTGCCAGAGCAGAACTGTTGTTGGTTGTTGTTCGCCGAGTTAGTTTTCAGCATTGTTTTGATTTGTTTTGTTGTTTCAAGTGTAAAAAGTGCAAGAATGGGCGAAGTATTGTCAAAACCTAAACCTAGGAGGGTAAGCCTAGGGTTGGCCAGAAAATGCTGAAAGAAGGCACGCCAGTATTTGAAATGGTAGAAGAGATTGAGTATTACATGTGTCTGGATTCCCGAGTGGAATAATTATGCAGTACACAACAGAGAAAGATAAAGAAAAGAAGGATGACTTAATTAAATGCTCCTTCAGGGGCTGGTTAGAAGCCAAAATAGACAGAGAGGAAAAGACATGGAGAATAGGTATATTGGAACTGCTAACCAGTGCTAAAGTGCTTGTTCTCCCTCCCGAAAATGTGGTAAAGTTGTCTTACTTGATTGGCATATTTAGTTTACTTATAAGTCCCTAGTAAAGTAGTATATCATATGCCCAGGGCCTGTAACTTATGTGCTTCTAGTGGGCCTGCAGCACTTATTGTGCCATCCACACAAGTAGCCCCTTAAACGTGTGCCAGACCTGAAGTTGAAGCCTGAATGCAGTTTTAAACTGCCCATGCAACTTCGGCAATATAAACCTCCTGCCACACCTTAAACTCCCCTCTTATTACATATGTCACCCCTAAGGTAGGTCCTAGGTAGCTCATAGGTCAGACAGCATTGTAATTAATAAGGTGGGCATGTACTTTTACGTTTTAGATATCCAGGTAGTGAAAAACACCTAAATTAGTTTTTCATTACTATTAGGCGTACCTCTCCCATAGGGAACGATTGGGCTGCCTTATTATATTTAATAAGTACTAACTTTTGATTGGGAATAGGTAAGCATGTCATGTTTGGTGTCTAGGGAATTGTAATTAAAAATCATTTTTAATGGTATAGTCGGATTTTAAGTTACAATTTTGAAAATGCCACTTTTAAGAATGTTGTATTCAAAAACCGAGCTCTATTCTTGCGCTCTTTTACTGTTGCACTATGAAAAGCGGGAACAACTCCCTCTATTGTATTATATTCATCCACGTATTCCACAGTACTCTTTGTAATCAATATGTTTTTTAGTCTTCTTTATTACTGTCTTTTGCTTAGTATTCTTCACCACATCGGAGACAGTGGGATTCAATCTGTAATCTTTATTAGACGTTTCTGATACATGCTGTATGCCATTCTGGGCTTCGTACAACAGTACGTACAAATTGATCTCCATATTAAAAGAGCTCAACTTATAATATCCCAATGCATTTCGAGCCCCGGCAATCTGCTTAAAACACCCTCCCTTCACCCACATTAGTGAAAATCATAATACGCGTATGGGTTTTTGGTATGATTGTGAAGTTTTTGAGGAAACGTATGTTTGGGCAGTAGGGGTGCAAAGTAGGGTGTTGTATTTAGTATCATGATTTTCACTAATGTGGGTGAAGGGAGGGTGTTTTAAGCAGATTGTGTGTTTATGAAATGTATTATCATATTTTTTTTGACATTACATATGTCTTACTATGGATTGGTTAAGTCAAACTGTTCATTTTATATGTTACAGAATCCCCTGACGAAGAGCTTTCGGGGCTCGAAATGCATTGTGATATTATAAGTTGAGCTCATTTCATATGGAGATCAATTTGTACGTACTGTTGTACGAAGCCCAGAATGGCATACAGCATGTATCAGAAACGTCTAATAAAGATTACAGATTGAATCCCACTGTCTCCATTGCGGTGAAGTATACTAAGCAAAAGACAGTAATAAGGAAGACTAAAAAACATATTGATTACAAAGAGTACTGTGGAATACCTGGATGAATATAATACAATGGAGGGAGTTGTTCCCGCTTTTCACAGTGCAGCAGTAAAACAGCGCAAGAATAGAGCTCGGTTTTTTAATACAACAGTATTACTTGTGGTTTGGGGCGACCCACAATACTGTTCGCACGCACTTTTCATTGAAGTCTGCAAGTATGGTTTTGCATTAAGGGAAGGAGTGCATTCTCATCATGCCTTTTCTACTCAGAATTTTCCTCGCCTCAACAAGTTTTTGCACCCTATTGATTGAGTATTTGTATTGAAAAATTGGAGAACAGCATAAGACTGAGTTTATCACCACGGAGACAGCGCAAATATGAAGGCAACTGAAAAACTCTTGGACATTTAACCTGGACAGGTTTCACCGATTCATTGGGCAATTGGGAGTGTTTTTCACTTCGTTTTTTGTGTACTGTTTTCACAAAAACACGGTTCACCAGTAGTGTGCTTCAATGGAGCACAGCCACGAATTTTAGTTATAGTGATTCAAGGGCAATGCAAGAAAGCATTGTATGTCACTTTTTAGTGTTATGTTTGGAGCTGGAAATGAGGTTTATTCATTTGGTATTTTAATTAAGTTGCTTGGGAGTTAAAAAATTAGTGAAAAGTTGTGTTCTGTTGTTCTAGTGGGGTAGGGAAGTGCACTATGGGAGTTAGAATCCTCAGGTGGAGACCTTAGGAGTAGTTTTTTTGATAACTTCGGGTGAGCGGGAAGGGTGAAGGCATCATGTGGGGGCAGTTAATGAGCAAGCCTGTTAGTTATTTAAGAGTATGTGAGTGAAGAGCATACGGACTTCCTACTATGGAAGCACGAGGATGTAGTTTTTCTATGGAGAGGAGCTAATGGAGGTGAGATTGTTGTAGGCGGTTGTATGTAAATAGCGAGGGGCAGCACGAAGATGTGAGGGAGGAATGAAAGTGGTTTGAAGTGTGGGTAAGTGAGGGAATGTTAAGAAAGTGTGCGGTAGTGAAGGAGAGTATGTGGTTTTGGATTGATTACGTGTTTGTTTGTAATTTGTTAGTGTCATTGTGCAGATTGACAGCGAGGGATAAGGTGCAAGAGTGGGAGTGACAAGAAGGAAGGAGAGAGGTAATGGAGGAGAGTGAAGGGGAGGAAGTAGAGGAATGGGGATGAGTATGAAAGGGAGCGTAGAGGAGCATGTGGTTTTGGATTGATCAGGTGGTGGTGTGCAATTAGTGAGTGCTAGTGAGCAGATTAATAGTGAGGGACAAGGCGAAAGAGTGGGTGTGATACTAAGGAAGGAAGGAGTTAACGGAGGAGAGGGAAGGTGAAGAGGGAGAGGAACGGGGAGGAGTTATGTAAGGTGAGATGAGTTCTTGCAGCAAGGGGCGCGTATGGGTTTTTGGTATGATTGTGAAGTTTTTGAGGAAACGTATGTTTGGCAAGTAGGGGTGTAAAGTAGGGTGTTGTATTTGGTATCATGATTTTCACTAATGTGGGTGAAGGGAGGGTGTTTTAAGCAGATTGTGTGTTTATGAAATGTATTATCATATATTTTTTTGACATTACATATGTCTTACTATGGATTGGTTAAGTCAAACTGTTCATTTTATATGTTTTAGAATCCCCTGACGAAGAGCCTTCGGGGCTCCAAATGCATTGGGATATTATAAGTTGAGCTCATTTCATATGGAGATCAATTTGTACGTACTGTTGTACGAAGCCCAGAATGGCATACAGCATGTATCAGAAACGTCTAATAAAGATTCCAGATTGAATCCCACTGTCTCCGTTGTGGTGAAGAATACTAAGCAAAAGACAGTAATAAGGAAGACAAAAAAACATATTGATTACAAAGAGTACTATGGAATACCTGGATGAATATAATACAATGGAGGGAGTTGTTCCTGCTTTTCGCAGTGCGACAGTAAAAGAGCGCAAGAATAGAGCTTGGTTTTTTAATACAACAGTATTACTTGTGGTTTGGGGCGACCCACAATACTGTTCGCACGCACTTTTCATTGAAGTCTGCAAGTATGGTTTCGCATTAAGGGAAGGAGTGCATTCTCATCGTGCCTTTTCTACTTTTAAGAATGTTGGCATTTTCCTGCCCTCAATATTTGGTGCCTGTAGACTGTTTCCTAGATCACATAACTGGGTGTAGTTGGAAGTTTGTTTTTGTTTATTCCTCCCAGATAGCGACACAATAGAGAGATTAGATGTGTGTGAATGGGCCTAAAATTGGCAGAATGGGGGTGGCTGAGCTGTGCACAGCCCTATTTACAACTGAATAGGATGCACTCTGTCTTCAAAGAAAGGACTTATCACCCCTGCATTGTTCATGTAGCCAGCTTGGAGCCAGGGCAGGTTAAGCAGGAAACTTCAAGCACTTCAAAGAGAAATTTTCAAGAAATGTCTCCTACTCCAAAGAATGTACCATGCATAACAAGCAGATCCTCAGATCCAATCATCAGTACATTTTCTGGTCCTGTGGAAGGACTCTCGGAGGACTGCCTGCTGCTGTGGCCCACTGTTTACTCCACAAGACTGCTTTGCTGCACCTGGAAAGACTGCTTTGCTGCCTGGAGCCTGCCATGACCCTCAGAGGCCTGCCTTACTGCTTGAGCCCAGTTTCATCACTTGAAGCCAGGACTCCAAGGGCTAATTTGCTGGCATCCTGATGAGACCCTCAGGGACAGAAAAGTCTCCAAGCATCATGAGCCCACACCTGGACACAGCCTGAGTGAATTCTAACTCCCCTAGTCCTGAACCATAGATGGTGGTGCTAAAGGTGCCCAGATAGCCAAAATCCAAAACTTGGGACTTAAAAATGTTTGATTGAAAAGTGCTCTGAGAACCAAGAGAAGACCAGCTTGTCTGCATGTCTATCCACCCACATTGCATCGACGGTCGGTCTAACTTTGCTGCAGCTCCCACTACATTCTTCTCTGCATCAGCAAATCCTGTTCAGTGGTCCTACATAAAAGGGGGGTCTGGCTTTGTGGATCTCGCTACAGCCTTCAGCTTCATCCCACTGGAGATTTTTGACTTCCAAAAAAGAGACTAAGTCCAAATGTAGAAATCTTCACTGCGACTTGAACCAGCAACTCCCCTACGACGACGCCTACTCAGGCACCACCTACTGCCTCTCCCCACTGAACTGTACCTTCTCAGGAAAAAATTTCAGAATTTCTTCTAAGTACAAAGGTAAGCCCTGACCAGGCCCAATTCACTTCTTTTAACCGGTTCTCACTCCACCACTGTTGGCCATATTTTTCGACATTGAACCTGTCTCGTGGACTGGCACTTTGATTTTTTAGGTGCTAGATTTCACTTTATAATTTTGAAATTCATAACTCTGGTTCTACTGATTCAATTTTTGTCAGTGTGGTCTCAAATAATTTGTTAAAATATAATGTAGTTTTCCAAATTGGTGTGGGATTTTTCTTGTGTTGTGGTTTCACTTTATTACTGTTTGAAGTGTTATATAAATACATTACACATTGCTTCTAAGTTAATCCCTGACTGCTTCTGTGCTAAGCTACCAAGTTTTAAGCATAGATTCATTTTGTGGCTTTGTGGTTCACTCTGACAGGGATTTTGGCTGTTGCTTGAAGAGGTGTCACCCCCCATTCAACCAACAACCCAATTTCTCATACACATGATGAAATTAAGGAAATGGGTCTTATTACACTGTGAGCAGTGGTGAAAGTGGGAGGCATTGGAGGAGCACGACGTGCCCATACTTTTTAAATTTAAGTAAAAGAGTTCCCCTACTTTCTGTGAAAAGATAACCGACCCAGGACAGTTAATTCCAAAAGCTGAAATGCTTTAGCAGAACTGTAAGTCAAGGAAGTTCCTGTTCTGTGAAACTGAAGGCGAACCGACAGGTAAACAGTCCTTCTTGCCAGGGTGCTGGGTTACCTGAAAGAAGTGTAAATGTGCCCAATGGGTCAATCTGCAAATTTAAAGGGAGCTCAGAAGCCTGTATTGGCTTTAATTAATGTTATCACTGACGCTTCCTGATAAGACAGATTTATTCTTTTTGAGTGGTATTGGAAATGAGTCCCCGGCTAAATGGTGAAGTGGGTGCTTTCTAAAGTGGCGTAACACAGGCCCCTGCACTGAAGGGGCTGCAGTGGCCTGTGTTAAGCTCTAAACTATTCCCTACTGCTCCAATGAGGATTCAATTCCATGGCTCTCTGGTTACTTACACAGCCCTGTAAAGTGCATTAATTAATAGAGGTTTCATAAAGTATGATAGTGCATTTCCAACTGATTAACTTAATTTGCATTTATTTTACATTTAAGCTGTGTGTCATTTTATATGTACATACCTGAAGGTGAAATACCAAAAAAGTTACAGAATATTTAGTTTTTTAGCCACGCCTTTGAACCTGCCCCCATAGTGCACAGCATCACAGTTTCCTTACTTTTTTTTAATGCACTTTGACTGCTGGTTGTGAGCCCATAATAGAGACTTGATTGAGTTAACACAGCATTAGGGAGATTAGAAAAAAATATTGTGAAAAATGGAAACAGGGAACAGTAAATGGGAAAAGGATGAAGAACAGCAAAGCCTCATCGGGAAAAGATGTAGTAAGTGATTTGGAGGTGGGCAAAAGCGCAGTAATGGAGTTTCCTGTGAGAGAAGTTCAAGGAAGGGATTGTGAATATGTTCCATGAAGCAGGGCAGTCTTGTTTGCTTTTGCGCAAAATGTTCTAAAATTGAGAGAAGCCTCAGCAAAATAGTATGATGAAATTCATATGTTTGCGTATTGGAAAAAGCCTTTTGGGATGTATCATCCCAAAAGGCCATCGCAAAATAGAGAATTGCAAAATTTGCGATTCTCTATTTTGCAAATGCAATTAAGGAATTGCAAATTGCGATTCCTTAAATGCAATTCTGGAAGCACCAGAAATTTGCTATTTGGCCTTAAGGAATTGCAAATTACCACCAACTTCAAGTTGGTGGTAATATGTGATTTTCTTTAAAAAGCACTGTTTAGATTTTTTAAAAGTGCCATATGTCGCACATACATGCCCTTAGGGCATGTATGTGTGCAAAATGTGCACACATGCATATTTCAGGGTGCAACAGGGTGTCCTTTGGCACCCTTGCAACCTTGAAATTGCATTCTCAATTTGCGATTCTCTAATTGGTAATCGCAAATTGAGAATGTCTTCCCATTCATTCCTATGGGCCTTCTAGCCCATAGGAATGAATGGGAAGGTATTCCTTATTTGCAAATCTCAATTTGCGATTCGCAAATAAGGAATATGTAGGATTTGCAAATTTTTTAGCAAATACTACATACATTGCATTTTGCGATTCTCTAATTGCGATTCGCTAAAAATCGCAATTTGAGAATCGCAAAACTCTTTTTTCATACATATGGCCCTAACTGATTTGTTCCAAGCGTTCTTTTCGATTCCATTGCACAAGGACTCACAGTTCCTCTTTGCCTTTCAATTTTTTAATAAAGTTTTCATCTGGTGTAGAATTCCACCGGGATATACAGAGAGCCCTTCAATTTTGTCCCAGATCCCCAAAAAGAATATGGAAGGTTTAAAATTACCTTTAATTTAGTTCTAGTCCAATACATAGATGACCTCTGGTTGACATCTAAAACTAAAGAAGATTGTAAACTAGACACCGTTGTTCTGTTGAATCATTTGGCAGAAAATGAACATAAAGACTCCCCAACAAAAATGCAATATTGTGAAAAGGATCTATCTTGGACACCACATTGAAAAAGGTGTATGAAATGTTTCAAAAGAATACATTTCTGCAATTTTGAAACTGAGTCCCTCGACCACTCTGAGAGAGGTTCAGAACTTTTTGAGAAGTGTTAGCAACTATCTTTAGTGGATTACAAATTTCCCCCCGATTGTTAAGCTTTTAGTAAGGCTAACATATAATGATGTTCAAGATCCAGTACCATTTGACGACTAGTGCCTTCAATCATTTAAGAAACTGAAAGAGAGTTTGTGTTATGCACCCACTCTCGGGATGCCTGACTACAATATGATTGTTTTTCTTATTCTGCCATGATAAAGATGGTTTTGCACTTTAATACTTGCACAGAAAAATGGAGGATGAATGCATCCAATTGCTTATATCTGAGGAGTTTTGGATCCAGTTGCTGTAAGTCTTTCAGGATGTCTAAACACAGTTGCAGCAGTTTGTTTGGCATTAGAACAAAGTGAAGGAATTGTCATGGGTTATACCTTGATTGTTTATGTTCCACACTCTGTTGAAATTCTTCTAACAAAGACAAACACACAGCACATTACAAAAAGCAGGGTAACACATTATGAATAGGTTATACTTTGAGCAGAAAATATTTCAATTCAAAGGTGTCATATTCTGAGACAGGAAACATATTTTTGCTGATGAGTTGGAGCATGATTGCATCAAGGTGACTGAGTTATGCACAAAATCAAGACCAGATATTAAAGAAATCCCTTTTGAGGTCTCAGATTTGACATTGTATGTAGACGCTTCCTGTCTAAGGGATCCATATGGTAGATTTAGAGCTACTTATATAGTATGCTCTGTTTCAGATACATTAGAGGCATACTCTTTACAAAATTTGACTTTGCGCAAATAGCAGAGTTAATTGCTTTAACGAGTGCCTACTGCTTATCAGGGAACTTAAATGTGACAATTTATACATATATTCATTATGGATTCGACGTTGTGCATGACTATGGTCAGCTTTGGTTCCAGCGGCGGTTTATGACCTCATCAGGTACTCCTATAAAAAATAGTGTGTACATAGTGAACTTTCTGAACACATTTCAGAAACCAAAGGAAGTGGCAGTTGTAAAGTGTCAAGCCCATAAGGATGGCAAAAATGTTGTCACATTGGAAAATAAGTACGCAGACCAAATGGCAAGGAATTGTGCCTTGCAGTGAGAGACAGTGATTCTAGGAAATGAAAATGAGAATTTCTTAAATAATGTGGTTACACAGTTTTAAGACAACATGAATTGTTTCTTTATGGACTCATTGCAAGCTTTCTTAAGTGTGCTGAAAGACCTACAAGAAGATGCTCCAAAAAATGGAAAACAAAAATGGATAAAATTGGGTGAAAAAAAGAATTATTAGGATTTGTTTGTAAGTAAAGATCAGAAATGTGATCCCCCGATGCCTTACTGCAGCCCATATGTAAATACTTGCATAATCATACACATGCAGAGAGTGATAGCCTAGTCAGGGTGTTTAAGAATAGCTGGGAGAATGTAGGAATTCAACATGCAGCTGAGAATGCATGTGAAAGATATTTGATTTGCCATCTGAATAATCAAGGCAAAAGAAGTATTGAATCACATTGGCAAATCAGAGATTAGAATGCCACTTTGTAATGGACTCAAATACACCTTGGTAATCATCTGTTTGTTCTCTAATTGGATCAACCCATTTCCCACAAAGAGAGCATTTAGCCTTACAATAGCCAAATTGTTGTTGAGGGAGTTAATTCCATGTTTTGTTCTCCTGACTTCTGTTGAAACTAACTGTGGCACTCATTTGAAAAATGAGGTACTCCAGATAATGTGAACATCTTTCGATTTCAAGCAAAGGTTCCACTGCAGTTACCAACCCCAATGCTTTGGTGTGGTCGAGAGGATGAATAAAACTATAAAAAACAATCTGGTAAAAGTCTGTTCCTCAACAAGTTTAAAGTGACCTGACACACTTCCTCTTGTACTGATGAATGTGAGAAGTACACCAAACAAGAAAACAGGTTTATGCATCCCACACTACTCCCACCGAGGAAGAGCCTAGATTAACCTAAAAAAACTCTTTTGTTTCCTCACTTAATATCTCTACTACCTCCTCCTCCAATAACAGGGTGCGGTCCAATGTCCACCTAGTTTGGATGTTATTCGCAGTTATACATAACTCTAACATCACTGCTAAGTGGTCTTAAAGATGCGCCCCTATATGTTGGATGTCTTGCACCATGTCTTTTAAGTTTATATCAATTAAAAAATAGTTGATTCTTGACTGGTGACAATATTTCCTGTTGTTATATGTGTAGCCCCTCTTTAATTTTGCCCTCTGATGCCAAAAATCACATAGGCCCATTTGCTCAATGATTCGCCTTATCTGTCTTGCCATTTTGGGATTTGCCGCAGCTCTGCTATTCATGGATCTATCGTGGAAATTATCTAAGACTGCATTGTAAACCCCCACCATAATAATTGGATCCGGAAAGTTTAATAGCTCTGTTAATACCTCTTCAAAGGGGGCGATATCATCTTGATTTGGTCCGTAATAGGCAACTTATGTAAAGCATTGTCCCAATATCCTGAGTTTTGCAATAGCCCATCTGCCTGCGCTGTCCGAGACGTTTTCCGAAATGGTAATTTTTGCGTCTTGCTTTACCAAGATTGCCACCCCTTCGTAACTAATGAGTGTCTTGTGCACACTACTTGTTGCACCCATCTTTTAGCCTTAAAAACCTCCAGACACTCTTTTTCTGTGAGATGGGTTTCCTGTATAATTATCACCTGAGCTGGGCAGTCTTTTATATACTGGAGTAACCTTTCCCATCTCCCTCTTACCCTTAAACTGTTAACATTCCAGGATAGAATTTTTACACATGCTGTTTGCTTCTCACCCATTTCCCTTCTCGACTGAGAACAACAATATTACTGAGACCACTGAGGATTTTTTTTTTATTTTCTCCCACATGCTCCCCACCCTGTGACCCCTACCCCTATCCCCCCCTTGGAGAACCCATCCCTGACTCAGCATGGCTTATGCCTTGTGGGTGTCCCCCTGAGTGTGCCTTATCTTAGTTTAAAAAATAAGAAAAAATATGGAAAATGAGATAGTAACCCTATCTGTCGATATGCTGCCGGAAATTATTCTGAAAAACTCAGACCCCTGGCTGTCTGCTCTCAATGAATTCATCTACCTCCCTGACTGATCAGAAATTATACATTTTGTTATTTAACATCACTCTCAAAACTGCTGGGAATTTTAACTGAGCTGTGGCTCCCAATTCCTTCAATGGATCAATTCTCTTTCCCAGTTCCCATTGTCGGTTGGAAGTGAGATTTGACAGGTCCTATTTTCACACTTAACCCCATCTACATCCAGAGTTTTCCTGCTCAAAGCCTTCAGCAGAATTTTTTCTTTTAACGTGTAGGTGAGAAAATTCACTAGTATTTTCCTTGGCTTGGTTCTGTTGGTATTTAGCCTGAAGGGGTCCCTGTAGATCCTCTGAATATCCTTGGCAATATCCTGCTCTGACTCTTCCAAATGCAATTCATTTTTGATCAGTTTGACTACAAAAGTCTTAAGATCTTCTCCCTCTTTCCCTTTCGGCACCTTTAGAATCCGCAGATTATTTCGTCTTTGGAAGTTTTCCATTCTCTCCAGTCTATCTTGCTGCTCTTGCAGTTTTAAGCTCTCGATCTCTGCCCTGTTAACATTCACAGACCTTCAGAGGTCACTCACTGTTCTTTCCAGAAAAACTGTTCTATTAGTTAGGTTGTCTATCTTTTTCTCCAGGTTCTCACAAGCCAGCCTTATTTCCTTTTGATTTGATTCTGACACCTCAAACCTACATTTGATCTCAGAGGAAAGTGCTGCTAAGAGAGAACCTATCGAAAGTTCCTCGCTGTTCAGATTTCCATCTCCTCTCTCCTTTTCCTTCGGAGCACTTTCTCTCCTGTGCTGTCTAGGGCAAGGGCTGGGGCTTGAACATCTTGCAGTTCTGAATGCTATTGCCTGAGCGCTATCTCCCCCATCCCCTATGGCTGAAGGGTCTTCTGGAAACAAAGGTTGGAAACGATTGGGGCTTAAAGCGTCTGACCATTTTACCATATCCGATTTTGCCAGGGGGTCTGACCACCACTTATTAACAAGCCTGCTAACCGATTCTTTATTTGCCATATTCGCCATATTCACCTTACTGTTTTCACTTAGAATCACTGTTTTTGGCAGAACCTTAAAATAGGTCCTAAGAGAAGGAGTGATCCTGATTCTCTGATCTAGATTCTTCTGTTTTATTTTTAATACTTTTTTATGGCCTGTTTGTTTAAATGTAGTAGGCTTTTTGCAGACTGTTGGACTTATGATTTTTTGCTCCTCCTCTTTGTCTTCCTCCCTTTCCGCCACAGATTTAGCACCCCCAGAATCCCCAGTACCTCCAATGCCACCAGTACTCTGCCCCTGTAACTCTCTCCCTCTCCCCGCACTCCTCAATGTATACCGAGTCAGCCCTTTTACCTCCTCCAGCGTATCTTCCACCTGTTTTCCTTCTCCCGCAGTTCTCCTTAACACTGTGCCTCCTCGGTCTGACTTTCCTATTTAAGAGGCAGACTAGGTAGTTTATCCGCGGCTAGAAGGAGGACTTTTCGGGAAAAAGTTACAAGTCTAGAAGAGTGAATTCAAGAATTAGAAAAGAAACTGGTCATCTTAAAATCAGAGCAGAGAGATCTTCAGGTACCCCTGTTGGAAATATCACAGTCTAAAGCTAACTTAGTAAATATATTAGAAGGCAGGGTTAGAAAGAGATAGGAGGCCAGTAGGCTACCCCATTTTGAATATGGCGAGAGTTGTAGTAAGCTGCTGGGATGGAAAATCAAAAGGGATCAGGTGAGGAACATAGTCAAGCAGATAAAATGTGACCGCACAGGGGCCGAGTTGAGTGGCAAAAAGGAGATTGACGTAGTCTTTTTCAGGCACTTTGAAAAAGTTTACAAGGAAGAGGTAGAGATAACTGAAGAGTGGGTGGGAGATTGGCTAAAGCAGGAGCATTTTTAAGTTCCAACGGAAGATAAGAGTAGGGCTATGAATATGAATATAAACAGCAGGGAAGTGGATTAAGCTCTCAAGGATGGGAAACAGGGGAAAGCCCCCGGTCAGGACGGGTTGCCTCATGAATTATACAAAGGGCTGGCAGGTACGCGAGCACCAATATTAATGGAGATGTTTAATGAGTTGTTTTTGAAAGAAGCCAGAATGCCAGAGTCATGGAAGGAGGCCATTATCGCCCTAATTCTTAAGCCAGGGAAAAGTGCAAAAAACTGCGACGCATACAGACCAATCTCGCTATTAAACTGCGACTATTAAAATCTTTGCAAAAATCTTAGCGGGAAGGTTGAATGGGGTCATGACAGATCTTATCCATGAGGACCAAAAGGGGTTTATACAGGGGAGATATTTAAAAGAGTTGACATATACTCTGGTCGGCTCTATAGATCTGGGTACCGCATATGATCTCCCCCTCGCAGTAATTGCGTTAGATGCCACAGAAGCATTTGACCTGGTCAATTGGGTTTTTCTACAACAGTTATGAAATCTCTGAACCTGGGAGTAAATTTCTGTAAAACACTTGCAGGGATTTATGCCTCACAAGTAGCAAGGGTGTTGGTGAATGGCTCTTTGACAGACCCTCTTAAAATTACCAGAGGTACGAGGCAAGGCTGCCCTTTGTTGCCACTACTTTTCAATCTATATATCAAGCCCTTAGCGAGGAAAATTAGAAAAGACCCGGAGATCCTGCCTTTTAGATTTAAGAGTTGGGAAAAGAATCTAGCCTTATACGCGGACAATCTCTTGATCTATACGACACACCTGCAGAAGACTATGAGTCAACTTATGACATTAACATCGAACTTTGGCAAAGTCTCAGGATATGAAATCAATAGAGGAAAGACAGAGATAATGGCCTGGAATACGGAGGAAGGGGAGGAAATAGTGAAAAGAGAGATGAGGTATTTAGGTATCAAGGTAGCCCAAGACATTACGGAGGTGGCCAAGGTAAATTTCGAGAAAGTCAAGAAGGAAGTGTGCAATCTGTTGGGGAATTGGTCACATCCCCCGCTCACCATATTTGGCCATGCTAACCTGATAAAAATGGCTATCCTGCCAAAGTTTACCTTTCTCTTTAACTCAATCCCCCTACCTTTTAAGAAGCAATGGTTTGAGAAGCTGCAAGGTCATATCAGCAGTTTTATATGGGCCTCTAAGGGTCCCCGCATAGCGTGGAAAAAGTTGAGAAGGAAAAAAGAGAAAGGGGGGCTAGCTCTACCTGACTTACAATTCTACTCCTGGGCTTTCTTGTTGAAAAATGGGAAAATGCTGTTGGATAGGCCTGTGTGCTCAGAAATAGGCAGACTACTCACTGAGATGTTAAAGGAGGTAAAAGGTAGGGATTGTGTATTCCTGTATAAATACGCTGACCACAAATACTTCAAAAAAGTCAGATTTAAAATTTTACGGGGAATGGCTGAGACTTGGTACAGCATCAGAAGAAATCTTAAGTTACAGTACTTTGGAAATCTAGCTCCAATTTGGAACTCTCCGGGTTCTCCGGACTGGACAAAAGACAAGTTGGCCGACCCACTGAGGGAAGCGGGCATGCTGAGATGGGAAAAACTAATTCATGACTGCCACTTAATATCATGGGAAATGTGTAGAGAAAGGACGGCCAATAGATTGTCAACATTCAAATTTCTGCAAATACAGAGCTGGTGTCTAGCGTCCAGCACGACGATTGGGGTGCCAAATGAACTCGGAGAGAGGCTGATGTCAGGAGTACCCGTGAAAAAGGAAATATCTATCTGGTATTGGATTATGATGGACATGAAAGATGGGGAGTTTACATTGCCATCAGAGCTATGGGGAAGATGCTTGCCGGAGACTACGCTGGAGAACGTATGGCAAGTATCTATGTCTACCCTTTACAAAATAGTAAAACCTGCCTATTTAAGGAGAAATCATCTGTTTACACTCCACAGGGCGTACTGGACCCCACTGAGGCTATCAAAATTTGGGAAAGGAGGAGATGTGGCTTGCCCGAAATGTGGGCAACTGAAGGAGGACGATCACCATATGGCTTTACATTGTCCTAAGATTCAGCAGTTCTGGGAGGATGTGAGTAGAACTTTGTCTGATATCCTGAAGCTACAAATCCAGGTAAGCATTTGCTTGGTCTTTTTCGGATGTTTAGAGGTCCAGTTAAAAGAAGATAGGGGGCACCCGAAGTTGTTATTCTACACAATGTTGTTGGCACGCTGTGAAATCTGCAGTAAATGGGTAGGCTTAACCCCCCCCTGTCATGAAGATTGGATATTGGCCATAAAAAGTATTGTCAGTTTGGACATATCCGATAATAGAAAGAAAAGATTTGACTGTTGGCAACCATTCATAAGCTGGTTAGATGCAAGACACTAACAGGTCAGAAGAGGGGTCCAATGATTAAGCCTTCTCCGCCTCAGCAGGCGCATATCCTATCGGGCAGATATTGCTTGTAGGAATAGCGGTCAGGAGAAAGGGGTTTTCACATTCCAAGGGCTGTAACGTTTTGAATTCCTCTTTTCTCTCATTTCCAGAAAAATGGCAGGAAAACCCAGGAACTGGCGATCAAATGGTGTTTCTGAGGCAAATGAGGACAAAAAAAAAAGAAAACAGGTTTATGTCCCCATGAAATTATCGTGGGTAGAGGAATGAGACTTACACATGTTCCTTCAGCTGCAGTTGTTTCAATAACTGATGACATTGTTTTGGACTGTTGCAAAGGTCTAGTAAAATCTGTCTTTCACCAGGTGGATGCAGCTACAATTTGAAAGCAGGATATTCAGTGGTTATTCATTAACACATATGCAAGAAAAGCCAGGATGAAAGGTGGAGTTGCCCTCACAAAGCCATCTTAACTATAAATAATGCAGTCAAGAGTTCAGGGGTGCCTCATTGTATCCACACTGCTCATACAAAAAGATTGAAGCAGCTGAAGCAGTGGAGAAAGCAGAAGCTGATGATCTAGATGTACAGATTACTGAATATAGTGACAGTTTAAGTGAAAATTCAAGCAAAATTTGAACGTGTATGCACAGGGGGGAGAAGATTTTGTAACTGTGAAAATCAAGTTGACAATCAAACTCAAATTGTAAATTGAACTGAAAGACCGCAGAAAACTCAAGAGGAAATCTAAAAAGACAGTTTTAAGTGAGTAACAGTTCAGATGACAAGCTTGAAAATACAGAAGTCCAGTTATAACGTGATTGGAGTGAAGAGCTGGCACCATTCAAAAAAGCAAAGCATGAGTGGTAGCAATAAGAAATAGACTCTGATCAAAATAAAAAGCCTGACAAGTTGCAACTAAAAATCAGAATTGAAAACACTCCCTCTAGAAGGAGAAAATTTGCTGTGCAAAGAATAGACAAGAAAAGGTAAACAAGGAACAATACACAGTGAAAACCATAGGTCTGAGAAAAACCACGATCTGAAAACTGTCACTAAAGAGATGGGGCTTCAAGAAGTTCCCAGGATTAAAAAAACTTGTAAGAAAAATCACTGTAAACCAGAGTCAGAGGCAAGTAACCAGCTAGTCTTGAGAACTAATGAGAGTGTAACATCAATTAAAAAGAGATCAACCACAAGGGGAGTTCCTAATCGAATCCGTGCCTCACCAGAGTAGTGGTATCTAGCAACTGTATCAGAAGAAGAAGATATTGATAAAGATGAATATTTGTGGTTGAACAAATGTAATACCTTTGAGAGAGAATCTTATGTAGAGATGGACTCAGAAGAAGAATCACCTTGAGAGTAAAATGAGACTCTTTGAAGATCACAATATTAGTTGTTTAAAACTGAAAAAATAAGACAGAATTTGAAAAGCAAGAAGAAAACATAAACATTGCTGGAATTATTTCCTTTTGATGAACTTTATCTTGATGTCTAATTTTGATTTTTTATTTTGTTTTATATATAAGAACTGAGAATTGAATACTAATTAATTTTTGCCATGATTTTTTTTATTTGGTTTCTAACAAGAAGTCAGGGTAAAGCATTTTCTGTAAATCATTAGGGCTAATGCTTTTAATTATGAAATTAGTAGTATTTGTTGATGTAGTCCTATTAGTAAACTCTTTATTCGGTTAAATAAATAACCATAAAAGATATTAAACAGGATAAAAACAGAAGATAAAGAACAAATACAGACATAATATGAAACACAAGGTACATAGTCCTTGAAATTCAAATGACAAATCCAGCATAATAAACAGCAAGAAAACAAACTGCAGCATAAATGTATGAGGGATGGGTCCAGTATGTACAAATATTACAAAGCAAGCGGGTTAAGGCCAGGCCCATTGGATCTTGACAACATTACTTAAAAAAAAAAACATGTTTACACAAATACAAATATCACTCAACATGGCAAGAAAGAGCATTTCTGGCCTTACTTGAATAAACTGAGCCTCTCTCAAGATAGGAACCAGAAACGCTTTCCTTTGAAGGGTGAATAAGCTACAGAACATGACAAAATGCAAAATGGTCTACACTGCGGTTTTGTCACACTCACAAGAACCCAGAAGGCTGACTGCAGCCCAACCTTTAGGAAAGCTTACCATTGGGAGAAAGGAGTTCAGCCTGAACCTGGATAAAAGCTGACTGTGGTAAGTATTATTCATCATGGTCAGGTATAGTTCTATAGAGCTAACTGTTTTAATCAGACGTAGGCCTGAACAGATGGCTTGCAGAGCTCAGCATCCTCTCTAGTGACCGAAAGACCCAGTAGAAAGTTATGTTTGACCCACCGATAATCGTCTTTAACGATGTCCGTGGGCTGCGTGAAAAGACTGAGGCGGACCAAGGCTGTGAATACTGATTTAATATAACTCAGCCAGGGGATAGCTTTATGGTTGTCAAAGGAAAGGCAGTCCTTAATTTTCAATCTGTTAAGTATTGGCTTGCTCTAAAGCCAAGGTGAGATCCAGCATAATAAGGTTTAAGTTTCATGAGGTCTAAGCTATAACTAATACCAAGTTCCTCATGCACAGCAAGTGTAAAGGAGCTCTGGGGAGCACCCAGGAGCTGCCTTAGAAGCTTGTTTCCTCCAGCTGTAGTAAGCCACAGTCCTGATACCCCCAAAGGTCACTGCCATAACTAGTGGCAGAGACACACTTTATAAATATGGGTCAGTATTTTGACAGGTTTCCTACCCACCCTTGAACTAAGGTCCAAAACCGCTACACACAGTCTGGCTAGTGCAAGATTCTTTGATTTAAAAGTTGGGCCCCAAGAGGATTTGTCATCGAACAGGATGCCCAGGTAGTTAAAAGAACAAACTTGGCTAATCCTGGCTTTGAGTCAAAAATGGCTCCTTAATTTGAAGGGCTTGACCCCCAACAACATAGTAAAAGATTTGAAGGTGTTCACGGACAAATCCAGACCCTCCATAAAATGGACATAGGAATCTAAAAGCCGTTGAAGGCCTAATGCCCTCCTTGACATAAGAATGTATCATCCACCTATAGGAGGACTGGAAATGCCTGTGAACCCACCAGGTAGGGTCTTCTTGTGCTTCCCCTAGTGCAGCCTCCAAACCATTAATGTAGATGGTGAATAGGAATAGAGCCAAGATGCACCCCTGTCTCACACCTTTAGTAATACGAAAGCTCTTTGTACAGGTGCCATCATTCATTAATCTAATGAAGGCAGACATATCAATATGAAGGTCTGCCAGGAAGGAAACCAAAGCTTGCTCAACCCCCAGCAAGAGAGAGTAATAGTAACCACAGCTTTGATCAGTTAACTGTTGATGTGCTTGCTGACTCCTGTGGGAAATATTTCAAAATATATAACTAATGATGCTGCTAATAGAATTAATCACTTGGATATAGGCCATGGAACACCATTTTAGGAAAGGCATTAAGTTAGTGGTTTTTGAGATACAAGAATGATGAGGGAGTGCATTGAAGTTATGAAAGCTGAGAGATGTTTTGTCTGTACCTTTCTTCCTAAATCAGCTGGAGAAGGATCTATTTATTTACAACTGAATTCATCCTATTCTTTGTCCTGCAATGTGTTTGTAGCAAATGAAAGAGTTTCTTTCAACCCCACCAAACTAACTTTAACGTGACATTAGAGAATGTATTCATTAGTGAATGTAATAAAGAAATAAAATATGGTAAATATTTAAAGAGATAGTCTAAATAAAGGCTGAAACTAATATGAATTATGCTTGCTAACTGAAGAGGAGCATGGTTTTATTACAGAATATAATGTAAAAGGTATAAAAGTTGTCAGAACTTTGGAGGAGCATGAGACTGCTTTAGAGGAGATTAAAGAAGAAGAAGAATTTAGACTGTTGGTTTTACATCCAAGAATGAGAATGGAGCAGGAGAGGAAGGGTAAAATATGTATAGTGAGGTGTAATCCTATAGAAGGGGATAAGGCTGAAATTGTTGGAGAAAGTACATGTGATAAACCTTATGAAGTTAGTGGATAACGTTTGACAGG
The DNA here is from genome assembly GCA_963921515.1 of Calotriton arnoldi. Classification (NCBI taxonomy): domain Eukaryota; kingdom Metazoa; phylum Chordata; class Amphibia; order Caudata; family Salamandridae; genus Calotriton; species Calotriton arnoldi. Next base: position 151,585 of record CAWUFW010008280.1, read on the forward strand.
GATAGAACCTATCCTGAGAGGATTACATTATTGTTGTGGGAATACTGCCTTTTTGAACTTGCCAAAGAAATGGGAGGGTTCAATTATTTAGCTTTATTTTTTTCTAGAATCTACCATGTAGATGAATTGAAGGAGGAAAATAATATGAAAAGAGTAATGAGGAGTTTGGGGGAGTAGTTTTGGACATTTTGGGGGCTATATTCTTCTATGGGAACTACCATGAATGATGTGAATATCAGACACTTGCCTTGCAGATAGACCTGCTATGGATGCAGCGAGATCTTTCAAGCTAGCGAATGTAGAAATGTTAGCAATTAGCGCAATCTTGATGCAGAATCCCCTTGCCTTGCATTAGATATTATCTTGGTGAAAGACGGTGAAGTCTGCAAGGTAACTGAAGCAGAGAATTGTTGTACTTATATGCTAGACGATAGTGGAGTGCTAGACTCACATGTTACTAATATACTAACTTGTTGCCCATATGCAAGGCAGGCTGACGGTAATTTTTAGTCATATAAACTGATCAACTGACAGTAACTCTTCCTGAGGGAATTCCCTGGCAGTGAACAATTACTAATTAATTTTTCAAGGCTGGATACGCTGACCCATTGACAGGTTTTTTCTCTCCTGAGGACTCACCTGTGACTTGGAATCTCTGATGTTTGGTTGATATTCTTTGGACTGGTGACACACCTTAATTGTCCTGATTGATACACCACATTGCAGGTTCTTTCACACTATGGTTGCAACCATTGTCATGTTTGACCTGATGATGACCCTGACAAATTGTTGATAACAGGGCCAAAACATTGACAATTTCACTAGAGGACTATATCCATTGATTGTATTAATCTCTAAGCACTTCCAGTTGGAGTCTTACCCGGATTATGTGCTATAGTCCCTAGCCGCTAGTGTACATATCAATAGTATTATTTGATCTTCTATACATCACTTATGCACACATAACACACTTTTGCACTCACTGATGATTGCAGATGATATTTATATCCATCAGATGTACTGTTTTTTCCATGAATCCTGATTTAGTGTGAAATCAGCCTTGAAAACGAATTTTTGATTTCTTTATGTACTTATTTATTTAGGTCCGGTTTCATGCAGCTGAGACCTGACCTAAGGAGGCTTTGGACTGTGGTGCACTTCAAAGTGGATATAGTTTGAAATTTTGTGCAATAAGTGTGGGATCAAAAAACATGTCAGTACGATTTAGCACATGACTTTACAAACACATTTTAACATACATTTATTGCATATAAAATGAAAGCTGCTTACTCGAAAAAAAGTACTGAAAATAAATGCATGTGGGGTAAGAAATGCACATATCATTTAGGAATGCCCGAAAGTAAATCGCTGTATTAGGGTGCCAGAAGATGGGTTAGACTTAAGGTGGGAAATATTGTGTTGCAGATAGAAACAGGAGAAGAAGTAATACACATGGAACTCTGTGTTAAATTGCAGATGAGAGATATACGAACATCCAGGCAAGAACACAAACAAGAGGTATACAGGCATCAATAACAGAGTACACAAGTGATTGACTGACTAAAGTACATGGTGATTTGGTTAAGTAAGTATGGTTAGAGAAAGGTAGACAGTGGAGAATACTAGAGAATAGATTCAGGGCCAGACCAAAACAAAAATTCAGCAGAGTTGGATCTTATTGAGTAATAACAAGGGCGGTACTAAGATTTGTGGGGCCCCAGGCAGAATAGGAACATGCGAGGCCCCTCTGAGATATAAAATCACAGGAAGTGACACCATAGGAAGTGACATCACAGGAAGTGACATCAATTGACAATTAATTTTCTGGCACTGTTGAGGCATCTTTGCAAGAAGCTACTTACCTAGCATGGATATCACTAAAATGCTAGAAATATAAATAATAACCCTAATAAAATAATTACCTATAATTTAAAGGTGTATTAAGTGGAAAAAGTGGAAATACATTACATTAATCAATATGGGTGAAAAAGCTGGGCCTAGATTTCTCCAAAACTGATATGATTACTCCAATGTTCACTAAATGTTTCCAGATTAGTGCATGATTAAAATTCCAAGTCCGATTGTCCCAGAGCTAAATAGCGGGACTTCAAATGTTTTCCCGGGCCCTTCTTTTATGCCAATGAAATTCAAGATAGGGCATTTGGTTTTCAGCTGCCATGTTGGTCATCACAAAAGGATACATGCTTGATCAGGTGAATGACCTGCAAGTGCTTCAGCAAACAACAGAACACACAAATCAGAAAAGATAAGAAAAGGAGACAGCACAATTGTCATGCACAGATGGGTTGGCTAATATATTGGCAGGCAAAAGCACCAAAGTCTGGAGCACACCTGTACACTAAGCGTCTAACACAGCAATTCCTCTCAAAGTCCATTCTTAAGTGATGCAAAGATATTAGCCAACTTAAGGAAATGCAGAAGAGATGACCAAAAAGAATAACAGTTTGTGGCCAGGATAAAAAAAACTGACAAAAGATACACTGAGAGCCAGAGACTAAAGAGACAAGTAGTATATTAAAGCAACAAGAAAAAGGGAATTATTACAGTATGCTATGCACAGTTTACACCTATTTGGAAAAGAAATGTAGCAGCATTGAATAGGTAGGTTGGGAGAGGTGTTGATTGATTTGCAAAATAAAGCTAAAGTGATCCCAGAGATTTAAAATGTAAAACATTTTGAGTCATATGTCCCTAATATCTGAGAAGACACTTGCCAAATTATACGGGACAAAAACCATGCTGCTTGACTCCTATGTAGCCTAAGATTGCAGCTGACCTCAGGCAATTTCATTGGATGTTGGTTAAAGAGATAAATCAATGCAAGGCCCTTGGAACACCATTTCCATCATCCACAAGTCACTTTGAACATGTCTCAGGAAAGCTAACCATACACTTCGGGTCTTCCAACCTTCAATGTAAGGTCTGCCTCCCTGAACTTATTGGCTACCTACTCACATAGGCTCAATGACTGGCAGATTACTCCATGTGCATTGATGAACTCTATGAAATGCCCCCCTGATAGAAATGGAATTCCTGGTTTACTGAGGTATGTTATGTTATGTTAATTTTAATTTGTAAGGCGCAACAGCTACCCAAAAAAGGTTTCCCAGCGCCATCTAAGAAGGACCAGAAGGAAGGGAACGATTATTGATTAAACAGCCAAGTTTTTAGGCTTTTACAAAAATTTGCATATACAGTTTCGTTGCGAAGCGGCGCAGGGAGAGAGTTCCACAAAGTGGGGCCTAAGTAAGCAAATGATCGACCGCCCATACGTGACAGTCTAATTCTAGGTACAGAGAACTTCGCCTGAGTGGCAGAGCGGAGCGCACGTGAGGGCAAGTAGGAGTGAACCAGAGGCTGCAGGTATTGAGGGGCCACTCTAGATTTGATTTTGAACATGTAGCTGAGGGCTTTGAACTTAATTTGGCTCTCCACCCTGAGCCAATGAAGGTCACACAGAGAGCCTGAGATTGAGGCAGTTCTGGGAACCTGACAGATCAGTCTGGCGGCAGAGTTCTGGACTACCTGTAGCTTGCGCGTTACCTCCTTATTTGCCCCCAGATAGAGGATGTTGCCGTAGTCCAGTCTTGAGGTAACAAGAGCTTGGACCACGGTTCTCTGGGTAGAGCTGGGCAGCATCCAGATAATCTTTTTGAGCCATTTCAGTATGGTAAAGCAAGTTGCAGCCACCTTCACTGCTTGGTTTTTCATAGATAATAAGTCGTCTATGATGAAGCCTAGATTGCGAATATGGCAAAAAGGTTGAGGAAAAGCACCCATTTCAATGGGCCAATATTGGGGGCCCCAGAGGTCTTTATTCTTCCCCTGGATCAAGACCTCCGTTTTCTCCCCATTGAGTTTAAGAAAATTAGCCTGCATCCAAGATTCAATATTACGCAGACCTAGCTGTAGAGCAGATGTCACAGATGCTTTCTCAGCAGAGAGGGAGAAGATAATCTGGGTGTCATCCGCATAGGAGAACAAGGACAACCCAGCCTCTTCTGCAATATGCATCCAGACCAGGCAGGAACCACCAGTCTAATCAGGGTAAGCTAGATACATACTAAAAGATAACCTGTGCTCACCCTCTGGTAGATTGGCACAGAGCAGTCAGGCTTATCTAAAGAGGCAGTGTGTAAAAAATGTGTGCAACACACACACATATTAAAATATGAATACACGACAAAAAGCCTCCACACAGATTTAGGCAAATAAACGATATTTATCTGACCAAAATAAGAACAAAATGATAAAAATCCAATCAGTAGAAGTAGAGGCATGCATTTTTAAAGATAACATGCAAAAACAGTGCTTAGAAGTCACTATCGGTGAAAAGGTTACATGAGGTCACGAGGGACTGGTGCAAATCCAAAGTTTAGGCTGACCGCAATGGAGGCCAGGTTGGCTACAGGACCCACACAGAGCCCACTGAGAAAGTGCCTTGGATGGAACACAGCATCAACACTGAGGGCTGAATGCATCGATCTTTTCCATGAAGTCGGGTCGCTGCTTTGTTGTTGAGCTCAGCTAAAGGGAAGCCAATGCATTGTCATCAAGTTGCGCAGAGCGTCGTTGTCGAGCCGTGCAAGCTGTAGAACCGCTGTTGTCCAACAGCCTCTTGGTCAGCATCAAAAGGGTGATGCATCGGTTCTGATCAGCACATTAGTGATGATGTGTCACTTTTGTACAAAGCAACTGCAGATCCCACTCCTGAGGACCAGAACTTGGAGAGGGCCCTCAGGCAAGGGTAGGACTCACAGAAGGCAGAGTCCGGCAGCATCAGCAGAATTGAAGGGAGTCTTTTGTGTTCCTGAGGCTTCAGAAAACAGGAGACAAGCCAGCAAGCCCTTGGGGATCACCTGAAGTAAAGAGAGAGCCCAGCTCTCCTTCAGCAGACTCAGGAGGCAGCAGACAGCAGGGCAACATGCAGAAAAGCAGTCCTTCCAAAAAAGCAGTCCAGTTGAATCCTTTAAGCAGCAGTCCTTCTGACAGAGGTTCAGTTCAACATCCAGAAGTGTCCTTATATTGAAAAGTGTTTTTGATGTAGGGGGTGGCTTCAAAGTAGCTCTCTGAAGTGCACAAGGATCCCTTTCAACCCAGTCCTGTCTGCCAGGCTATCTGTGGGTGGGGGGGGTAAATCAGTACTTTGTGTGTGGACAGGATACTACCTATTGCAGTGTAGGTGTCAGCCCCTCCCATTCCTCCCTGCCCAGGAAGACCCATCAGAATGCAGATGAGTGCTCAGAATGCAGATGAGCCTCACCTTACTGTGTTTGTGACTTTTTAGAGGGAATGCACAAAGTGTAGCTGTCACACAGCCCAGACGTGGATTGGAGACAGGCTGTAAGGCACAAAGAACAGTAAGTACAGAGAAATGTCCACTTTCTAAAAGTGGCATTTCTAAAATAGTAAGGTTAAATCCTACTTCACCAGTAAGGATGATTTATCATTATCCTTCCAAAGATATGAAACATGAAAAAGCTACTCCTCTCTGATCAGGAATTGCAGCTTAAAAGTGTATTAAGGAATTCCCAAAGCTGGACCATGAGAGGGGTAAGCCTCACATTAGTGAAAAATGAAATAGGCTGTTTGTCACTACCAACACATGCCAAACATAAAAGTACATGTCCTACCTTTTGTCTACATGGCACCCTTCCCTTAGGGCTATTTAGGGCCTATCTTAGGGGTGAGTTTTATGCAATAAAGGGGGAGTTTAAGGCCCGGCAAGTAGTTGTGAATGCCAAGTCAAAGTGAAAGTAAACTGCACACACAGGCACTGCAATGCCAGGCCTGAGACAGGTTTGAAAGGCTACTTGTGTGAGAGACAATAATTACTGCAGCCCACTAGTAGCTTTCAAAGTACAGGCCCTGGGTACAATGTATACAACTTTACAAGGGACTTACCAGCACAACAAATATGCCAATCAGGGATACACCAGTCAACTTGTTTTAGAGGAGAAGCACATGCATTTTAGCACTGGCTAGCAGTGGTAAAGTGCTCAGAGTCCTAAGGCCAACAAAAAGAATCAGCAAAAATGAGAGGCAAAAGGCAAAACATCTGGGGGAAAACCACCTTAAGGATAATAGGTCTAACATTACCTTAGCCCCCAACACCCCGACTACTCCCTTCTCCTGTATACTCCCCCTTCTTCTCCTAACCTCCCACATGAGGCTAATTTTAACTGTGCTCCTGAAAAGCAGCATTTTCCCTGGGCCTCAACATTATTCCTTAAGGTTTGGGATTATTTGTTGTGGGAAGAGGCATTCATCATCCTGTGCTTGTCCAGGCAGCCTCATTGTCATTCTACACATGTCAATGAGCTCACCAGTTTTGTGAGCACAGTCAGACTGACTGCACTCTAACCGTAAGGCTGCAGCAGTCTTTTGGATTGTGCACCAGCAGCTAATCCAACACAAACCAGGAGCCCAGTTCATCCACAGTAATAAGAAATATTCACACCTGTTGGCCCGGGCCACAGGCCTGTAAGTCAACTGTGGATTCTTTGCCCTTTTCATTCTGAGACAAGCACCTTCCTTGGCCTTTACAGCACTTAAGTCTTGCAGGGTGGATTATTGTCCATTATCACTTTACATGACACTCTGAGCACACAGAGATCTCAGAAGATGTTGGCTATTGGGGAACAATTACTCACAGAACACGTTTTGGTGTTTCATTCCATAACCACCTTCTCTAAATCAGTCCCCTTTAAAAGACATAGCTAGGCTGACTGGATAAGGTGCTTATTTGGTAAATTTATTATCACATACTTTATTTGAGTTTCAGTACCTTTATCAAATACTGGGGTTCTTGTTGCCTGCTCGCTATTGCCACCTTCGGAGAGGCAAGGTTGCAAAAGGAATAACTCCTATCCCAATGGAATCCATCACAGATGCTGCCAATTATTCACCTACATACTCTGACCCACAGTAAAGGTTTCACAATATATTTCAGCTTTTTTCCTATCACACAAGTACTTTGGGATTTTCAACACTAAAGGCAGTAAAGTGGTGGTCAGAAAATGCTGAGGAGTTTTGAACCTGCTGAAGTTTTTTTGAGCCGAGGACCTACCACAGCATTTTCAGTTTTTTACTTTGGTAGGAACTGATGCAGATGTAAGCAAGATATTGCGAAGGGAGCTCAGAGCAGGAACCATAATCTCTAGATCTCCAGTCAAGTTAAGGGCAGGAAAGTGTCTCACTGGGAACAAGAGTTTATAGAAAGTCAAGAGGACAATTGTGAAGGTTGACACATACATCTCAAAGCCAAGACAAAATGTTTAATTTATTTCCATGGAAAATAAAGAGATAGGGAATTACAAACTTCAGCAGAGGGCTCGATTTAGTGATGTAATATGTGATGTCATCAGCAGTGCATTGCGGGGGCGCGAGTTATAGTTAGCTCAACTAACTATAACGGCCGAATTTCTCTGGTTTTTTACGAGTGAAATGTCCAACTAACTATAACATCCCTGAAACCTGTGTTTTTTCAGTGAATTTCTAAGGTTTTTAAAATGCTAATTCCTAACTATAACATCCCTGAAACCTATGTTTTTTTCAGTGAATATATATATATATTCACTGAAAAAAACATAGGTTTCAGGGACATTATAGTTAGTTGGACATTTCACTCGTACAAAACCAGTGCAATTTGGCCGTTATAGTTAGTTCAGCTAACTACAACTCGCGCCCCCGCAATGCACTGCTGATGACGCCACATATTACATCATTCATGACATGGTCAGTGACATCACTGGTGACATCACAGATGACATATCAAATGACATCACTGATGACATCACTGATGACATCATCCAGTGACTGAGTGTTTCTGTAAAGTTTAAATATGTTTTATATATACTTATACACCCACTCATTCTTCAATAGACCTTAGCATGAAGGTGTATTGAAGAATGAGTGGGTGTATAAGTATCTGAATGTATCATTTAGTAGGTGCGTGACTGTCTGTATAAGTGAGTGATTAAACGTGTCTTAGTGAATGCATGGGTTAGTGACTAAACTGTGTAAATGTCTGTATCAGTCTGTCAGTTGGTGTGTAAGCAGCTCCATGGGTTGGTGAGTAGCTACATGAGTGTCTACATGGGTTATTGATTGGTTGTCTGAGTATCTATATGGGTGCCTGAGTGTCTGTGTGGATGGGTGGGGGGTGTATGACTCCCTGCATGGATGTGAGAGTGGGTGATTCACTGGGTGTATGGGTTCAAGAGTACGTCTGTGAGGGGATGTATGGGTGGGTGAGTATGTGTATGGCTGTGTTGGTGAGTGAATGGATGTCTCAGTGGTACATGTGTGAGTATCTACATATGTGAAAGGCAGTATATGTGAGTGTTGGAGTATATAAATGACTATATGTGAGAGTGAGTGATTGTGAGAGTGGCTGTATGGATGAGTGTGTGCTTGTATCAGTGATTGTATAAAAGAGTAAGTATGTGTTAGTATATGTATAAATAAGTGAGGTGGTGTGTGTATAACTATATACATGAGTAAATGGGAGTGTGAATGAATCTTTGCATGATTGACTAGGTGTGTGAGTAAATCTATGGGTGAGTGGCAGTGTGTGAGTGTCTCTATAGGTGTATAAGTGCATATGATAGTGCTGTATTGATGAGTGACTGCATGTATGAGTGACTGTATGGTTGAATGAGTGGATGTGTGTGTAGACCTAGGAATCAGTGAGTGGGTATGTAGTAACTGGTATTGGTGTGTGTATGGTTTCAAAAATGGTAGTCTGTATTTTAGAGTGGGTGTATCAAAGGTTATATTAGGTTGTGAGGAGGTACATCTGATTATCACATGGATGATGTCATCAGTGATGTCATCAGTGATGTCATTTGAGATGTCATCAGTGATGTCATCAGTGATGTCACTGACCATGTAATGAATGATGTAATATGTGACGTTATCAGCAGTGCATTGCGGGGGCGCAAGTTATAGTTAGCTGAACTAACTATAACGGCCGAATTTCACTGGTTTTGTATGAGTGAAATGTCCAACTAACTATAATGTCCCTGAAACCTATGGTTTTTTCAGAGAATTTCTAAGGTTTTTTAAATGCTAATCACTAACTATAACGTCCCTAAAACCTATGGTATTTTCAGTGAATTTCAAAGGTTTTTTAAATGCTAATTTCAAACTATAACGTCCCTGAAACCTGTGGTTTTTTCAGTGAATTTCTAAGGTTTTTTAAATGCTAATTTTAAACTATAACATCCCTGAAACCTATGGTTTTTTCAGTGAATTTCAAAGGTTTTTTAAATTTTATTTTCTAACTATAGCGTCCCTGAAACCTATGGTTTTTTCAGTGAATTTCAAAGGTTTTTTAATGCTAATTTCGAACTATAACGTCCCTGAAACCTATAGTTTTTTCAGTGAATTTCTAAGGTTTTTTAAATGCTAATTTCTAACTTTGCCTACAGCGGTAGGACATGTGCAGAAAGAGGAAGAAAGGCGCAGAAAGAAGCAAGAGAAATGCAGAAAGACGCAACAGAAGTCCAGAAAGACAAAGAAAGGTGCGGAAAGAAGCAAAAGATATGCAGAAAGAACCAACAGAGGTGCAGAAAGAGGCCTTGTTGCAAAGTCATCCTGTGCCCCCAACTTTTTGCTGACAGGTACTGGTGGTAACTGACTCTGACTAACCAGGCCTAGAGCCTGTGCTATGCTAAAAGACACTTAGAATACAGTGAAAACACCTACATACACTAGGGTACACTATGGGTTGGGGTACCCCTGTGATTGGCATGACCTCCCCTGTAAGGCCCTAGTATATAATAGGTCAGGAAGATTAAAACAACCTCTAAGTCAGAGGTGCAGAAACATGCTACTTTAACTAGTAGTCGCGTTTGCAGAGTGGTAGAGAAAGGGTGCTGTGTCTCCGACCAGCGCTCAAGAATTCCGCTGCGTAGGACTTACAGGAAGTACCAGGAGGGCTTCTTGGCCCCCAAAGTCCCTCAGGAGTAAAGTGGACTTCATCCCCCATCCCGTAGTCTTCCAGGAGGCGTGTTTGCAGAGTGGTGGAGAAAGGGGGCATGGCCTCCGAAGACATCTTAGCAATCCTACTGTGTGGGACTTACTGGAGGTAACAAGAGGGGCACTTGGCCCCCAAGGACATCCTTGGGGGCCAACTACCCCTCCTATTACCTCCAGTAAGTACCACACAGCAGGATTGCTAAGTTCTCATAACAGGCCATGCCCACTTTGCCCACCACTCTGCAAACACGCTCCCTGGTGCGCTCTTCGATGGGGCTTGAAGTCTCCTTCACTGCTGGGGGTCCTTAGGGGCCAACTAGCTTACCTCTTACCTCCATTAAGCCCCACACAGTGGGATTGCTGAGAGGTGGACACAGGCCTCGCCCCCTTTCTCTACCACTCTGCAAACGCGCCTCTTGGCCCGCTCTTGGTTGGGGGATGAAGTCCCCTTTTCTCATGAGGGTCACTGGGGGCCAACTAGCCCACCAGGTACCTCCAGTAAGCCCTACACAGCTGGATTGCTGAGAGTGGTCCGAGGCCACGCCCCCTTTTTACACCACTCTGCAAACGCAGTTCCTGGCACACTGCTGCTCGGGGGATGAAGTCCACTTGTGTCCTGAGTTTCTCAGGACACAAGAGGACCTCTTCGACCCACCAGCAGTGCGCCAAGAGGCACGTTTGCAGAGTGGTGTAAAAAGGGGCGTGTCCTCAGAACACCTCTCTGCAATCCAGCTGTGTGGGTCTTACTGGAGGTACCTGGTGGGCTAGTTGGTCCCCATGGACCCTCAGGAATGAAGGGGACTTAATCCCCCAACTTAGAACGCGCCAGGGGGTGCGTTTGCAGAGTGGTGCAGGGAGAGGGCAGGGCCTCCGGCGAGATGCCGGCTTTTCTTTTTTATATTTTTTTAGAAGGGGGGATGTGTGGCCCCCCTTCTTTTAGTATTTTTGAGGCCCTGGGGACCCCATCCCCCAGGGCCTGTCCCCTTTAAAAAAAAAAAAAAATTGGGAAGGGGCCACGCGGCCCCCCTCCAAGGCCAATTTCGGCCCCAGGGACCCCATCCCCCGGGCCATGGCCTCCATTTTTAAATGTATTTATTGGGAAGGAGGGCATTGTGGCCCCCCTTCCCTAGGCCACTATTGGCCCCGGGGACCCCAGCCCCTGGGGCCTGGCCATACATTGGGAACTGTGGGGGGAGCCCCAATGCCCCCACGGACCCTGCCGCTCCCCGCCTCCTGCGGGAGCCGGCATTGCTTTTGGGCAAGGGGAGCTGCTAACATGCAGCTCCCCTTGCCCAAAAGCAATTCTGCTTTGCTTGTTGGAAGCGAGAGCAGGAAAAGCAAGAAGAGTGCAGAAAGAGGCATGTGAGATGCAGAAACAGGCAAGAAAGGGACAGAAAGAGGGAAGACAAGTGCAGAAAGAGACAACAGGGGTGCAGAAAGAAGCAAGACAGGTGCAGAAAGAAGCATGGAAAGTGCGGAAACAGGGATTCAGAAAGAGGCAAGAGAAGTGCAGAAAGAAGCAACAGAGGTGCAGAAGGAGGCAAGAGAACTGCAGAAAGAGGCAAGAGAGTTCCGGAAACAGGCAAAAGAGGTACAGAAAGAGGGAACAGAGGTGCAGACAGAGGCAAGAGAGGTGCAGAAACAGGTAAAAGGGGTACAGAAAGAGGCAAGAGGGGTGAAGAAATTTGCAAGAGAGGTGCAGAAAGAAGCAAGAGCAGTGCAAAAGAACAAACAGAGGTGCAAAAAGAACTTCTTCCCCATAGAATTGCAAGTTGTCTTTAGTTATGCCTGGTGGGGTCAGTCTGGTCGAGGTGCTCAAGGGCTTTAATCTCAGCCGCCAGGCCTGTCTCCACCTACCGGGACTCCCTCACTTTTGCGAAAGCAATGGTCGAGATCACCCCTCTGATGGTAGCCTTAAACCCATCCCAAAGTGTGAGGTGATATGTCCGGGAGGGCGTTAAGTTCAAAATAGTCCACAATTGCCTTTTGAATCACTGCTGTGTCTACTTTGTCTCTAAATAGTTGTGGGGGAAATCGCCACTGTGGCGAACCGTGCTTGTGTCAGCGGTCCTGGCCCATTTCAGCTCCACATAGGCGTGGTCAGAGATTGAAATGGCCGCTGTTTTCAGTTCTTTAAGTAGAGAGTGAGTGAGGAACTCCCTTGTCCGTGCACATGCATCTGCCTTTCCCTGGGTTGCACAGAAGTCTTTGCACACAGTCCCTGCATTACTATGTTGTTGGCGCTCACACGCACACACATACATCACACAGACCCACAGACCTGGTGCACCAAGACTGTTCGGGAGCATCCACTCAAGCAGATGGCGTTCTGTCTGGTTCAGACAATAGCATCCTTTAACACGCCTCCAACACTTGTGTTTCACGAGTGTGTGCACTTACAGCATGCCACCTTCAGACTGTTAACAAGTGTGTGCCTGCACAGGCGACGTGCGTGACCTGTCATAATTGTGCAGAGCATTCTTTTAAGTCACCACCCCAAATACTTTTAGAAATGGGGGGAAGGGAGCAATTACGGCGAAGCACGTGAGTATTAGCCAGTGTGCACTAAACTGTTACTCTATTGCAGCTGCAGGGCAGTAGAAGAAGCAAGCCGTTCATTGGCTGACACCAAATAGGCTCTAGCCTTGGATTCAGAGCGGGCGCACACTCGCCATCCCTGGTTACACAAGAACATGCACCAGAAACCACACTTCTTGAGTTTTTCGTAAGTGAGTTCCTTGGATCGTTCGGGAGAGTTTATTCACACAGGTGGCATGGTGAGATGTTTAATAAATGCATATACACATGTCATGCATGAGTGTGACAACACACACCAAGCATCCTTTGGGGGTTCAATGATGTGTGCTGACACAGGTGGAGTCTGGGGGTACTCCTCGCATCCGTCATTAGTTCTAGGCTGATTGTGCACACACCTGCATTCTGGGGTTGTCTATGAGGCTGTTCTCACTCACTTTGCATCCAGGAATGATTCTTTACGAGTATACGCTCACGCGCTCATCATAATTCCTTTGTTCACAAGAGGGTGAACCCCGCCTGTCATCTGTCACTTGCACCGAACACTCTGCCTCCCCTCTGCCCCGAGAGTGCCCTGTTGTATGAGTGCTATCCTTGGTTCTCGTGAGTGAATGCTCATCAAGTGAATATCCTGGTGCAATATATGAGTCGGTGAGTTCACAACTATCACGGAGAGTGTGTACTAACACAATCAGCAGCCCAATGCCCTTCATGTGTGTGTTCTCACTCACCCTGAATTATGGCATTCACATTGAACTTCTCTTTGGCGGTCACATGTGCGTGCGCTTCCACAAAACATCCCCAAGTCCTCTGTGGGTGAGCACTGCATACATACATCACCCTGGAGTCATTGCTGTGTGCACAAGCACTAATATATTTACTATTGTTAACAAGTGTGTTCACACACATGGAGATGCCATTGTCCTCAGAGTGTGTGCTCATACATTAAAAATCCGTGTTTCCAGGAGCTTGGGGTCACACTATCACCCGAGAGCATCCTAAGCCGGAATGTGAGCTCACACCCTGCACACTCATGAGTCTGTAGTGACTGTATGTTCACAGTGATCGTCTAGGAGCACATACGAGTTTTTGTTCACTCTCAACATACAAGGGCATGTAGTGAGTATCTATTGACACCTGAACATCTACAAATACTTAATGAGTGTGTAATCACACAAAGACTATCAAAGAGCCCATTGTGAGTGTCTGCTCACAGCGAATATTCAAGAGTCTGTAGTGAGTGTATTTGACACATTGAACGTTGTTAATTAGTGAGTTCATACAATGGCCAACTAAAGGCTCATATAATGAGTGTGAGCTCACGAGTTGCACATCCACAGCAAACTTTAAACCAGAATGCTCACCTAGTGAACATCCCATTGTTCTTGGGTGTGTATTTACACACGAGCACCTTCGTGTTCTCTTTCAGCATACTCAAACCCAATGCAAATACTGTGGTCCAGAGTTGTACATACTAGTGTCCTCTGCAAGTGAGTGCGCGTGCACACACACACACTAGCACGCACAAGTGCAAACCAAGATGGCTAAGAGTCCCTTGTGAATGTGCGTTAAGGACCAAGGTAGAACCCCTCTGCGTGCCGCGCCCCTTGTCGAGCACTCACCATACAAGGTTTGCCAGCCAAGCCTCACTGCCAGGTCAGGGTACGGTAAAACATCACTTGAACAGAGCTCGGCGCACGGCTGCACTTTGCTGAAGTGGCACTTGTCGTTGCCAGGGCAGCTGTTTTTGCAGACAGAGCCCCGAGCCTGGGGACTGTCACCTGTTTAAAGGGAGAGTCACTCGCTAGCGCCTCGTGCTTTTCTTTAATAGCAGCAAAGAATTACTTTAAAAAAAACCTCCCACCCACATAGACCCCATCCTTGTTTTATAGGTTTAAAGAAAAACAACAGGTGCAAGTCAATAAGTGCAAGGAACTGACACCATTGTGGAACAATAAAGACAGGGCATCGAGGCACATGGCCAATGGCAGGCTATGGTATCCCCGGTTCAGCTCACCAGAAGATGCGAGAAGGGAGGTTGGGGAACACATCTCACTGGCATATAACGAACACAGGCTCATTAGGAGCAATGGAACCCAAGGCTACTGTTACCTCCCTCGCTGGTCTGTAAAAGATTCATGTCCCAGGCTAAGCAAGCGCTGTTAAAACCATCTCTGCTGAAAGGTGGGTAGGTGGAGAGGTCGAAACAGGAGAAGATATGAAAAGTGGGTAAGGCTTTGGTTGCGAGGCAAAGAGAAGGGAGTTATATTCCCCAAATTACCACTTGAATAAACTGTGTGATCTTGGGCAAATTACTTCACCTCTATGTGAATAGGTGGTCTTAATGGCCATGTAAACACCGCTACATGAAAAACAAACTAAACAAAAGTAATGTGGACCACCTAAAACCTATCCTCTTGTCGCCTCTGCACCTGCTCACTGGAACAAAGCAGTTTGTACCATCAAGCTACAATAGTCCACACTTAAACTGTTTGGTAATATCCACCGTATGGCAATTCCATTGACAAAAGGGGACATACGTGACTTGCTCCTTTTGAATGCAGGGATCGCTGCCTTACCTGGCACATGGACCCGACTCAGCTCCTATTGTTGCGAGGCTCCATCACACACCTGGCTCGAGGAGGCTTGCAGTGATGCTGTCCTTCAGTGCGGCTGCCTCCCAGTGGAAGGTGTGCGCGTGAGGGCTGGGGGTGCGAGGAGAGTGCGAGGGGTGGTGCTTGATGTTAAGGCAATGTGTGGTGACCCCGGCAGCCCCTGCAGGGCTTATATAGCTCCGCTTTGAGCCCCGTGTCTCCCTCGCTTCCTTGTAATGGGACGCCTGGAGGCCAGCTTTTCATTAGAGGAGCAACCTCTTGTTAGAGCTGCTCCGGCTTGTAAGAGACAGAGGGAGGAGGCGGGAGGGAGGGAAAGGAGGGAGAGGGAAGGTGAAGGCGAGGGGGAGTGTGACAGGCACACAAAAGTGTTTCACTTACAGAAGGCCTTGTAAGGCCGCAGAAATCCGGGTTCCTGTGGAAGACCCAAGTGAGTCAGCTGCAAGAAGGTGACACAGAAGGAGGGAATGTCTTCTGCTCTTCGCTGCACAGTAATATACTTTCAATATTAAATATTATAAATGTTAGAGCATGGTGCATCAGTGCCTGTAAAAAAGGGGTTAATATTAGACTACAGTGCTTTACATTCTAGCTGACGTAGGAGTACCCCACGGGGTGATTAGAGCACTCCACAAATTCTGATTGGTCGATTGAAAACTGGTGCTGGAACAATATTCATAATGAGGTGCTGAAATCATGAATTTTAAATCACCAAACGTGAACTAGGCATATTAGTTAGGCCTCAGGTGCCGTGAAGCTGGGAGCGCTGTTGCACTAACACACCTCACCTCTTGTTCTACACCCACTAAATCATTAGAATGAAACACAATGCGACATGGGAGGTCTGATTTTCCCGAAGCAAAAGTGAAGCAAATGAACACGAGGGAGGGGGTAGAACTCACGCATGGTGGGGGGGAGCACCCCAATCACCAATGTACTTGTGGACTGACGACATTGGTTTACATTTCAGGTTATTTTTTATTTTTTGGGCAGTTTTATTTAGCGTGAGGTCGACCCTAAGGTATTGTAGCACCTTACATGAGCACGAGTTACATTACACAAGGACACATTAATTTTTTGTGAGGCACAGGGCAATTAAGTGATTTGCCCGAAATCACAGGATGTTGAACAGACACCGAGACTAGAACCTGGTTACGAAGCTCCAAAGTCAGCAGCTCTGGCCACACAGCTCCAAAGTCAGCAGCTCTGGCCGTTACACCACATCCTATCCCCTATTCAATTATGCTTAGTTAATAATGCCAACACCTCCCACCCCCATTTGAATATTGCTCCAGTGCGCTCCAAGAAGACGTCTTATCTATGTAGGCACCTGCAAGAAACTGTGATTGTATTTATATAGATAGCGCTTACTATCCCTGAGGAGGCGGATTCGATGCACTGAGCCTTTGTTCCAGGGCTGGAATCCCCTCTCTGCTTGGTGCTTGGGAAAGGACGGTGGCCCTCATACATGCCACCCAACAGCCTCTTAAAATGCACGGATTCTGCAAGCAGCTGAACTCTCACACTGCATCAAAGAGTGGTGCTGCGGGTGGTCAAGATCCTGTTTTCAACCCAGTGGTTAGAATCCCATGATGTCACAGCCACACCCCTGGGTTATCTTCTTAGTTCTATGTCTTTGCATTAGATTATTAGCTGACCCGCTGACTCGAAGAGCAATGACGTGCAGAGGTTACACGAAAAGGTGGATAAGAAGGAACTGATGACAACGAAGCACTCGAAGACATAGGCACAAGCACAGCCAGGCATACACACACACGCTCAGCACACAAGCACACAGGCACGCATACATCCACGCACACGTACATACCTTTAGCGCAAACACAGAGGCACACGCACAGCCACGCACACAAACACGCACAGATGCAAACACGCAAGCATGCACTGTTTGACACAACTCGCACACGCACACAAAACACTCACCCAAGGCGGATTTCCTTTGTCCTCCTGTCAAACGGGCCTTCTTCTCAGTCCGTGGCACACGAAACAGGGCCTTGAGGGGTAAATAATGTGCATCAAGTCTACTCGGAAATGTAGGCCATAAGCGGCCGAACAGTAGCCACCAGCGCAGTGTCTGATCAACCACATGCCATCTTGGGAGACTAAATATACACACACAGTGCCAGGCTGGTGGGAGCTCTCACTGTATTTTTACTTGTGACATTTGACACCCCCAGCTGGAGTAGCAGCATACAAATGGCAGAACCAATAAATAAAACAAAAGACACTCCATGCACTGGAAATAACAATAAAAAAAGATTTGGCAGTGAAACGCACTTCTGTCTTCTTACCCTGCTTTCATTGGACATCCTTCTGAGCCTTGGTGGGTCACGGGGGCTCTTGGCGACGTCAGTCGGTAGCCCACACCACAGCGAGGAGTTGCTGCAGTTTAAATTAAGTCCTCATATTTTGCTTACCAGATGCAGAGGAGCGATCAGTTGACAAGAATAGGAGAGAGATCAAAAGAGCCTTGGCCTCTGCTCCCCCTCCGCCCCCTTACAGCCCAGGAAGACCCTTAAGGAAAGAAACTCGAGCTTTCAAAAGTGACTGAAGCAGAGTAAATCCAGCAAACGAGGCACAGACCCACAGCCCCCCTGCAGCCACTTTCACTGGGGAAAAACTGCTTTACAAATTCCTTTGTTATCCATGCTTCCTTTGTGCAGTGTGGTTTTATTAAAGAGCTATATGTTCATAGACAGTCTTTCTCACTTTGAAGAAGCTTATCTTGCAAGCACTTCTGCAGTTATTGACGGGCACTGAGGGTTTGCACACCCCGCATATGATAAACAAAGCCCCGGGGAGGTGGCGGTCCCTGGGGCTGTGGGGGCCCCCCCACCTTAATTAAGAATTGCCCCTGGGACCTGGCCCACCCGGGGGCTTGAAACAAACAAAGCGCTTCGTTTTTTTTAAATAATTTCGTCCGGATTCGCGCAGTCAGCGTGAATTCTGCTTAAATTATAAAAAGAAAAATGCTTTTTTTGGGCCTGGGGTTCCCTGTGGGACTCCCTGAGCAGGCCTCGGGGGTCAGGGTGTTACTACCTTGCCCCCTTTTCTTCATTTTTCACTTTTTTCCCCCATTTTCTTGTGACTCGGTTACCGAGTCACAAGATGGCTGCCAACACATTCTGCTTTGGAGTCTTGGCAGCCAATCAGAAGTCAGCTCATGCTCGGGAGGAGTCGCGACTCCTCCTCGGTGCTCAGATATATACATTTGTATTATTTGAATTTCTCAGCAACTACTGAACGGATTTACACCATTTAAAAAAAAGGTCGCTTTCTGGACCAAGAGCTACCTTTTTGCCAAATTTGGTGTAGTTCTGTTCAGCAGTTCGGGCTGTAGCCGTGTCTAAAGTTCCTATGGAAATTAACATGGGGGAAACGCACTTTGGGACTCCCTTTTTTCTCAGCCCCTGCTTGATGAATCACCCCAAAACTTTCAAGACAGGAGCTGACCTAAGTGCACCTTTTTTTTGGAAAATTACGCGAAGATTCGTCAAACGACGCCAAAGATATTGGCAAAAGAAAAAACGTGTTTTGAATAGAAACAAGGTCCTAACTATAACTACCTACTGGCGACCCCCAGTAGGTTATATATATATGATCAAGTTCTCTGTGAGAACGAAACGCGTCGGTTGGTCTCTCAACCTGGATACTATTGAAGAATAAACAAGAAACTTGGAACTGAATTCTCTCTGTGAGTGCGATTTTATTGCCTGTGAAGGACTGTGGGAATATATATATATATATATATATATATTATCTACTGGCGGTCGCCAGTAGATAGTTATAGTTAGGACCTATTATCCATAGGAAATCCGCGACATTCTATTTGAAATAACTCTTGCGCCGGTTGACGAATCTTTGCGAAAGCTTCCAACTTGTTGGGGCGCTCCGCTCCTACCCTGAAAGTCTCGGGTTGATTTGTCAAGCGGGGGCCGAGAAAAAAGGGGGGTCCCAAAATGCGTTTTCCCATTCATTTTTCCATAGGAACCTTTAGTCGCAGCTACAGCCCGAACTGCTGAACGGAATTACACCAAATTTGGCAAAGAGGTAGCCCTTGGTTCAGTGTCGTGCCTTTTGCTTAAATGGTGTAAATCCGTTCAGTAGTTCCTGAGAAAATCAAAAGTAAAGTCACATATATATCTATGGGCGAGTAGGGTCCGTGTATCCTGAGCGCACCCTGCGCGCAACGTCCCGATCACGAGCTGCATGCTAATTGGTTGTCAAGTGGCTGTCAACACTCCAAATCAGGAAGTGTTGGCAGCCATTTTGTCCCTCGGTAGAAAACAAGTGCGCAAAGCGCAAAAAGGGGGCAGGGTAGAAACACCCTGACCCCCTAGGTCTGCTCAGGGGGTCCCACAAGGACCCCCTGGGCAGAAAAAAGCATTTTTTTTTAAACGGCGGGATGCGCTTAGGGTGCGCGGATCCCGCCGATTAAAAAAAAAAAAGCACAAGAAACAAGTGCGCAAAACGCACAAAGGGGGCAGGGTAGAAACACCCTGACCCCCTAGGTCTGCTCAGGGGGTCCCACAAGGACCCCCTGGGCAGAAAAAAGCATTTTTTTTTTTTTCAAAATCGGCGGGATGCGCTTAGGGTGCGCAGATCCCACTGATTAAAAAAACACAAGAAACAAGTGCGCAAAACGCACAAAGGGGGCAGGGTAGAAACACCCTGACCCCTAGGTCTGCTCAGGGGGTCCCACAAGGACCCCTGGGTAGAAAAAAGCAACTAAAAAAAAAGAAAAAACAAAAAGACCGGCATCATGCCGAGGCCCCGCCCCCTCCCTGCAGCAGTCTGCAAACGCGCCCCCTGGCGCGTTTTAAGAAGGGGAAGTAATTCCCCTTGAATACTGGGGGTCCCTGGGGGTCAACTAGCCCACCAGGAACCTCCGGTATGCGCCAGGGGCTGCGTTGCAGAGAGGTGTACAGAGGCCACGCCCTTTTACACCTCTCTGCAACGCAGCTCTGTGGTGCTTTTGGAGGTACATGGTGGGCTAGTTGGACTCCAGGGACCCTCAGTATTCAAGGGGACTTAATCCCCAACTTAAAACGCGCCACAGGGCACGTTTGCACAGTGGTGAAGGGAGGGGGCGGGGCTTCAGGTGACATGTGTGCAAACAGGCCCCATGGCGCATTTTAAGATGGGGAATGAAATCCCCTTCAATCCTGAGGGTCCCTGGGGGCGAACTAGCCCACCAGGTACGTCCAGAAAGCGCCACAGAGCTGCGTTGCAGAGAGGTGCAAAAAGGGGCGTGGCCTCTGATCACCTCTCTGCAACGCAGCTCCCTGGCGCATACTAGAGGTACAGGGTGGGCTAGTTGGACCCCAGGGACCCTCATGATTCAAGGGGACTTAATCCCCCAACTTAAAACGCGCCACGGGGCGCGTTTGCACAGATGTCACCTCAGGCCCCGCCCCTCCCTTCACCATTGTGCAAATATTCCTCTAAAATCAGCCGAACTACGAATTCCGATTTACTCACCTGTTATCAGGAGAGACCTCAGTGCTGCATCTTTGAGCCCAGTACTGATCCTGAAAAGTAATTTTAACCGTACTTACCAGTAACTTGAATTTCCTTCCATAGGATATCTTTGACTGGTTTCACTTGGAAATTCTTCTAAGTGTGGAGTTTTGGAACTTTATAATATTCCTCTAAAATCAGCCGAAATACGAATTCCGATTTACTCACCTGTTATCAGGAGAGACCTCAGTGCTGCATCTTTCAGCCCAGTACTGATCCTGAAAAGTAATTTTAACCGTACTTACCAGTAACTTGAGTTTCCTTCCATAGGATATCATTGCCTGCTTTTTGCTGAAAAAGTTTCTAAGTGTCGATTTTTGAAACATACAAATATTCCTCTAAAATCAGCCAAAATACGAATTCCGATTTACTCACCTGTTATCAGGAGAGACCTCAGTGCTGCATCTTTCAGCCCAGTACTGATCCTGAAAAGTAATTTTAACCGTACTTACCAGTAACTTATATTTCCTTCCGTAGGAATCCATTGTCTGGTTTTCAGCAGAAAAGTTTCAAAGTGTTGATTTTCACAAACTACAAATATTCCTTAAAAATCGCCTGTATGACTTAAACGCATTCTTTCAACTGTTTACAGGAGATGCACCAGTGATGGATCCAGGATCCACCACTGAGTAAGAAAAAGTAACAATAACACTACTTACCTGCTAAGTGAATTTCCTCCCATAGGATAACATTGGTGATTCTATGTGAAAAAGTTTCTAAGTGTCAACTTTTAAAATACAATAATATTCCTTAAAAATCACTACTGTAACCAAAACACTTTTACTCAAGTGTTTACAGGAGATGTCCCAGGACTGAATCTAGGATCCAGTCCTGTGGTTAGAAAAGTAATCCATAAAGTAACTAATTGCATTTAACTTGAAATTCACATTGAGCTCAATGTTGCATTGTGTTTGAAATTGTGTTGCCCATTGCAACAACTGTAACTACTGTACTTAAAAGTCTATTGCCTATTTGCAAAGTATTTAAACTAAAGTAATTCATTCTGAGAAAGTATATTTTGTAATGTAATGTATAATGTAATTACAATGTAATTTAAAAAATAAAATATCTAAAAATAAATAGTTTAAAAAAATGTAGTAAATCAGTATCAAAAAAATAAATATAACAATTAATACATTTAAAAATTGTCATTTACAAAACCTTTGAAATTCACTGAAAAAAACCATAGGTTTCAGACATGTTATAGTTAGGAATTAGCATTTAAAAAACCTTTGAAATTCACTGAAAAACCATAGGTTTCAGGCTTGTTATAGTTAGGAATTAGCATTTAAAAACCTTTGAAATTCACTGAAAAAACCATAGGTTTTAGGGAAAGTTATAGTTAGTTGGACATTTCACTCGTACAAAACCCGTGAAATTCCTCCGTTATAGTTAGTTTAGCTAACTATAACTCGCGCCCCGCAATGCACTGCTGATGACGTCACATATTACATCACTCATGACATGGTCAGTGACATCACTGATGACATCACTGATGACATCTCAAATGACATCACTGATGACATCATCCATGTGAGAATTTAATGCATCTTCTCACACCCTAATATAACTTTTGATACACCCACTTTAAATTACAGACTGCCATTCTCAAAACCATACACACTCCAATACCAATAAGTACATACCCACTCACTGATTCTTAGGTCTACACACACACATCTACTCACTCACCCGTACAGTCACTCATACTTACAGTCACTCAGTACAGGACTATCATATGCACTCATACACCTATATAAACACTCACACAACGCAACTCATCCATAGAGGTACTCACACACCTAGTCAGTCATGCAAATAATTAATCACACTCCAATTTACTCACCTATACAGTTATACACACCAGCTCACTTATTCATAAAAATACTAGCACATTCTTACGCTCCTATGCAATCACTGATGCAAGCACACACTCATCCATATAGCCACTCTCACAATCACACACTCTCACTTATAGCCATTTATATACTCCAACACACATATATACTGCCTTTCACATATGTAGTTACTCACACATGTACCACTGAGATATACATTCAATCACTAACACACCCATACACACACTCTCCCACCCATACAGTCCATCACAGACGCACTGTTGAAACCATGCACCCAGTGAATCACCCACTCACACATCTATGCACAGAGTCACACACACCCCACCCACATAAACACTGAGGCACCCATATAGATACTCAGAGAACCATTCCATAACCCATATAGACACTCATTTAGCTAGTCAGAAACCCATGCAGCTGCTTACACAACAACAGACAGACGGATACAGACATTCACACAGTTTAGTCACTCACCCATGCATCCAGTAAGATACATTTAATCACTCACTTATAGACTCAGTCACGCACCTACTAAATCATCCATTCAGACGCTTATACACCCACTCATTCTTCAATACGCCTTTCCCTATATATATTAAACATATTTAAACTTTACAGAAACACACAGTCACTGGATGATGTCAGTGATGTCATCAGTGATGTCACTGACCATGTCATGAGTGATGTAATATGTGACGTCATCAGCAGTGCATTGCGGGGGCGCGAGTTATAGTTAGCTGAACTAACTATAACGGGGGAATTTCACGGGTTTTGTACGAGTGCAATGTCCAACTAACTATAACTTTCCCTAAAACCTATGGTTTTTTCAGTGAATATATATATATATAGATATATATATATGTATATATATATATCCAAGGTAGCTGCCATTTTCTTGAGCTGCACTCGCACGCTGATTATCGCTTATGTGATCAGGGGCAGTGGGCAGGGTCACGCGCCTCTCCTCCTGCCAATGCGTTTCGGGTCGACACCCTTCTTCTCAGGCAGTTTGAGACCAGATGCGGAATGCTGGGACCTCCAGATATATTCCCTTTCTTAATTGCTCTCAGGTGAGTATTGCAACAGAGGATTATGGGACTGGTAGTCCAATGTTTATTACCCATGTAGGTAGCTGCCGCACTTAGTCTTAAAAAAATAAATTAAAGGGCATCAATGCGTGTCCAAAGTTACCGCTCCTGCATAAAAAACAGCTACAGCACGCTCAACTGGTGGCTGCCCCAGTAAGCAGCTAAGGACCCACTCGTGTTGCATGGTGGTACGCGCTCGTGGCCCAGGCAGGACCACATACCATCCAAAGTAGTTTGCCATTTTCTTGAGCTGCACTCGCACGCTGAAAATCGCTGATGTGATCAGGGGCAGTGGGCAGGGTCACGCGTCTCTCCTCCTGCCGACGTGTTTCGGGCCAACGCCCTTCTTCTCAGGCAGTTTCAGACCAGATGCGGCATACTGGGACCTCCAGATATATTCCCTTTCTTAATTGCTCTCAGGTGAGTATTGCAACAGAGGATTATGGGACTGGTAGTCCAATGTTTATTACCCATGTGGGTCGCTGCCGTACTTAGTCTTAAAAAATAAAATTAAAGTGCATCAATGCGTGTATATATATTAAAGTGGCAGTCAGATTTGAATGGCAGGCCAGAACATCAACAGAAATGTAAGGCCCACCATTTTAAGGACTAGGGGACAAATAAGGTACAAGGTAGGAGTAGTGGCCAACCTCCTGTCATGCATGGCTGAAGTATACTTAGGCATGATAATGAAATCTTACTTTATGTTAAAATAATCCTAGAAATTCACTGAAAAAACAATGGTTACAGTGGAGTTATACATAGGTATGGTACTAAGATTTTAATTTATGTTAAAAATAACTTTGCAATTCACAAAAAAAGGTTAAAGTGGAGTAGTTTCTGTAATACTATAAAACTGAAACCCTCATGTTACACGCAACTAACCAAAGTATACCTTGGACCCTCATGATGAATAGCTTATGACCTCACATATAACATCACTCATAACATGTTAAATCACATCATTGATGACATCACTGATGACATCTCAGATCTATGGGGGGGTGCAAGTTATACTCAAGTAAGTAAAGTCTAACTGGTAAATTTCAGTGATTTTTTGTTTTTAAAACTTATTTTTTATATTATTACAAGACCTACGCATAACTATTTTTAACCTTTGTTTTTTTCAGGGAATATATATATATATATACGTTCACTGAAAAAAAGGTTAAAGTGAAGTTATAGTTAGTTATGGTAATAAGACTTTAGCTTACATTTTTTTTAAACCCTAGAAATTCAGTGAAAAAAACGAAACATTAATGTGACGTTAGAGTTAGATTTTGTACTTATATAAAAACTAATGTTTAAAAAACAAAAACACACAAAACTTGACTGCTTATACGTTACTGACCTAACTATAACTTGCTCTTCCACCATGCACTGCTTATGACCTCAGGTATTACATCACTAATGACATGTCAAATGACATACTTGATGACATCACTGATGACATCTCATATTACACCATTGATCACATCACTGATGACATCATCCAAGCTACTGCTCCGCAAATAGTAACAATGTAGTACTGGAGACAAGTCTCATTCATTACAGTAAAAGTTATATGATGCACACTTAAGCTACCAGTGAAGTTTTAAGTGCACACAGTACTTCATTAAACCAATGTAGAGACTGAGAGCTAGTCAGAGTTACATGTGTATTTTTTTAATAGGTTGTTCCTTAATTCAAATGCCTGTTACTAAAAATATGTGAGAAAAACTTTAGCTTCACCTTACAGTACTTTACATCACCTGTGGATATCTGTGTATATGCCAATATTAAAAGTTGTCATGTAGTGCCATAGACAATTTCTATAAACACCAGTGATTTATAAAGTGCCAATATTTATTTCCAAAAGTTCAGTGATAATTCTGAGACATACATTGTTGTAACATGTAAGTTGTATGGATGACTCACTTACAGATGATTTAAATGGAAATATAATTGTAAGTATTGTTAAAATGGTGTATACCATTCTGCTCATTTCTAACCCTGGGCGTAGTTCGCGAAGTAGCGCTTCGCGAAGCTACGCAAAGTGAAGTTCGCACTACGCGAGCTTCGTGTAGCACTACGCGAACTGCGTAGTGCGTGTTCGCAATGATTACACAGTGCCGGATGCTTGTCCGCACTGTGCAATCGTTGAAAACGGCATCTTGCACAGTGCGAGCTGTCTTTTACTGCCGCTCGAGTAGATTTTTACTCGAGCGGCAGCTTTCTCAACGCGGACTGGTAGTTTCTCATCGCGAGCGGTCGCGAGCATACGCGACCACTCGCAATGAGAAACCTGACCTCCCCGCGTTGAGAATCTCGCCGGGAGGTTTATTTTCCACGCTCGCGATCGGCAACTTGTGTTGCTGATCGCGAACGAGGAAAAAGTCTTGCCGGGATGTCATTTTGCTTGCTCGCGGTCGCCAACTTGACGTTGAGGACCGCGAGCAAGCAAAAAATGACCGCTGCACTACGCTACGCTACGCTACGCGTGTTTGCACTGTGCTACGTGCAATTCGCGTTGTGCGAAGTAGCGCAAACTTCGCAAACTACGCGAGCGTAGCGTAGTTTTCCGCCCAGGCCTACTCATTTCAGGAATATCAGTAAAGTATTTTTGCAAACTTCAGAGGATTTTCCATATCAAGGGCCTGGTAGTGCATCACTTATAATTGACGAACCTATAGAAGTGAAGCCATTGACTTAAAATTATATGTCAGATGAGATATTTAATCCATTGAGTGCAGCCGTCAGCTACTTGCAGATAAACGCACCATGTCCCCAGTGCGGCTGATGGCCTACGTTTGAGACGGTTGAAAAGGAAGTTCCTTTGCTTTACCTGAGGTTTCCTTTTGAAATCTCCAGGGTAGGGGCAAAGTGGAATCTCTTCCACTTCAACCCCCACCCATTTGCATGCCCTCAAGGCATACTGATGTCACAAATCCCAACGCAGGAGTTGGAGCAGCAGGTCAGTACAATGCTCCCTTGTCTGGCGGGGTTTTCAGGGCACAGGATGCCTCCCCACATCTGAGGGAAGCATCATTGAAAAGATGGCAATCTTCTCTTTCCAGCGATGCCTTTCTCAATCACATTTCTGCTCATGAATTGTGGACGCGCCACAATCAACATGCAGGAATAACAGGGGTTTTAATGTTTTGGGAAGTCAGCCCCCCAGTGCAAAGGTCAACTCCTTGTATGCATATTTTACTTTGGAACAGGTTTCTTTTCACCTGGAAGAGGAGATCATATCCCCATGGTAAAACATGTAATGCTCAAGATTGTGTGGGGGTTGGCCCTCTCGGCATTTGGGCCGACTTCACAGTGACACATTATTTTGACCATGGAGATGTTTGCTTTTCTCTGGGGGATTGTTCCCCAGAGGAAACAAATCTCCATGGCCAAAATAGTGAAAGTGACCATGTGTAGTGTAATTGGTGTTCATGTAAAGCGCACCCATGCCTTTGGGTCAAGTTTGCAGTACATAAAACTGATCGCGCCTTCCAGGGAAAACAACATCTCCATGGCCAAAACAATGACAGTGAGCTTGTGTAATGTAAGTGGTTCTCATGTAAGGAGTACCAATACCTTTGGGACCACATAAAACTGCAAAAAAAAGCACAATAGTGTATGGGGGTCAGCCCTTCTGACATACAAGCAGACTTGCTCTCCATGCCACTGGAATCAAGCTATCCTGGCTGAAGAGGGGTGAAACCCCGAAACCGGTCCTAGGATGCTTGTTTCCAGTCCAGGGAGGACCTGGCTTGGCAGTTTGGGCTGGACTGTTCCCATGAGGCACAGGGTCAAGACTGATTTGCATATGGCTGGGTTCAAACTGGAATGGCATGGTGAGCAAAAAAACGATGGATTTAGGCCCAGATCTCTGTACTGGGGTGAATGTATGACATTGTTCTGCATTCTGTCCATCAACTGTTGTTTTTGCATTTGTCACCCCGAGTGGGACGGGTATGCCCAGACGTGGGTCCCGTGCTCTCCATGCCACTGGAATCAAGCTATCCTGGCTGAAGAGGGGTGAAACCCCGAAACCGGTCCTAGGATGCTTGTTTCCAGTCCAGGGAGGACCTGGCTTGGCAGTTTGGGCTGGACTGTTCCCATGAGGCACAGGGTCAAGACTGATTTGCATATGGCTGGGTTCAAACTGGAATGGCATGGTGAGCAAAAAAACGATGGATTTAGGCCCAGATCTCTGTACTGGGGTGAATGTATGACATTGTTCTGCATTCTGTCCATCAACTGTTGTTTTTGCATACAAGCAGACTCCCCTGGGAGCATATTTATGAACATCTACGTTTTCCTTTAGAGGGTGCAACTGCGGCCCAGGAGAAAAAATGGCCATACTCCACAGGACCATGAGGGCACATTTTTAGTGGTTATTTGCCTGATATTACCACAAATATTGCTTGTAAGCAAGCATAAATGTGTGCAGTCTTCTGTACTATGCCAAACACCTATGCCAATTGTCTTTTCCAAATCAAAACTGCCCCAGTGTTGAAATGTGGGTTACACTTTAGGTGAGGCCTTTGATTTCACTAAAATAAATAAGGGCCAAGCTTACAAAGATGTTGTATTATGTTTGCGTCATTTGTTTAAAAAAAAAAGTAACTTTTGTGCTCCTTTGCATTAGGGAGGCATTTCATGGGTAGTGAATGGGCGTTCCCATACATCTACCTTGATTTTTTATGCAAATCCATATCTACAAAGACTTGTGGGCATGGACTTGCACCAAAATCAGTCTCCTGCCTGAGGATGGTTTAACAAGCAGAAATATCCTTGTTATTTCCTGTTTGCACGTGTGCTGAGTTCCGCAGCACATATAAATAAAGGAAAGTGTCTCAAAGGGTAGTTTCTATGCAGGAAAGGGCCCCTTCCTGCACTGTAACAAAACGCAGACACAATGGATGTCTGTATTGATGCAAGGCAGCACTCAGTGCACCAGCGCATGGGGAGTACAGAAATGCACCATTTCTTGGACGATATGGCACAGGCCTGCTCTACCCAGGTAAAGCAGTGAGGTGCAGCAACTTTGCTCACTGTGTTGCACCATTTGTCTCTTGAAGTATGTTGTGGTATTGTGTATGTGGCAAGGTGAAATAATATTTTTTAGTTTTTTTAGCTCAGGTAACTATAACTGCTGAATTTCACTGATTTTGTATGAGTGAAATCTGAGCCTAACTATAACCTTTGTTTTTTTTCAGTGAATTTCTAAGGGTGTTTTTAATTCTATTTCTGAACTATAACTAACATCCCTGTAACCTTTGGATTTTTCAGTGAATTTCCACGTTATCTAACGTTTTAATCCTAACTGTAACCGGTCACCTATGAGAGTGGGTGTGCGAGTGGATGTGTAGATCTGTGATTGGCTCTGTGAGTGCCTTTGTGGGCTGTGAGTGCCTGTGTGAGTCTCTGAGTGAGTGTGTGAGTGAGTGTATGGGTCTGTGAGTGTCTGTGTGGCTCTTTGAGTGGATGTGTGAGTGCCTCTATATGCCTGTGAGTGAGTGTGTGAGTGGTGCTATGCATTTTGGCATTTGCATACTTAGGGTATTTACAAGGGAGAACCGGCGTGAGGGATCGGACACGTATGGTTCTTTGGAGTAAGTGTGACTACAAGACCACGGTCCCACAAAGGTCTCGGGTTTAGAGAAATTCTTGTAAACTCTTAAAATGTATCCCTCTCGGAAATTTCCCAGAGTAGATGACAATTGGGCACTGTCCGGCGTGATCAAGTAAGGTAAACACCCAAATAGGGGTGAAGACCAGATAACGAGGGACCAACACCCTGACGAATGCCATAGCGACCCGGTTGGGCGTGGATAATTGGCAAAAACATGTTGGTATCTGCAGTAGGGATATAGGGGCCTTTACCTCCCCAGAACATCCCAATCTTTGAGTTTTAATCCTACCAAGGGGTTACAGGAATAAAGAGAGATGATGTTTTCATCTTAGGTAGTTTTAACTGTATGTGTCTGCACTTTTTGGTCCCTTTTGAAGGGAATACACTTTCCTTCTCCATTTTGTAATTTCTTTTGTGGTTATTGTCTGTTTCTTTACACTTACTGTACCCTCACCACTAATCTTCATACATCCTAAAAAAATCTGCGCTCCATCCAGTGTGTTGGTCTGCACCTGGATGTCAGATGCGGCCCTATGATGAAGCATGACACTGCAAAGTGTGTGAGGGCAGTATTAAGAAATTTGTTGTCTTCCCTTTTCTGTGTTGTCCCCTTGTAATCTCTTTGTAGTGTTGGCAGTTAGGAGGTGTTGTTCAGTGTACCCCCTTCACTTTTTGTTTTTAGACCAAGTAGTCTTATTTATTTTGCACTTCTCTGTTGAGTGAGTTTTCTTTTATTTACAAGGGAGAACCATAAACTCTGCTCTCACCAGGAGACAACAAGAAAAAAAACCACTCATCACAGTCAGTACACATCAGGTTGTGCTCCAATAGATCAGCAATTAGTTCACCTCCATTAGGATGTCAAGTAAGTTTTTTCAACGTGGAATACGAGAGGAAACACACTTTCTTTGCCTTGGCCAAGCCCAAGAAGTTAGGATCTTTTGTGCTTCACTGAAGTGGAGCTTCAACCGATGCACCTGCTATGTTTATATCTGTAACTGCTTTCTTTTGAAGTTTAATTTCTGCAAAATCAGGGCCAGAATTGAAGCTCATTTCTCCCGAGAAGAATCTCAAGTTTTGCCAAAAACATCTACGCAACTGGAGTACTTTCGTTTGGATAATTAGCAAGTGCTACCTCATTGGGTAAATGTATGTGCATATTCTACACTACAGCAGTGTAAAGGACAAAGAAGAATGCCTGTAATTTCGGCAATGTGATCGTTTCTCGAGCATCTTCATTCACAAATTTGTGATAATGTGAATCCTCAGCATGAGAAGACGGGACTACAAAGAGGTGAATCTCCACCAAACAGGGATACTTCCCCTTAACTAAATGAAGTAAGTGCTCCTTTGTTTGGTGGAGATATCCTCTTATTCCTCTGCATCAATAACACATCACAAAAATTGTCTGGAAAAGAGCTTGAGGGCCTTTCGTTAAGCTGTCCAGCAACGTGGGAAAAGGTAGGAAGACCTTTGTATTCAATTAAGGAAAATGGACGGAGCTTGGAGATGATTTTGAGCATTGTCGTACTGAGGGTAATTAAAAGGGAGAATCATGGACTTTGCTCTCACCAGGAAATGATGAGAAAGAAATCACTTGTCACTGTCACCCCAGATCAGGTTGCGCTCCAATGGATCAATGATGAAGTCACCTTCATTAAGGATTTCACATTGTTTTTCAATGTGGAATGCAAGAGGAAACACACTTGCTTTGCCTTCCCCAAGCCCAAGATGTCAGGATCCTTTTTTTTTTACACAAGGGGAGAGGGGCCACGCAGCCCACATCCCCGGGCCAACTCCAGCCCTGGGAACCCCAATCCCTGGGGCCCTGTTGAAATTTAGTGGTGGAGGAGGGCATAGGGTCCCCTCCCCAGGCCAATTGTGGTCCTGGGGACCCCACCCCCCTGGTGCCTGGCTGAAATTCAATGGGGGTGGGGGCTGCATGATTCCCCTCCCTGGGCCAATTTCGGCCCCAGGGGCCCATCCACCAGAGCCAGGCAACGTCTCCCTGGGTGCCCTGGACCCACCCAGGGGACCCAGTATACAATGCATGTTGGGGATCGCAGGGGGGCCTCAAGGCCCTGTGGTTCAAGCTGGCTCCCCACCTCCTTAGAGAGCCAGCATTGCTCCTGCATACAGGGAGCTGCTAAACATGCAGCTCCCTGTGTGCACGAGCAATCGATCCATCTGTTTCCCTGCCCCCATGACAGTGGGCAGAGAAATAGATAAAAACTTTGCTTCCAGCAAGCGGGAGCATTTTGACAGCTCCCATTTGCTAGAAGCTGAGTGTTGGTTTTTGCTTGGTGGGACCTGTCACAGCTCCCGTAAAGCAAGAGCAAACAGCTCTCTCCTAAAGGTGGGCACCTCAGGAGATAGCAGGAGCCAACCCTAGGGGGGGTGGCGGTCCCCAGGGCGATATATGGTTCACGTGGCCCCCCTCCTTTGTTCTGCATGGGCTGGCCCCGGGGAGGTGGTGGTCCACGGGCCATGAATGTCCTGGGAAGGGGGGCACCCACCTTCTTTTTAAAAAGTAATTGTCCCCAAGGAGGTGGTGGTCCCTAGGGCCAGTGGTCTGCAGACCCCCTCTTTAATGTTTATTTTAGCTCTGGGGAAATGGTGGACCCCACCACTTGGTTGAGGAGGGTGTAGGGCACCCTCCCCGGGCCAACTGCGGCATTGGTGACCCCATCACCTAGTGTCTGGCTGAAATTTAATGGAGGTGGGGGCCACATGGTACCCCTCCCTGGGTCGATTTTTTTCACCAGTGGCTCCATCCCCAGGGCCCTGCCACATCTCCCTGGTTGCCCTGGCCCCACCCAGGGCACCAAGTATTCATGTTGAGGATCGCAGAGTGAGCCTCAAGGCCCCTGTGGTCCAAGCTGGCTCCCACCTCCTGCGAGAGCCGGCATTGCTCCAGCATATAATTGTGCCCAGAGAGGTGGTAGTCCCTAGGGCCAGTGGGGCTCCATGCGGCCCACTTAGTTTTGGCATTAGCCCCGGGGAGGTGGTGGTTCCCAGGGCATTATAAAGTCCTTGGATGGGGGCACTGTGCCCCCCTCTATTTTTTTAAAGTTAACCTTGCATGACCCCGGGACCTGGCCCGTAATTCGGCTACAATTATAACAAGTGTGGGAGACCGGCTTGTTTTTTTTTTTTAAATTCACAGCGATATTCGTGAATTGTGCCATGAATTAAAAAGAATGCTTTTTTGCCCTGGTGGAGTCCCTGTGGGACCCCAAGACCAAGGCTAGGGAATTAGGGTATTCGAACCCTACCCCCTCTTCTTTTTATTTGTGTTTTGTTTTGGGACTCGACTAAAGCAGAGTTCCAAAATGGCTGCCAACACTTCCTGGTGTTGGCAGCCAATCAGAGCTCTGGAGATCTCTGTACAAGCTTGTCATTATTCACAGAGGCTTCCCGACCCTTAATATACAAATTTGGATTTCCTTTATATCTTGAAAACTACTGAACGGATTTACACCAAATAACAAAAAGCGTGCTTTCTAAACCAAAAGCTACCTTTTTGCTAAATATGGTGTAATTTTGTCCAGCTGTTCGGGCTGTAGGCGTTTCTAAAATCTCAATGGAAATTAACTTGAGAAACACACTTTTTTGACCCCTCCCTTTTTCTCGGCCCGTGCTTCACAGATCACCCAAAAAAGTTCCATGCACAACAAAACCCAGCTAGACACTTTTTTGGGAAAATTTCGTGAAGATTCGTCCAACTGTGCCAAAGATATGGGCAAGTAAAAAAAAAACACATATCCTATGGAAACATGGTCCTAACTGTAACTACCTACTAGCGACCACCAGTAAGTGAGATATATATATATATATATATATATATATATATATATATATATATATATATATATATATATATATATATATACATATATATATATATATATATATGTATTTATCTCACTTACTGGTGGTCGCTAGTAGGTAGTTACAGTTAGGACCATGTTTCCATAGGATAAGTGTTTTTTTTACTTGCCCATATCTTTGGCACAGTTTGACGAATCTTCAGTGTCAATTTCCTTAAATTGTGCTCTGCATTTAAAATTTGATTTATAATAATACATGTTGTTGCATAAAACACATCTTAAATATTAACACATTATCCCCAACCAAAACATACATTTTTTAAAAGACAGATATATATGCAGCCTTAGGCAAACAATGAATGCTAAACAGATGAGGGTTAAATACTCTAAATGTTTTTAAACAGTGCAAAAATCAATTAATAAATCATGCAATAGAAAACATACATAACGAGTATTATGGTGCTACGTTGGCATCTCAGGGTTCAGGAGACATCTATAAATGACTCAGCCTTAAGCCTCGAGGTTTGTAAATGTCACCAGAATCCCTCAAGGGCAATATAGCCCCACCTTCATGAATTGCCCCTCTCTCTCTCTCTCTCTCACTCTCTCTCTCTATATATATATATACATATACATATACATATATATATATATATATATATATATATATATATATATATATTCACTATTCACTGAGAAAACCACAGGTTTCAGGGACGTTATAGTTAGTTGGACATTTCACTCGTATAAAACCAGAGAAATTCAGCTGTTATAGTTAGTTGAACTAACTATAACTCGCGCCCCCGCAATGCACTGCTGATGACGTCACATATTACATCATTCATGACATGGTCAGTGACATCACTGATAACATCTCAAATGACATCACTGATGACATCATCCAGTGACTGTGTGTTTCTGTAAAGTTTAAATATGTTTTCTATATATATATGCCAAGGTGTATTGAAGAATGAGTGGGTATATAAGTCTCTGAATGGATGATTTAGTAGGTGCGTGACTGACTGTATAAGTGAGTGATTAAACGTGTCTTACTGAATGCATGTGTTAGTGACTAAACTGTGTGAATGTCTGTATCGGTCTGTCAGTTGGTGTGTAAGCGGCTGCATGGGTTGCTGAGTAGCTACATGAGTGTCTATGTGGGTTATTGATTGGTTGTCTGAGTATCTGTATGGGTGCCTGAGTGTCTGTGTGGGTGGGTGGGGAGTGTGTGACTCTGTGCATAGATGTGTGAATGGGTGATTCACTGGGTGTATGGGTTCAAGAGTATAACTGTGAAGGGCTATACGGGTGGGTGAGTGTGTGTATGGGTGTGTTGTTTAGTTAATGGATGTCTCAGTGGTACATGTGCGAGTAACTACATATGTGAAAGGCAGTATATGTGAGTGCTGGAGAATATAAATGACTATATGTGAGAGTGAGTGATTGTGAGAGTGGCTGTATGGAATAGTGTGTGCTTGTATCAGTGATTGTATAAGAGAGTAAGTATGTGTTAGTATCTGTATGAATAAGTGAGGTGGTGTGTGTATAACTGTATAGGTGAGTAAATGGGAGTGTGATTGATTCTTTGCATGACTGACTAGGTGTGTGAGTAACTCTATGGATGAGTGGCAGTGTGTGAGTGTCTGTATAGGTATATGAGTGCATATGATAGTGCTGTATTGATGAGTGACTGCATGTATGAGTGACTGTATGGGTGAATGAGTGGATGTGTGTGTAGACCTAGGAATCAGTGAGTGGGTATGTAGTAACTGGTATTGGTGTGTCTATGCTTTCGAAAATGGTAGTCTGTATTTTAGAGTGGGTGTACCAAGGGTTATATATATTTGGGTGTGAGGAGGTGCATCAGATTATCACGTGGATGATGTCATCAGTGATGTCATCAGTGATGTCATTTGAGATGTCATCAGTGATGTCACTGACCATGTCATGAATGATGTAATATGTGATGTCATCAGCAGTGCATTGCGGGGCGCGAGTTATAGTTAGCTCAACTAACTATAACGGCCGAATTTTTCTGGTTTTGTATGAGTGAAATATCCAACTAACTATAACATCCCTGAAACCTGTCGTTTTTTCAGTGAATTTCTAAGGTTTTTTAAATGCTAATTTCTAACTATAACGTCCCTGAAACCTATGGTTTTTTCAGTGAATTTCAAAGGTTTTTTAAATGATAAAAATGATAATTTCTAACTCTAACATCCCTGAAACCTATGGTTTTTTCAGTGAATTTCAAAGAATTTTTAATTGCTAATTTCTAACTATAAAGTCCCTAAAGCCTATGGTTTTTTCAGCAAATTTCTAAGGTTTTTTAAATGAAACTTTCAAACTATAACGTCCCTGAAACCTGTAGTTTTTTCAGTGAATTTCTAAGGTTTTTTAAATGCTAATTTCTAACTATGCCTACAGAGGTAGGACATGTGCAGAAAGAGGAAGAAAGGCGCAAGAGAAATGCAGAAAGAGGCAACAGAAGTCCAGAAAGAGGAAGAAAGGTGCAGAAAGAAGCAAGAGATATGCAGAAAGAACCAACAAAGGTGCAGAAAGAGGCCTTGTTGCAAAGTCATCCTGTGCCCTGGGCACCCCCCAAATTTTTGCTGACTGGTACTGGTGGTAACTGACTCTGACTTACCCTGAGCTCTGCTTAACCAGGCCCGGAGCCAGTGCTATGCTGGAAGACACTTAGAATACAGTGAAAACACCGACATACACTAGGGTACACTATGGGTTGGGGTACCCCTGTGATTGGCACGACCTCCCCTGTAAGGCCATAGTACATAATAGGGCAGGGGGATTAAAACTACCTCTAACTCCCTAGCATATAATAGGGCATGGCAGTTTAGAGGCCAGTAGCCCTTTTCTGCACTTGCATGTGTGCACTGCTGAGCCTGAGGTCAGTTTAAAAGTAGCCCTGTGTGTGCAGAAAGAGGCAAGAGAGGTGCAGAAAGAGGCAAGAGAGGTGCAGAAAGAAGCAGGAGAGGTGCAGAAAGAAGCAAGAGAAGTACAGAAAGAAGCAACAGAGGTGCAGAAAGAGGGAAGAGGGGTGCAGAAAGAGGCTAGAGAAGTGCAGAAAGAAGCAACAGAGGTGCAGAAAGAGGCAGAAGAGGTGCAGAAAGAGGGAACAGGGGTGCAGAAAGAGAGAAGAGGGGTGCCGAAAGAGGCAAGAGGAGTGCAGAAATTTGCAAGAGAGGTGCATATAGAAGCAAGAGCAGTGCAGTAAGAAACAGCTGAGGTGCAGAAAGAGGCAAGAGGGGTACAGAAAGAGGCAAAAGAAGAACAGAAACAAGCAAAAGAGATGCAGAAAGAGGCTAGAGGGGTGAAGAAAGAGGCAAGAGAGGTGCACAAAGAGGAAAGAAGGTTGCAGAAAGAGGCAAGTGGGATGCAGAAAGAAGCAGGAGAGGTGTAGAAAGAAGCAAGAGAACTGCAGAAAGAAACAACAGAGGTGCATAAAGAGGCAAGTGAGGTGCAGAAGGAGGCAAGAGAACTGCAGAAAGAGGCAAGAGAGTTGCAGAAACAGGCAAGAGAGGTGCAGGAATAGGGAAGAGGGGTGCAGAAAAAAGCAAGAGGGATGCAGAAATTTGGAACAGAGGTGCAGAAAGAAGCAAGAGCAGTGCAGAAAGAACCAACAGAGGTGCAGAAATAGGCAAGAGGGATACAGAAAGAGGCAAGTGAAGTGCAGAACGAAGCAAAAGAGATGCAGAAAGAACCAACAGAGGTGCAAAAAGAGGCAAGAGGGGTGCAGAAAGGGTTAGGAGAGGAGCACAAAGAGGTAAGAGGGGTACAGAAAGAGGCAGGAGGGGTGCAGAAAGAAGGAAGAGAACTGCAGAAAGAAGCAACAGAGGTGCTGAAAGAGGCACAAAGGGTACAGAAAGAGACAAGAGAGGTGCAGAAAGAAGTAACAGAGGTATAGAAAGAGGCAAGAGTGGTGCGGAAAGAGGGAAGAGAAGTGTAGAAAGCGGCAAGAGAGTTGCACAAAGAGGGAAGAGGGGTGCAGAAACAGGCAAAAGGGTTGCAGAAAGAAGCAAGTGAGGTGCAGAAAGAGGCAAGAGAGGTGCAGAAAGAGGCAAGAGAGGTGAAGAAACAGGCAAGAGAAGTGTTGAAAGAGGCAAGAGAAGTGCAGAAGGAGGCAAGAGAACTGCAGAAAGAGGCAAGAAAGATGCAGAAAGAGGCAAGTGAGGTGCAGAAGGAGGCAAGAGAACTGCAGAAAGAGGCAAGAGAGTTGCATAAACAGGCAAAAGGGGTGCACAAGGAGGGAACAGGTAGACAGACTGACGCAAGAGAGGTGCAGAAAGAGGGAAGAGGGTTGCAGAAAGAGGGAAGAGGGATGCAGAAAGATGCAACAGAGGTGCAGAAAGAGGCAAGAGGGGTGCAGAAAGAGGCAAGAGAAGTGCAGAAAGAAACAACAGAGGTGCAGAAAGAGGCAAGAGAAGTGTAGAAAGAGGCAAGAGAGGTGCAGAAACAGGCAGGAGAGGTGCAGAAAGAGGCAAGAGGTGTACAGGAAGAAGCAAGTGAGGTGCAGAAAGAGGCAACAGAGATGCAGAAAGAGGCAAGAGAGGTGCAGAAAGAGGCAAGAGAGGTACAGAAAGTGGAAGAGATGAGCAGAAAGAGGCAAAAGAAGTGCAGAAAAAAAAGAAAGTTGCAGAAAGAAGCAACAGAAATGCAGAAAGTGGCAAGAGAGGCGCAGAAAGAAGCCAGAGTGGTTTGCACACCATTAGTACCAATTTAACACCCACATTTAGCAATAAGTAACAGGTGACCATTCTAGGTTTGCAAAGGGCCTTCCACCACGCTGTAACACTTGTCGCTGCATTTGTGGTAACGTTTGAGCCTTTTGAGCTAGAAACAAGGCTATTTTTGTTCAAATCTGCAGATTAGGCAGCAGATGATGGATTATGTGGCTATTGTGGAAAATGTATAACTGTGTGAAAGTCGGTGCAGCCAAACAGTCGCTAAATTCCAGGGGCCCTGCTCATACCTCTGACTAGGTCCAGAAGTGCTCCTTCTTTTTTTTGTCTCATTGAGTTCATAATTTAGCTTCTATGGAAACGAGGAAGACTAAACCTGAGGTTACCACTCCACAACACAGACTACCATACAACATAATTACTCTCCATAACACATAATCCCACTCTACATAATTCCTATACACTAAATACCACATACTTTCTATCCACATAATTTCACTGCACAACATACCACATAATTCCACTACAAACAAAGTACATCCACTCCAGTCCAAAAACATTAGTTTAAAACTTTTAGATTTACAACACCAATAGCTCTAACTCTTGCAAATGCGAGACCTATTACATTACAAATGCTTCTTTAACTGGTAGTCACGTTTGCAGAGTGGAGGAGAAAGGGGGCTTGGCCTCCAACCAGCGCTCAGGAATTCCATTGTGTAGGACTTACAGGAGGTACCAGGAGGGCTTCTTGGCCCCAAAGTCCCTCAGGAGTAAAGTGGACTTCATCCCCCAACCAGTACTGTGCCAGGAGGCGCGTTTGCAGAGTGGTGGGAAAAGAGGGGGCGTTGCCTCCGAAGACCTATTAGCAATCCTAATGTGTGGGACTTAGTGGAGGTAACAGGAGAGGTAGTTGGCCCCCAAGGACAACCTTGGGGGCCAACTACCCCTCCTATTACCTCCAGTATGTCCCACAGAGCAGCATTGCTAAGTTCCCATAGCAGGCCCTGCCCCCTTTCCCCACCACTCTGAAAACGTGCTCCCTGGCGCGCTCTTGCATGGGGATTAAAGTCCACTTCACTGCTGGGGGTCCTTAGGGGCCAATTAGCCTTCCTGTTACCTCCAGTAAGCCCCACACAGTGGGATTGTTGAGAGGTGAACACAGGCCATGACCCCTTTGCCCACCACTCTGCAAACGCGCCTCCTGGTGTGCTCTTGGTTGGGTGGTGAAGTTCCCTTGCCTCCTGAGGGTCCCTGGGGGCCAACTAGCCCTCCTGTTACCTCCAGTAAGCCCCACACAGCTGTATTGCTGAGAGTGGTCAGAGACCACACCCCCTTTTTACACCACTCTGCAAACGTGCCGCATGGCGCACTGCTGCTTGTGGATGAAGTCCACTACAGTCCTGAGGTCCTCAGGACACAAGGGGACCTCATCACCCCACCAGCAGTGCGCCAAGAGGCGCGTTTGCAGAGTGGTGTAAAAAGGGGCATGGCCTCCTACCACTTCTCAGCAATCCACCTGTGTGGGGCCTACTGGAGGTTCTTGGTGGCCTAGTTGGCCCCCAGGGACCCTCACTAGCAACGGGGACTTAATCCCCCAATGCAGAGCGTGCCAGAAGGCGCGTTTGCAGAGTCGTGCAGGGAGGAGGGCGGGGTCTCCGGCGAGTTGCCGTTTAAAAAAAATATATATATTATTTTGTGGGAGGGGGGCCGCATGGCCCCGCTTCCCTGGGCCACTTTTGACCCCAGGGACCCCATTCCCCGGGCAAAACCAGCCTTTTTTATTTTGGAAGGGGCCCACGTGGCCCCACTCCTGAGGCCTATTTGGGCCCTGAAGACCCCATCCCCCAGGGCCCGTCCTTCTTTTTTTTCTTTTTAAATAAATTAAAAAAGGGAGGGGGGGCGCGCAGCCCCCCCCTCCTGCGCCATTTTCGACCCCGTGGACCCCATCCCGGGGCTTGGCCATTCTTTTTAAAAAAAAATAAACTGAGGGGGGCCCCATCCCCCGGGGCCAGCCCTCATGTTGGGGACCAAGGGGGGAGCCCCAATGCCCCCACAGTCCCAGCCAGCTCCCCGCCTACTGCAGGAGCCGGCATTGCTTTTGGGCAAGGGGAGCTGCTGACATGCAGCTCCCCTTGCCCAAAAGCAATTCTGCTTTGCCTCTTGGAAGCGAGAGCAGGTTATCTGCTCTCGCTTCCAAGAAGCAAAGCAGTGTTTGCTATAGCAAATGGCAATGTCCCGGGGGTGGGCACCCCGGGACATTGCAGGAGCCGGCCCTCAGGGGGTGGCGGTCCCCAGGGCCATCTAGGGCTCCAGGAGGGGGGCCGCCTGCCCAAAATAATTTAACACCCCGGGGAGGAGGTGGTACCCGGGGCTTGGGGGGCCTGCGAGGCCCCCGCCCTAAAATGTAAATGCCCCGGGGAGGCTGTGGTCCCCGGGGCAGCAAGGGGGGGCAGGAGCACCCCCATGCACTTTTTTAAGAAAGCCCCGGGGAGGTGGCAGTCCCCGGGGCTGCGGGGGGGCCACGTGCCCCCACATATAATTAACTAAGCCCCGGGGAGATGGTGGTCCACTGAGCTGTGGGGGCCCCCGCTAATTAATTGGACATTGCCCCCGGGACCTGGCCCACCCAGGGGCTTAAGAAAAACAAAGCACGGGGGGCAGGAGCCCCCCACACATTTTTTTAAAAAAGCCCCGGGAGGTGGCAGTCCCCAGGGCTGCGGGGGGGCCGCGTGCCCCCCGCATATGAATAACTAAGCCCCAGGGAGATGGCGGTCCACGGGGCTGCGGGGGCCCCCGCGGGCCCCCACTAATTAACTGGACATTGCCCCCGGGACCTGACCCACCCAGAAGCTTAAGGAAAACGACGCGCAGATGGCCGTGTCTCCAGCAGTTTGTATAACTGCCGATCCTCGTTGACGGCAGTACCCAGATTACGTTGTGGCGGTGCAGTTGCCCTTTCAAAATACTTCGCTCCACATTCCACCTTGGGCTTTATTTGCACTCTTAGAGACGGGTGCATTCGTGGAGACACGGTCATCTGACCGACTCCTGTGGCGGGAACTATGTAGCGTTGTGGTTCGACGAGGGGCTGTTGGAAGTAAGTCATTCAAGCAGCACCAAGCACGAGGAATATGCACTTTATTTTTAACGCGAACTGTGAGAACTGCTTGTATAAAAACCATCTTAGGGGAGGTGTATTGCGAACACCTGTTGAGAATGTGCCCATATAGAGGCAAGACTGTGTATGTACAAAGCAATATAATAATGAAGATATCTATCATTCTCCAGGTATCACCATTCGGCCCCAAGTATAGTACAACTGCACTAAGATGGCCGCAAAATGGCATCAGCCTGAGATCTGAGCAGTCCCCTTTCACCTGCAATGACTATTCATCCAATGAGATTACATCATGTGCTTTAAAGACTGATACATCGGCGCTGTCTTGTCTGAATGCAAGCTGGAAGAAGGCTCACGCTGAAACGCGTCCTTGCGAATTAAATTTGAAACTGACTCCGAGAGTGCATCGTGTTTCCTTTGGGATTTGAGCGGCAATTTTAAACATGGACCCACCTCCATGTAGCGAGTGCACCCATCTCTAAGAGTGCAAATAAAGCCCAAGGTGGAATGTGGAGCGAAGTATTTTGAAAGGGCAACTGCACCGCCACAACGTAATCTAGGTACTGCCGTCGACGAGGATCGGCAGTTATACAAACTGCTGGAGACACGGCCATCTGACCGACTCCTGCGTCGGGAACAATGTAGCGTTGTGGTTTGACGAGGGGCTGTTGGAAGTAAGTCATTCAAGCAGCACCAAGCGCGAGGAATATGCAGTTTATTTTTAACGTGAACTGTGAGTACTGCTTGTATAAAGACCATCTTAGGGGAGGCGGATTGCGAACACCTGTTGAGAATGTGCCCATATAGAGGCGAGACTATGTATGTACAAAGCAATATAATAATGAAGATATCTTTCATTCTCCAGGTATCACCATTCGGCCCCAAGTATAGTACAACTGCACTAAGATGGCCGCGAAATGGCATCAGTCTGAGATCTGAGCAGTTCCCTTTCACCTGCAATGACTATTCATCCAATGAGATTACATCATGTGCTTTAAAGACTGATACATCAGCGCTGTCTTGTCTGAATGCAAGCTGGAAGAAGGCTCACACCGAAACGCGTCCTTGCGAATTAAATTTGAAACTGACCCCGAGAGTGCATCGTGTTTCCTTTGGGATTTGAGCGGCAATTTTAAACATGGACCCACCTCCATGTAGCGAGTGCACCCGTCTCTAAGAGTGCAAATAAAGCCCAAGGTGGAATGTGGAGCGAAGTATTTTGAAAGGGCAACTGTACCGCCACAACGTAATCTAGGTACTGCCGTCGACGAGGATCAGCAGTTATACAAACTGCTGGAGACACAGCCATCTGACTGACTCCTGCGGCGGGAACAATGTAGCGTTGTGGTTCGACGAGGGGCTGTTGGAAGTAAGTCATTCAAGCAGCACCAAGCACGAGGAATATGCACTTTATTTTTAACGTGAACTGTGAGTACTGCTTGTATAAAGACCATCTTAGGGGAGGCGGATTGCGAACACCTGTTGAGAATGTGCCCATATAGAGGCGAGACTGTGTATGTACAAAGCAATATAATAATGAATATATCTATCATTCTCCAGGTATCACCATTTGGCCCCAAGTATAGTACAACTGCACTAAGATGGCCGCAAAATGGCATCAGTCTGAGATCTGAGCAATCCCCTTTCACCTGCAATGACTATTCATCCAATGAGATTACATCATGTGCTTTAAAGACTGATACATCGGCGCTGTCTTGTCTGAATGCAAGCTGGAAGAAGGCTCACGCCAAAACACGTCCTTGCAAATTAAATTTGAACTGACCCCAAGAGTGCATCGTGTTTCCTTTGGGATTTGAGCGGCAATATATACATATATATATATTCACTGAGATGTCATCAGTGATGTCACTGACCATGTCATGAATGATGTAATATGTGATGTCATCAGCAGTGCATTGCGGGGGCGCGAGTTATAATTAGCTCAACTAACTATAACGGCCCAATTTCTCTGATTTTGTACGAGTAAAATGTCCAACTAACTGTAACGTCCCTGAAACGTGTTTTTTTCAGTGAATTTCTAAGGTTTTTTAAATGCTAATTTCTAACTATGACGTGCCTGAAACCTATGTTTTTTTCAGTGAATTTCAAAGGTTTTTAAATGCTAATTTCTAACTATAACGTCCCTGAAACCTATGGTTTTTTTCAGTGAATTTCTAAGGTTTTTTAAATGCTAACTTCTAACTCTGCCAACAGAGGTAGACATGTGCAGAAAGATGAAGAAAGGCGCAGAAAGAAACAAGAGAAATGCACAAAGAGGCAACAGAAGTCCAGAAAGACAAAGAAAGGTGCAGAAAGAAGCAAAAGATATGCAGAAAGAACCAACAGAGGTGCAGAAAGAAGCCTTGTTGCAAAGTCATCCTGTGCCCCCAACATTTTGCTGACAGGTACTGGTGGTAACTGACGCTGACTAACCAGGCCTAGAGCCAGTGCTATGCTAAAAGACACTTAGAATACAGTGAAAACACCTACATACACTAGGGTACACTATGGGTTGGTTGGATTGGCATGACCTCCCCTGTAAGGCCCTAGTTCATAATAGGGCAGGGGGATTAAAACTACGTCTAGGTCAGAGGTGCAGAAACATGCTTCTTTAACTAGTAGTCGCGTTTGCAGAGTGGTAGAGAAAGTGTGCTGGGCCTCCGACCAGCACTCAGGAATTCCGGTGTGTAGGACTTACAGGAGGTACCAGGAGGGCTTCTTGGCCCCCAAAGTCCCTCAGGAGTAAAGTGGACTTCATCCCCCATCCTGTAGTCTGCCAGGAGGCGCATTTGCAGAGTGGTGGAGAAAGGGGGCATGGCCTCCGGAAACGTCTTAGCAATCCTACTGTGTGGGACTTACTGGAGGTAACAAGAAGGGTAGTTGGCCCCCAAGGACATCCTTGGGTGCCAACTACCCCTCCTATTACCTCCAGTAAGTACCACACAGCAGGATTGCTAAGTTCTCATAACAGCCCACGCCCCCTTTGCCCACCACTCTGCAAACGCGCTCCCTGGCGCACTTTTGGATGGGGATTGAAGTCTCCTTCCCTGCTGGGGGTCCTTAGGGACCAACTAGCCTACCTCTTACTCCAGTAAGCCCCACACAGTGGGATTGCTGAGAGGTGGACAGAGGCCACGCCCCCTTTATCCACCACTCTGCAAACACGCCTCCTGGCGCGCTCTTGGTTGGGGGATGAAGACCCCTTTCCTTATGAGGGTCCCTGGGGGCCAACTAGCCCATCAGGTCCCTCCAGTAAGCCCCACTCAGCTGGATTGCTGAGAGTGGTCCGAGGCCACGCCCCCTTTTTACACCACTCTGCAAACGCGGCTCCTGGTGCACTTCTGCTTGGGGGATGAAGTCTACTTATGTCCTGAGGTCCTCAGGAAACAAGAGGACCTCATTGCCCCACCAGCAGTGCGCCAAGTGGCGCGTTTGCAGAGTGGTGTAAAAAGGGGCATGGCCTCGGACCACCTCTCTGCAAACCAGTTGTGTGGCTCTTACTGGAGGTACCTGGTGGGCTAGTTGGCCCCCAGGGACCCTCAGTATTCAAGGGGACTTAATTCCCCAACTTAGAACGCTCCAGGGGGTGCGTTTGCAGAGTGGTGCAGGGAGGTGGCGGGGCCTCCGGCGAGATGCTGGCTTTTTTTTTTTTTATATCTTTTTAGAATGGGGACTGTGTGCCCCCCTTCTTTCAATCTTTTAGGGGCCCTGGGGAAAAAAAAAAGGTAGGGTGCCGCGCTGCCGGCCTTCCTCCCTAGGCCAATTCCAGCCCGGGGGACCCCATCCCCGGAGCATGGCCACAATTACATTTTTTTTACTTTTTAATGTGGCCCCCCCTCCTGAGGCATTTATCTGCCCCGGGTACCCCATCCCCCGGGGCATTGCCTCTTTTTAATTTTTTTTTTAGTTTTTTATTCCAGAGGGGGGCCGTATGGCCCCCCTCCCCTGGGCCAGTTCTGGCCTCAGG
Source organism: Calotriton arnoldi (assembly GCA_963921515.1). Taxonomy (NCBI): domain Eukaryota; kingdom Metazoa; phylum Chordata; class Amphibia; order Caudata; family Salamandridae; genus Calotriton; species Calotriton arnoldi. Next base: position 196,451 of record CAWUFW010008280.1, read on the forward strand.
GACCCCATCCCCCGGGGCCTGGCCTCCTTGATGGGGACCGTGGGGGGAGCCCCAATGCCCCCACAGTCCCTGCCGGCTCCCCGCCTCCTGCGGGAGTCGGCATTGCTTTTGGGCAAGGGGAGCTGCTGACATGCAGCTCTCCTTGCCCAAAAGCAATCTGATTTGCTTTGTTGAAGCGAGAGCAAGTTTCCTGCTCTTGCTTCAATGAAGCAAAGCAGGAGTTTGCTATGGCAGGGTGGGAGCCGCGCTCCCGCCCTGCCATAGCAAACAGCAATGTCCTGGGGGTGGGCACCCTGGGACATTGCAGGAGCCGGTCCTGGGGGGTGGTGGTCCCCAGGGCCATAGAGGGCTCCAGAAGGGGGGCCCCCCTCCCAGCATTTTTAAAGCCCCACGGAGGCGGTGGTCTCCGGGGCCCGGGGGTCCGCAAGGGACCCCCATATTTAAATAATTAATGCCCCTGGGAGGTGTTGGTCCCCGGGGCAGTGTGGGGTGAGGCAGGAGCACCCCCATATACTTTTTCATTTTAATTTAAGCCCCGGGTAGGTGGCGGTCCCCAGGGCTTTGGGGGGGCTTTGTGCCAACCCACACATAATGAATAAAGCCCCGGGGAGGTGGCGGTCCCAGGGCTGCGGGGGTCACCACGGGCCCCCACTAATTAACTGCACATTGCCCCTGGGACCTGGCCTGCCCTGGGGCTTATACAAAACGAATCGCGGGAGCCCGCACTTCATTTTTTTATTGTTTTTCTTGCCCGTATTCATGCACCTAGTGCAAATTCAGCTGATTTAAAAAACAAAAAAATGCTTTTTGGCCCTGGGGTCCCTCTGGGACCCCCTGAGCAGGCCTAGGGGGTCAGGGTGTTTCTACCCTGCCCCCTTTTCTTGTTTTTTAACCTTTTTTCCACTGTTTTCTTGTGACTCGGTTACTGAGTCACAAGATGGCTGCCAACACATTCTGGTTTGGAGTGTTGGCAGCCAATCAGAATTGAGCTCGTGCTCGGGAGGGTTCGCGAACCCTCCTCTGTGCTCAGATATCGATATTTTTATTTTTTTTATTTCCCAGCAACTACTGAATGGATTTACACCATTTTAAAAAAGCACGCTTTCTACACCAAGATCTACCTCTTTGCCAAATTTGGTGTAATTCCGTTCAGCAGTTCAGGCTGTAGCTTTGTTTAAAGTTCCTATGGAAATTAACTTGGATAAAAACACGTTTTGGGACCCCCTTTTTTTCTCAGCCCCCGCTTGATGAATCACCCCGAGACTTTCAGGACAGGACTTGACCTGAGTGAACCTTTTTGTAGGAAAATTTCGCAAAGGTTCATCAAACGGCGCCAAAGATATTGGCAAAAGAAAAAACACTTTTCCTATGGAAACTAGGTCCTAACTATAACTACCTACTGGCGACCGCCAGTAGGTAAGAAATATATATATATATATATATATATATATATATATATATATATATATATATATATAAGTTTCTTGCAGCACGTTATCCCAAGTAGAAAAGGTACAACTCTTGTGTTTCCCTTTTAGGGTCCAAGTTCCAGGCACATAACTATGAGGAGCGAAACTTTGTCAGATGTGTATGAAGGTATATATATCTACTAGAGCGCATGCTGCATGTTACCCCATGTAGAATAGTAGCGTGCTTTTTGAACTTTTGCCTTCATGTGTTTCCTTGCCAGCCGTGACCTGCCGCGGTGAAACATATGAGCACAACGTGAGTCAACAGGATGCTTCAGAAGAATTTCAAGATGCCGGGAGGACACAGAGAACAGGTGAGTAGTCGCAAAATAGGAAGTACATTGGTACACCAAGTGGCTTTAGAGGTGAAGCACGCAGCTCTTAAAGTGGCCGCAAAACCCCTTCCTGGCACTAACAGTAATAATTTACCTTCAGAATGCAATGGCGAATATCACAAGAAAAATCACTTTCATAGGAGACTGAGTGAACAAGAATGAAGAGGCAATATCACAATTGCAAAAAAACATTACTTGAAGGACAAGCACTGATGTGGGCGACAGCTGAGAAGAAAGATGGACTCAAAAGCGAATATGAGACCTCAAGGATAGGTCCCGAAGAGTTTATATCACAATACAGAATGCACGTGAGAATATCAAAGGGTCATCTGCGTAAACCTCTTCAACCAGATTCTGAAGAAAGATGCACAAAAAGAGATATTGATTATCTGAACTCACAAGGTCAGTCCAGCTACTAAAAAACTGGGGTTGAGCCCTAGAGACATTATTGCAAAATTGGTGACATAGGAACTCAAGGACAAAATATTGAGCAAGAAGGAAGGACACCATAGTGATGGATGAATACTAGGGGTGGGCGGAATTTGCGTAGTCGCGCTACGCAAAGCTCCGCGAAATGATAAAAAATCTCCGCGAGCACGCAAAAGTTCCGCGAACACACGGAATTGCTTGTTCCGCCCGTTCGCGATGCTTTTTTCCTGTTCGCGAATGCTGTTTGCGTGCTCGGGGAGAAATATCTCGCGAACACGCATTTTGAAAGCGCGAACAAGCAAAAAACTCCGCGAAGCCATGGATCGCGGAATTTTGGGCAATTTCGCGTTCTCCGCGGAACGCGAAATTACCCAAATTCCGCAAATTCCGCGAACGGAACGGAATTTACCGCCCAGGCCTAATGAATACACAGTGCAACTCTACCAGGGGGTATCCCAGGCAACACTGGTGAGACAAGAGATGTCTGCAGTTACTAAGTGTTAGAAATGGGTGTCTATTATTAGCAGAGGTAGATATCTTTGTCCAAGTAGGGGCCCTTGTTTCTAGTCAGGGTAAGGGGGATAAATGCTTTAAATAATCCCTACTCAACCCCTTGGCAGCTTGGCACGAGCAGACAGGCTTATCCCAAAGGCAATGCGTAAAGTATTTGTACTCAAAACACACAGTAACACAGTGAAAACACCACAAATGGACACCACACCAGTTTAGAAATATAAGATATCCTTATCTAAACCAAACAAGACCAAAATGACAAAAAGCCAACATACAAATATTGAAATAGCACTTAAAAACTGTTACTTGCAGAAATAGCACTTGTTGGAACAAATAACTCCACCTGGGGCTACTACGACGTCGTGACAGGCATAAATCCAAGTACGACGCCGACCGCGAGGTGCGCGGCATCTGGCATGGAGTCCTATGGACCCCCAAACAACACTAACTTGGAAAACGAAGTGTGGATGATGCACGGCGTTGTGGAGGTGAGGTGTAGGTGCAGAGGTCAAGGCCGATTCCCATGGGGAGGCCATGGGGCAGGCAAGGACAGTGCAAAGTCAAAGAGTTTGTGATGTTACCCTCGTGGATTATCAGCTCTTCGATAACCGGTTCCTGGCGCTGGTGGTGACGGCATCAGTGTGAGCGCTGGTGTCCTGAAGGCCGATAACTATAGGCATCGTCAGATGTCGGAGATGCGGTGCAGGTGGGGAGGTGCATCGAGCACTTCACGAGCAGTGCCCCTGGCTTCGGTGCATGTCACGGCATCACTGGCGGTGTCGCTGATGGCGTCGGAGTTGTTTTCCTTGCTTTCTTTAATAAGTTTCTTCCAGCTCCAAGCAGCAGGAGCAACCTTCAGAGGCCCAAAACTGGAATGGGCACCTCCTGGCAGGTCAGAACTCCCAGCACTGGAGTTCAGGGGAGCTGGTGGTGAAGTCTTTGTGTCCCTGAAACTTCAGAACAGGAGGCCAGCACACACAAGCCCTTGGAGATTCTTCTTCAAGCATGTTCTCAGCAAGGTTCCAGTCTTTGTTCTCTTCCTTGACAGAAGCAGCAGCTGCAGGCCAACCCAGCAAAGCACACAGCAAAGGGGCAGTACTCCTCCTTACAGCTCTCCAGCTCTTCTCCGTGGCAAAAGGTTCCTCTTGAGTCCAGAAGTGATCCAATTCCTTGGGGTTTAAGGTCCACTACGTATACCCCATTTTTTCTTTGTTCACTTTTTGGCAAGGGTCTCTGAGCCCAGTCCAAACCAGTTCTGTCCTCGCTGATGCATCATGACGACAGGGGGTGGAGACAGAATTGTGCAAAGGAGACACAGTCTATTCAGGTGCAAGTGAAACCCCTCACACCACTCTAATTGCAGACAAGGTCTATTCATCCTGGCTATGAGTCACCCAGGAAAGGCAAGACACACTTCAACCTCCCTTGTGACTGTCTACAGCGGCGGTACTCAAAGTACGGCCTGCGGGCCACTTGCGGCCCACCAGGCCATTCCATGCGGCCCCCGTGGAAATCAGCAGGCATGGAATCGGCACCATTTCTGCCTGTTGGAATTCCTCGGGGCCGCATTTGCCGGGAAACGCATGAAAGGGCATGCGATGACAACCAGTGTCTCGCATGCTCACCCGTAGCCCCTCGGCCTCACCTGCCTCTCTGGCGTCACTTGCTCCCCCTGCCATTGAGTGTATTGGCTGTGCTGCCTGTAGGTGCTGCTCACCGACAGTGTGGCCTCTTTAATCTTTCAATTGGTGCCGCTAAAGCAGAGCTGTCTCTGTAGTTAAATTTATGTTTTATAGGCCCCTGGTTAGGGTTTCAGCCGAGCCCGGACTTTCCTTCCTTATGGTGTCAGAGCAGGCACGTAGTGTAAACACAATAAATAAAATAAGGATCCAGCAATGTCCTCATGTGAATCCATGGGCTGAGCCTAGCCTTTTGTTTTATGGCATGACTTCACTTTAGGTACATGTGATGCTACATGTTCACAACAGTGGTGCTATGGAAAGTTTACAGGTGGAATTGGGGGAGATACAGTTTATACACAAAGTGATATGCCTCGGAAGCAGACCAGGAGGATAATTATATATAAATCCCAGCTTCCCCACTTTATTAAATTGTGCGATTCTGAGTGAAACATTTATGTGCCTGTGTTGCGGACAATATTTCTAACATGTATTACAGGCAATTCAGCTTGCTTCGAGCATTACTAAAGAAAGTGTATTCATTTATAGTCATCCAACACTACCTGTCTGAGTCGTGGCGTAGATCTAGCATCAGGTCTTTTATGCTGCAGAATTGAACAGCAAATATTTATTGGTTTTGGCAACCATTAGATAGAGTCAGAGCTGAGGGGACCAGGGCACAGTGTGTACATAGAGATGAATGGGCAGAGGCAGAATGAGACGGTAGAGGTAAGGGGAAGGGGCAGAGAAAGGAAAAACAGAGGTACTGGCAGACTCCGTATGAGTAAAGCATAAAGCAGAATGAGAAGCAAAGTGAGGAGGTATGGAAAGGTTAGGGGTTAACAGAAGAGAGTGAGGGAGTAGGAGCAACGTGAAATATGAGCGCAGAGTAAGGGTATTGCAGGTTATGAGGAGTGTGAGGGGGTAGGAGCAGAGTAAGGACAGGAAGAGTGGGCTGCTTTACACATAAGGAAGATATTGAGCGATATATATGGAAGGTGAATGCTAAGTCAGGGACATGGGCAAGGAAATAGTGAGGGATACAAGACAATAATGGAAGCACCAGCTATGAGCTAGCAGCAGAGTGAAGGGAAGAAGTGAAGGTGTAAAGCAGAACTGCAGGAAGGACAAAAGGACTGGCTTATCAGTAGAGTAAACCTTCAGTAGAGAAAAAGTGTACAGGCACAATGAGTGGGTAGGCGCTGAGTGACGCAGTAGGGCACAACGAGAGGGTAGGCATGGAGTGGTGCATTAGTGTGCAATGAGAGGTTAGGCCTAGGATGAGGTGTTAGGGCACAATGAGAGGGTAGGCAGTTTGATAGGGTATGAGGAGCGTGAGAGAAATAATGCTGAATAAAATAGACAAGTGTGGCACCAAAAGGTGTGACCAGATAGGGATAGAGTGTGATGGAGGGAGAGCAGGAGCAGCATTAAAAAGTCAAGGTGTGGAGAGAGTGAATGCAGGTTAAGACGTTGGGGCCAGAGTAGGTGCAAAATGACAGGCTATGAGCATAGTGAAATAGAAGGGCCTGGAAATGAGTATAAGCAGAGTGAAGAGGGCTGGAATAATGAGGTTGGAGGGTCAGACAGAGGAAGCAAAGAGGTACTGGGAGCAGATTGAGATGATAGTGATGGAAAGTGGGGGTAGGGACAGTGTGAGAGGCATTTATGAGATAAGGATAGAACCAAGGGTTGGGGAGAGGTATAATGAGTGGTGTACATTGAGGGTAAAACAATAGGAGAAGAGTAAAGTTGTGACAGAGTGCCAGGCTGTGGGACGGGTCAGGAAAAAAGTGAATTATTAATGCCAAAGCGGTGGGTAGAGGTAGGATGAGGGGGTAAAGTAGAGGAATATGGCAAGCATGAAACAGTCATAAGGTAGGGTCCGAGTTAGAGCGCAGGGTCAGAGTGAATGCATAGGATCACAGCGGACCCTAGGGGCAGTCATTGAGTGTAGGGCTCAGGAGCGGACCCTAGGCGCAGAGTCGTTGAGTGTAGGGCTCAGGAGCAGACCCTATGTCAGAGTCATTGAGTGTAGGGCTCAGGGAAGATTAGTAGTAGATGTGCTGCCTGATACATGCATTATTATGAAATGACATGCACCTACCTGAGATGATAGTTATTTTAGAGATGATAGTTATTTTAGAGATGACACTACAATACCTCTGCTGCATTGTTGGTCAAGCTCATTGACTAGGAGAAGACAGCGTGAGAAGGCAGCAGGTCTCTTGCCCATCATGCCGGTCATTGTGCCATTGTAAATGTGCATTACAGCCTGAGTACATGAATGCATGTATTGTGTGGCCCATGCATGCACATTACAGCATGGAACCATTTATGCATGTACTATCTAGGACCATTAAGAATATGGCAGCCTGCTGTCACTGATGCTTATATTGCCTGGGGTTACATGCATGTGGCAAGTTTCATGAGCTTCGGTGTGCACGGCGGGTGGACAGAGGACAGGAAACCTACCTCTGTCAATGCCCTTTGCATGTACGCTTCTGAGTTTTGCTGGATGATCTTGGGGCTTGGTGCTGTAAACTCTCAACAGAGCCATTAAGGGTTGTTTGGAGTGACTTTAAGAGGCATAGGGGTATGAGTTGTGTCTTAGAGACAAATAAAGGGTGTGTCCAAGTGTCTGCGCAACTGTGGGCCTAAGAGCAGGGAACAGGGTGCTTGTCAAAACAAGGCAAAGATGGAAAACTATGGTCAGAAACATACAGATCCCAGTAACAATAAAAATATTGACAGTATTTATTCGGGGTACATACATACATATATCACATTTCGAAATATAGCATCGTCTATTAATGTTTTGAAAAGGGGGTGATTTTTTTTTACCCCAGTAGCCCCGCCCCCACTTACCCCTCCCCTGCAATGACCCCGCCCCCATCGCGCAGGCCATCTGTGCGGCCCTCGGCCACAAGCCAGACTGCAATTTTGGCCCCCGAGAAAAAGTTTGTGAGTACCCATGGTCTACAGTGAATGCACATCCCCAGCTCCTGTCACTCCAAAGCCAGACAGTCAATACACAAACAGGCAAAGGCACAAAGGATGGTTAGATATGAAAATGCCCACTTTATAAAAGTTGCATTTGCAAACACACAATTTAAAACTCTTTACTAAAAGATATGTTATTAAATTCTGAGTTCAGAGAGCCTAAACTCCATTTTACAATCTTGTCCCAATGGAAAGTTATACTTGTAAGATGTTACAAAGCAACTCCCATGGTACCCTATGGGAGAGATAGCCTTTCAATAGTGAAAAACGAAATACACAGTATTTCACTATCAGGACATGTCACACACTCCAGTACATGTCCTGCCTTTCACATACACTGCACCCTGTCCATGGGGTTACTTTGGGCCTACCTGAGGGGTGCCTTACATGTAAGAGAAGGGAATGTTAGGGGCCTGGCAGGTGGGTACACTTGCCAGGTCAACATGGCAGTTAAAAACTGCGTGTGCAGAGACTACAATGGTAGGTCTGAGACACATTTACAGGGCTACTCATGTGGGTGGCACAATCAGTGCTGCAGACCCACTAGTAGCATTTGATTTACGGCCCTGGCACACTAGGTGCCCTTTACTAGGGACTTTCCAGTAAATCAAATATGCCAATCAGGGATAACCAATCATAATAATAATTTACACAGACAGCATATGCACTTTAGCACTGATTAGCAGTGGTAAAGTGCCCAGAGTCCTAAAGCTAACAAAAACAGGTGAGGATTAATAGGAGGAAGAAGCAAAAGGTTTGGGGATAACCCTGCAAAAAAGGCCATTTCCAACACTATGGAACTATACACTAGACAAATCCAGCACAGATAGAACTATCCCTTTGCACTGACCTGCACAATTGAAGGATGACCGAAAATGTCCTGGATGGTTTATGAGGGCAAAGGGCTCTGAGCATGATGGAAGAGGGAGTGGGCAGCAATGCTATGGATAGTAACTCAGCCGCAAGAGACAGGGGGCACATTGGGAAACTAAACAGAAACAATTGAAGAAAGAAAATAAGGGAAACTCTGTGATGAAATGAGGAACAGAGCAGCGGAGATAAATTGGGGGAAGCTCAAGGGGGTATACTCTGATACCAGAACAACAAGATGACAAGACGGGGGACCACCCAGAACATGAGTGAGCGCAGCCTCACTGAAAGTCAGAAAGCTGAGGTTGTGACTTTCTATCACTTCCAAAGACTTGGTTGTGACTTTCTATCACTTCCAAAGTCTTGCTTTGGTAGTTCTAGTTAAGTTTTTGTTTCTGGGATTTGAGTTCAGATGGAGGGAAGGGGGCACTCAATTTCCAGTTCAGGAATGCCACAAACATAAAAGGGGGGGAAGCAGGCCTCCGCCTGGAATAAGAGTAGCTGCATTACCCATCTGCCATCTTCTGAAGAAGCCCAATGGTTAGACTACTTACATGGAACATAAGGGGACTAGATTTCCCGGTGTAAAGGCACAAGGTGTGGAGGCCAATTTGTAGGGAGAAAACAGACTTAGTATGCCTACAAGAAACCCACTTATTTGCAAAAGATACAAGATCAACAAGACATAAACTCTATGTGACAATATTTTTTGCCACAACCAAGGCATAAAAACTAAGGGAGTTGTGCTCGCAATATATATGTACCTACCCCTAGAGGTTGACAACATTATGACAGACAGGAAAGATGGTGGTTATATTTTGCTAAGAGGGCTATTATACCAGTGGCGGCTCCTCTGCTGTGGTGGAGTAGAGTCGCCACCCCTGCCAGCACAATGTAAAAATAAAACGATAATAAAATGGGTTTAAAACCTGTTTTATTAAGCTTGTGCTGAGGCTTGGGGTGGGGCCAGGGTGATGATAGGTTGGAGGGGGAGTTGTGGGCTCTACCTACACTGCGCACTTGGGTTTGGCCGGCTGTCTCATGCCGGCCAAACCCTCATCCACAGTGAAGCTCTCTCCAACCCCAGCTGCATTGCTGGGGTTGGAGAGAGCAGGCACAGGATCCCAGTCTGTGTGGGAGCGTAAATCATTGGCTCTCAGGCCAATCCTGAAGCTGCTCTACTGCATGAGAGCAGCTTCACAATTGGCCTCAGGGTAGGCTGGCAGCCTGTGCCTGCCTGCAGTGGTGGAGAGGAGCAGATGAGCGCAACGCAATGCTGGAGGGCAGCAGGTGCATTTTTTTTGTTTTTCCTATTTCTGTCTTTCCCCCCAGACCGCCTGCCCTACCCCACCTATTTTCCCTGATACAAGCTGCTCCTGCTTTATACATCAGAGACATCAAACTAGTGGCTACCTACCCCTCTAAAATGAACCAAGAAACATATATGACAAAGATTCTCAGTTTACCCCAGACGAAGGCTCGGGGAAGGTCATCTGGGCAGGAATTTTCAATTTAGCACTGGATCTGGAGTTGGAAAAACATCCCTTGGATAGACATGCACGGGAAGGAATGTCTCATGCCACTCCACGAGTGTTGTTAGATGTAGTCCTGCTAGACATATGAAGGGAGGCTCACCCGAACGAGAAAGAGTACATCTTTTTTCACATAGTTGCAGAACTTTCTTCCCGAAAGATCAGACATGGCGATCACATACATTGCTAGAGCAAACTATTATAATAGAAATTGACTGGATAAACCTTCTTGGACAATGCACTAGGGTTATGGGGTTTCTCACGGGGTTGCTGACACAGAAAAGACAAACATTGGAGGTTCGACCCGACAATCTTAAAGGATAGGCTACATGAAAATGAAATGAGAGAACAGATTAAATTATATTTTGGCCTTACCCAGCCAGGGGACACTACACCTGCCCTAATATATGACACCTTTAAGGTGGTTATAAGATGGAAAGCAATAGCTGTTAAACCACATCAAAGACAGATGGGATGGATAACAAAAGACAAGCTACAAGAGGAACTCAAGCTGAAATAGTAACAATGAAACTGAGAAGAGCACAAAATAACACACGTGTACTTAATGTTCGGAATAAGAGGGGCACACTTTCAAAGGCAGAGAAGGAAATACAGGACACTTTTCGAGAATATTACAGCTTCCTGCATCAGAGCCAGGACCCTTCCCAAAATGAGATTAGTGAATCCTTGCAATTCATACAGCTACCAGTTCTCCTACTTTCAAAAAATTGGACTTGGAAAGGAAAAAACCTATCAACAAGGTGCCTAGGGTAATTGAAAACCTTCCACTACATAAATCATCGGGCCCGAACAACCTAACAAACATTTTTTATAAACCCCTTCTTCTCTTCGGGCCCCACAACTAACTAGGCTGTTCAATACATTCCAGGACTCAGACAGGGTAATGAACACAATGACCGAAGCACTCATCATGCTAATACATAAAGTGGGTAAGAGTAAAGAACAGTGAGTGGCTTACAGGTCCATATCACTGCTGAATTCTGATCTGAAAATGTATATGAAATTACTCGAGAACAGACTAAAGCAGTGGTACTTAACCTGTGGGTCGAGGACCCCTAGGGTATCCGTGAGGCCTACTCAGGGGGTTCACAACATTTTTGCTAAATTAAATAATGTTACAATAAATACATTACAATTATTAAAGCATATATAATTAAAGAAGCAAAATTGAACATTTGAAACTGTTTCTATACTTGTTTGTGAATTAAACAACATATTTTAATATTTGAGCATTTGTTAGGTGCATACTTGTTTTTGTATTTTTGTGCTTTGTTTTGAGGTTCAAATTTTAGACATTACTTAGGCCGTGGGTCCCCGACTTCCAATAATGACTGAGTAGGGGATCCCCAGATTCAAGTAATGCCAAACCTTTAACAACTTTTGGAGGGTTTTACATTTGACTGAAAAGGCCAATATGCGGGATATTCCCATGGTGATCCTGGAGATAGATACAGACAAGGCACTCAACCATGGCGAATGGTCTTTCTTCAAGCTGTGCTGTCCAAGTTAAGGATGGGCCTCCTCATGCAGAGCCCACATACCATGATGCAACAGCAAGAATTCTAGTGAATGGAAACCACTCTGACAGACTGACGTTGACAAGGGGAATGAGGCAGGGATTCCCCCTTCCCAGCCTCTCTTTGCCCTTTTGATCTAAACCCTTAAACAATTAATCAGACAAAACCTCGAGGTACAGAGTATGTCATTTGGGGAGGAGGGTATACTTAAAATACACTTATTCACTGATGATATCCTTTTGACTCTGGTAGACCCGGGGATAACCACTAACATATCTACAAATCTTATACGAGAATACAGAAAAGTCTCCACTTTCTAAGTCAATATATCTAAATCTAAAATAATAGAGATAAGAGACGCCCAGACAAACTACAATGGAGATCGTCAAAACTCTTCCTCTTAAGTGGACAGTAAAGGCCATTAAATACTTGGGAATAAATATAGCACCCACCCTTCAGGACCTATATAAACTAAATTATACACCCCTTTTTCCAACATTAGAATGACGTACCCAGATAGGGCCTATGGATAGTTTGAATGAACATGATCAAAATGAATATCCTTCCATGCCTGTTGCACCTTTTCCAGGCAATACCGGCACCTATCCCCTAACAAGACTCACAACAGTTAAAAATGGGTTGTGATAACTTTCTTTGGCAGAAAGGCAAACTGAGAGTGGCCAGAAAGGTACTACAGAGCTCACTGGAGAGCTGGGGACTGTGTCTAATATATATATATATATATATATATATATATATATATATATATTCCAATCGATAAGTGCTCCACTTAGAGAATGCCACACGCAGCGTGTTATTTCGGTCCTTTATTGGCAGACAGCAGGGTTGTGTCCACAACAGTTCAAGCAATTCATCAGCCCAGTTATCACCATACGCGTTTCGGGAGCGTTACCCTTGTTCACTGGCTCCGGGCAGTAGAGATCAGGTGAGTAAAAGTGACGCCGCACTTGCAGCGTGGTTTTAAATTCTACCTCAGTGGGTGTGTTCGTAGAAGGATTATGGGTATGTGTATATATATATATGAAGCACTTTGTTCACGCCGCCGTGCTCATAAGGAAGACCGCACTCCAAGGTAAATCCTTTAGTAATTTTATTCCAACTGACGCGTTTCGACCACACTGGTCTTTTTCAAAGAATATATATAAATATATTCATGGAAAAAACACAGATTACAGGAACGTTATAGTTTGGCTGACATTTCACTTGTACAAAACCTGAGAAATTCATGCCCCCCGAAATGCACTGCTGATGACGTCATATATTACATCACTGATGACATGGTCAGCGACATCACTGATGGCATCACTGATGACACCTCAAGACTCCATTCCCCAAGGCCCGGCCATTTAATGTTTTTTTTTTTGAGGGAGGGGGGTTTAGCGGCTCTCCTCCCAGGCCACTTTTGGCCTGGGGACCTGGCCAACTTGTTGGGGACCGTGGGGGGAGCTTCAAGGACTACGGAAATGCATTATACTATAAAAAACAAATCTCTACTCCTCAAACTCCAGACTATACAGAACGCCGCAGCCAGACTTGTCCTCGGCATCCCACTACAACACCACCTCACCCAACACCTACGAGAACCCCACTGGCTCCCTGTCGAAAAAAGAGTGACCTTCAAGCTCCTCACTCATGCCTAAAAATCCCTCCACAACATCGGACCCCAATACCTCAACGAAAGAATCTCGTTCTACCCACCTAAGAGAAGCCTCCGATCCGCTGATTTTGCCCTAGCCGAAGTCCCACACATCCGCAGAGCATGTGAGAGATCCTTCTCCTACATCGCAGCCAAAACCTGGAACAAACTCCCACTCAGCATCAGACAAACCTCCACCCTGCAAGCCTTCAGGAAGAGCCTCAAGACCTGGCTCTTCAGGTGAGACAAAGCTGCGCAAAACCCCCTTTCACCCCCCCAGCGCCTGGAGACCCTCGCAGGTGAGTAGTGCACTTCACAAATCCCTGATTGATTGATTGAGCAGCTCAGCTCTGTATTTGAGTGTTTCTCTTATAGAGACCAGGAAGAAACACTTGGTCATCATGGAAATGCATTTGTTGGGGGGCCATTATGGGAAGCACTGCGGTTACCTAAGAGTACCATACCCGAAATAATCTATGTCTCAGATGTCGTGAAGCCCATGATGATGGTTTGGGATGAATTGACTACACACCCCTCCATAATAGTATTTGTAATACTGTATTACTACTTATTAACATAAACAATCAAAGGCATTTTGCTGTTTCCATGTGTGCTGCACTACACAGCACACATGGAAACAGCAAAACAGGAAACAGCAAAAACGAGGAGAAATAAAACATTTCTCCTCATTTCGCCAGGGTAAGACCAGGATTTCCTGGGTCTTAATTTTGGCGCTGCCCCGTATTTACCCCACCTTTGTAAATATGGGGCAGTGTCAAAATCAATGGGTTTTGTGGTGGAACACTCACAGCAACACCCATTGCCCTCCCCTTTCATGCTACGTATAGCGTGAAAGGGTGCCTTATTTACAAGGCGGCATTACGCCACGTTAAGTGGCTCAACACTGCCATGCAAATAAGGCGAAGCCCGTATCGCCACCACAGCGTCTTTAAAAGTGACATTGTGGTGGCGATAGGGGCTTGTAATTATGCCCCACAGTTTTAAATTTACAAAAGCACTGAAATTCTGCAGTTATAGTTATCTCAAGTAACTATCTTTCATGATGTAAAATAACTAACTCGTGCCCTCGCCATGCACTGCTGAATACCTCCCATATTACATCACTCATGACATGTTCTATGACATCATTGATAACATCACTGCTACATCTGAAATGACATAATTGATGACAACACTATGCATGGTGGGGACAGGAGCGCGAGTCATAAAGATATAATTTTTTAAAATAGCAGTTCTAAACTGTTATTTGAGATTTTGTCATTTATGTCATCAATGATGAAACTTAACATGTCGTGAGTGATGTAATATGTGAGACTCATAACACTTGGGTCCTGGTTTTGATTAAATACTTTTTAAAAGACAAATATACATGAAAAATATTATGGCATAAATCATATATGCACATGTGAGAGTGTAAATTATTATCATTGTTGATGGAAAGGGCATGCATCAATACCCACATGAAGATTCACCTCTCATGAGGCCTTGCCCCTCCCTACACTCCTCAATGGTAATAAATAGCACATACTCTGCACACCTCCTTATTTACTATTTATCCCAAAATGTGACCAATAACATATTATTAAGAGCAACTGTACAAACAAAGGCACATTCACACATGTATTATTTGAGTGCAATGGTCAAATTCTAGCGTATTATTGATCCAGCACGAAGAGGCCAGGGTTGGATATTTTACACACAATAAACTGAATTTTTCAAAGGGCCCATATACATTTTATCCAAATACGATCATTTTGCATTCCCTGGCCAATTTCCTCTGGAAAGGTCAAGTTTTTATACTTCACTAAGTTCTGATTAGTTATTTCCCTGTAACCACAAATCGATTACAGTATTATGTCTAACTAATCTTCACGAATCAACACTCTTCCTCTGGTCGATGGACCATTAGTTGAGTTAGTTGATGGTGATATTAACAACTTCCTAACTAAAAATTCGAGCAAACTCCATCTTTCTTTAAGTGGGAGAGAAAACAATCATATAGCACAATACATTCAATTACACAAATTCATTCAACAAAATCAAACGCATGAGAGTGGATAGATGTAGAGACAAAAGGCACATTTATAATACATTTCCAAAGAAATATGCAAATTTTAGATAGAATGACATTTACCTAATGAAGATAACTGGAAAACCACCCCTCTGGTCAAAGGACTGGTGGGGGGTCCTCTGACTTAGGATCAGGAGACAAAGATTATAGGATAGCATCAGGACAGGTCTGATACTTACTAGACTTCTCTACAAACCCGACGCACCAGGGCGATTCCCTCTCTTACACTCTCTCCCTCCTTGATATTCTTCCGCAATCTTCAAATCTAATCAGACAGTAGCCTGGATCTTCTGAGTCTACTCTCGTCTTCTCTCTCTGCTCTCTCTCGTGCTCAGCTCCCAACAGCAATAGTTCCCTCACAGCTCCATCGAATCATCTCTCCATCAGCAGCGTTGTTAAATTACTTCTTAAGTCACTCTAGTTATAGTCTTTATTTCTTCATGTCCCACCCTCAAGTGTTGCAGATTTACTAAACTACGGAATATGATTGGACGGGGTTAGGGTTGTCTTCATCATACCAGGCTGACGTATACATTTTTATTAGTAAAACCTATTGTTTGTTAACCCTGCCCCTTCTACTCATTCATATAATTTGTTTGAAACATTCATATTTTGTTGCAAATGCCATAATTAATTTAATACAGGCTTCATAGATGACCGATACATCTTCTTCTTTTTCCATCCCTGCTGTCCTTGGATCTTGGCAGTCATTCAGTTCTCTCTCAGTCACCGAGTCATTTCATGGACTCATTGAGCATGCGCAGCTTTCGCCATTTTCTTTTTCAGTCATGGATTAGCAGGCCCAAATGCACACTATTAATAAAAGAATCATAAACAGATGTTATTTTCTCAAACATGTCATTCTCACTGTTCACCACCCACTTCTACTCTATCCCATGTAATTATTATTACTCTTGGGCAAAAGCGTTAATATCAGCAGCTTTCTTTCAAATCAAGCAAGCATATGCCGGGCATGCGGTACCTCAAGACCGCGTTCTGAACTTTCTTGCGCATGCGTGAGGTTTTCCCTCTCAAAGCAAGTTAGTCACGTTATGTCTGGGTAGTTCAAGTTTGCACATGCGTGCGTAAGCTTTTCTCCCCGCATATCTGTGTCTGGTGCATGTTAGTTTTGTCTCATCTACTAATTTTAATAATTAGTAAAGGTTAATGGAGGATTCAATCGAGCAAGTTTCACTTTTCTCGAATCCTTGCACCATCAATCCCCCTCTGATGGCATTTTTGAGCCATCATAAAACTACCCATCATTACCAAGTGCCAACTTTTATTCATTTAATTTTTAGTATCTTCTTTTCTTTCTTCTAACTCTTCAATTTTCCTTTTCATGCCTACTCCTTTCATTTTATCATATAGACTTCCTTTCATCTCCTCCAATTCGATTTCTTCTCTGTTTCTCTTTCTTCCCATTCTTTTATTCTTTATGTCGGCTATCATTCTTGATTTTGTTTTATTCTTGCAACATCTATATGTCATTATCATCATCAGACCTACTATTGTTATGGAAATTACTGGTATTAGGATTTTCCCTAATAGACTACTCCCTAAAATGGAAAACCAACTACCTATAGTGGAAATACTTTTACTAAGTCTTTCCCAAACACCGTCAACCCTCCAGTTGGGTTAAATCGTCATGAATCTTTGTAATATTCTTAATATATCCCTCAATACCTTTACTTTTGTCTGGGATATATGTACAGCAATGTTTGACTTTCAACATGTCACAGACTCCACCCTCTTTGCCAATAATATATCAAGTGCAAGTCGATTTTGCAAAACCATAGATCTAATCGCAACCATTTCGGTACTAATCATTAAGAATCCCCCAGCAGTATCTGTCGATAGACGATCAACTACTGTTGACAATTTGCATATCTTATGTGAATTCAGTATGACTCCAACTGACGGTATCAGTGCACCAAATATATCACCTATTATTTCTGAAAAGCTTGTTCTTTTAGTTCGTTTTAGTCCTTGACTTATTACATCCATTTCATTGTTCTTAGTAATGTGGTACACTTTTGGAAATACTATCCCAAGATAACAACTACCATACCATTGTGTTGGCAACCTATAATGGGCATTCTTACCACACACATAATATATTCCTGGAAAGACAGGATCAGTTCCACCTTTTAGTCCCCATCCCCCCATGATTAGGAAGGTGTGTTCACCTTCACTAGAACCAATGAAAATGTTGTTATAGTCTGTTTTTAGTTTATGTAGACAGAATTTTCCCAACTTTGACAAATCTAGGGACATTGCAGCATGAGTCTCGCCTTTCTTATAGTCCCCTTCCTTATTAGCCCGTGGAGGAACATGTGACTTCTGTTCAACAGCCTTCTTTTGAAAATCCTGTCTTCTTTCCTATACTAAATTTAGAAAATCGTTTTCTTCATCTCGTAACATACATGTTAAATTGTTCTTATGCGCATATGTTATGTCTATTGGGTTCATTGTTAGGAAAAACTCGCCCATAAATTCTGCATCTTTAGCACTAAGCACTGGGTTTAGGTTTCTTCTAATAGGAATCTGTGGGAATACTAAATCCATGTTAGAATAATAATACTGCAATTTGCCTGTTTTATAGAACAGACTGGACACAACACTACATGACACACCATATGTTAAAGGAAGATGGTGATAAGTCACCCCCTCCGAGACAGACGAAGGTAATTTCATGCAAACATAAGAAGTTTAGTAAACACATTTAATGACGAATCACTATTTGATCTGCCATGTAGATACATGGTCTCATCTATTTGCTCTAAATTAGTGGTAGTTGTTCCTTTAGTACCTGCATTCACTTGATCACTTGTATTAGTATTATTTCCGTCGTTATTTACCATCAAAATAGGTATCACAATTGTTAGCAATAACCACATTAACATTAGTATCAAAATACTGCACAAACAACACTTAACACATCTTCGTTTTAAACTAGATTGCAGATGTTCAGTCACTTCTGTTTCTGCCATTTTAATTTTCTAAAATGTATTAATCTCTAAATTTTCTTCTAAATTCTAAGTTTAATTTTAAAACTAGACTATTTAATAATCTTTGTATGATCCCACACTTCAACAGCTTTTCGTCTTTTGTTTTTCCCTTTGTCTTTAATTTCTTTTCTTCATCTGGTTCTTTTATTCTCTTCTTCACTTATTTGTAAAATTTCCACCTTCTGTGTCACAGTCTTTTCTCTAAAGTGTGGTCTCAATTTGCTTTTGTCACTTCTTTCATTAGTGACATTTTATTGTCCTTCGTTTAGATCAAGATTCTCAAAGTCCTCAAGGATAATATAGGTCCATTCAGGAGCCTTATATTTTCTATTTGGAGCTCTCACTCTTGTTGATTTTCGTAAAGATTTTCTTCTTGGATGTTCCTCTTCAGTTTGACTTGATATATCATTTACTTGTTCTAATCTTTTCCCTGTTCTTCTTTTCAAAACATATCTCAGTCCTTCTACTCCACTTGGCCAGTGATCACCCTTTCTGATTCTTTTTGTCTGCACTGCCTTTTCACCTTCTTCGCCAATTTCTAACGTTCTTTTATTTTCCTTTTCTTTTAGTTGAGCTTGTTCTGGGCTTTCTAATTTTTGTCCTTCTGTCGATTGAATTTCTTCTTGATCTTTTAGTTCTTCTTTTTCTGATTCTGATTGAGCTTGATCTGAGTTTCCTGCAGCAGATTCTTCTGTTGACTGAATTTGTTCTGAACTTGTCAGTCTCTCATTTTCTTCTTCTTCTGATTGAGCTTGATCTGGATTTTCTGTTTCATTTCATTCTGGTCTTTCAATCTCTTGCTCTTCCTCAGCCTCTACAGCAGTCTCTTGAGATCCAGTATACAGTGCCCACCCTACTTGACTTGTACTCGGTTGTTCATTATCAATACGTTCTTCAGAGTCTGTTTCTCTGATTTCTTCAACTTCACCCCTTTCAGCTTCTGGTTCTTTTCTTTGTTCTACCAGTTGCTGCTCTTGTCGTTCAGGAGGACTTGGGACTCTTTTGGTGTGACTGGCATCGATCCAGTTTGGGAAGCCAGCACATTTCACTGCTGTCGTTGTGACCAATATGATTTGATGAGGTCCTTTCCACCTGGGTTCTAAACACGATTTTCTTGTGTGCTTCTTTATCATAACCCAGTCTCCTGGACACAAATCATGAGCTTGATTCAGCTGTGCTGTGGTTGCATCTTCTCCAACCTGGTGAGACACAGAACGTACCAGATCAGCTAGTACTTTACAATAGTTATGTTATGTTATATAAGTTTGTAAAGCGCACTGTTACCCAAGGGTGTCCTGGCGCTGAGCACTGTATGCCTGAGGCAGTGTATACCTGGTGACCTCCACCCCTGAGCACCAACTAAGACTAAGCTGAAAACAGCCAGGTTTTCAGGCCCTTCCTGAACGAAAGGAAATCCGTGCCAGTCCTTAGATATAACGGGAGATCGTTCCAGGCCTTGGTGGCTCTAAGGATAAAGCTCTTCCCACCCCACTTAGCCTTTTTTGCTCTAGGAACGACCACCCGCTTTGCTTCCATTGAGCGCAATGTTCTCCCGGGACATACCATTGAATGCGCTTTGTAGGTCTTCAGGGCCAGTTCTCATCAAGGACTTAAAGACCGTACAGAGAGCCTTGAATTGAACTCGTTGTTTGATTGGGAGCCAGTGAAGGTAACGTAGGCCATTCCTGACCGACATAAACCTCGGAGTGCCTGTAAGTAACCTAGCTGCCACATTCTGCACCATCTGTAGTCTGTTGAGATGTTTCTTATTAATAGTCAAGTACAGACTGTTACAGTAATCCAGACGGGACAGAATGAGGGCTGACACGACTGTTCTGAAACTTTCTTCCATGAGGAAAGGTTTTATTTTCCTCAGGGTCCTCAGAATAAAAAAGATTGTAGACACCACCCCGCTGACCTGGTCCCCGAATGTGAGGGTGTTATCCATGATCACCCCCAGGTTCTTAACTTTCCGTGAAGGGGGTGGGGGAAGGCCCATATCACTAGGCCACCATGCTGGGGTCCAGAGGTTAGGGTTGTTCCCGAAGACAATCACCTCTGTTTTGCCTGCATTTAACTTCAGGCAGTTAGCAGACATCCAGCCAGTTATTGCTAGCATACAGTCGTGGCAGCTAGGGGCCTTTTCCGCTTCTTTACCTCTATGCAGGGATACCACAATTTGAGTGTCATCTGCGTAAGAGGTTAGGAGTAGCCCAAACAATCTTATAAGGGCAGCCAGTGGTCTCACATAAATATTAAAAAGCGTCGGACTAAGGGATGACCCCTGTGGGACTCCACAGGGGATGGAAAATGGTTTAGATCTATCCCCACCTAGTTCTACCGTTTGTATTCTATCGGCCAGAAATGATTTGAGTAGGTTCCAGGCCGAACCCTGGACCCCAGCCTCCGATAAGCGGCCCATCAACACTTCGTGATGGACCGTATCGAAGGCTGCCGACAGATCCAGCATGATCAAGATGGTTCAACACTAGATCATCAGTTATAGTCATCAGTTTGTTTCCAGGTACAAATGCTTGTCTCATTGCTCTTCCCATAAGAATTTTATGAGGACTCAAGCTTGTCCTTCTGTCAGGGATGCTTCTAAGGCTCATTAATACAAGGGGCAAAGCATCAGGCCATTTTCAGTGAAGTGGATGCACACACCTTTCCTAACCTGGATTTTATTGTACCATTTAGCTGCTCAACCACTCCAGATGCTTCTGGTCGATAGGCACAATGTAGTTTCTGCTCAATTTTGAAATCTGTACAAATTAATCGAATTATCTCATTGTTAAAATGAGGTCCTCTATCTGATTCCAAAGTGCCTGGAAATCCGAACCTGGGGATGAGTTCTCTCAGGAGTAGTTTGGCAACTGTGAGACTGTCATTCCTTCTGGTTGGATAAGCTTCCACCCAACGAGAAAACAGGCACACAATGAAAAGGACATACTTCAGACCATTATATAACGGCAGTTCTATGAAGTCAAGCTGCAGCCTCGTAAATGGTCCCTCTGCCTCTCCAATTTTTCCCCAACTGACATACGTTTTTCTACCTGGGTTCTGCTGTTGACATATCAAACAGCGCTGGCAGAGACTCTCTGCAATGCGCCTAAAATTGGCATTGTACCATGTCTGCCTAAAGTGTCTAATCATGGCATCCCTCCCAATGTGTGGGGCTCTATGATATACTCTTGACATTTGTGATAACATACTGTCTGGCATTATCGGTCTTCCATCTGGACACACCCATACTTCATCATCGGTTCTTCTTGTGCAACCTGTGTTGATCCAGAATTCCTTTTCTTTCACATCTGCCTCATCCTGTAACGGTCTAACTTCATCCCATGTTTCAAAAGCAGAGAAAAACATTAGTTGGCAATTGGTAGTTTCTTTTTCCAACCCTCTGTTCAAAGACATTGTATTTCGAGCACAAAATTGTGCAACTTGGTCAGCATATTTATTGCCTTGTGTCACATAATCATTTCCTGACTTATGTGCGGCACACTTGACCACTGCAATTTCTTTTGGCAATTGTAATGCTTCCAACAATTCTTTAACATTTGTACTGTTTCTGATAGGAGAACCTGAAGAAGTCAGAAATCCCCTCTGCATCCATAATTGGCCAAAATCATGCACAACCCCAAAACCATATTGACTATCCGTGAATATGGTTACTCTCATATTTTTGCCCAATTTTGCAGGCTTTTGTTAAAGCTACCAATCCGGCTATTTGTGCAGACTTGACTCCTTTTAAACAGAATGCTTCTATAATAGCAGATATAGTACAGACAGCATAGGCAGCACTCAGTTCTCCATCTTGTTTTCGCAAGCATGACCCATCAACAAACATTACATAATCTGATTCTCCCAATGGGACATCAATGATGTCAGGCCTGGGCTTTGTACACATTTCTGTTAGATCCAAACAATCATGATCAACTTCTTCTTTTACTTCTTCACAGAATGGGTCCGGCAACAGGGTTGCTGGATTCACTGTGGTGCATCTTATCACGCTTACATTTTCAACACCTAGGATCACTCTTTCATACTTAGTCAGCCGACTAGGAGTCAAGTGCTGAGTTCAAGTCTTTGTTAAAAGAATCTCAACAGAATGTGGCACATATACTTTCAAGGGATGTCCCATAACAATAGACTCACTCTGCTCCAGACTCACACAAGTAGCAGCTACTGCTTTTAAGCAGCCAGGCAATGCTGAGGCCACAGAATTCAGAGTGGCAGAAGAGTATGCCATTGGACGTCGCATCAATCCATGTCTTTGGGTTAACACTGAAAGCGCACATCCTTCCCTCTCACAGCAGAACAAAGCAAATTCTTTCGTATAGTCAGGCATTCCTAATGCTGGTGCTTGACACAAACAATCCTTCAGCTTTATGAATGCATCCTCGCTTTCATCATCTCATTCAATCGGATCCATCACATCTTTTCGTGTCAATTTTATTAGAGGTTTTGCAAGCAATGAAATTCCACTGATCCACTGACGACAGTATCCAATCACTCCCAAAAACATTCGTACTTCTTTCTTAGTTTTAGGCAGATTCATCTGTCGAATCACTTTTATTCTCTCTGGTGTCACTTTTCTAACTCCCTTTTCTATCTTGTGTCCCAAATATTGGACTTCTTGTTGGCAAAACTGTAATTTTTCTGGTGACACCTTATGTCCACCTTCTGCCATATTGTTCAGTAAAGCAATTGTGTCTGTGACACAAGCCTCTCTTGTCTTTGATGCCACCAGTAGGTCATCAATATACTGAACCAAACTGAATTTCCTGACATAGCCAATGTTTCCAAATACTTTTTTAAGATTTGATTGAAAATCGAGGGACTCTCTGTGCACCCTTGAGGAACTCGGCACCATACCAAAACACGGTCCTCGAACCGGAACGCAAAGAGATATTGGCTATCTACATGCAAAGGAATCAAAAATAATGCTTGGCACAAATCAATCACTGTATACCAATGTGCATCCCAAGGTATCTGATAAAGAATTACTACTGGATTTGGTACTACTGGACAACAGGGTACTACTATCTTATTGATTTTCCTCAAATCTTGCACTATCCTGTATTTGCCACAAGGCTTTTTAAGCCCCATGATCGGCGAATTACAAGGACTGCCCATTGTTTCTTTCAAAATACCTTGTTCAATCATTTGATCAATTACTGGAGCAACTCCTGCTTTTACTTCTGGACTCATTTTGTACTGTCGTGTGTTTGGATAAATCGCACCTTCTTTCACCATTATCTTAATTGGGTCTACATTTGCCATCAGACCAATTTCCTTTCCTGAAAAATCCCACACATCTGATCTCATTGTGTATCTCAGTTCCTCAGGCAGACTGCTTTCAGTCAGAAGTGAAAACATTTCATCCACTTCTGTTCCTTGTTTTGCTAGCATCATCTTGAAAGCGATATATCCATCAGGTGTTTGAAAAGCAATACCATCAGGTGTACAATAGATGGTACAGTTCATTTTGCACAAAAATCCCTCCCTAACAAGTTAACTGGACTTGAATCACACACCACAAACCGATGCATATCTTTGAAATTTCCGATATTCACTTCTATTGGTTTAGTAACTGGCGTTTTTATTTGCTTATTTGAGACTCCTACAACTTGGATAGTTTCTCCCGAGAGGGGTAGGTTTGGAATTTCTGCTGCTCTCACAGTAGAACGGGTAGCACCAGTATCCACTAAGAAAGTGATGTCATTACCTTCCACTTTTCCATCAACAAATGGACCTGACTGATCTACCACCAAAGATGCGCCAAGCATGCATTCTTCCTCCCCCCTCAGACACCGTCATTGAGAAACATCCAAATCACACTCATTACTGTGCATCCAATATTGTTGAACCGTTTGTGTATTCTTACCACTCTCTCCACGAAATCCGGTGTTCACACTGTATCTCTGCACTTGAGCGTTCATACAGTTGGGCGTAGGGGCTTGTGGCACCTGTAACTGTGGAGTAACTACCTGTTGCTGTTGGTTCACAACCACCTCATTCTGCATCTGTGGATTAAAATTTTTATTTACCCCATTATTCTGTTGAACGTTTCTACACTCATTTTTCCAGTGTCCATGCTTTCCACATGCATGACAAGGATACTTCTTTTTCGCTTCTTCTCTACTCATTCGTCCTTTCCCTTTATTCCCATTCGATCCTTGACTATTCTGATTTTGGTCATGCGACTGGTTATCATTTTGAGAACCAGTACTTGCCTCTTGGTGTTCTGCCAACTTCACTTGTGCCCACATCATCTTTTCTTTCAATTTCTTATGCTGTGCGTCAATATCATCACTGCAATACTTCGCGTACTTCAAGATGTCATCAATGGGCTTACTCTGCCAGCAAAGCATATGCTGTTGAATCATCTGACTAATTTCCGATCTCAATCCATACACAAACCTGTACACAAAATGTCCCGTATCCTTATCACCAATATTTTCAAATCCACTATACTGTTTAAATACCTGTAATAACCTTTTGTAATACGCATGCACTGACTCTTTTGGTTCTTGAGTTGTTCTATCTATTTTAACCCAATCCGTTTCCTTTGGAGGAATTTTCCCTTTCAAGAAAGTAATCACTTGCTGATACTTTTTCATCATATCTTCTGAAGGTGCACCTGTCTTTGCGTCTCTTGGATACTCTTCAGTTGGCCAATCAACCGTAATCTTACATTCTGTCCACAAATCAGTTGGTACCACTATATCAAACAGACCATCCAAATCCTTTAATAATACTTTTGAAACTTTCACAAACCTCTCTACCTGCTTGTACCATTCAACTGGTTTCTCCCTTAATCTGGGAAAATCATTCGTAAAAGACAAAATTTCCTGTCTAGACCATGGAACATGAACATATCCACCACCAGGAACTTCTCTCATTGGACACACTCTTTCAACCTGTTCTGTTTCTCTTAATGGGAATGCAGATGCTTCCTTTGTAGCTGCCTCATCCCTTTTTCTTGACCATCTACCTCTCCATCTGTCTGCATCTCCCCATTTCTTCAAAATATTAATTAATTCTTTGATCTGTAATCTTCTTCCTGACGCATTCAAACTTTCTAAATCCTTGTCAGTAAATTCTGCCCTATATGGTTTCTGCAATAATTTCGATTTTTCTACATCCCTTCTAAATTCTGAAGCAACCTCTACTATTTTCTCATGCAGATTCTTTGCTCTCCATGTTATACTTTTACACAAGAACAACAATTCATCATCTCTGTATGTACCTAATCTATCTGGGCTTATTGTACCAATGATCATTTCTTCCAAATCCACTTTCAACTTGGCCACATCTATACTTGGTGTTTGAGGTTTCTTTTTGTCTAATCCTTTCGCCCACTCCTCTAGATCTTCTGGCGAAAATCCTTTAGAATTTTCTGCTACTGGAGTGTCAATCAGTTCCTTTCTCCTTTTATTCACTGGTGAACCTCTTTTCGGGGTTTCAGTCACCATTTCAATATTAGGGAGATCTAGTAACGAGATATTTGAATCACTCTCATTGGTTAGATCTTCTGACATTGCTACCTCTTTTCTAACACTATTTTGTTGGACTGTCACTGTTTGTAATCTCGGGGTGTCACGTTTATCCCCATTTAATGGAATAACCGGACCTATCGTCACTGGTACTGTCAAGGCCTCAGCATTTAAACCTAACAGATTTATTTTCTGAATTATCTCTTCTTTTGTTCTATTCAATGCATCCCTTTCCTTTTCCTGTAACACTCGGGTAACTGTTGGATCATATAAGACTTGTGGAACTAAGGGAGTTCTCATCATTGGTGCACTTGGAGTTGCCTCTCCAGCATTTTCTTGATAAGGTGGAGGTCTTTTAACTAAAATGTCCTCTAATAATTCATCATCAGTTTCATCACATTCTGTTCCTGCCATACCTGTGTGTTTCATTTTTTCTTTGCATTTACTCCCTACTTGATCTTCAGCCATCAATACTGGATACAACCCTTCCGTTACTACAGCTCTTCTCCATCTTCTCATCTCATCTCCTCGAGTATCAAATGGATATCTCGGAAAAATCCTTTATTTATTCTTCTACCTCCTCTGTATTTCTCTCGCTCAAATGCCTCAACTTCCCATTCCTCCAAAGCTTCATACTGCGTTAACCTAGGGCTAGGTTCTAATGAATTCATCCGATTTCTCAAATTCTGAAGAATCCTTATATTAAACGTACCATTTTCAGGAAAAGCTAAAACACCATAGTTTTTCGTATATTCCACCCAATGTTCCAACCAAACACAAGTATGATATCCTCGTTCCAACATCATAAAAGAAGCAGGCGTATTCAGAGGTGGCATAAGAATTCCTTCTCTGGTTACTACACGCTTATCCTTTTTAAAGAAATGTTTAATTTTATTAATCATCTTCATTCTTCAAATCCCTGTAACTAAGTTGTTTCAGCAAGCTAAAACTAGAAACTCTTCCATATTCTTCCGTATCCTGTTTCCCAACACTCGTCCTATACCAACGCGACTCACACCACAGTCCAATCGGGGCTTACTTCGTATTTTCCTCCACAACCAATACCTATGCAGCTCTTGTCTACCAGCCAATCAGAGCTTTACACACACCCACTTGTCTGACCAATACCAGCGTGGCTTTTTATGACGTCAGCATTACTCCTACTACTGACCCTCCCTTTACAATCAGCACTTGTTACACTCCCGCTGTCTCAACCAATACCAGCGCGGCTCTCTGTGATGTCAGTATGACTCCTGCTACTGACCCTCCCTTCACAAGGTAATACGACAATGTATTTTCTAAACTTTCTTAATACATTTTCTGTTAGAAACAACGTAAAAACAGCGCTACTCTGTCTGCTCTGCTAATCCAAGATAGTTTATTCACTTGCTTCAAAGAGAAAATACTTCCTTACACTGCGAGTAAAAACCACTGTTTACCCTTTACTTAAGCTCGGGGAGGACCTATTACTCCTCTAGGGATACTCCTCCTTCTGGTAAGGTCAAAGTTTCACAGGTGGACCCTTCGCTATCACTCACTCTCGGCTTTTATACAATATAGTCCCTAATATAACACCTACAGCCCTAAGTAGCTTTTAGGTATTATGACAACAGGCGAGTTTCCTTCTGCAGTGTGATTTCCTTACCACACTCTTCAAAATTTAATTTCCGGGATTGCCAGGTATCTCTGTACCTGTACTTCCAGACAACATAGAACAGGACACTAACTTTTCATGTTAAAAACATATAGTCAATAATCAATAATCAATAATCACCGAACTAATCAATAATAACCATAACTCTGCTACCAGAAAAACTGATCCAGCCGAAGAGGCCAGGGTTGGATATTTTACACACAATAAACTGAATTTTTCAAAGGGCCCATATACATTTTATCCAAATACGATCATTTTGCATTCCCTGGCCAATTTCCGCTGGAGAGGTCAAGTTTTTATAATTCACTATGTTCGGATTAGTTATTTCCCTGTAACCACAAATCAATTACAGTATCATGTCTAACTAATCTTCACAAATCAACACTCTTCCTCTGGTCGATGGACCATTAGTTGAGTTAGTTGATGGTGATATTAACAACTTCTTAACTAAAAATTCTTAGTAAATAACCACAGACTTTGAATAATAATAATAATAATAATGAGTTTATCTAAAATTTCATTCATTAAGTATTAAGTTGAACGCTCATCAATTACAATTACACAGTGCAAACTCCATCTTTCTTTAAGTGGGAGAGAAAACAATCATATAGCACAATACATTCAATTACACAAATTCATTCAACAAAATCAAACGCATGAGAGTGGATAGATGTAGAGACAAAAGGCACATTTATAATACATTTGCAAAGAAATATGCAAATTTTAGATAGAATGACATTTACCTAATGAAGATAACTGGAAAACCACCACTCTGGCCAAAGGACTGGTGGGGGTCCCCTGATTTAGGATCAGGAGACAAAGATTATAGGATAGGATCAGGACAGGTCTGATACTTACTAGACTTCTCTACAAACCCGACGCACCAGGGCGATTCCCTCTCGTACACTCTCTCCCTCCTCGATATTCTTCTACAATCTTCAAATCTAATCAGGCAGTAGTCTGGATCTTCTGAGTCTACTCTCGTCTTCTCTCTCTGCTCTCTGGTGCTCAGCTCCCAACAGAAATAGTTCCCTCACAGCTCCATCGAATCATCTCTCCATCAGCAGCGTTGTTAATTTACTTCTTAAGTCACTCTAGTTATAGTCTTTATTTCTTCATGTCCCACCCTCAAGTGTTGCAGATTTACTAAACTACGGAATATGATTGGACGGGGTTAGGGGTGTCTTCATCATACCAGGGTGACGTATTCATTTTTATTAGTAAAACCTATTGTTTGTTAACCCTGCCCTTTCTACTCATTCATATAATTTGTTTGACACATGCATATTTTGTTGCAAATGCCATAATTCATTTAATACAGGCTTCCTAGATGACCGATACATCTTCTTCTTTTCCCATCCCTTCTGTCCTTGGATCTTGGCAGTCATTCAGTTCTCTCTTGGTCACTGGGTCATTTCATGGACTCATTGAGCATGCGCAGCTTTCCCCGTTTTCTTTTTCAGTCATGGATTAGCAGGCCCAAATTCACACTATTAATAAAAGAATCATAAACGGATGTTATTTTCTCAAACATGTAATTCTCACTGTTCACCACCCACTTCTACTCTATCCCATGTAATTATTATTACTCTTGGGCAAAAGCGTTAATAGCAGCAGCTTTCTTTCAAATCAAGCAAGCATATGCCGGGCATGCGGTACCTCAAGACCGCGTTCTGAACTTTCTTGCGCATGCGTGAGGTTTTCCCTCTCAAAGCAAGTTAGTCAAGTTATGTCTGTGTAGTTCAAGTTTGCACATGCGCAAAGCGTTTTTGCAAGTTAAAGCGGGTTTTAATCGTGCTGCATTTTATTTCTCATTAATCCAAGCATGCGTAAGCTTTTCTCCACGTATATCTGTGTCTGGTGCATGATAGTTTTGTCTCATCTACTAATTTGAATAATTAGCGAAGATTAATGGAGGATTCAATCGAGCAAGTTTCACTTTTCTCGAATCCATGCTCCATCATTACTACAGTACAGTAAAATTGACATTGAAAAATACCTTTGCTGCCTCACACATTACAAATATAAATAGGAAAGCAGCCCTCCAAATAGACCCAAGTTTTTCTCAATGTGATTTTATCTTACTGCACACATTTAACCTTTTGCAACTCGTGTTATTAAATACTTTTGGTAAAACAAATACATATGAAAAATACAAGATTAAGTAGTGTATTGCAAGCGTAAAGGTAAACACTTCTTCATTATTTGTTTTCTAAAATGCTGGTTTGTTATAATATCCTTTTCTTCAACTGTGCTCCCTCCACTATGCAATTCTGGCAATGATTTGATCGCGCATATTAAGCGTTTTGCTTTCTCAGCTGTGTTGAATTGCAGTTTAACTCAAGAGTTGTCTAAACTCCTCTACAGCAATGTAATACATACATATATAAGAATAGTCGCAGTCCATTTCACAAAGAGATCTAGGCAAGCTATATCTAGAATGCCTACTCTGATATAGCCTCAAGATAATAGTAGCGCTGACTTCAGCCTCATACCCTTCGAAGGAAACACGGACCCGAGTCAGTTATTCAGACAGGGTACTTTGCATTTTGTTGAAAATAAACATTTTCATTTATGTTTACGATGTACAATGTTATTATAACCGAATTAATAGAATGGCAGTACACTTTAAACGAAACACTCTTTAAAAGCAAGTATGAACATAATAAGGGAAGCAGCATGTAGAAAAAATGTCTTTCCACTTGAAAGAGAACTCAGTGGTGCATGGCAATTCACACAGCAGGACATGCACTCTCCCAAGGTGTAATGCATTATCTTTAGTAAACAAAGGCAGGGAGACTAAGGAGTTTAGGGCACCTCCTCTGTGATGATTGTCTAATCAGTAATGTGTGAAAATTGCAAGGTCCAACTTCAGGTAGTTCTTTGCACCATAATGGCTAGCATGAGGTTTGATATAGTCATATTCTGAACGCAATATAGTCTTCTCAGCTTCATTTGACAAAAATATGCAAGTGAAACCCAATAAAAAGTGTACGGTTACTACTTTTTCGTAATCCAGGTTATGCATCAAGAGAAGTGTTTTTAAACCACTGCATAGTCTTAGATAGTAAACACTTGACCAGAGAGAAGCTTAGGGGCATATGTACAAGGGAAGTGACGGAGTGAGGCGTTAGCCTTCCTGGTTTAACGCCTCACTCCGCCACTTCAGAAACGCAGGTCCGCACCATATTTACAAGAATATGGTGCAGCCCTGCATTTCCCCCTGCGCTGGCGCTACACTTAGCAGCTTAGCGCCAATGCAGGCAACATTACACTATAGTGCAAGGTGCAAGGGTGTCTGAGTGCAGGGGAAGATTGTTTATGTGCAGGAAGGTCACTCTTTTTGCAAATAAACAATCTTTAAATGCCGCTTTGTAACTTCTACGTGTGCTGCTTAATGCAGCACACAAAGAAGTTGCAAAAAGGGGGACCTTCCTGCACATAAACAATCATTGGACTTTTGCTGGTTTCATGTGTGCTGCACAATGCAGCACACATGAAAACAGCAAAAACGAAGAGAAATGAAACATTTCTCCTCGTTGCACCAGGGTAAGACCAGGTTCCTCCTGGTCTTAATTCTGGTGCTGCCTCCTATTTACGCCTCCCTTGTAAATAGGAGGCAGCGTCAGAGTCAATGGGTGTTGTGGTGGAACGCCCGCAGCAACACCCATTGCCCTCCCCTTTCACGCTAAGCATAACGTGAAAGGGGGCCTTATTTACAAGGCAAGCAGTGATATATCAAGGTTACAGCCGGTAACCTATGAGTTAAACAATTTATAATTCAGTTTTCAATTTCTTCCCAAAAGTTCTACAAAAGATACTGATGAACACCGGTGTGGATTCTTCATAAATCAAATTTATATAACAGAAA
The DNA here is from genome assembly GCA_963921515.1 of Calotriton arnoldi. Classification (NCBI taxonomy): domain Eukaryota; kingdom Metazoa; phylum Chordata; class Amphibia; order Caudata; family Salamandridae; genus Calotriton; species Calotriton arnoldi. Next base: position 227,606 of record CAWUFW010008280.1, read on the forward strand.
TATATAGGGTGCAACAAAATTATTAAAGCAACACCTAAATGACCGAGGTTTATAAAGAAATTCTGTGCTATTGATACCTCAGAGTCATTTTTGTAGGCATCTATTCCAAACAAGAATGCATCAACAGAAAAGTGCATCTGAACCAAACAAAGAACACTTTCTAAAGAACAATTAATCAATAAGGAAATAGATGAGATTGTCGACATTTCGGTCTTGTTGGTGTATACATCCGCTAGACCATCTTCAGGACGATGAAGTAGGCTGTTATATGCCCTTATGACCATTCCATGAGGAATGTCTAATCATGATTGAATCTGTAGATGAATAAAATCTTCCTGGTCATTTACACGAAAAGGGAAGAAGCTATTTAAAAGCTCGTGGAATTGATAAATTTCCAAACTCAAATTTTAAGGCTCTACTGTGGTAACCTTTAGAATTTGGCTGAAACTTGTGTTCGCAGCCAACAAGTAAACGACAAAGTGCTACTCCTTTGGTAAGCCGCTGTCACTGCAGTCGGCATCGAACAAAGCAGAGAATGAAACTCAACTGACACGCCGCTATCGCTTCAGTCGGTGGCGTCTGAGACGCCGACTGAAGCGATAACGGCGTGTCGGCGTGTAGCAATAGCGGCGTGTCTTGTTTGGAATAGATGCCTACAACAATGACTCTGAGGTATCAATAGCACAGAATTTCTTTGTAAACCTTGGTCATTTTTGTGTTGCTTTAATAATTTTGTTGTACCCTATATATTTCTGTTATATAAATTTGATTTATGAAGAATCCACACCCGTGTTCATCAGTATCTTTTGTAGAACTTTTGGGAAGAAATTGAAATTTGAATTAGAAATTGTTTAACTCATAGGTTACCGGCTGGAACCTTGATATATCACTGCATGAATTATTTGACTAAGTGCGCATAAGTGAATCTCTTGTAGGCACTTTTACTTGATGATATTTAATTTTCCCAAGCCTCCAAGGGTCGATTGGGTTGCCCACTTTCTTTTCCTGGTATTTACAAGTCAGCGTTAAGCCACGTTAAGTGGCCTAACGCCACCTTGTAAATAAGGCGAGGCCCCTATCGCCATCACAACGTCACTAAAAGTGACGATGGCGATAGGGGCTTGTAAATATGTCCCTTAGTCTCTGAATGTAAGATTCCAATCAGAAAGACTACAAACTTGAGGACTTTAGTCACGTGCCTCATTTGTAAATTGAAGCATGTAGTTCTTCTGCCCTTATCTCAGAACCTAATTAAAACACACAATATCATGAAGTTCTGTTTTATTTGGGTTAGGATGCTGTCAGTTAATGCCCACCAGCACACACTTCATTATGCAATCGGATATGATGTTAAGAGAGGGTGCGATGTATAGAGCATTTTTGCGGTCGCAAATAGCTGATTCACAGAATTGGGCCATTTGAAACCGGAAAAATTCCTTTACAAAGGTACAAAATGTGATTTGGTAGCTTGTCACCGAATAGCATTTTGCATTTGTGATTCGGCATTTGGAAGGGACGTGTTTAGAGCATCTCTTCCTGTCGTGTAGTTCCTACTAATCCGTAGGATCTGCGCATTGTTTGGACAAAATAAACTAGGGGCTTGGTGCCAAGACTGGTTCCGGACACTCCGCAGGATATGTTGGCATATAGACCAGCTAGCTCACAGTGCCACCGTAAGCCCCCTAACCTTACCAGGGAGCGAATGGTTTTCTGGCAACTACTGAACATTACAACCCTGACCCCTCAGGGATCATGGAAATAGTAAAGAACCTTTCGCTCAATCACTCATGCTCACCTATTCCAAGAGAAATATACAGAGAATACACAGTGTGATGTTTTCAATAATATTTAATCAGCCAATGTTATTCTTGCATAAAATACGTGTGCCACAATGATTAGGAGACAGAAGCAGACAAATGTGATTACAAGCACCTAAAATCGTAAATAGTAGATATAGTTCTACCATAGTGCTAAAAGAATGTATATATGAAGGTATATAAAACAAGGCAGTAATCGAGTGTACTCCTACTATGTGACCCCTACTCTAAGTGTACCTACAGTGTGTGTAGGTGTAAAGCCAAGAATCCCCCCCAATGGACGATCCAACCCCATTACTTGATGGGATAGAGTGACAAACCCTGTCTTGGTCATGAACTGGACACCCCTCACGAGATATCAAACCGCTGCTTGGTGATTTCTCAGCATGCAAGTACCCTCGGTGTCAGCGGAAGTGCCTCCTCTGCAAATCTATCAGGATGCTCATCTTTTATAATTGAAAGCAGCCTTGTGATGTGCGTATAGATTAGTGATGGTATGGGTATGTAGTTAGCCCTATCACCCCGTGGATGAAGAAAGTGATGACATTTGTACGTATGTACATGATGTTCAGGGTTATTTGTGAGGACAATGTAAGAAATAAGCTGCTTCTCTACATGGGCCTAACTCAGGAATATAACACCCACTCCTCATACTAAGGGTCGATATCTAAAAAGCTATCTTAAAAAGTCAGCAGACCATTTAAAAAAAGTTAAAAACTACTCCTTAAAGCATCTAAAAGCGTGCTTCCCATTAAAATATCTATTTCAAAGTCTTTAAGTCATTATATCATTTGAGATCACAAGCACTCAGAAAACAATGGTGTCTATAAAAAGCAAAAGCTTTTTTTGTTAATTTTGTTTTAAAAAAAAAAGAGACCAGCTTGTTCTCAGACGGAAAAAGCCTATTGTTTATGTGTTTCGAGTGGTAGACTCAACATCAACATATTGCCCACATCCGCAGACGTTCCCAGAGGTGCACCTCGTAGCATATTTATGGAGCAAAGGGGATTCCATCCAGTTCCCACAGCAGCCGCTGAGGGAGGTTTGTTTCCTATTAGTCTTCCACAGGGCAGTTGTTCACATCACTAGTAGCTGAAGCATCCCAGGGTGGATCTAAGAATGCATTCATCATCAATGGAATATGCTGGTGACAGCAATACACATGGGCCTTTAAGGTGTCCATTAGTACTTCAATGTCTGGTGGCGCAACCAATTCTGATCCGAGACATATATCCAGGATGCATTATTAGCTGCAAAGCAAATAGCAGAAGACAGGATGTATGCAGTCAAGCCACACCGGCCTGAATGATAAGAACCAATGCTCATTTAGTTCTTGAAGCCGAGGTGTGCCGAAGCAGTGTATCATGCGCTCACAGCAATGCAGCACTAACAGTGCTGTCTTCATTCCGAGTGGAACTGGGTCATCCATTGCGGAGCAGAAAAAATCAAATCGGTATTCCCTCCACAAGTATCAGGACAAGTGGGAGCCCTCCAAACATGCTTTCCAAAACAAACTGAATGAAAGATGGTATAATTTAGAAAATCATCTGAAAGGTTCTAGCCAAACCAGAGGCAATACAATTAAAAAAGTGCACTGTTACTTTCATATCAGACATGTTAAAGATACGATGGACCAGCTCCCCAAAATGCAGCGGGAAGTTAGTGTGAAGTAGTGTCTGTATCTCAGACGAGGACCATGCAACCTGGAGATCAAACGTCTCTTTGGCTGAGGATAAGCCCACATCCTTTTGTAAAAGCATGGCTTTCAGTTTGCTTAGGGAGTCAAATTTTATGTTGGAAACATTTATCGAAGGCCATAGTGCTGCCTCCCTAAATGTGCGGGCTGGTGGAAACAGTACTTGTGTACAGCAAGTGACTATGGAATTAACCATCACCAGATAAGCGATGCCTGGCTCCATTCCGCAGCCACCTTGATCATTCAGCATCAAATAGCTCCCATTCAAGAGCAGCCTGAATGCAGGGTGAATCACGGCAGCTGGGGAACCGTGCAGATAACTAGACAGGTTTGCTACTGAAGCATTGCATGCCCCGTTGAGAGAAATGTCCTTGCAAATCAAGGAGCCACTTAAAGCATATTCACATTCAGAGCCACTAAGAAAAATATCTGTGTCCCCATTCCTGCATCTAATCCTGAAAAGTAATTCCTAATACTCGTGCACATATCCTTCCCCTAGCGCTTCATATCTGCCTACCTGTTGGTATTGGAGACAATACTGGAATTGGAAAGTTGTGACCGGTAGGATAATGTAACCATGGATTATCCAGTCAGTGGATGGTGTCTCAGCCACGGTGAAGGGTGATTGGTCTAATTTTTCAATTTGCAAAATGGTATATTTCGCATCTCAACCTGCCATTGTTATCTGTCTTTCTGTTAGATCATTTGCTGAAAACAGATTTGTACTGTTGATGTAACGACATAGCACGTGGCCATAATGTAACATTTGTAATGTCCTGCTCAGTATTACTATTGACCGTAATTGTGACTGTCCATGTTCTAATAAAGACATGTCTTGCTATATTATGTCAATTGCGGAAGACACTATGTTGCCCAGCAAATAAATTCTGGATGATAAAGTGGTCATACCATTGTCAGCCACAGCCAAAGTCTTTTCTAAATTAACCTTATCAATCTCACGCAACATCTTCCACAGCTCATTGTATATTTGGTACAAAAAGCGCTTTTGACGTGTATTCCGGGGGCCTAATAAAAAATCCCTGATATCCATGTCATTAGAAAGAAGGGACAAGTGTTGTTTCACCTGGGAGAGTTTTGTGGTTTGTAGCCAATCTAGGCATAACTTCCCGAAACTATATGACGTCGCCACCCCCAAGTGTTCTGTTTGCACATATCACTGATCAGGCTTATTGATCCTAAACCCTTCGGTGTCACCCAGGAATCTAGATTGACACCCATTTGTGTCCACAGGCCAAACCAACCCTTTGTTCTAATTGGGGTCTGATGATTTGTAAGAACCATTACGTATAATGGTATCCAGTGTATCCTCACTGAAGTGTTTAAGGTGCTGCCAATTCTCAAAACATGGGAATACGGGAATATGCAGTGTCTTCAAATCCTTTATTTTTGCTATACCAAGACATGATGTTTTTTTGCACTGTTTTGTTCAGGAAAATCATTTGATGTGGTCTGAGGCATGCTCTAAAAAAGGCCTTTGTTCCCTGAACCTGCCAGTTTTTTGTCCCCAGACAGATTTTGTGTCCATGGTGTCTTTCCAAAAGTTGAAACCCTGAATGGACAACTGAGAAATAAAGTCAGCAGCTTGGTGTTTGTTAGCATATTTTTCTTTGCAGGTGTAGGTGCAAGCCTATAATAATACTAGGCTAGGTCTGATGTTTCAAAACCTGAAAAATAAGCAAACTTCTGTGCAAAAGTCATTCAACTACCTTTCGGCAGTGTTGGGCAGTGTTCCCATTGTGTGCAATTATAAACAGCTTTATTTAAAAAATGGTGACCATAATGCTAGGAATAGAACATGTCTCCAAAATTACTTGTGCCATCATACACTTCATCATTAGAAAATGCAGCTGTTTGCTCTAAATCTGAAAGCAAATTATGCACAGTTTCATTGTCCCAATCATCAGAGAAAGTACTAGTGATGATGTAATTTAAAGAAATTTTAAACGAATAAGGAATTTTCAAACATTCACTAGGACCATTCACATCATACGATACCCTGTCCCATACAATTCCTTCAGGAACTGGAACCGATGTAATATTCACCAGGGACAAGTTTCTTACTTCACGGTGCAATTACGCATGTGGTTTAAGAACCAAGTTCACAAGTTGTACTGTGGAGCGTTCTGGGAGAAAGTGTCCATTCAGAAATAGGAAAGAGACAGTCACTATACTAATCCAAAGTACCAGGAAAAGTAATCTAATTGTAATCCAGAGGTGTATCCAGGGAGCAATGAAGTAACTCTTTTTCAGCCAAAGGTAGAAAGACACTTGTACCTTGAATAGGAGAGGCGGTGTTGGCAGTTCAGGCTCATTTGGATGTGATAAAAAAATCATCATAATGCACGAAGTAGCCAGACGCCATCTGTACTATACTTGGCGGCTCAGCATGTTTTGTGGAACTGACAGAAGACTTGATCTGTAGCATGTTAACAAAGACGTCGTCAATTTTTCAAATTGAAATTTCTGTACTTGTTGATTGTATGATTGTAGTTGTTTCAATAGAGAGAAGCATCATTTAATTGCCATTTACAGCTCCTCTTTGGAAAGCGGAGTCTTCAGTCGTTATTAAAGCTTCCATCTGCACTTCCTGCATGGCATCGAGAGGAGTGCTGCGGCTACCCAGTAGCCCACGTGGTCTACTGTTGAGAATCAGCAACATTGTGAGGTTTGATCAGCTCTATTGAGACAAAACTTTTGTCTCAACAACCAGCAAGTGGCGGAAAAAGTACAGTTCTGGTACCTTCGACAGCCAGGACAGGTACAGGCGCTCTGTAAGATGGCCCAAATTCCTTTTTGTCCACTATTATTTCTCTGACCCGGTCCCCAAACTTCTGGACTCTCAGGTCTTGCCGACACTGTTTTCACTTCCCCAGTGGCAGTACGTTTTACTTGGACATTGCTTTGCAAAGCTCTGTATTCTTTAAGGTCCTGTAAAACATCCAAATAATCATTGATGTCAAATGGGGTTTCAGCCACCACCGTGCTGACACTATCAAGGTCAGGTAACCACATCCTCACCCCAAAGAGGAGTTCATAAGGTGTACGACCCCCCCAGGGATTTTCTTGTCATGTTGTTAAGTGCTCTGTGGACCCCATATAGGTGATTGACCCAAGTGCCACCCGTGCCTAATACCCTTGCTGTCAAGGATTGCTTTAAGTCATTTTTTTCCTATCAACCATCAAATTTCCCTCAGGATGGTACGGGGAGGAGTACTGCAAGGCCACACCCAAACTTCCCATGGCTTCTTTGTAAACCCAAGAGCTAAACACCAGACCCTAGTCGGAATGTAGTGTGCCAATTGCGTATGTGCCGATAAAGACTAGCAAATCCTTTAGAACAATTTGAGCATCAGCCGAGCGCGATGGGGCCAAAGCCAGGGGAATCTGAAGAATGAATTTACTGCCACCAAGTTGTACTTGTAAGCCCCGTCTGAGTGTAAGGGGCTGCAGTAATCCAAATATACACATGCAAGAGGCTTGCCTAAAATCACTAAAGATGTTTGTGGTGGAGGCGCTATAGTGGAGCCCTTCATCTGCTGGCAGATGTCGCACTTGAGGACAAAGTCATTGGTCTGTTTAGTAAGACCTGGCCACCAATAGCGCTGCTTTAGTAGTGACACTGTAGCAATGATCCCTGCATATGCTGAACCCAGACCCTTGTGTGCAGCTAGTATCAATCCCAGTCTGTGATCAGTGTTTGGTATTATTCTATCCTCCACTCCTGGAATCTGAGCATACAGAATGTTTTGTGCATCCAACTTGTAGGAGTACTTGAGTGGAATGTCTTTGGGCAGGGCTGAGCTGTTGCGCGTGGCACTGACAGCTATCAAAAGTTATTCCGTCTATCCTTGTACTGGAGCGAGTTATAGCACCAACTGCAGCAGTGTGTAATGTTGCCTTGGCGGCTTAATCTGCCATTGAATTCCCTTCAGCGTGAACGGCAACACGTTGATGACTCAATGTATGAATAACATGAGCCTGTGGCAGGTGAAATAAGGTCTGTCACGGGCTCATGTTTTCATCCAGGGTAACAGAGTTACTTCAAAATGTTGATGAGGAGGCATTGTCCTATGTAGGTGGCATCTATCTGACAGACAATGAATTAATGGAACACTTGTCTAGGGTGAACCACATAATTCTTGGATTCGCCCACCAGCGATACAAATTTAATTTCAAAATTTTAGAAATTGCCCTCCTCAGTATCCTATTTTTAGGGTACAATTGTAAAAAGCCTGATGGCACAATTTTTAGAAAAATGTGCACTGCTCCAACCTCCAATGACTCTGAAAAGACTACCATTTTAGGATTTTTGAATTTTTGCAGGACAAACATTCTGGATTACGCAGAAAGAGTGAAAGCTTTGCCACTTGTTCCCAAAGCATCTTTTGTTTTATTATGCAACCTTTGGAATCCCTAAATCCATTTTGGCTCTAATAATGTAAATATTCATTATAGGGCTGGACACAGTAAAATGAATCACACACAATGAGTGTGGGAAATTCACAATCCATATTTTGTAGCACCAGTATCAGAGCTTTTAGTTCCGCCAGCTGCGCCGTACAGTCCCCTAGAGACTTAGGGGCCGATTCCGATCTCGTCCTGTAGGGCTCCGAATCGGATTCGGCATAACCGGATCCGATTCGGAGCCCTATCTCCCGACCGATTCGTACGCGCGTCCGGAGAGCGAGTACGATGCAAATTCGCCGACCGACTCGTTCGGGCGTCCCAACCGCTCCGACGGACTCGTTCCCGGGTCTAACCACACCGACCGACTCGCTCGGACACGACTCGCAGCGCGCAATGGAGACGTTCCCCGGCCGGGTAAGTACGATGCGCGCCGCGAGCAGTCCGACCGACACTCGCCGTCCGGCTCGAAAGAGCAGTCGGAGCCGTACTTCGGGGGTCCGTGTCGGACCCCCCTGTATGCGTAGCCATGCGAGTCGCACACAGGGGGGACCCATGGGTCCCCCCTACCTGTGCGTGTACGGCGCGAGTCGCTTCGCCGCGTACCCGCTGTAGGGGGCGCCCTTGTTCGCCTCGCACCCATTGAGGCAATGGGAGCCTGCGTACACGATGTACGACCGGCTCCCATTTACTTCATTGGGAGTCCGACCGACTCAAGTACGATAGCATACGGACGCATCGTACTCGTTCGGTCGGGCTGCACGGGTCCGATTCGGTCGGGAATCTCTCTGGGTCCGGCTCGGTCGGAGAGATTTCCGGCCCGAATTGGAATCGGCCCCTTAGTGTGTGTTTTTCCAGGATGGATCTTTCCATCCTGCATAAGCCCTTTTACAATTGAGTATGCTGTGGAATATTGTTGTTTTGTTCCTACAGCCGGCTGGGCTGATCCATTGGTATAAATGATATATTCATATCGATCTAGAGGCATTATTTTATTAGGCAGAGGATATTCTTGTTCATATTGCAAGAATGCTTGTCTTTGTAATGTAGAATCAAATCTGTAATCTACATCTGTTGCAGTGAGAGAGTTAGCCCATTGAATCCATCGTGGATGTAATGCTTTAGCATTCGGGATGATTGCCTTTGTAACAGCCTCCAGGGTCGGTACCGGGGTCACGACAATTTTGCATTTCCCCTGCGGTAGTTCTCTCTCTCTCTCACTACAGCAGTCTGTACATCTGTGATTATCTTTTCAGTTGGTGAAAAATGCATTACAGCATTCGTGTACAAATGTGATTTGTATTCTATAGGAACAGTATCACCTTCATTGAACGTGATATATGTGTCCCCAGTTGGATCAGCAACTACGCGGATCACCAGGTTAGTTGTGTTGACATGCGTGTGTAAATGTTTGAAAGCTATCATGGCAGCTTGTATGGAATGCAAAATATCTGTATGTTTCTGTGTCCAATGATGTACTGAAAAATCAGGTCTAATTAAGTCATAGAAAGGTTTCACTTTTTCTGCGTAATCCAAAATGTATGTCCTGCCAAAATTCAAAAATCCTAAAATGGATTGTAGTCTTTTCAGAGTCTTTGGAGGTTGGAGCAGTGCACATTTTCCCAAAAATTGTGCCATCAGACTTTTGCCGTCACTTGACAATTTGTACCCTAAAAATAGTACACTGAGGAGGGCAATTTTTGAAATTACATTTGTATCGCTGGTAGGCGAATCCAAGGATTATGTGGTTCACCCTAGGCAAGTGTTCCAATAATTCATCGTCTGTCAGATAGATGTCAACTACATAGGTCAATGCCTCCTCATCAACATTTTGAAGTAACCCTGTTACCCTGGTTGAAAACAAGCCAGGGCTGTTCCTATACCCCTGGGCTAATCGACAAAATTGGCGATGAGAGCCTAGCGTCAAGAATGATGTCGAATATCTGCTCCCAGGTGCTATATTTTGTCAGAAAAATCCATTTGACTTATCTAGAATTGTTTTGTATTTTTTCCGCACAACGGTATTCATAAGTGTGGCACTACGTGCATTTTGTATTGCAAATGTGCGTGTGGATACATTTAAATGTCTATAATCTAAGACCAGACAATAGGAATTATTGGGTTTTATTATGGGGAAACAAGAGATTATTCTTAGGTGAGGTGCAACTTTTAATCACACCGGGGTGCTCAAGATGACCCAGGATCTCCCTGACTTGTTTCTTTGCCTCATGTTTAATAGGGTATTGTTTCTAAGGTTGAGGAACTGATTTTAATGGGATTTCGTTGAAGTGACTCATCATCCCATCCACCATGACTGCGGTAAAGTACAGGAGCTAATGCAAATGCCCACTCCTGCGCGTACAAATTTTTAACTGATTCTGGTATGAGGTCGTAGAAAGCAGGTAAAATACATTCTTCCCTCCTTTGGGCAATCCATTAAGAACACAGTTGGCCAATCCTTTTCAGCCAAAAGAATATCTTAACCATATGTCAATCAATCAATAATAACTTTATCCGGAGGCAATTATGTTATGTTATGTTGTAAGTTTTATATAGCACGCAGCTGCCCCAGCAAAGGGACGTCCCAGCGCTAGGAGACAGAAAGTTGGAGGGCTGCCAGAAAAGCAGGCCTAACAGAAAGGAAACAGGTGTGTTTTAATGGCCTTGCGGAAGGCCAGGTAGTTATCAATACAGCGGATGTGCACGGGAAGAGAATTCCACAATTTTGCAGCCAGGGTGCAGAAGGAGCGTCCACCTGCACGCACCCTCACCACCCGAGGGATAACTGCCAAATGCTGGCCCAGAGAACGTAGTGAACGGGTAGGCATGTAAAGAGAGAGCAAAAGAGCCAAAATATCTGGGGAAGAAGAGTTCAGGATTTTAAAAGCAATACAGAGAGACTTGAACTCAATACGCCTCGCCACTGGCAGCCAATGAAGTCGGCGGATGGCGTAGGTCGTAGAGCAAGTTCTGGGAAGACCGAGGAGGGTTCGAGCTGCCGCGTTTTGGACCCTTTGAAGACGATGGGTTTCGGCCTTATTCACCCCCATGTTGAGAGAGCTGGCATAATCCAGCCTAGACATGATGGACGCCTGGACAATAATCTGCCGGACCATAGGATCAAAAAAGACCAACAGTGGTTTGAGCCCACGCAGGACACCAAAGCAGGTCCCAGCAACTTTTTTTTGTTTGGACCTGAAAACTGAGGGCCGAGTCCACCCATACACCCAGGTTTTTAACCACCTGTTTGGGGGCAGGAGCACAGCCCAAGATTGACGGCCACCACCTCTCACTCCACAGCTCGGGATCTCTCCCTACTAGCAAGATCTCGGATCTGCTAGCGTTAAGCTGAAGACAGTTGGTAGTCATCCACCCTGCGACGGCAGCAAGATCGCTCTTAAATTTGAGAGCATCCTGCATGCAGTCCTCAGAGAGTGCTACTACCAGCTGAGTATCATCAGCATATGATACCACCGTAAGTCCTCTACTCCTAGCCACTGCTGCTAAAGGTTGAACGTAAAGGTTGAATAACGTAGGCCTCAGAGCCGAACCCTGAGGAACCCCTTGTTTGATGGCGTGTGACCAGGAGGTAAAAGGGGGAGCCGACACCTGGAAGGTTCTCTCAGAGAGGAAGGAGGCGAACCAAACAAGGGCCAAGCCCTCGATGCTGGCCTCCTCCAACCGTTGCAGCAGGATCTGATGAGACACCATGTCGAACGCAGTGCTGAGATCTAATATAATCAGCGCCGAGGTGCGTCCGGCATCCAAAGCTGCTCTCAGGTGTTCAGTCACAGCTAGGAGAGCAGTCTCTGTGCTATGGCCCGGGCGAAAACCATTCTGAGAGGAATCAAGCAAGTTGTTGCGTTCCAGGTGTCTAGTCAAAAAGGAATTGATATGGGACTCGGTGAGCTTGGCCACCCATGGCAAGAGAGAGATGGGCCGGAAATTCTCCGGTTTGGCGGCATCCAGAGAGGGTTTTTTTAACAAAGGGACCACCAAGCCCTGGGGACAACCACCTTAGCCAGAGATAGATTTATCAGTTGACACAAAGGAGCGAGGAGAGGAGACAAAGATTTGAGAAATTGTTCAGGCTTAAGAGGATCAGCAGGGGACCCAGATTTAACCCTGCTGCATAGTGTACGCATCTCATCAGGGGAAATAGGAGGGGGGACAGTGCAAGTAGAAATAGAGAAAGGTCTATTAACAAGGCCAGATCTGATCAAAGCAGGGGGGAAGGTCATGTAGATGTTATCCACCTTCTTAATAAAAAAGGTTGCCAGATCCTCGCACTGCTGGTCCGACGAGATCAAGGGTGCAGTGGAAGACCCAGCCAGCCACAGCTTCTTTCACAAAGGTACAGGGGTTAAAATCAATAGATTATTCAAAACACTGGGTTTACAAACTTCAAATGAAAGTCTAATATTCTCCAGATGGGTCATGGCTTCGTTTTTAGAAAGTCCCTACTAATGAGGTCTAGTGTTTCAGGCTTCTCAAAATACCCAGGGTGACCCAGATCATTACAAAAATGTTGAATATAGACAAGCCATGGAATGCACTGATATATAAAAACAATATATAAAACAGTACAAATATAAAAAGCATAAATGATGCAATTCAAAGTGCCCAATTGTACAATACGAACACAGAAATTAAAGGAATTTAAAATCAAATAGCATTACCACAGTATATCTGTGATAAAAGGACAAGTGTGCAACAGTTAATAGTTAAAAAACTAAAAGATAAAAAAAACATTCACATCTAGGTGGATTGTTTCCCCACATTCGCACAGAGTTCCTACAGCATAGTTGGCTGAAATTCAGCAAAACTAGAGAGGAGAAGGAGGACAAAAACTTCATAATGGGTCTGCCATGCACTCCCCACCTGCTCTAGCAAGCATGCTTAAATCTTTTCAATTGCGGGAACATATAAATACAGTAGATGATATGTACTTAACACGCATATCATCACCTAGCATAACACCATAGAATTGCACACTATGTTTCATTACTGTGGGAGAGCTAAAAAACATTTTTTCTGGCGTAAAAAACAGCCCACAGAAAGGATGCCATACTTCAGCAGATCTCCAAAGAAAGCAGAGATTGTAGGTATAAATACGCAGGACGACAATGCGTGAAGTGTGCACCTCTTATAATTTGTATAATGTAGCGCTTCCTCTGGTGGTTATAAAACTTACAAAAAAACACCACATGTATAGTGTTCATTTTTTTTTTTTTTTTAAGTTTGAGTTTATTAAGCAATGAAAATAGTAGAAGAAAAAGAGCATGTGCAAAAAAGAGAAAAAGGTATAGTACATTTCAATTACTTATAAAAATTATACTGGAAGAGATAAAGCCAAAATACAATCATTATCAGAAAACATACTGCGTAAAATAAAGGAATGAAAGAAGAGGGGGAGGGGAGAGGGAAGGAAGGAAAGGGGAAAAAACAAGGGAAAATTAATGTTTCATAACTTTATAACATCAAAAGGAATAATAGCATATGGAAATAGACACTGTCGGCATAAATAACATTTAAAGAATAAATATCATACTGTGATAAGGAATACAACGTAAGGGAAAAATAATGATAAATTATTTGAAGAAAATAAAAGACAACACAATTCATTATGGTGGTTTCCGGACTTCATCCGAAGTGGTAACAGAAGCAGGAATAGATGAGGCAGCCCAGGATAAGTAGTTAGTCAAAGGGAGCCACAAAAGATCTCTTTTAATAGATAAAGATATTGGTGTAATGTGACTAGTATCAAGTCTGTGATGGAAACATACGGCATTCCACCATGCTCTAAAAGTGACTTTGTCTGTTTGTTTCCAGTTGGAGGTTATTAAGTGTAAGGCTACTGCTAATAATAAATCTATTAACTTAAAGTTAGATGGTGATTGGGGCCATTGAGGTGATAGAGAGCCTAGGAAAATGGTAGAAAGGGAGAAGGGTACATTCGTTTTAAATTTTTTATTAATTTGAGACCAAACTAATTGCCAAAAATGAGAAACTGTGGGACAATCAAAAAGCATATGTTTTAAGTCAGCATGTGTGCAGGGGCAGGACCAGCAAGTGGAAGAAGAGTTCGGAGTAAAGGAAGATAGTTTAGCAGGAGTAAACAAAAGGCGTTGGTAAACAAAATAAAGGGTTTGAGAAGTATTAGCAGCTCTAGACGTTTTATGAATTTTGAACCATAATTTATCCCAAATGAGGGTCGACCAGCACTCTGATAAGTCCTTTTCCCAGGCCAATTCAGCCTTTGTTTTGCCCCTGTCTGAGGAAAGAAATAAATGTTTATATAAAGAGGAAGCTGAAGGAGAAGAAATTAATAAGGGAAAAAGGGTGGAGCATCTCAAGGGTGGCTTAGGGGCAGATGATAAAGAAAGAAGATATTGGGTAAGAGAAGGAAATAAAAGATTATATTGTGATTCAAAAGACGATGGTAATGAGAATTTGGTTTGAAGGTCAGAGAAAGATAAAGGAACATCATCAATTAATAGTTGTGAAATCCAAAACCACCCTTTGAGCCTCCAAGATTTCCAGTAAATGATGCGATTCTTTATACGTAATAAGCTATTATGCCAAATGGGTTGCTGATCTAACGAGGAGGATGAAGGATAAGAAGAGGGTAAAAGAGGGATGAGAATTTTGCGTGTATGGGAAATAACTGGAGGTCTAAAAGAGGATATATTATTAGTAAATGCGAGAGATTCTTTGAAATCAAAAGGGGACACAAAAAACTTTTCTATAGAAATCCATAATGGGGGATGAATACAATATTCAAGGGAAAGCCAACGGGAAGACTGTTTTAAAGAGAAAGCATAATGATAAGATTTGAAATCAGGAAATTTAAGACCGCCGGAAGAATTGTTTGCCTTCAAGGAAGACAAGGCTATCCGAGGGGTTTTACCCCTCCAAAGAAATTTTGTTAATAAAGAGGCAATTTTCTTAAAATAAAATGCAGGAATGTGTACAGGGATCATTGAAAGAATGTACAGAATCAAAGGAGAGAGCATCATCTTAATGGAGTCTAATCGCCCCCACCAGGAAAGAAAAAGCGGGTGCCAACGTTCAATAGTGTCAGAGAGAACCTTGAGGATATGGTTAAAATTTAGTTTCAATGTTTCAGAAATATTTGCAGAGAACCAAAGGCCTAAATATTTTATTTTAGAGGGTTGCCAAGAGAAACCGGTCTGAAATAAAATCATGCTTAAGAAAGGTCATATTGAGAGGTAGGACTTCGCATTTGTCTGAGTTAAGGCGATATACAGATAGTTAAGAAAAAATATCAACTTGGTTGAGAAAGGAGGGAATAGACGTGGCAGGGTTAGAGCAGTATAAGAGAATATCATCCGCGTACGCAGACAATTTAACCTGGGAAGTATCAAGTTGAAAACCAGTAATCTGAGTATCTTGTCTGATCTTTGTTAGAAAAGGTTCTAGTGCGACTATAAATAAAAGAGGTGATAACGGACAACCTTGTCGAACTCCTCTGTAAAGAGGAAAGTAATCTGAGGTCTTGCCGTTAACAAAAATAGAAGCTCTGGGGCCCGAGTATAATAAGGAAATAAAAGAAACTAGTTTTGGAGGGAACCCTATCCATTTTAAAGCCTGGAACATGAAATCCCAGCCAATCCTATCAAAAGCTTTTTCTGCATCCAAAGCTATAGCAGCAATAGGGTAGTGGAGAGAAGAAGCTTTGCTAAGGATATTGAAAAAGACTCTGGAATTATCAGATGATAATCGACCTTTTACAAAGCTCGACTATTCAGGGCCAATAAGATTAGGTAAGATAGGATCAATACGGAGGGCGAGAACTTTTGCAAATATCTTATAAACAAGGTTAACTAATGAAATTGGGTGATAATTTTTACATAAAGAAGGGTCTTTATTATCCTTGGGAATTAAACATATCATGGCCTCTTGAAAAGTGCCACAGGAAGAACCAGCAGTAATAAAAGAGTTAAAAAGAAGTAAAAGGGTCGGAAGAAGTAGATTGGCAAAATGCGCGTAAAATTCAATAGTAAATCCGTCGGGACCAGGAGCCTTTCCTCTTTTTAATACTAAAACAACATGGGAAATTTCTGAGAGAGTGATGTCCGTTTCTAAAGAACTAAAATCAATATGATGCAAAGAGGGGGATTCAATAGATTGGAAATAAGAGGAAAGATCATTTGGGTTTGGCTGGTGTTCAGGGGTATATACATTTTTGTAGAAGGAGACAAATTCATTTAAAATATCACTGTCTTTAAATAATGAGGTACCAGCAGCGTTTCATAGAGATTCTATTCTAGTCCGTTCTCGTCTTATTTTCAAGTAATTAGCTAACAATTTCCCCATTTTATTTTGGCCTCCATAATAACGAGAGCTACTTTTTAAGAGATAGGAAGAAGCAGCTTCTGTAGATAATTTGTTGAAGGTAAGTTTTGCATCAATAAGGTTCTTTAAAGACGATTCAGTATTCGAACGGTAATAAGTATATTCAAGATGCTTGATCTTAGTAAGTAACTGGGTAGTTTGAGCTTCAAAGGATTTCTTTTTTTGTGAAACGAAATTCATTATAAAGCCTCTAGCAGCGGCCTTGAAAGAGTCCCAGACCATTAAAGGGGAGGAATCTGGAGAGGAATTGAAAGAAAAGAACTCAGAAACAAAAGAACTGAATTGGCCTGAAAAATTAGGGTCGGATAGTAGTGTATTATTAAAACGCCATCTACCAGCATGAGGGGTAAAAGGTATTAAATCAAAGTCTACATAAACTGGGGCGTGATCTGATATTAAGATAGAACCTATTTCGCAATGAAGAACCTGTTGAGAAAGGGATTTACTTAGAAAAAGATAGTCAATTCGGGATTGTGTTTGATGGGGAGGAGAAAAGAAACTATACTCTCGGAGGTCAGGGTTACAGAGCCTCCAAATATCCACTAGAGGTTTGAGGCGTATGGTGGATGCGAATTGTGAGTGCATCTTAGAGTTGACAAATTTAACAGAGGAATGTCTATCTAATACGGGGTCAAGTACTTGATTACAGTCTCCTCCAAAAATAATATAATCATCTTCAAATAAAAGAAGTTTGTCAGAGATTTGGGTCCAGAAAACATTGTCAACTTTAACTGGAGCATAAACATTGAATAAAACTAACGGTATCTGATTAATGAGGAGTTTAACAATTACCCAACGACCCTCTGAATCTGATTCTTGATGAGTAACTAAAATCTGAAATTTCTTGTGGCAAAGAATTGAAACTCCATTCTTCTTACCTAGAGCTGGAGAGGAAAAAACATTGCCTACCCAACATCTTTTTAGTTTAGATGCCTCAATTTCAGATAAATGGGTTTCTTGAATCAATGCAATGTCCGTTTTAAGCTTAGCTAAATGGTTTTTACCCGTTGTCTTTTTATAGGATTATTTACTCCCTTAACATTCCATGTAGTAACTCTAAATATAGCCAGTAATTTTTAACATGAACAATTACTATGCAAACAGTGAACATACCAAATTCATCATTAGGAGAAGAAAAAAAGATAGAAAAATAAAGATAGGAATGCAATTTCAGATTTGAAAAAAGAGAAGAAGAAGTGATATGAGAAAAACAGTAAAGTATGAAAAGGAAGAAAAATTTGAAGAGAAAAGGCGGGAAAAAGGGAAGAAAACAAGCAAAAATAAGAAAACAAAACAATCCAAACATTTGATAAAGAAGAAAGGTAACGATAAAACATACCACAAACAGACAATGAGAACGGGGTTGGTGGAGCCACATAGGGAGGTAGCACACCGGACGGAAGACTCCAGAGGGGAAACGGCACGGGGAACATCCTCCAGGAAGAACAAAGGAAACATAAAGCAAAGTACCACAAAACCGCACCTGATAAGAAAGAAAAAGAGAGAATATTAACAAAGGACATTACAACATAACAAAATACAGCAGGAAGGAGGGTAAGTACAAATAATAACAAACATTATGAAATAGTCAAAACAATTATGGCCGAGGAATGTCCATGGACTCATCTCTGCAGGTGTTCAAGAAATGCTGAAGAAGCTCAGGATCTTCATAAGTAGTAATCTTGTTATTGTAGGTCACCTTGAAAAGGCAAGGGTGAAACAAGCCATATCGAGCATTCAGGTTGCGAAGTGCAGGTCTCATGTCCAGGAACTTTTTCCGGCGATCCGCAGTTGCTTTGGCGTAGTCCTGAGCAAAGAAAAGATTAGATCCATTCCAAGAGATCTTCCCTTTTTGTTTGGCAGCATGAAGGACTTTAAGTAGATCAGTGTATTCTAAAAAATACAAGATAACTCCTCTAGGCTTCGTTGAAGAGGATGAAGAAGAGAAAGAACGAGGGCTCTGCCCTAAGCGATGAGCTCGTTGAATATTTAATGGAGGTGTGTCAGGAAGACCAAGAAGGGTTGGCAGGAAGGATTGAAAAAAGGATAGGGGATTAGAACCTTCGAGACCTTCAGCAAGGCCATAAATGCGTAGGTTATTCCGCCTGTTGTGATTTTCCAAATTTTCAATCTGCTGTCTAAGCTGCTGTATCTCAGTGTGCATGCATGGAACTTGGTCTGTGACTGCCTAAACTGAATCAACTCGTTTCTCAAGTTCCTCAACCTTTTGTTCAGTATAAGACCAATTATCTTCAAGGCTCTGGAGACGAGAATTAGTTTCTTCCATGTAGGGCTTGAGGGAACGAATTTCTTCAAGCAGAAGTTCCATGGAAATTGAGGAGGAGTAATTAGTAGGAGAAGGCGGATTCGTCTTTACACGTTTGCCTGACGAGGAGATTGATGCGGAGGGTATTTTGGAACCTGGCTTAGAGCATGAGCGAGGTGTATTAGGAGTCGAGCCCTTTGGTCCAGCAGAGTCATTCACTACCTCCTCCATATTTTCCTGCAAGACACTGAAGGGATTATGATCCTCTAAAGACGCACAATTAGTGTGATGAGTACCACTGCGGTTAGTACGGGGCATTGCCATAAAAAATAATATGCAAAATGGACGGAATAGGCAGAAAAGCACAAAGTCTTAAAATGTTGCCCAAGGGTACATTAAGCAGGTTTTGAGGTGAGAGGAATAAACAATTAATTCCAGTCCAGAAATATAAAGTTCTCAAGTAGTTGGCCAGAAGGAGAGGAAAAAGTTGAAAAAAGAAAAGAAAAACGCTAATTTAATGCCATTGGAGCATTAAGTGGTGAGGAAAAGTGTCTCAGGATGGCAGGCGGGAAACGCGGGGAGCGGCAGAAAAACAAAATGGCGGCCGCAATTCCACATCGAGCCGCGGTCGGTGAATAAAGTTAAAAAGGCATTCTTCGCGCTCACCCCAATCTCCTACGAAGGTCGCAAATGGTGCAGGCGATATTCTGACCCATGTGAGTGCGGTCCTGGGGTCCAAAATATGGGAATAGGAACCTGGAGGGTTCCCGTCGCCCTACGCCGCCACGGAGCTCCTCGAAACGGCGGCCATCTCCTCCGGCTCCTAAGCCACGCCCCCCAGTGTTCTAAGACATAGTATCACTACAGGGACAATTAGTTAAAGTTGTGGACCAGTCATTCATGTTTGGGAATCTGACCAATTGGTGGAAAGTGCCTAGTCTTAGACGAGTCAGGACAAACCTGTGTTTTGCATTTCAAACTGCTTTAAGATAGGGTTGCATATCGAAAGGGGTTACAATCATTAGATTATTCAAAACACTGGGTTTACAAACTTCAAATGAAAGTCTAATATTCTCCAGATGGGTCATGGCTTCATTTTTTAGAAAGTCCCTACTAATGAGGTCTAGTGTTTCAGGCTTCTCAAAATACCCTGGGTGACCCAGATCATTACAAAAATGTTGAATATAGACAAGCCATGGAATGCACTGATATAGATTTGATTTAAGACAATCCTTAATTATAGCACGATTTAAGTCAGTATATGTGGAAGTCCATACTTTATGCCAGAGTAAAATGAGCTGTAACATGATCAGGTCTGTGATAAATGGGGCTCCAAGTTCGGCATGGGATACGTGTACTGTAGCGCTTTTAGGGATTTGTGAGTGTCCATGTGGCTGGTGGCCATTTCTGGTGGGAGTTATAAGTGTGCTGCTTTTGCCATACAGGCCTGCATGTGTTTCCTTTGTGGCCTAGGCTTCTTGTTGTTGTGGGCCTGGCCATGAGGCTGGTGGCCATTTTGAAGCCAGGCAGTGTGCTTTTTGCCATAGGCCTGCAATGTCTGTCTTCAGTTTCTTGTTGTTGTGGGCCTGGCCATGAGGCTGGCGGCCATTTTGAAGTCAGGCAGTGTGCTTTTTGCCATAGGCCTGCATTGTCTGTCTTCAGTTTCTTGTAGTTGTGGGCCTGGCCATGAGGCTGGTGGCCATTTTGAAGCCAGGCAGTGTGCTTTTTGCCATAGGCCTGCATTGTCTGTCTTCAGTTTCTTTTTGTTGTGGGCCTGGCCATGTGGCTGGTGGCCATTTTGAAGCCCGGTAGTGTGCTTTTATCCATAGGCCTGCAAGCTTGTGGCCTAGTCTTCCAACAGGCCTTTCATCCAGTAGGCTCAGAGGTAGTCAGGGGTGCATTAAACAACTGTTTTTGTGTGTTCTGTTGAATTTAAACATCATTTAGGGCATGGATGGCATTGGATTGAATTGCAAAATGTGTATTTTTGGGTGTATTTCAGTTTTTGGCAGTGTGTTAAATAAATGTCTTTGTTGTGTGTGGTGTGTTGTGTACCTTGCAGACCTTGTTTAGCCCTGTGGATTTTCGTTTTTGCATTTTATTGCATTACAGGCAAAGCAGTGTGGTTTAGCATGCAGCCTTTGCCTGGCTATTATAGGCCTGTTTTCAATACATTGTTTTCCAGGCCTCCTGCTTGTTGCTTGTGATTTGTGAGTGTCCATGTGGCTGGTGGCCATTTCTGGTAGGAGTTATAAAGTGTGCTGCTTTTGCCATATAGGCCTGCATGTGTTTCCTTTGTGGCCTTGGCTTCTTGTTGTTGTGGACCTGGCCATGAGGCTGGCGGCCATTTTGAAGCAAGGCAGTTTGCTTTTTGCCATAGGCCTGCATTGTCTGTCTTCAGTTTCTTGTAGTTGTGGGCCTGGCCATGAGGCTGGCGGCCATTTTGAAGCCAGGCAGTGTGCTTTTTGCCATAGGCCTGCATTGTCTGTCTTCAGTTTCTTGTTGTTGTGGGCCTGGCCATGTGGCTGGTGGCCACTTTTAAGCCCGGTAGTGTGCTTTTATCCATAGGCCTGCAAGCTTGTGGCCTAGTCTGCCAACAGGCCTTTCATCCAGTAGGCTCAGAGGTAGTCAGGGGTGCATGAAACAACTGTTTCTGTGTGTTCTGTTGAATTTAAACATCATTTAGGGCATGGATGGCATTGGATTGAATTGCAAAATGTGCATTTTTGGGTGTATTTCAGTTTTTGGGTGTGTGTTAAATAAATGTCTTTGTTGTGTGTGGTGTGTTGTGTACCTTGCAGACCTTGTTTAGCCCTGTGGATTTTCGTTTTTGCATTTTATTGCATTACAGGCAAAGCAGTGTGGTTTAGCATGCAGCCTTTGCCTGGCTATTATAGGCCCGTTTTCAATAAATTGTTTTCCAGGCCTCCTGCTTGTTGCTTGTGATTTGTGGGTGTCCATGTGGCTGGTGGCCATTTCTGGTAGGAGTTATAAAGTGTGCTGCTTTTGCCATGTAGGCCTGCATGGTTTTACTCTTGGCTTACTGCTTCCATCCATCCCCTTTGCCAGCTGCAGCTCCCTGATTGATGTGATGAGCAAATAATGTAATGCCAAACAGGGTCCACTTCCATTACATTTGTATTTTTGTTGTTGTTCCTCTTCTTTCCTATCCTTCCTGAGAGTGTACACAGTATACCATGAAAGCCCTTGTTGACAAAGTCTCACAAATGGCTACACTAAGTTATACATTTTATTTGTTTGTTTGTACTAGTAGTATTTGAACCACAACAACAAATGCAACATTTCACTGATGTTCTTCTCCTGGCTTCTTTGCTTTTAGGTGCACAAAAAGACAGAGGAGGAGGTGTCATCATCACCCGTTGTACTGCCAGACAGAAGTCCTGCTGCGCACCACGTCACGTCCACGTGTGACCACAGACATCTCTGCAACTTGTGCACCTGCGTCCTGCTGACATCTGAAGAAGATGGCCTCAAAGAAAGGTACCAGGTCCTCCAGTACCAAGAAAGTTGCCAGCGAGAAGAAGGAACAGAAGAAGGAAGTGGCACTTTCCAAGACTGGTGTGCCGCCCGAGTTGTTTTTTGGGAAAAAAAAACTTATGCCTGCAGCAGCGGTGTCCGGCGGGGCCCAAGCTGGGAGCAGTACCTCTGCATCAGCGGGCCCAGCCCACCAACCTAGGCCCAAGGCCATGAGTGTGGCAGAGGTAGCCAGTCTACTAACGAGCAGTGATGTTGAAATGTCATTATCTCAAAGTAGTACCCAATTTCAATTTCAAAGAACTTTATTCGGTTACTATGAGAAAGATAACCATAAAAGCACAATTGATGAATCACACAAGAATTCCACAATCATAATGAAAGACTATACACAAAAGCTAAAAACATTTTAAAAATCATATCAAAATTGATGTACGAAATTTAAAAACATTTTTTAAAAAGGCAATAACAGAAGCAATGGTAAATACGTTATCCAGAAATTGCAACGCTAGGAATGCTGGGCGACATTGTCTCAGTCCCAATCTTTTTAGCACAGGGATAATCCATTTTTTCCTAGGTATAGAGTAGAATGTGCAAAAGAACAATATATGTATAGATGACTGGGCGGACATGTCATCACATGGGCAATTACAAAGTGTTCTCGACCAATCATTAACTTCGGGAAAACTTAACAATCTGTGCACTATATTCAGTCTAAAACGTGTTAGCAGAAATCTGTCATAGTCTCTAGTAATTAGCAGAATATACGGTTGTATAGTTACCGATGTCAAAGTAAGGTGATGTGCTATCACCGTAGTTTTACCCATTTCAATCATAGTTCTGATTTAGTAGTACCCAATCAACGCACTCGCAGGCGGAAACTCAGCAGATAAGTGGGCAACAACAGCCGCAACAACAGCCGCAACCACAGCCGCAACCACAGCCGCAACCATAGCCGGAACCACAGCCGGAACCACAGCCGCAACCACAGCCGGAACCACAGCCTCAACAACAGCCGCAACACTAGCCGCAACCACAGCCGGAACCACAGCCACATCCACAGCCGCAACCACAGCCGCAACAACAGCCACAACAACAGCCCACAATAGTAGTTGTTCCTCCTGAAGTAGGGGCAGTTCAGGAAATCGAGCTTTTTGCAGACGAAGAGGAGCAAGCCACTGTTTCTGAAGATCCATTGTCTTCCAGACCTCCAGCAAGGAAAGGGAGGGTTAGTCCATCAACTTCTTCTTCAAGCCCCGCTTCTGATGATCAAGATGCCACTTGGAAGCCACCAGCTCAGTCTGAGAGTGATGCACGCCACAAGACAAGGCTAGTGAAAAGGAAGGTTCCAGAAAGCCTTATAGTTATGGAGGTAGATGTAGAAGAGGGGGGTGATGATGACGATCCAGTCATCATGAACATCACTCCCGGCCCAGAGGAGACGGAGACCAACATTATTAGACTATCCAAAATCGCTGCGAGGGATGTAGCACAGACACCACCAACACAGGTAACACCAACACGACCTCCAGCTTCCATATTTGCATTTGCAAAGGCCCGGCAGGGACCTACATCCAGCTCAACCACCATCTCAGTAGGTAGTGGTACTGTAACTGCACAGAGTCAAATTCCAGGCCCACCCTCCGGTTCATATGGTATTGAAAGTGGCACCTCCAGCAGCGCCAGAAAGTTCTGCTCCCCAGTTTGGGACTTCTTTTCGGTTTGCAGTAAGGAGGAGAACATTGCTATATGCTCAATTTGTCGACAAGCTGTTAGGCAGGGTAAGCTTGGTACAAACTATGGTACCGGAGGCCAAACAAGTCATCTCAAAAAACACCACATCGTCCAGTGGGAGGCTCACCTCCTTCGCTTACAAAAAAGTAAAACTGCACCCATTGCTGTTGGTGGGGATGAAGAAGTAGAAGAAGATATGATCGCGGTGGAAGGTCAACAAGAGGGAGACATTTCTAGCCCTGTCCCCAGCACTGTAGTGGTACCACCCACATCCTCAGCAACATCTCAGTGGCACTGTAGTAAGAGTCAGGCTGAGACACCAAGGCAACCGAGTACTGCAATGAAAAGCAGTGCGTCGTTGAGCCTAACTGGGTTCAAGAAGAAAGCTGCACCACAAAGGAAAATAATCCAGCCTACCATTGACAGCATGCTTAGGTCGGAGGGGCAGTACCAACGCAACCACCCAACCGCATGGTTGTACAATGCGAAGCTGGCTAAAATGTTAGCGCTGGACCTTCTCCCTTTTTCATTTGTGGAAGGGGTGGGTTTCCTTGAATTTGTGTCAGCCATCTGCCCTAAATGAAAGGTTCCCAGCCGGTCCTATTTCGCCAGAGTTGCTGTTCCAGCACTACATCACGATGTGCTGGAATTGGTTGGACAAGCATTGCAGCAGAGTGCTGTTCACAATATCCACCTGACAACAGACATGTGGACCAGTTACCAAGCCACTGATTACATGTGCATCACTGCACACTGGGTCTCTTTTGTGGGGGTTAGAGAAAAGCTATCTGAAGTAGGTGCTGTTGACACTGCTGAGATTTTTAATGCTACTCGGAAACATGCAACTGTAGCCATGTTCGCCATGGAGAAATCTCATACTGCTGCAAACATTTTGGAAGAGTTTAACAGCAAGGTCTTTGAATGGCTGCGCCCAAGAGGGCTTAAGATTGGTTTTGTTGCCACGGATAATGGCAGTAATGTACTTAAGGCCATGGAGGTTGGTGCCTATTTCAGGGTCCCGTGTTTGGCGCACTGCATTAACATTATAGTTCAAGACTTTCTGAAAAAAGAACCCATTGTCAGCAACTTACTGACCACCTGCCACAGAATATGCACTAATTTCAGCCATTCTTTTAAAGCCCAGAAGCAGCTGAGGATCATTCAACGTGACTTTAGAATGCCAGTCAAAGCACTCATCCAGGAGGTGGCAACACGTTGGAACTCAACGTATTACATGCTTGACCGTCTGTTTGAGCAGTACAGACCAATCAATGAATATGTCATGCAAAGGGCGGATGCTACTGTGAAAGGCATGAACCTTCAGATGGACCAATGGTGCCTAGTTAAATACCTGACAGAGATGCTTCTTCCTTTCGAGGTCTTCACACGTGAAGTCAGCAAGGAGGACTGTACTATGGGCCAAGCTATCCCATTGTTGCATATGCTAGAGCAACAGCTGAAGGAGGTGTCTGAAGCGTACATAGGTGTGGAGGAAAAAAAAGAAGCCTATGAGTTGGTGGAGAGCTTATCCTGATGCTTAACTGAAAATGCAAGGGTGCCAACTAAGATTTTGTCACAAGAACATTACATTTGTGCCACAATTCTGGATCCACTGTAAAAATCGGCATTGAACAGTAAGACATTACTTCCTTTTTCAGAAGTGGATGTTGCCCTGTACAAAACTTGGATAGCTGAGGCAGCCAGTAAATTGGAAAATGAACGGCTGGTAATTAAAGGCCCGCTACTCAAACCCACAACAAGTACTGCAGCAGGGCATCCGGTGTCAAGTTCAACTTCAGAGCCTGAGGGCAGTGCGTTTGGCTCACAGCTGTCACCAACACCAACACTATCGACAACAGCAAGAACCAGATCATAAGCCCCAGTAAAAATGGCACAGGATTGGTATTTACAGCAAGGACTTGCTAGGTCCAGTGCTGATGCAAAGAAGACAAAAGAGGCCGAACAAAGTGTAGCACCCCTGAACATTGAGCGGATGGTCCAGGCCTATCTGGATGACCCAACAGAGGTCTACATTGATCAAAACCCATTGTGGTATTGGTATGGCAAAAGGGGCCAATGGTCAGTGCTCAGCAGGCTGGCGATAAACTATCTGGCTTGCGCTGTCGCAAGTGTCTCCTCTGAACGTGTTTTCAGTGCTGCTGGTTCCATTGTAACAGTGAAAAGGACCAGTCTCTCGCCCAAAAACGTGGAGAGGTTAACCATGATCAAAATGAATCAGCAATTTATACCACCGAATTACACAATACATGAATCAACGCAGGAAGATGAGGAGAGCGGCTCAGGTGACGGAAGTAGCGTGTTAGATGATGACTACCTACTTCTGGTTGAACCCCCAGAGTTTGAGGACGAGCTATACTTCCCTGACAACTAGGCTTCCACTTCTTACTGTCTTCCTCCCTTATTTACTTTTATTTGTGTGTCTGTCTTTCTGGTTGGGAAACTTCGAATCACAACAAATCCATCACCACCGTCTTCTAGTCTTTTATTGCCATATATGAGTTTCAGCTGTCTGCATTTCAGTCCACTCCTCCGAGTCCTGCTCCTCCATCCTCCTGAATCATCCTAAATCTATTGCCCTCAAGCCAGATGATGATTGGATGTAGCATAATAGAAGAAAAAAGAAAATCTTGCCTCGTTGAGTCCCTCCAAAAGAAGTGGAACATGATGATGACTACTATAGCTATCCTCCTTTCCGAGCCGAGAGAGAATGCCCATTAACTGAAGATGAGAAGGAACAGGTAATGAATGATGCCATGCATTGGACGCTGACTGAGTGATTTGTGTTGTTGTTGTTTGTTGTGCATGAAGTTAATTCATTGTGTACTATTATCTAATCTACACACTAAAAGTAACTCAAGGCAATGTTTGTTTCCCTTCTTGTTTTTTAATAACAAATTTGTACTTCTACTGCAGGCCGATCCATTGCATTTTGAATATGGAAAGGGAACTCAATCTGTACACTGCACACTGAGTTGGACAACACCATGATGATGACCACAGTGACATAATATCTTCGCAGTCACTCAGTAGGATCCGAGATGATTGATGGAATAAGTCAGGGCGTTTCATGAGTGGCATAAAAGGTAAACAAGTCAACAACAACCACTGCAGACCTACATGTCTGTGTAGTGGTGGAGTCGAGTGTGGTGTTATGCCTGACAGCGGTGCATTGATTTAGTCACTTAATTTGTAAAATGCTATGTTGCTGTATATGTGCTTTGTCTGCCTCTGTCAAAAAATGTACGCTAAATGAAGGATGGGTCACGGGTGCTGTGGGCCTGCTCTGTCCTGTTTTTGTTGGAGGTTAATGCTGGAAACAGACTAGAGTAGACATGATGTATCCATGCCGCCTCTGAAAGTGTTCTTGTTGCACTCCACTGTAATTTATGCATTTTTTTTCTACTTGATCTTTCAATATCCCTTTTGTTTTTCCATCTACAATTACAGGCCGGCCGTTAGCCTGTGCTATACTGGGAAAAACAACTCACACTTACCTTACCAATGAATCTACATTTGCCAGGCAGGCAGTGGCGTCACCCAAGATTGATGGCCGGAGCGTCCATGGAAGGGAGGACCAAGAGGAATGCCGAGCTGCAACTCCCCATTTTGACCACGATAACATACAGTATCAACTTTCATCATCTTTTAAATAATTTCATTCATTTTTTGTCTTCAATCATTACTACTGTGTGTTGTTGTTATTATTATGTTTGCTCTCTGCTTATAATTCAAATTCATCCCTACAGCTATTTTTGAATTTTCTTTGCTATGTTTAAAAGTAAGCCTGGTACAACAGAACAGAAACTGTATGTAATTCGGGTCTCTCTGAGGGCAGACAGGCAAGGCAAATTGCATAATATACAGCTGCCCTGTACTGTCTAATTGTCTAGTAGTAGTTAGTAAGTACTACTTATCATTAACCATCAAGTTATCATCATCATGCATGCATTTCCTTTTTCTCCCTTAACAGATTTATGGATATGGTCGTCTGCCAAGATTGTGTTTTGTTGTTTGTCCGTGCATACTGTTTTTCTTTGTCAAACCTTTCCCCAAACGCCCCTTCCCAACCATTCATCAAACCCTAACCCTCTTCCCCCGGGCTGTGTGATTTATTGAGGTTTGACTAAAATAAATGAACACCAATAATTGATCACACGCTTGCTGGGGCGGATGTGGCGAAAGCAAAACTAATTCAATTTCAAGGCAGGGCGAGGATCTTCTTCTGCTTGCCCACCCATGAGCAGTATATTTGCGAGGTAATTTTTTTACCAAAGGAACCTAATCCATCAGCATTAGTTGCCGGCATCGATTGGATTTGTCATCCTACTACACACAGCACTAAAGGTTACGTTTCTGTCGAGTGTAGGCCTAGTCGAGTGACTCAAAACAACTACAGTTTGTAACTTGTTGTACTAGGCTATCCCCACCACCATTATGTTTTATTTATTTTGTTCTACTACTCCTCCCAGAGTCTCAGGCGACTGACTGTCTCATTTTCTTTTTTTGCAAATGCTACTGCCAGTGTCTACTACTACCACCACAGCCATGGCATCTCCATTCTCTTGGGAAACAAAACCATCATCGCCATGCACCCATCGCTGTGCCTAACTTAAACATCAATCCCAGGTAAGATAAGAAGTTTGGGGGAGATATAATAATGGACTAGGAGGAGAGACTGACAGTACTAGTAGGACAAGTCATTCAGTGAGGGGTACCACATCTATCTGTTTGTGTGTTACAAAATCGGCAGATTATTAAATCCAACACTGGGTGCGGCCCTACAGCAGCAAGGAAACCATGTTTGTGACGTAAAACAGTAACCCCCCACACAAAACATTAACAAAGTATTGCTATGTTTAAGTAGAACTATAATTTAATACCCTAACAAAAATAAACGATGTAAAAAATCCCACAACACCCGACCCACCCCTCTCCCTAACCCCAACCAATGTCCAAAACGATAAAGTCCAACCAATGTCCAAATGTCTATAAACCCCAACGCAACGCCCAATTCCCACCCACCAAAAAAAAGGATTAAAAAAGGGGCAATGCAACAGGGTCAAGTTATTGGCGGGATCTTCGGCTTGGCTTCTCCAGGACCTTTAGCCTCTTCTTCACCTCCTCTAACTGCTCCTCTAGACGCGCATTCCGGAGGAGCATGCGGCGCACATATGCCCTGCAGTTGCATCCACAGGGGGGGCAGCAGTGCTGGATATTGAAGGGTGGTGGCGGGCGGCTGCCTGACCGTGGCGCCGTACCACTCGAGGGGCCTGGCTGAGGTCCGGGGCATTGGAGGAGGCTGCAGCTGCCGCCGCCTCCTCCTCCTCCTCCGCCAGAGCCACCAGCCGCCGGTATTCCTGGCAGATGGCCTCCAGCTTCCAGCACCGGGCCATGGCTGCCAACTCCTTCCTGGATGGTTTTGCTTGTGAAGGAGTAGCTATATCAAGAAAGAAAAAAAAACTATTAACCAATACTCTTAGCAAAACAGTAACACAAATTAATTCAACACATAGTGGCACAGTAGCACTAGCAAGCACAGTACATAACATTTGTGGTATGTATCTATCCTCCCACTTCCTCGGCCTCTAACATTTGTGGGAGTTTCTGGCATTATACTAGCACTATGTATGGACTCGAGTACACAGTACACCAGTCTTCTTCTTCTCTCTTGTTTTGCCAAATTAACGTAACTTTGTTGTAGCCGGCATGCCAGCTCAGTCAGCCTGCGCCCAAGACAAACATACTAGAGTCATGATGACGCAGACTCACGTTAGTTTTATTTACTACTGTCTGCAGGTGGGGAAGCTCGTATTTTCTATTACGGATGGCACTGGCCATACTCTGTTACATCAAGGGCAACTGCTTAATTTCACTTTCACCCTGCCCTGACTACTAGAAAAAGGCAGATGATATCTGATCCAAGGATCATTGCTTATATGGGGCGACATGAGGTACTTTGTTTTGATTGATTGTTTAACCAGCCGATAGGCCACCCATGGCAGGCTGGTTGACCCAGTCGAAAAAAAATTAACATAGGTAGGGAGTTGTCCTCTGAGTCGGAGGAAGGCGCTTGATGATAACTACATACATACACAAAATATATGCTGTGCTTGCAAACTACTGTGAGTCAAGGGAGTATTCTGAAAATACAACTTAAATTCTCCTCGGCTTTGCTACTCTGGCGTGGTTTCTTTCACATTCTCTTCAAACTAAGACTCTTCATCCAGTGACAGTCTCTACCTGTGCTATCTATGATGAATACCATCCAGGCATCCATCCATTCAAAGTGAACGTCTATCATTCTTCTTAATCTCTCAACAAACCTTAGTTTGTTTCACCAACAACAAACATTTATTCTTTTTTTTTTTTAAACCACCATCCATGCGTCCTTTCCTTCCTTGCTTGCCTTGTCTTTGAGTTTGACCCAAACACCACTGAGGAGTCTTGCTATCCTCCACTAATACAGTTTCACCCACCCAGGCAGGGATCTTTTCTTTCACCTTCCACCCATCCTTCAACCACCCATGCATCTGATTCCTATCAGCCACCTATGGATGCATCCCACGTATCCTTCTCTGCCAGTCATAAATATTATATCTCGCCCATCCTTCCTCCTTCCACCCTTCTTTCCCTTTTCGTTCAACACAACCATCAAGGTCATCTGATCTGACTTTTAGTCTTCTCCATAAAACTTTCACTGCTGAGTTGAAGTCAGATAGAAGAGGCCATTGGTTACTCAACTCCCGCCGCTAATGCTATTGCTAATGCTAAGTAAAGGGTGTCTTCTTCAACCGTTGTTCACAACAACAACTTCTTACTAAGTCTCAACCGTACAGTGTACACCCTTGCAGCGAGTGTAATGTCAATAAGTAAGGAATATATCTTACCACCGCCCGCCACTGCTGCTGGCTCACCCCCTGCAGCTCCTGCAACCGCCTGTGCCGCATCTCCTGCTCCCTCCGAAATGGCCGGGTCGCCATCGCCGCTGGCCCCGGCACTGGTGGTCGATAGTACGCCTAGAAAAAACATTACACAATTTTTTTAGATGCCATATACACCTCCCCCTATTTCTTCTTTTTCACTAGCAAGATTGAAAAAAAAGTTAATACATACATATACAACATACATCACTAGTACAAATTGGGTACTAGAGTACAGTAGACACTAGTAGTGTTATATCATGGTCCCTAGGGTCATTCCATTCTTTGCTAAGTTAGCCTGAGCCATGCAACCATTTTAGCTTTGTGTCTTTTATTTTACGCACGTTACCTCGCAGCTTGTTGTGTAAGACGCTTTTGAGCCCACATGAGCTCATACTGCTACTGTCTGAGCGCTGCATACAAGGTCGAAAAACAAGCCACTTTGTTATGGAGTTCTGGTGGTCAGTCCGTATTGCTTAGCCATAACATGCTACACTTTTTGGCACGACTGAGAAATGCTTGTAAAATACTAACACACACCATTTTTCTCATAACAGATGGAAGATTCCCTTCTACGAACCAGAGCTTTGCAGAGCTTATGATGTAACCAGTACTTCTAGGACGCTTCTTCTAAGGTGAGGGGTTCCCCAGAATTCGCTCAGAGATCTTCATTTATAATTTTATATAAACTATATTCCTACCAAGGGGAGGGTGGTTCTTCCACCACTGTTCAGTTATCATCATGATTGATTTCCCCTTTTGTCTTCTATGGACTTGTAGTTGTAACAATGTTTATTGTTTTAATCTTATGCATTTTACTGTTGGTGCTGGCTAGAGCTTGTTAGTTGAAAATAAACCTTTTAAACTTACATAGACTCTGTGATATTTGGTGTGGACTTACACAAGTGAGTGAGCGACAGGGTGTGCATTGCTTCCACGACTCTGAGAGGTCGGGAGTGTAGTGACTGTTATGTTCTGGGTTGTCTAATCATTGGGTATCTTCGGGGGGTTTGGGGAGCTAATGAGACACTATAGCTAGTCGGTCAGGGGATTGTGGGTGAGGTGTGAGGAAGGTCCAACCGCCTATCACCAACGTCCTATTTTCTTGTGCATAGTTCTGTATGTGCAGAACCCCTACAATAGTAGTAGTATCGCCTATCCTATCAAAAATAGTAAAATATCTGGTTGGGCATTTTGTTGGTGGGAATTGTCAAAGCCTCAAGATTAAGAAGACTAGAAGAGGACAACCCAAAGGACGGGACTCAGTGGCTAGAGCGATTGGTGAATCTGAGTTTTATTTAAAACCTTTTAAATAAAGAGTGGCCAACTGGGCAAGCTTAGCTACAGACAGACTAATAGTAGTAGTACAGAGAGTCATAGCAGAGGCAGTTAGAGGCAGGGATAACAAGAATTTAGAAACAGATTGTGTAGATCGAAGAAGATTTTGTAAAATATAGATTTAGGAAATCTAAATAATAGTTCGGAAAAAATAAGGTGCAGTAAAAGTTAGGGAAGTATAATTATTAATATTAACAACAGGAGGACTTACTGGGGCCAGCAGCAGAGCCCTCGGTAGAGGAGCGGTCCTGGCCATCAGCTGCTCCTGCCGACTCCGACGACCCCGTCTTCTTGCCCCTGGGTGCTGATCATGAAAGATGTAAGAAAGAAAGAGACAAACATGGATGATTGGTGTGAAACAAATAAAATATTTAAAAAAACGCTCAAACATTTATGGAAACAACAATTGCAATAAAATTGACCTATCTAATCTGGTCGACTAGTATTGCTGGATTTGCGGACCGTCTAGTTATTATTTATGAACACTAATCCAGTGTTCCATTCTGATTCCAGAATACTAACTAAGCCTAAGTACCAGCTGACCGAGCCCACCTATTCCAGACGGGCCAATTGTTCACTAAGTCTGCATTTCCATTTATTTTAGTCCTCAAAAATGCATAGATGGAGGACACATGCATACATTTTTGCATACACCAAATTGTTGGTTGGTTGCTGCTGATGTTCTGCTAGTGATAAGCCTAGGCTCTTACCACTCACTAAACAAACTACAAAAGGTTCTACTAAGGACAGGGGTAAGCAGCACTCAGCAACACGTGACATGACAGAGGATGCGTCACGCACCCCACTAAAAAATTACCTACTAATAATAAGTAACTAAACCTATCAATCCACCACTGTCTCTTCTTAGTGGCAGGAGGACAAAGGAAGGACTAGAGTCTCTCTAGCATTACCTAACTTAAGTTCTCTAAAGTAAACTCTTACATAATCAGGCCAAGCGAGGGCAAAGTTGCAAACAAGTAAGATTAGTAGCGCCGAGCACCTGTATCATAACAATCACAGAAGATTTTTAAACGTAATTTACCTGCAATGTAAGCAGCAGCATTCTTGCTGTTCGGAAAAAATATTATATTCGCAATATATAACACAGCGCAGAAGAACACAAAGTAGTAATATTAAATAGCTACTCACCAAGCCCCGGGACCTCCACTCCTAGCAGGTCCAGCAGGTCCTGCTCCCGGTCCAGGATATCGGACCACGGGTGCCTCAGCTGGGTATCAGTGCGCCGGACACCAGAGCAGCGAAACACCCCCCAGCGCACCTTTCCCCACCGCTGGCTACGCTCCCGGAGCCCGTACCCGGACCCAGGCCTGCCGCCTGCTGTTAGGATTAAGGGGAGGTGGCGCTGCATAAAAAAACAAGTGCGGCCACCTCCGCCTCACCAAATAAGGCCCGTTCCTGCACCCCTTTTGGGTGCGGAAGGCGGTCGTGGCTGCAGCTACGGGAAGCCTTGCCCTTTCCCTTGCTGCCCCCGCTCTCTCCCTTGGGCATGGTTCTGGGACTCGGGGTGGAAAAGAAAAGGGAGGAATTAGAAAAGTAAGTAAAAGAAATAAAAAAAGCAAGTTATAGAAAAAGAGTGAAAAAGTAGTAGAAAACTCACAAAAAAGTAAAAAAAACTCAAAAAATAGATTCAGGAAAATAGAGATAGATAATAAATAAAAAAGATTTTTAAAAAGTGTACAGAAACTGGATTGCAAAGATAGAGGGAGGATAGAAAACCAGGCCCAGAACCATAGCAATAGACTGAAAAACAAGATGGCCGCGCCCATTGCGACCGCATGGGCAAGTTCGCGCGATATTTCCCCCCCCGAGCAAGCAAAAAGCGTTGCGAACACGTAATCGCGTTCCCGAGCAGGAAATACTCATCGCGAACAGGCGGGAGCACGCAATACGCGACCCGGGAACAGGAAATAAGCATCGCGAGCGGGCGGGACACGTGAAAAACAAGATGGGCGCTCCCATTAGCGACCGCATGGGCAAGTTAGCGATAGAATTCCCCGCGAGCACGCAAAAACACATCGCGAATGGGCGAGACAAGCAATTCCGCGTGTTCGCGGAATTTCCACGTGCTCGCGGAATTTCCGCGTGATCGCGGAGATTTTTTACAATTTCGCAAGAATTTGCATAGCGTGACTACGCAAATTCCGCCCACCCCTAGCTCTGACCACCCGTCTCTCTCCAAACGTTTTTCAAATGACTCCTGAAAGGAACGAGAGGAACATGTATCAGTATCCTGATACCTGTCAGGCTTTCTAATATTGTCACAGTTTCTCAAATTGCATGTTCTCTCGATGTGCTCCTGTTGAGGAGACCCACCCCGTGACTGTGTTTTATTTTGTTTATATTTTTGTTTCTTATCCCATTTCTTGTTTGCAGAATTGAGTGCTTGCTCAGCGTCATCCTTTTCAGAATTGCTCTTAATTATTAGTTTCCCAGGTCTGGCTCCCAGATTATCTCTACCAAGTGAATAATCTTAGGCAATTCTCGCTCCTGCTGTGTAGGAGTGAATTCCTTCAGGCATTAGCGTATAGCCACCGCTGCTGCCTCCCCTTTTATGTTACTCAACATAATGGCCAATACCTGGGCAAAATTGACCATCAGTTTCACCCCCAGATCTAAGTCAGCCTCTGCCCCGTACTAATTCTGAATCTGTTTGAGTACATCTGGTATGACTGCTATTAAAGGGGTACAATGTGTTCTGGTATATATGGCAGTGAAGAATGTACCCCAAGTGACACAATCTTCTATCGGGGGAGCCATCCCCATTGGCAAACAAAGTATCAGTAGTCTGTGTTTTTCCTGTGCTGTATGGGGAAAAACTGTTTCAAGCTGTTCTGTTTTTTGTGGTATCAGAACACAATTTGCTCCCAGCTGGTGGGAACCTTTCCCATAATGGCATTTAGTGTTTTTGGGTTACTACCTGTAGTAATCATGTGTGGTTGTGTAGGCTAAACAGACCTTGTAGGTTGAACTGTTAATGTTTCCACTATGTATTGTATAAGATTTCTGTAAATTTGTACTAAATCTCTGTAGAGTGTACGCATTCCCGCTGCTGAAAAAGCAACAATGTTTGGATGCGGTGTACATGAAGCTAAGACCGGCCAAGTTGCTCCTTCTCTGCTGAGTTCACCGAGTCTCACGTGTTCTGTGGTATGGGGTAGGGCACCTTGAAACCAATGAATGTACTCTTGGTAAGTTAACGGAACTTCTAAGTCCACATATGGGAAATACTCATCAGGTGGTTTAAAATCAATCTATTCATGAAATAACCCTGTGTGTGCATCTGCAGGTGGAAATTTAACCCAAGAATCGAAACCCTCTGTTCTGAATGCTTTGTGTGCCTCAACCATGAAGGTAACATCTCCACCCCTTTTCGGGAGGCCACACTTTAATAATTTCATGGTAACTGCCTTTCTGCAATTTTCTGAAATATTCACGCAGCTACCTGCTCCTCACAGTCCACAGTTTGTTCTGTAATTGTCAGAGAAGTAGTATTTTAGCTAAAATCGTATAGAGATATGGTATGCACAATGTGGGAACTCCTATTCCTCCAAGCTTGATTTAACCTACAGCCAATACATAGGGTATACCTACTCAGCTGAGGCAGATGTTTTTCCCTTCCCACTTCGGATGTCTCCTGTTAAAATGTGAGTAGGGGTCTCTGAGAAAGCACAACTGAACTTCTCAGATTTGACCATTAAATAAGAGCCTAACCAATGAATTGCATTAGCAAAACAGTAATACTTTACCACCAGTGTAAAACTGGTGGCAACACATTCACAAAGGGGAAGGGGTCTTCCCCCTTTTGGTTTCATTTTTTACTTTACAAATGCATTACATTAAAAATAAATTGCTTTATTAAAAAGAAATCACAGACATGTTGATGTGCTCACCTCCGCAGGCCACCATCCCTTTGATGGTTGTGATTGTTAATAGGTCACAAACTGTGACCTACCTCATTAATATTCATGAGGTAGGCCGATTTGCCACCCTTAAGGAATCCCTAAATGAAACTCAATGAGTTTTATACATTAGGAATACCGATTTCCTAATTGCAATTCAGAGAAAATCGCAATTAGGAAATTGGTATTTCTAATGTTTGTACATCTGGCCCAAATTTATTTACTAAGCATGCTTTTGACTAGGCAAAGTGTTAAGTTACTCACCTCTTTGGCACTGATTATGAGTAGGCCCGAATTTTCTGACCATTTGGTAACCTCGGTTTGGCAAGGGTCATAATTCCGAGTTGTGTGGAGTTACCACACCTGATAATTACAGAGTGCGAAAAATTCAGTATTCTTCTTGAAATTTGGCAGATCAAATTTCCTGAAATTTAACAGGGGGAAAAAGTGCACAGTATTAAAACGATATGCAGATCTTTCTGTAATAAGCACCAAAAGTGATATGTTATTCCCTAAGACCTTGCAATTCTCTCACCTGAAATACTCCCCTGGCTATCGGAATTTATTGGGTGTGATAAATAGAACCTTTTCCTCCATAACATTTGTAACCAGAGCCTATAAAACTTCACAGGTGCAGAATAACATTTTTCAGCACATGGATGTGTGTGAGCACGTGTGGTGTAAAGTCAGGCATTGGATCAATTTACTTTGCATTTTAAAATTCCATGGGCATAGCACAAAATTGCACTACACAAGCGCCCACACAAACATTAGTATCTCTACCCACTAATATCGCCTAGCAATGAGACATAGATAATAATATTATATATTTTACAGCAGGGGCAAATTACATCTGCTCTCCCATGGAGGCAAAAAGCCAAGTAGATACCTGGAAAAATAATGCAGAAAAAAGAAAGGGTGGGATGGCTCAATCTAGTATCATGCCATGACCCCACCTTAGAACAGGCCCAACAGTCTTTCTCGCCCCTTCGTTTCTGCATGTTCGTAGCGACCTGAAAAAGAGGAAAGATGAGAAGTTCAGCGAGGGATAGAAAGGAAAGAATGACTTGACAAGGA
Organism: Calotriton arnoldi; assembly: GCA_963921515.1. Classification (NCBI taxonomy): domain Eukaryota; kingdom Metazoa; phylum Chordata; class Amphibia; order Caudata; family Salamandridae; genus Calotriton; species Calotriton arnoldi. The sequence goes on from CAWUFW010008280.1 coordinate 264,694, forward strand.
AGAAAAGGATTGAGAAGAAAGAGTATGAGGAGGAAAAAAGACAGACTCAACAGATATAAATATAATGGAACAACCAATGCCGATTTGGCAGAAAAAGGCAGAGAGGCACTGAAGAAGTCAGAGTGCTGAGGATGCCAACTCACAGGAGAGAGCACTTTCAAAGAGGGCACTACATTGGAATCTACCAGAACCAGAGAATGGAATGCAGCCTCATCAGCTGAAGGACATTGCGTCTGGAAGATGGAAGAGGAGAGAGCTAGAAAGACAAAAAGGAGCTAGAAGAGACCTAGCATGAGGATAGATGGATAGATATGTTTTTTATTGCACAATGACTTAAAATCATTGCAATTAGTTACATAAAAATCAGTAAAAAGCACTTTTTCCATTTTATAAAAAAACATATATCAATTTATGGTCCTATTACTCTTAAAATCGACAAATTTAAGTCCTTCAGTTATCAATATTTAAAAAAGGTAGTTGGGCTCGTGGGAAGCATGTTTAAAATTCTGTACAATTATCAGAGTTCATCAGAATTCTTACTGCTGCCATAAATTTCAAAAAACGGGCAGCCAATTGTACCAAGTCAACTTTCATGCACTCATCAGTGACAAAGAAAGGTGCTGGAAGGGAGGAGTGCACCTGTCTGACTACTGGCAAGGGAATATTTCTGACTGCACTGCATCATGTCCAAAGAAGATGGGGACAAAGAATCTGGGAGCAGGAAGTGGAAGGTGAAATTCTTTGAAAAGGAGCTAGAGCTTCTAACAGAGGAATGTGTGGCCCATATGGACCAGCTCTTCAGGAAGACCTCTCTCTCTGTACCTGACAGCCAGAAGACCAAGATATTGAACAGCATCTTGGAGAAGGTTAATTCCCTTAGCGTAACACAGAGATCCACAAAAGGTGGTATGACCTAAGATCACGCACAAAGGAGAAAGTGGCCAGCAGAATGGCTGTGGATCGTGGCACAGGTGGTGAACCCTCCAAACACCTCCCTCCCACTAACATGGAGATGCTCATTGAGGGGACACTGGAAAGTGTGGCGAGAGTGTTTGGCATTGACACCTCTAACATTGCTGACACCAGCCAGGGTAAGTCAAATTCTCTTTACCTACTATACATAATGTAATGTTTGCAATTCCTCAAATGAAACATCAGAGCAAATCCGACTCCATTGAGATGCTTGCACTACCTTGTTAATGTATCATGAGAGTTGTAGTACACCATAAGTGCATTCTGTACTGTGAGCTGTAGACCACAAAACACAGACCTGTCCATCACCATCATGTCACACACATGAAGCACTGTTGCAACAATGTTGTGAACAGACATTGATCATTTATTTACACTAACTATGTCATTGCATTCCTGCAGATCACACCCAGGATGTGTCAGAAACAACTGAGGCTAAAGAAGCTACTGACACACACGTCAAAATGGAAGCAAGCACATCAGCAAACCCTATGCCTATCAGTACAACTCAAGTTGCTAGGAGAAAAGCCTTTCAACCACTTCCAGGCTATGTAGGCAGCAATGAGGGATAAACCCAAAGAAGGGACACCAAAGGCAGGACACACAGACACCGCAGGTGCCAGTCAGCCACAGTCGACAAAGAGCATGTGTCAGACGACGTGGCAGACAGCTCTCCTGTGTTTAGGGGCCTGGAAAAGTCCGCATCTGCTCAATATGTCAAGGTCAATGCAGCAATTGCAGAAGTAGCAGGACCGTTGGATTGCTGCTATGGAGAAGGAGCAACATGTGCAGAGACACAGGAAGAACCTGGCACGCTTTGAGGCCTTCATTACTTCCATCAAACGATTGGCAGTAGCCACAACAACTCTTGCAAGGAGATCTGTCAACATACAGAATGACATGGGGCACTGTTGTTAGGATTTTTCACATGGGCTAAGTCAAGTGACCAGAGCCCTTGAGAACATACAGACCCACAGCCTCTCTGTTCACATGGCCCAAGCATTAGTGCCACATGTATTACAGAGGGTATGCAGTGTAACACTTCAGGGTCCGACATGTCCTTACTCACACAGGCCAGTGTTACTGACAAGGCACCCAACACCAGAGACCGAAAGAAGTGACTGCCCTGAAAACTCAGGGGCATATGTACAAGGAAGTGGCGGAGTGAGGCGTTAGCCATCATGGCTTAGCGCCTCACTCCACCACTTCAGAAACGCAAGGCTGCACCATATTTACAACAATATGGTGCAGCGTTGTGTTTCCCCCTGTGCTGGCGCTATACTCAGCAGTGTAGCGCCAACGCAGGCCCCCTTGCACCATAGTGCAAGGGTGTCTGCATTCAGGAGAAAGATTGTTTATGTACAGGAAGGTACCCCTTCCTGTACATAAACAATCTTTAAAGGCCATTTTGTCACTTCTATGTGTGCTGCTTAATGCAGCACACATAGAAGTGACAAAATGGCTTTTTTTTAAAAATATTGTTTATGTGCAGGAAGGGGGACCTTCCTGTACATAAACAATCCAAAGCATTTTTGCTTTTTCCATGTGTGCTGCACAAGGCAGCACACATGGAAAAAGCAAAACGAGGAGAAATAAAGCATTTCTCCTTGTTTTGCTGAGTTAAGACCAGGTTTGACCTGGTCTTAATTTTGGCGCTGCTTCCTATTTACGCTGCCCTTGTAAATAGGGGGGAGCATCAAAATCAATGAGTGTTGCGGTGGAACGCCCACCGCAACACCCACTGCCCACCACTTTCAAGCTAAGCATAGCGTGAAATGGGGCCTTATTTACGCTGCCTTGTAAATAAGGCAAATCCCCTATCGCCATGGGAATGTCACAAAAAGTGACATTAGCATGGCGATAGGGGCTTGTACATATGCCCCCGTATTTGGTAGTAACACTGCTACGTGTTCATCATTAGACTAGATATTGAAATCACTTTTATGGAAAGGTACTGAGGCTGGTACATTGCTTTAGCCTGGACAGTCCCAAAGTTTCACGTACACTAGACACGTGGGCAGCAACAATATATCTCAGACCATAAAAGGTATCACACAGTTTTGTCCTCTTCTGATTTGACAAAATGTACTATGCTTAACCTGTATTGCATACCTAATGACGTTCTTCCTTCTGTGGTTTGTATCAATAAAAACTGTGAAAGACTTCCCCTCTTTGGACACTCAGAGGCTATGATGACTGTCTCCGTGCTGCATGTATTGTTTTATCTTGTTGACCCATAATAAATCTTATTCATCTTATGTGCTGACAGAGTGGTGTGGACAGAGTGGTGATATTATTTGTTTTAGGCTTACACAGTAATTGTTATAGGACAGTTACATATTTTTAAACAGCAAATGGGTGATTCAATGCAGTGGGTCCTAGAATTAAAGAGAATTGATGGCATGTAAACGAATGATATATAACAAGTATAAGAGCAGCAATAATGACAAATGGGGTAACATGGAGAGCCATCTACATATCTTAATAACGAGTTAATCACTGTTAAGTGGCAATGGTTGATCAAACCACTGTGTGTTACTAAAATTGACCATGGGTATTTCGGCACTGGATAATCCCAATTAAAGTATAGTTACGAGCAATTCTTGTGCCAGATGGTATATACTAGGCAAAATTAGAAAACAGTGAGGTAAGGCACATGTTTAAAGGCGATTCACCATAGTATAACACATATGATGGTAACTGTTGGAAGCCGGAGTCCCCATCCTGCACCACTGTCACTAAATGCGAGACCGGGGAGTTCTCCCTCAACGTTAGGCCAAGTAAGAACACCGTTTGAGATAGCCCCGCTCACCCCCTTAGTAGCTTGGCACGAGCAGCCAGGCCTATCTCCAAGGCACGAGTGTACAGTATGTGCAACCATGCTCACAGCAACCCACTGGTGACACCACAAATGGACTCCACACGAGTTTGATAAAACGAGTATAAACTTTATGTAAAAAGATATACGATCAGACCACACGATACATAAGCCAACATATAATAAAGGGTAATATTCGTTCCGGCTGGTTGGTAGGTTCAAATCCTAACCACCGCTTTCAAAATGCTATGCTGGTCATAATGCTAGAATCACACACGTTGCAATGGACAAACAATAGTGCATTGCGTAACGATACAATCCTGTGCTGGGCACAGGAGAAATAATTTAATGCGTAACAATACACCCCGGTACCTGCAATGGGAGAAATAATGCAATGCGTACTGCTACAATCCTGTACTGCGCAATGAAGGAATAATGCAATGTGTCACACCACAATCACATACTTTGCAATGAAGAAATGATGCAATGCGCACCGCTACAATCATGTACTTTGCAATGAAGGAATAATGCAATGCGTAGCTACAATCATGTACTTTGCAATGAAGAAATAATGCAATGCGGGCCACTACAATCCTGTACTTTGCAAGGGAGAAATAATGCAATGCGTAGCGCTACAATCGTGTACTTCGTTATGCAGAAATAATGTCAGGCGTCCTAAGACAGTCCGGCAGTTCGTTAGCAGCAATATTGGCAATGTGTATTACGACAGTCAGCCTCTTCAATAACAGTTGCACCCCCACACGTATCAACGATGACACAAAGTACAGCTTCTCACTCTGGCCCCAGTACTGCCACTCCTGAATGCAGTACGGGCCCCACTCTGAGCCGAAGCAAAGGCTCACGGCCCCAGAAGGTCTGAGAGGCAGAGAGAGTGTCCCTCCGAGCCCGCGCCCGCCCAGGCAGTGATCCACGTTACCTGGTGGTGCAACCCCACTCTCCTCTCCTCCTTCAGCGAACTGGGCCTTCTGTGTAGAACTTTCTCAATGGGCCTCAGCGGCTTGGCCTGGCAGCTCAGCTCCTCTGGGCTGCCGGTTCGGGCTGCGACTGTTTGGAAGGTCTCTGGCGGCTGCAGGGCACACGTACCCCACGCCCCTGAGATTACGTTACTCCGGGTGCACTTCACCACAGCACCCTCCGGGTCTCCTCTGGCACGAAGCCACACACACAATGCTGATGGGACTTCACGTCGACTCTGAGTGCACGCTCACTAGGCACTCCTTCCTGTGGTCTCAGTTGGCACCAAGACCTGCACACCACGTTGCAGAGCCTCACTTTCTTCCGGTGCTCACAATGATCAGCCGATCACCTCCACAGTCCCAGGTTGCACCAAAGCACGCACACTACTTTCACTGAGACTTACTCAAACTCTGGTGCCCCGATATCCAGGCGCTCTTCACCAACGCCTTCGGCCGCACCCTGACACGCTCACCGTGTCCAAGCCTCACTTCTCCTCCGGTGCACTCGACGACCAGGCGCTCCTCACCAGTGCCTCTGGTGCACCACGACACGCACCCTTCGCGTCCGAGACTCACTCCACTTCCGATGCACACGTTGACCAGGTGCTCATCACCAACACCTCCTGTGCACCATGACACGCACCCTGCGCGTCCGAGACTCAGTTCACCTCCGATGCACCCGCCGACCAGGCGCTCTTCACCAGCGCCTGCGGTGCACCACGACACGCACCCTGCGTGTCCGAGTCTCACCTCACCTCCGATGCACACGCTGACCAGGCGCTGTTCACCAACGCCTGCTGTGCACCACGACACGCACCCAGCGAGTCCGAGACTCACGTCACCTCCGATGCACACGCTGACCAGGTGCTCTTCACCAACGTCTCCTGTGCACCACGACACGCACCCAGCACGTCTGAGTCTCAATTCTCCTCTGTGTGTCCAAGATCACAGGGCACACCTTCCAAGGGTCTCAAGCTGCCACAACACGCGCCCACCGCGTCGCTTGAAACTTCTCTGGAAACTTTTATGTTCCTGTGTTTCCGAACAGGGAGCCAGCTCACCTCGGGCCCTTGGGGGGTAACAAGACACAGCACAAAGCACAGTCTTCTTCAAGCAGGGGGACCCAGCGCACCCAGCACAGTCCCAACAGCCTCCTCCTTGGTTAGAACAGCAAACTGCAGACCAGCCCCAGATCACGAAGCAAGGGTTGGTCCTTCCCCAGCAGTCTCTTCAGTTGTTCCTTCCTTAGCAGAGGTTCCTCTTGACCACAAAATGGGTCCAAGCCTTTTCAGTCTCAATCCATTTTTATTCCATTCCCCACGTTCAGGGGTCTCAGCTCTCCTAGTTATACCCCTAAACATCATTGAAGTTCGTTGTGCTCAGGGGTCCCTGACCCCTGCCTAAATCAGTTCTGGGTGTCTCCCTCCCAGTGTCACCTTTCTCCCTTTGATACTGGGGGTCTGGATCCTTAATCACTCAGCAGGAGATGGGTCAATTGTTTTATAGCCACAACCCAGGCCTCTTCACCTCCTGGTGCCTTTCCTCGCCTGCTCTCCAGCTGCAGGTCAGCCTGGTGCCATCTCAACCCCTCCCTGGGTCAAGACCTCCCCCGGCTCCTCTCCCCTCTCAGATCCAGACAGTCAATCCACATTCAGCAGAGACACACAGAAATGCTTAAAGCACAAAACTCAGCCACTTTCTAAAAGTGTGGCTTCTGAACACCCAGTGATAAAACCACTTTAAAACATACTAAACTTCACCTCTCCATTTTAAACTTATGGGAAACTAGGCTAACAAACACATTACCCAGCCTCCCCCATTCTGTCCAATGGGCAGAATGGCCTTTCACCAGTGAAAAACGAAATGGAGCTTTTTCCACTGTCAGGACATAACACACACCTCAGTATATGTCCTGACTTTTACCTACACTGCACCCCACCCAGGGGCTACCCAGGACCTACCACAGGGCACCACTGTGTATGCAAAAGGGAAAGTATGGCCTGACAAGTGGTTACAATTGTCAGGACAATATGCTAACTTAGCAAACTGCGCGCAGGCCCTACACTGCAGGCCTGAGTTCCCTTCTCCGCGCACCTTTGCATTACTAGCCCCGGCACACACAGTGCACATCACTAGGGACTTTACTAGTAAGGCAACATACCAATCATGGCCAACCAATTACCATTATACTTCTACACAGGGAACTCTTGTACTTTGACACTGATCAGCAGTGGCAAGGTACCCAAAGCATCTAAAAGCAAAGGTAGAGGCAAAAAGTCAGGGGTAATCATGCCAAGATAGGCTAGGTCTAACAGTAACATAAGAACAACAAAGCAGAGGTTAAAATCAGGCCCAGAGGGGTTCAGATGAGTGATAGATACGAATGTCTGTTATCAATATAAGTATGATAAAGGGAGTCTTCAGAGTAGTGTAGGGCTCCTGCCAATAGAAAATAAGTCATCTGTGTGCTGTAAGGTAATAATGGACTGGTCCATCTATTGGTCCCCAAGAAGCCAATAGTGCATTTCAGCATCCTTATTCAATCCTTTTTTGACAGTTTGATGTCGCAGAATGAACTCTCTCTCTCCTACTCAATCTTTGCTCCCTTCTCCGCCCATGGATAATTTAGTAACAATCTCAAATCCTACGAAGGTAAATGCTTTATTGTGTTGGTGGATATCATGAAAAGGTTCAGTAAGCGGATGACCAGTCATGAATTTATGGCTATTCCCTTAGTGTACTTGATTTCGGGGGCGGAGAGGTCTTATTGTGCTACCAATATATGGTAGACTACATGGGGACAAGATAATATAGATGACAAATTTGGTGTTACAATCAATCCAGGTCCGAATTATTATTTTTTTGACCAGTCTGCAATGTAAGATTCTGTGTCTTGTTCAATCCTAGTTTGCAAATGCTACAGTTGTGACATGTATGGAAGCCTGGTAGTCTATCAAGAAATGTCGGATTGATGGTTCTTTTGTCAACAAATTCTGATTTATACAGTAAGTTTTTTAAATTCCTTGCTTTGCTGAAGCCAATCTCTAAGTGATTATTGATGCAGTGCAAGATATTCAAGGTTAATGTTAGAAGATGCCAGTGTCGTCGTAGGATTTTTCTAATGTGATGTCGACCATTGTGATTGTCCATAATGAATTGCACTGAGTCAGCTTGTGGTAGTTTTAATTTCAGTTTCAGAAGTTCCCCACGTTTGATGTTATGTGAATTCTTCATGGTATTTTAAAGAAGATTAGAGCGGTAGCCCCAGTCTTCCAGGCGTGAGGTCAATTCAGTTCCTTTGGTCCAAAAAACATCCTCTACACTACCTACGGGGTGGCAGCTTTCTGAGTGGAGTATTGCGTTAAAAGCTGTTTCCTTTCGGTACAGATTGGTGTGGAAGTCTTTGTTTTTAATGTAGGTTGAGAGGTCCAGGAATTCTATTGTTGTGGTGGAAAATTTAGGGGTGGATTTGATGTTCCATATATTGTTGTCAAACTGGTTGAAGAAGGCTCAATCAATCAATCAGGGGTTTATAGAGCACACTACTCACCCACGAGGGTCTCAAGGCGCTGGGGGGGGGGTGCAGCTCTGGATCAGTCGAAGAGCCAGGTCTTGAGGTCCTTCCTGAACGTGTGCAGGGTCGGGGAGCGTCTGATGTTCACCGGGAACTCGTTCCAGGTCTTGGCCGCGATGTAGGAGAAGGCTCTCCCACCTGCTCTGGTTCTGCGGATGCGGGGGTCCTCTGCCAGGGCGAGGTCGGCGGAGCGGAGGTTCCTCTTGGGTACGTGGAAGGAGACTCTCTCGTTGAGGTATTTGGGTCCGATGTTGTTGAGGGATTTGTAGGCGTGGGTGAGGAGTTTGAAGGCTTTAAGTGTTTCAATGTTTCCTTGCCAGATACAAAAGTTGTCGTCGATGTAACAGCCCCAGAAGGTAATATGTGGTGTATATTCTGGGAAGCTGTCACTCCATTGCCAAAATCGTCTAGAAGCCCCATGAAAATGCAGGCATACGATGGCACAAATTTTGGGCCCATCTCAGTCCCGCAGAGCTGTCGATAGTAGCGTTTGTTGAAACTGAATACATTGTTGTTTTGGCATAAGGAAAGCATGTTTAGGATCATCTGATTGATTTCGATGACATTGGCTGGTCTGGTTTCCAGTGCTTGTCGTGTTGCTTCTATGCCATCCGTATGTCTTATGGACGTGTATAAGCTGACAATATCTATGGTGACCAAGATGAAGTCAGCTTCCCATTTAATATTCTGTAGCTTAATAAGTAAGTCCTCAGCATCTTGTATGTAAGAAGGGAGGTCCTTTATAAAAGGTTGAAGATGTTTGTTGAATTCACCCAGGTTGGAGCAAATGGAGTTAATCCCTGAATATATGGGCCTGCCTGGTGTAGGATGTCCCTTTTTATGGATTGTGGATAAAAGATAAAATGGGCATGGTAGAATGTGTCACATATAGGTATTTTCTCTCTTCCTCATCCAGCAAATACTGTGTATGCCAGGCATCAAGCATGTTTTTGATTGCTGATTGAATCTCAATGGTCGGGTCAGGGTCTAGTAGTAAGTAACATGTTGTGTCAGATAGTTATTGCATTGCCTCGGTGATGTAGTCATCGATATGCATTATAACCACATCGCCCCCTTGTCAGCTTACTTAATAACAACCTATTGGCATTTTTGTAAAGCTTTAATGGATTTTAGTTCTTGATAAGAGTGGTTCCGTGGCATGTATTTAGCCTTTTTACTGTATTTTGAATGCTCATATTCCAAGTCGGTGAGGACTGTTATTTGAAAAGGCATCTATGGTGTTGTCCGGGGGGAGAGTTGTGGGCAAAATTTAGATTTTTTGCTTAGTGAAGAGCTCCGGTAGCAGTCACTAAGTAGGGTGCCAGATCCATGATGGCACTGAAATCTGAATCATGTTCCCACAGGTTAGCCACTAGGTGGATGTCCTTTAAGTCTTGAACTAACAGTTCAGAGAGTTGTGGTCTTGTATGTGTCATTGGTCTTGTTAGTTTATCATAGAAAAAAGCTTTGAGTTTGAGGTCACGAGTAAACTTAAAAAGGAGAATTTGTGTCTTGATCAGGTCCCAGTTGGCCGTTGGACAAAAGGATAGACCCCTGTTAAGGATGGTTGTCTCACTTTCAGAGAGTAGTATATGTGAGAGGTTCACTACTAGATGGTTGCAGGTGATGGGGTTTCTTCCATCTCCTTTTTACCTGCCTGGGTTGTGACTCCCAGTGCAGTTGGATTTGGCTTGTTGTGTTGGATGTTTTCTCCTAGAGTTCTGGTATTTTGCGTGCTTGAAGTCTGAATACCTATGCAGTGTCTTCGGACCACTTCGAAAAAAATCTCCTTGCATTTCGTGGCAGCTGTGCTAGGGCCAGGTTCAGTTGATTCAATGTCCGAGCTCAAGATCTGTTATGGTTGGCTAGTGGAGTCCGGTTCTGAAGATGCTCTCCCTGTAGAATTGTATTTTCTTGCAAATGTGTAGACTCTTCCCAATTGATAATCCAAATGGTCTTTCTTGAATTTACAATTCTTTCATTTTATCAGATCTCCTTCAAATTCATCAACATAGTCGTTAATGATTTCGTAATTCTATTTTGTAATTTCCCCCAATTAGCTTCTTCTATAAGTTTGGTGAGGTTGTCCACCTCCTGTTTGGGTTTCTCATATACTTTTTCTGAAATATTGATCAGCCGTCTGAGAATATTATTTTAAGCTTCTTTCAAATTTTTCTCCCATCTTTATATATGTTCTGGATTGGTGGCATCAATCTGAGGGAAAATTAGGATTCGTTACACCTGTGAAATGTGATCAGTTTCAAGATATTTTTGGAGAGATGCTGCTTCCCATCACTTAGAAGTTTCTTTTTTAAGAGCTTTTTCTAGTGCTATCAAGCTGCTTCGTACCAAAGATGGGTGGGTTGGCTGGTCCGTGCTTGTGGGTGTGGTTGGGCGGTAAATAACTTGTTGATCCTAGTTTGTCTGGTTGAATGCCATTCTTGGCAACTTGCCATGTGTAAGCCATGTGGATAAAGAGTATCACAATGTTGAAGGAGATATTGGAGTCAAGCCGTAAGGACAGGGCCAGGTTCCGGGAGTGTAGAGGACCAAAATAGTGTGTAGAAAGGGGCTAGGCGTACTGGAAGTGTCCGTCATCATCCAATGGGGTGTTTTTTGCTTTGATGATATGTCCAGAAATGGGAAGCCCCCAACCCATTAAGAAGGAAACTGGAAGTAAAATTGCTGGACAGAGCTGGTGCAGAGATTAAACGGACAATTCTCTTTCCTAGTGGATGGCAATTGTAAACAGAGCACAAGTCTTTAGCAAGACAAAGTCCAGTTTATTGATCCAATCTTGATGTGCTGACTTCCCCATGCGTCTGTACATGAATGCTCTTACGATGAGCCTCCTTTCTCTGCATATTGACTTTTAACCTGTATGCACAATTGGTGTTTGTGTTTCGGGGTTTAAGTTTATGCATTACCTCCAGCCTTTAGAAAGCCCCAGGCCTGCGTGCCACAGGGGGCGAAACATGTGTTGGCTGAACCTTCATTTTCTTGCACGTTGGTTTACCTAAACCAGTGGATAAATGAACTAAACTTTGTTTTGCTAAAGGCTTTTGCTCTGTTTACATTTGCTATCCACCAGGATGGCTCAAAGCAAAAAAATACCCCATTGGATGAGGGCGGACACCTCTGGGACGCTAAACCCATTTCTATACACTACTTAAGTCATCATCTGAATCAGATTCCTCCTCAATGATGATGTTATACAGACATTTCCTCATGGCAATGTTGTGTAGTATGGCACATGTGGCGATGATTTTACAACATATCTCTGGTCTGTACAGCAACGCTCCGCCAGTCTTGGCGAGGCAGTGAATCCTGGAATCAGTATGATGAAGGTCCTCTCGATGATGATGGTTACTGAGCCTATTGTGGTCACAATGGGGCGATATGGAGGGTCAAGACTGTTTTTATGAATCTTAGGCACTCCATATATAGCTGCCATTTTGGGATGTTCAATATTAAGGAAATCGAATTCTTTTTGACAGATTGTACCTAGATCAAAGGCTCTTTTTGTGAGATTGTAGATCTTTCTTTGGACTCTAGAGGTAGGATCTATTTTTACAGGTAAGTAGTAGGTGGTGTCGTTTAAGAGAGATTGCATAGTCTGGATATATCTATCTGTATCTAAAACAACTATCCATCCACCTATGTTCGCCCATAGGCGAAACAAAAATCTGAAGGACCAAATCGTTCATTCACGCATGAATAATAAGAAATCTCTAGTTCAAGTGACCATGGATGATGTGACTCCATTACGAGGTAATAATAAATGTATGCAATGCAAGGCTTGCGACAATGCCATCATAACAAAGACATTTCATTATAACTCCCAAACTATAATAATGAAATAGTTCACGAATTTCAAAACAAAAAATATTATTTATCTCTCACTGTGTCCCTGCAGAATGGGATATGTTGGAGAAACGTCCAGAAGTCTCGCTAAATGTTTAACTGAACACCGTTCAGCAATACGTACGAAAAAAACAAGTGCACCTCTGGTCAAACATTATATGGAAGCCGGTCATAGTCATAAAGAGATTGACTGGTTTATCTTGGAAAAAATTAACACCAAAACAGGCTTAGACTCAGAAGCAATTAGGAAAAGCAGAGAAGTGTTTTGGATATTCACATTAGACACGTATAAGCGAGGTTTAAATCAAGAAATCCCTTGGGAGCAAGCAATACATTACAATACTAGCTAAGAGTCGACCTTGTACAAGTCAGAACTTCACTCTTTATTTTTCTAAACTAATGTTTAGATCAATACTACCGTATTCAGTTAAGCTTCCATATTCCTAACCCACTAATATGGAAATTATTCCCATTACACTTAATTTCATAATAATTTTGTTTTTATCTGTGGACTTTGCTAATCTAAATCCATTGGTTTACATATGTCTTATCAAATCTGTAAATTAGTGTACACAGATGTCGCTTCATTCATTATCTATTTTTACATCTATCAATCTTGGCAGCTTTTTGTCTCCCGACCATAGATCAAATAAAGTTTTTCTCAGTACGCGCTTGATTGGATACATTGTATCCTGTGACCCCTACTCGGCACTCATACAATTCCACCTTGAGTAGCTCGCGCGGGATTGGGTGACTCACATCATGTGATCCATCCCACAAGAGCCATAAACAGGAAGTTTATGATGCTCAGGCTATTCCTCGCGCAGTATCCGGAACGTGAGGAGGAACCCCTGACCCTGCGACTTTTCTATCACCGAAATATATAAGTACATATGTCTCTAGAATGAAAGACTGTTGCCTCCTCGTGTTCTCATTATGCGTATCTAATTACAATGGTGCGCCACAGATATCGCAAGCGTTTAGTGCTCAGCCGTTCTCAATGAGAAACCCTCACCTCCTCTGGTTCTTGTTATGTACATCCAATTAAAACGCTGTTCCACGGATATAACTATTGTACGGCGTTCAGCCGTCCCATTCTCTCGGTTATATTAATGATTAACCTCCTCCGGTTCTCGTTACGTATATCCAATTAAAACGCTGTTTTACGTATATTACTATTGCACAGCGCTCAGCCGTCCCATTCTCTCGGTTAAATTAATGATTAACTGAATAATTTTTAATCATCAATTGGTGAAATTAGTCAACAGAACACTATTAAAAACCCAAATCTGCCTCATAAAGCGAGCACAGTCAGTGAATACTTTAAATACATACAAATATGCTGTTTCATTTCTTCTTATCTTACAGCATTACTTTTCACCGTAAATGGGTCTGCATCATGAGAAGTAAGTATGAAATAGATGAATTCCTTAAAAAATAGGCAAAAATCCAATTTTCCACGTTCGATTTTGTAGCGATGTTCATATTTACATTCTTTGATTCTAGTTACACATAATGAACTGAACATCACAACATATGCGATTTTTCACACCAAAGTAGAGTGACAGGATATTAACTAATCTAATATTAGATATCATGATCTCTCTTTTCTGCTTGTTACAGTATCCCTATATGGATGAATTGAATCGAGCACTCTGTATCACACCTGAAGTGCCTCTCCCTCTCATGAGTAATAACTGCCTTATACAGCAGGGCTGATGCATCAAGGTATCTTATATCATAAGCCAAGACTAGTTTTGACATAACAAAATGTAAAGTTCGGGCATTGCCATTAACACCTCTCACTTCTTCCCCCAGTTTGGAATATCAGTCCTTAAGAAGTGAATTATGATGCCAAATCATCTCTGATGGTATGGTCATTACCAATGCCATGCCATACATAGAGCAAAACCAGGTTTAGTTAATTTACGTATTGTTTTTATCAGTTTGCACAAGGTGTAATGTCACATTGAGGTTTCAATTTTTGACCGCATAGGATTAACCCTCTTTTATTTCTGCACCTCTGGATGTGGACTTTTCAACTATTTATCATCTCTCCAACTTTCTATTTCTTTCATTTCCTTTTCTAATTTTTCATTGCTCACACTGATCATTCCTTAATAGTTGTAATTTCTTATTGCACACTATATATCAGACTATTTCTACATTCAAAATAAGTTCAGCTCTATCGCTTTCGCATGCCCTGAGTCTTATTGCTCCTGTCATTGCAAACAAGTATAATATAATAATAATATTTGTAAATTAGTACTCATATCATTTCTCTGAGAAAGAACCATTTATATAAGATGTTTTCATTCACAGATATCATCGATGACCTAGTTTGTGGCCTTTTTCCTGACGAAGGCACCTTGCAGTGCCGAAACGCGCGTAGAACTCAATATTTGTCAATCAAACTTGTGCCACTTGGATGTTTCATTATATATGTAAACTCAACAATTGTCAATCGAAATTGTGCTATTTGGATGTTTCATTATATATGTTAAATTGAATATTCAAATACTGGATGTTAGCGATGCTAATGTTTTTATATGAGACCATTTATGCATGGGGTATGATTGTTGATACGACTGAGACAGAGTGATTGAATTATGTTATTACTTTTTATATTATTAATAAAATATATTTTGTACTTTTTTGATAAAAACTGGGCCTGTTGGTTCTTTCTTTACTTCCCTTATTAGTTTAACCTCACTGTTGCTTGATTATATCAATTGTGTTGCCTTACGTTTTTACAATGATTTACTGATTCCTGCCTTAAGGAATGTTTACCCTATTAGCAGTGGGCCTCTTTCTTTACATTATATGCATCTCACACTAACTACACATTGAGTGAGTGTGAGCTTTTCCTGTTTCTGTATATAAATTCATTTTCTGAGGGGGGACATATGGCAATATGTGTGCCATCAACACAGCCAATGGCATTGGGGAACTGTGCTACCCAGTAAAACATTAGTTTTGTCTGTTGCAGAAATTGGGAGGTATTTGGAAAATGAATGCATTGGTTAACCTTGCTAGCCAAGATGTATTGGAACTTGTGGAAGAACCTGGAGAAATCACTTTCTGACACTCACCGTGCCACTGCTATGACCCCCTGGTAACTGCCAGAAGATTGAGGTGTAGGCAATACAATACCTGCACATGTGATGGGATTGCATTGCTCCTGAGTGTTGGGGTCTGAAGCTGAGGTTATAAATCAGCAATTAAGTCCAGGATTACTTCTTAAAAATCTTCTCCTCTGTCTGTTCAAACAGGGTGATCCTCACCCTAACTATCCTCTCATGACTCCTCCTCCTTTCTCTGCCTGGCAGCCAAAATCGTAATCCTCCTCGCCAAAACATACAGGGCCACCATTCTGAAAGAACCAGATGCAATTTGGGTGCCTTTTTATAGTTTGTACCTGGTTACCACCTGATCCAGATTGATGGTAATTGCATTTCCTAAATGGCCATTTTGCCACTATTCGCAATTAGGAAATCCTTTGGGCATGCAGTTAGCGATTCACTATTTGGAAATCACTATTAGCATTTGCCTAATTAGTGATTTCCAAAATGCAATTTCAACTAGATAGACATTGCATTTTGCACCACTGCAAATGCCTTTCGTACATACTGAAATAGCATTTTGCATTTCCTAAAAGCCTGAAAGTGCGATTCGCACAGTTAGAAAATGCAAAATGCCTTCGTACATATGACCCGTAAGTAGAGGGAACTAACTGTCTTCGTATTTCCAGAATATATATACATTTACACTGATGTTTGTGAAGATAAAGAGCCTTGGAGGGAATCAGTGTTCGTAGAAAGGGAACAATTGGAGACGTTCTACAGAAGAAAAGGATAAACAAGCTAAAATAGGAGTACTACAAGACTGGGATAAAAAACTAAATTGAGGATAAAATTAAACACGAAGAGAAAGGGACAAAAAGAGAGTAATGAAGTAGAGGAGAAAAGGAAGCGATTTTGAAAAAGCAAGAAGGATCAATAAACAATTTTGTTTGATGCTTCTTTCTCTGTTTATTTAACGCTCTTAGTAATAATAATTACTTGCTCCTTTTATAAGGGATGCCTACTGATTGGATAGGAATCAGGACTTAATCTTACTTGAACAAATTAGGAAAAAAAAGGACTTGTGAGAAAGATATTGTTTATGTGGACTAAGTAAAATGTTATGACTTTTAGTGGTTTAGAATATAAACTCCATTAAATACTGGTTTTCTGTACTGTTTAACCCCACACATCCAATTGATTTATGGATACTGAGAAATTGCAATACAGTAATCGTTGCATTACTTCACAACAGAAAATATTATTTTCGGCACTAAAATCAAGAAAGGAGAAAATTTGTGACATAAAACATCTTTACAAGAAAATGAAGCAACATACCCTGTACTCAACAAAATTGTGTGAAATGTAACTATGTCAAAAGGATATATAGGGTCAAAGTAAAATCCTGATCAAAGTATGTACCTCTGATTTTATTTACTACATTTTCATTATTGCTCACTATAAGAAGGTGAATTATTATTTGGGGAGGATGGAAGTCCACCACAAGTAATAAAGTCACTAACCTGTTAAGTCCAGGAAATGTCATTTAAGCCTGAGCTCAACCCCTGTTCGCTACGGCACAGAGCAGATAAGCTTAAGTTAGAGAAATTGTGTGAAGTTTTAGAAGTGGCAAAACACTTAAAGATCTGAGGACATAACAAAAATAAAAATCCCATTTAAATTTATAAAAGGAGAGAAAAATGAATAAGCAAAATGACACCAAAACAACAAAAATCCAATAAAGATAACCGGGGATATGAATTTTTTAAGTTGTAAGTGAAAATAATGCTAAAAAGAACTAAACATCAAGTGGATTGACCCTAAAAAGAGTCGGTTATTAAAAAAGTTAGAAAAATTCCACTTTAGAAAGGGACAAGCAGAACAAGCGGACAAGGGGAAAAGTGTTAAAATTTGTTCTAAGGTCCAGCACAGAATTGGACTTTGCTGGACTTGGTCCTTTCTGCAGGGTCATCCCCAAACCTTTTGTCTTCGCCTTCCTGTTTTATGAACCCGTTATTGTTGGCTTTTAGGACTCTGCGCAGTTTAACACTGCTAACCAGTTGTAAATTGCTTGTGCTCTCTCCTCTAAAACACAGTTAAACCAGCTTATGCCTAATTAGCATATTTAAATTACTTGTAAGTCCCTTGTAGAGTGGTATACTATACATTCAGGGCCTATAAATTAAATGCTACCAGTGGGCCTGCAGCACTCATTGTGCCACCTACCTAAGTAGCACCTTATAATATGTTGCTGTAGCTCGAACGCAGTTTTAAACTGCCATGTCAAGTTGGCATCAAACCCTCCTTTCCAAGCCTTAAACTCCCCTTTTCTTACATATAAGTCACTGCTAAGGTAGGCTTGAGGTAGAATATAGGGCAGTGTGCTATGTAATTAAAAGGTTGGACATGTACTTTTAAATTTTAGATGTCCTCTCCATTGTGAGGCCTACCTCTCCCATAGGATAACATTGGGATTCCTTATTACATTTAATAGGCTATAATTTCCAATTGGGATTCGGTAGCTATGTCATGTTTGGTGTCTATGAAACTGTAATGAAAAAAACGACTTTAATGGTAAAGTTGAATTTTACATTACCATTTTGAAACTGCCACTTAGAAAGTTGGCATTTTCTTGCCCTTAGCACTTTTGTGCCTGTAGCCCGTCTTGGGTCACAGGAATGGGTGTAACTGACAGTTAGACTTTGTGAATTTCTATCAGACAGTAACACAATATGGGATTAGGTGTGTGTTAGAAATGGGGGTCTCTAGTTGGCAGAGGTAGGTGCCTTTGTCCAAATAGGGACCCTTGCTTCTAGTCAGGGTAAGGGGGATACACTTCTAAAATAACCCCTGCTCACCCCCTTGGTAGCTTGGCATGAGCAGCGAGGCTTATCTCAGAGGCAGTGTGTAAAACATTTGTGAACATATACAGTAATGCAGTAAATCTCTTTGTTCTCTAGTGCAGAGAAGCTCTTTGTCCAGCCAAAACCAGATCTGTCCTCTCTGGTGCAGCTTCCTGGCAGGAGGTGGAGACAGCATTGTCCTTGGCAGACCAGGACCATTCAGATGTGAAAGAAATCTCCTCCCCCTACTCTGAATGCAGCCCAGGTCTATTCAGCCCAGCCCTTACTCACCCTGGAAAGGCAGGACATACCTCAACCCCCCCAAGTGGCTGTCTGAACAGAATGCTCATCCCTAGCCCCTGTCACTCCAAATACAGACAGTAAATACACAACCTAGCAGAGGCACACTGGATGGTTATGCAAGAAAATACCTACTTTCTAAAAGTGGTATTTTAAAACCCAGAATGTAAAAATCACCCTCATTAAAAGATGCATCTTAATATTCTGAGTTCAGGCATATCAAACTTTATTTTCCCATCTTGTTCCCATGGGCAGTTATGCTTATAAGATGTTATAAGCAAACTCCCTATTCTATCCTATGGGACAGATAGCCTTACAATAGTGAAAAACAAAATTTGCAGTATTTCACTATCAGGACATATCACACACACCAGGGCATGTCCTACCTTTTACATACACTGAACCCTGCCCACAGGGGTACCTTGGACCTACATTAGGGGTGACTAACATGTAAGAAAAGGGAAGGTTAGGGCCTGGCAAGTGACTGCACTTGCCAGGTCGACATGGCAGTACCAGACGGCACACAGGCTCTGCAATGGCAGGCCCGAGTTACATTTACAGGCTGCTTGTGTGGGTGGCACAATCAGTGCTGCAGGCCCACTAGCCAACAGAAGGAGATGATGGATGGAGCGATGAAACTTTTCAGACGCTTACCTTGGGTTGAATCAATCATCATTCTTTAGCTCACTTCGCCACCCCAGTTCAGACCCAGCTATATGCAAATCAGTCTTGACCCTGTGCCTCATGAGAACAGTCCAGCCCGAACTGCCAAGCCAGGTCTTTCCTGGACCGGAAACAAGAGTCCTGGAACCCGTTTCGGGGTAACACCCCTCATCAGCCAGGCTAGCTTGAATCCAGTGGCAAAGTGAGCAAGGGACCCACGTCTGGGCATACCCTGCCAACTTAGGGCCAGCAAAGCAAACACAAGAAGATAGTGGACGGAATGCTGAAACTTTTCAGACACTCACCTTGGAGCCCACAAGCAGCATTTGAGTTACAGGCCCTGGGTACACACAGTGCACTGCACTAGGGACTGACTAGTAAATCAAATATGCCAATCATGGAATCACCAATCCATAACAATAATTGACAAAGGGAGAACTTGCACTTTGGCAAAGAACAGCACTGGCAAAGTGCCCAAAGCATCTAGACCAGCAAAATGAAGTCCAACACACAGCAAAATAACAGGAGGCAAAGGCAAAGATACAGGGGAAACCCACACCAATGATGCCAGGTCTAACAGTGTGCCTCAATGGGCCATCTGCTGGCAGGATGGGTGGGCGGAGAAGAGCCCAGGGCCACTTGAAACTGAATTGGGTGTGCTCTGCCTCCACACAAAGGGCTTAATTACCCCACACTGTCAATGCAGCCAGTTTGGAGCCAGGAAATTCCCTGCACTTCAAAGCCAGTCTCTAGAAGCTTCTCCCACCTTCCAGAACCAGGGCACCAGGGTATAAAAGTAGGACCTCAGACACCAACTCTTCAAAATACTTCTGTACCTTTGGATACTCTGCCAGGTAAATGGAATGCTGTGCTGCTGAAAGGACTGCTACACTGCTGAACTACCAATCTGCTGCTGCCTTGATGAATTGCTGCCTTTCTGACCAGCTTCCCTATTGCCTGGGGAAGAAGGACTGGACTTGAAACTTGAACCCAAGACCACCAAACTGAGTCCAAAGGGCTAGTTTGCTGGCCTCCTGATCTGAGCCTCTGGGACACAAAAGTCTTCACCTTACACCAAAATCTGTTACTCAGTCTGAGTGAGTCCTAATCCTGTAAGAGGTGCACCACCTGTCCTGGACACTTGGAAGTTGTGCAGAAGATGACCAGATAGCCACAAACCAAAAGTAGGTGTAGTGTTTTGCAATATTTTATAATGGAACCCTTTTGGCTCCTAAAGGACTCCATGGAGCTGTGATGTAGGTGTCATAGCGCAATGCCATGAAAGCTTGTTTTAGAATCTTGAGTTTGCAGTTACACGCAGCAGAATAAAGACATGTAATACTAAGCTCCGTGCGTGGCGTGGTCATTGGCAGATACTTGAGTTGGAAAGATGGTACAAATGGTGAAGTGATAGGAGATAAGTAACCCAAAGAACAATCGCCCTCTCCCTGAGAGTTTGCCATGGTCCAAAAAAACTGATCATGCGTGCCACGTGTGCCGCTGTCGAAGAACGGAATGGACACTTCAAGCACGTGGAGCCAAAGTGCAACTCCAACTGCTGTAAAGAAATGTAGACAACGGAAGCATTGCAATTGATACGTTGATGCTCGAGAACCTGATGGTCAAGTCATATATATAGGTACCACACTGCCACACTAGATAAAGCTGTACCTTATATGGAGTGATACTGCAAAAGGTGGTTACATATTGATACAGGAAGGACTGTGGGCTGACAGCATAAGCAAGAAAGAAATATATTGTCATTGCAATTACCAGAGCCTTGGTAAGTGTAGCTTTACAACCTTAGTACGGGCAAGGAGACGCAAGAAGAAGCACAAGGGTTGTTCTTACTGAGCTGTCTGATACCTGATGCTGCCCACCACCAAAACTGCCAGGTGACGGCTCAGAACGACTCCAGAAGTCTCCAGCTAGAGAAGGGCTCTGATGGAGACCAGGAAGAAAGTCATTGCTTTCCTGATTGTCCATGACAATGCTGGTCCATTGCAAGGCCTCACAAACAGAATGAATGATGCAGGCTCAAATGAGCCGCTGACAAGAGCAGAAAGAGCTCCACCTTAAAGGTCAGCCAATCCCATAATTATTTTCCATGCTGACACCGCTTTAAAACCACCACCACCACCTTTCGATACCACCAAAAAGCAAAATATTGGTGATAGATGGTCTGAGTGAATAAAAACGTTTTATGATTTCTTGATGCACTTGAAGAGACTGATAACAAAAAGGCGATCAAGTATCTAAAAAATCTTGCTGGTGATGGCGTGAAAGAAGTCATAAAGAAAATGCAGCAAACTGACGAAGAAATGACATATTGTCAGATTAAAGAAACACAGAATCTAAAGTTCAATCCAGTACCAACTGTTCATCACGAAAGATACATTTTCAGTCAAGAATGCCAAAATGTTGGTGAAACCATTGATGCATTTGTGGTGAGACTTGATACACTCAAACACTGTAAGCTCAATGAACTTAATGATGAGAAAGCTATGCGACTTTAGAGTTATTGATGGATGCTTGTCACATTCATTCCAACGACAAATGCTGAGAAAAAGTCTGGAGTGCGTGTTGATGGCTGCCAGAGCTGAGGAGTGTGCTGAAAAACAAGCTGCTGACATGGAGGCTGGAGGCTACCAAAGTGAATCAGTCCTGATTACAAAAAGTAAGCCAAAGCAAAAGACTGAAGGGCACATAAGCGCTGTTTACAGGTTAAAAGAAGTTATTTTTTAGATGTGGTTTTTCGTTTCCACATGAAGGTAAATGTCCCGCCATTGAACAGATATGTAAAGGCTGTGGGAAAGAGAACCATTTTGTGGCAGTTTGAAAAGCGAAGAAAAAAGCAAGTGTGTCTCAGCGTGAAGACAAAATGGCCGCCAGACCATTCCAGATGCAACGTTCAAAGCAACCCCATAAGGCCAAGCGGTGACATTAATAGAGGCAAATTGACACTGAATGAAGTCGATTGTCATCTAAATTATCGTCAAACAGTATGTCAGCCTCAGTATTCAGGGAAAGTGAGCAAGGCGATTGCGCCATGTCAATGTTTTCCTCGGAGAAACATGCTCATGTCAGACTGGTTGCATGTGATGAAAAATGTCAGTCAAAGAAAAGTTGACATGCCAAAGCACCAAAGTCATACAAACATTGCCTGAAAATTACATTAAATTTAATGATTGCTCGATACATTTCATCATCAGCAGTGGTGCATCAAGAAACATAAGGCCTTAAGAGAAATACAATGACTTGTCTCCATTGCCTCAACTTACGCCATTGAAAACCAAAGTGTATGCTTGGCCTGCATCGACATCTATCAAAAGTCAAGGTTCAATTGTAGCGACTTTGAAACACAAGGAAACTAAGGTGCAAGCATCCATCCATGTGCTTCAAGTTACAACAGCAAGTGCCTGTCTGCTCAGTTTCAGTACCACTGTTGATATGTGACTGATTTCTGTGAATTACAACTTGAGTGCTCACCATAAAATAGTACATTTCCTTCATTGTTTCATGGTTTGGGAAAGCTACAGACTATAAATGTAAAGTTACACATTAATGACGATGTCCGTCCTGTTGCTCAGAGTTACAAATTTGTCACTATTCATTTACAAGAAGCTGTTGAAAAAGAACTTGAACCATTAATTAAGCATGACATTATTGAACGTTCAACTGGTCCGACACCATAGGTTTCTCCCATAGGGGTAGTGCCCAAAAAGGACACTGAGGAAGCTGAACACATATGCGTTGATATGCAACAAGTAAACAAGCAATTGAACAAGAACAACATCCAGGCCCACATTTTGCTGACATAACGCCACTAAATGGTGCAAAGGTTTCCTCTCACCTTGATTTAAATAAACCTTATCATCAGTTGGAACTCAAGAAGATTGCATGTATAGTACAAGCTCTCTGTTTGTTTTGATATAAAAGACTCAGTTTTGGTGTGTCATTGGCTGCAAAACTTTTGCAAGACGTCATTCAATGCGTCATACAGCCGGTTGTGAATACATTCAAGTATAGTGATACATATTGATTTTCGGAGTTACACAAAAGAAGCATGATAAAGTTCTCACCCAAGCATGTCCCTTACTGAATGATGTGGCTGCCTTTGAATGCAGACAAGTGTAAGTTCCACAAGACCAAGGTAAAATTCTTTGGCATATCTTTTCTGATAGGGATATGACACCTGAACCTGCTAAAGTACAAACGCTGTAAAATGCTGATCCCCCACAAGATGTTTCCATGATACATTTATTTCTTGGCATGGCCAGTTACTGTTCAAGATACATACGAGAATTTCAAACCACAAGTGCTCCCTCATGAGAGCGAACAAAGAAAAGTGCTTCATTCAAGTGGTCACAAGAATGTAAGAGAAGTTTCAAGAAAATCAAAAAAGCAATTGAAACTGCTACTGAAATGGCCTATTTCAATCAAAAGATTCCTAAAGAGTTTTTTGTTGATGCTAGCCCCGTTGGGTTAGGCGCTATCCTGGCACAGCACAGTGGTCACCCCTATGCTCGAAGGCTTATTGTGGCATAGGCCAGTAGAAGTGTGTCCCAAACAGAACAGGCTTACTCTCATCCTGAGAAAGAAAGTTTGGCAGTGGTATGGGCTTGTGAATTTCCATGTATTCCTGTATGCAAAGCCTTTTATGTTGGTAGCTGATCATCCAGCTTTATTGACTATCTTTGGCAATTCAAAAGACAAGATGCCTCCTGGAATTGAACTGTGGGGACTCTAATTACAAGAGTATGATTACACCATTGTACATCATCCAGGGAAGGATCAAAACTCTGCTGACTAATTTTCCAGAGTGCCTATACATGTTCAAGTTACTCCATCCAAGATAGCTGAAGCCGACATTAATTTCATTGTAAAATCAAATATGTCAGCTGCCTTATCGTTAGCCCAGATCCTCACTACCATGAGGCATGATTGTCACATGCTGAATTTGGAAAGATACAATTACACATCAGTCTGTTATATTCCCAAGTTAGGCCCATGTAGTGAAGCAGCTTATTTCTCGCATTGTCCTCACAAATAACATTTTCAGCTGTGACCTTTTGCACACATTTGCGCACGACAATGTTGGATTAGTTTCTCTGAAACTAAACTTGTTTTTACATCTAGCTTCGCACAACATTATCACAATGCCCTGAACATCATGCACAAGGTCTTGTTTTGTATTACATTCAAATGTCATCGCTATCTTCATCCACGGGGCGACAGGGCTGTCTACATAGCCATACCCTCACTAATCTATGAGTTAATTGCAAGGCTGCTTTCTATTATAAAAGATGAGCATCCTGATCGATTAGTAGAGGAGGTACTTCTTTTGACACCGAGGGTCCTTACATGTTGAGAAATCACGCCGCAGCAGTCTGACATCTCATGAAGGGTGTCCAGTTTGTGACCAAGACAGGGTCCTTCACTCTATCCCATCAGGTAATGGGGTTTGATCGTCCTTTGGGGGGATTCTTGGCTCTACACCCAAACACACTCTAGGTACACTTAGAGGATGGGTCGCATAGTAGGAGTATGCTAGATTACTGCCTTGTTGTATATGTCTACATATATACACTGCTTAGCACTATGGTAAAATTATATCTACTATTTACGGTTTTAGTGCTTGTAATCACGTTTATCTGCTTCTGTCTACCAATCATTGCAGCACACATATTTTATGCAAGAATAATGTTGGTTCAATACATATTATTGAAAACATCCCACTGTGTATTCTCTGTATATTTCTCTGAGAATAAGTAAGCACGAGTGGCTGAGCAAAAGGTTCTGTACTGTTTCCACGATTCCTGAGGGATCAGGGTTGTCATGTTCAGTGGTTGCCGGAAAACCATTCGCTACCTGGTAGGTTAGGGGGGCTTACGGTGGCACTGTCAGCTAGCTGGTCTATAGGCCAACATATCCCGAGGGGGTGTCTAGAATCAGTCCTGACACCAAGCCCTTCGTTTATGTTGTCCAAACAATGTGCAGGTCCTACGTATTGGTAGGAACTACATGACAAGTCATGGAACTGACACACTTGACCTCTCACCAGTGATGGTGAATACCGAAAGTACAAAAATGTTAAAGATGGACTGTCTATAACTCAGAAAGGATTTATTCTGTGAGGGTCGTGAATCCTAATTCCGGAGAGTTAAAGGCAGAAAATAATTTAAGTGGCTCACGAAGGACATCGTGGTATTGTTGCCGCCAAGAGAGCTCTCCGAGATCGAGTTTGGCTTCCATATTTGAATGAGAGGGTTGAAAACGAACTCAAGGTATGTCATCCATGTAACTGCCTCCTTGCAAACATTAATTAACATACTCTTACCATGTCAGAACTCCCTAAGTATGCATGGGACAGAATAGCAATTTATTTCTTTGGTCCACTCGACAATGGATATCATTTGATAGTAATTATGGATAAGAACTCTCGATTCCCATTAATAGAGGATCTCTCATCCACAACTCACGAGCAAGTCATTGAGAGACCTGACAGCATTTTTGCAACATGGGGCGTTCCAGCCATTTTGTCATGGCCCGCCATTCCCCAGCAGAGAATTCAAGGATTTCCTGGAGCATCTGAACGTAAAGCATCAGAAGAGTACACTTTATGGCTGCATGCCAATGAACTAGTTGAGCATTTTATAAGTATGCTAAAGAAAGCAGTACAGTGTGCAACTCTTGAGAGGCTCAATTTGCAAACTGTGTTGAATTCCACCCTATGAGCCTAACGTTCAACACCTCACTCGACCACGGGCAAAAGTCGTGCGACTCTGATGTTTGGGAGAGCAATGACAATAAAGTTACCTCAATGGACCAACAAAAGAGAAGGAGGTGATAATACAACTTGAATGAAGGACTTGGCAATAAAGAAAAGATGAAAGCCTATGCTGACAAGAGGCGACATGCAAAGAGCATCGAGTTTAAAACAGGAGATCTAGTTATCACCTGCCAATTGAGAAGGCAAAAATCTGATGCCCCATATGATGCTGCACCTTGTTTCCACCACGCTGTGTACACCAAAGGACATATGGTGACTGCTCAGCAGCCTTAGAATTCTGTTGCCAGAGATTCTTATCACTTTTAGCATTTGATTCATCGGTCTTCTGATCCAGACGGTGAAAGAAAGACTGAACCTGAGAACCCAGCGATTGCTGTTACTTCTTCACCATCTTAGAAGATCTCTGACAGTGAAGGTGACAGCTCCCAGCTACCAATAACCAGATCAGACTGAATAGTTAAAGAGCGAAGAAGGTTGATTGAAGAAATGTGATAGTAAATATACATTTGTTGATTTGGACATTTAAAAAAATGTTTATTTAACAGTGGGGGGATGTAGTGTCTTGAATTATTTTAAAATGGAACCCATTTGGCTCCTACCATACTCCGTAGTGATCTGACGTTGGTGTCAGAGCACAATGCTATGAAAGCTTGTTTTAGAATGTTGAGTACACAGTTACAAGCAGCAGTATAAAGACGTGTAATACTACTCTCCATGTGTGGCATGGTCATTGGTGGGAACAGTAGGGACTTGGAACATTTTTGACTAAAAACTGCTCTGAGAAGCATTCTTTTGCCAAAGGGACATATGGACTCATGGAACTGTCTTCAGCTACAGCCCTCTGCCTCGTCCCGCTGGAGATTTTCAGCCTCCAATTCAGAGACTAAATCCGACCCATATAAATCTTCACCCCGCTGAACTTTACCTTTTCAGAACATTTTTCTCAGAAATTTTTCTTAGTCTGCAGGTAAGTGCTGACCGGCCCCAATCCACTTCTTGTTTCTGAACTGCGCTCCATTTCTGTCAGCCATATTTTTGGATTTTGACCCGGTTTTGCGTGACTAGATGCACATGGCACTTTTCGTCCCAGCACTCAAGGGAATTTATATGGCCTTCAATTAACTTGGTGGCCGATGTCTGCGGGTAAGATTTATTCTGGCACACGAGCCTCAGACTGCTGAGTAACAACTCAAATTTGGTCATTCTGGTACCAGTACAGAATATGTTTGGATTCTCCGGTCATCCTGCATCAACCCCTAATTGGAGGGAGTCCATTAAAATCCAATTAGTTTTGAATAATATGGTCATGAAGAGAACTCTAAGAGGCGGATGCCCTAAGATTCATTTTCTTTCATTACTACCTTCCAGTAGAATGCTACTTAGACTGTATACGCATCCACTTTTTTGTAACAAGAATAAAGAGGCAATGAGAAAAACATTTGCTAATGAACTTTCTTGTATCTTGGGGATTCAGGCACTAATGTGAAAAGTGATGATGATGTTGTTTTATAATTTGTATTTTTGTGTGTTTACATTTTGTCCAGAGATCTCTCAAGATGATATGATGTAATTGTGGTGTTTGTGTGTTGTCCACAGACCTGTAAATACAATGGAATTCAACCAGATCCTCAGACAGGCTTATGCAATAAATAGATAAAAAGAATTAATACAGATTAACTCCACATCCCAGTGAAATTAATTATTTCATTGAGGTTGAATGGTGTTATATGATTTTGACCTTATGGTAAGCCGATTTTTTTCTTAGTTTG
Source organism: Calotriton arnoldi (assembly GCA_963921515.1). Taxonomy (NCBI): domain Eukaryota; kingdom Metazoa; phylum Chordata; class Amphibia; order Caudata; family Salamandridae; genus Calotriton; species Calotriton arnoldi. The sequence goes on from CAWUFW010008280.1 coordinate 292,329, forward strand.
AAATATTTCACTGTCCAGGTGATGTGGGGTGAGATGAGCAAACCCCCTTTTTTCCATTTCATGTGATTTGATGTCTGTGGTTGGCGCTTTGATCTTTTAGGTGCTAGTTTTTACTAAAAACTTTAGAAAGTCATGATTCTAGTTCTACTGGTTGGATTTTTGCCATTTTGGTATCAAATAGTTTATTAAAATCTGCTCTATTTTTGTGTTGTGTTTTCGCATAATTTCTGTTTGTGTGCTTCATAAATACTTTATACATTGCTGCTAAGTTAAGCCTGACTGCTTTTTGTGCCAAGCTACCTGGGATTAAGCACCGGCTTAATTAGTGACATTTTGTGGCTCACCCTGCAAAGGATTGTGGCTTTTGCGGGACCAGGGCTTACACCCCGGTCAACCAACAACCCAGTTTCTCACAGAAAAATCGTCACCAAGCAGGATGGGGCTGAAAATACTGCCACCGCCATGAAATCATAAGGCCAGATATCTGAAGCAGGTTCTCTGGAGCTTTGGAGATTGCGCTCTGAAAATGTTTTAAGATCCACTGCAGAATGCAACTTTCTCAATCTTCAGAGGAGTGGGCATCATTGAACAGGAGAAAGCTGAAATGTAATCAGATGCTGTGGGACTGCCTGCCAGATACATATATTCAGTGAGTCCCTCTGATGCTCTGGAAGAACAGTTTTCAAGTTTCCAAACTTTCTCCTGGTACATTTCAAAGACCCCCAAGACCTCAAGAGAAGGCACTTAGAGACTCACAGGGTGTCAGGCCGAGGCCCGATACTCTCTGGGTCTAAGGCAGAGGCACACAGCAAAGTCCAGTCCAAGTGTAGTTGCCACTGGTTATCTAGACATTGCAGGGAAAAGGCCACTTGCAGCTTGTTGTGCCAATGTAGCTGCTCAGCCAATGTATCCTTGTAGTCCATTTCTTTGTCTTAGGTAAAAAAGAGATTAGGCCCAGTTTTTCAGTGCTCCTTTTGGGTCACAGGCAACAGGTCCAGACCTCTTCTTATAATCTGAAGGTCCAGCAAGTGTTCTGAGAATGCTGTCTGGGGTGGTACATGTATTCCTGCACTAACTAGTGTGTGGGAGTAACACAGTGGACCATAACAGAGTTACAGCCTTTTTCCCCTTGGACCTTTTAACTGCCTTTGAAACAGTCCACATAAACTCCACATCAGTAAATTTTGATCTCAAGTTGCAAATTCAAGTAAAAGGAAGATTTTATTCTTTTTTAAAAACATGGAGAAAGATGACGGAAACAAAAAAGTACATCATTTTTATGATAAAATACAGTCATCAGCCTTTCTGAATGAGAAAGCCCTAAAAAGGAAGATGACTGGGAGCTTGAGAAAAAACACAACCGAATATTCCAAGAATCAATACTAAAGATTGCACAAAAAGCAATTTCTTAAGTTTAGAATAACAAAATACATATGTGTTTCCTAAGCAATGGAGAACAGCAGTGGATTACACCAGTTATCTCCAACAGAGTTCGCTATTTTGTAAAGTTTGGACATAATTGAGAGACAACAATTAATTTGTACCCAGACTGGTCAATGGTAACAATGTTTGAAAAAAAAAACAATGGTACCTTTCTTAAAGGAGGAAGAGTGACCACTGTGTCCTCTAACAAATGTTTCCCGTTGAAAGTCCTGATTCAGAAAAAGATGCTGTTGCAAGTGCTCTCATTTGCTATCCAGATGTATACATTTGCAATTGTTAGGCAACCAATGCTAAACGAGAAGATTCAATAAATTAATTCGGCTGCTCCAATGAAGCCTCGATTATGAAATGAACCTGTAAACTGTGCAATGAGAAAATTCACAAATCAGTGCAAATTCAGCGCATTTTGGAAAATCAATGTTGAAAAGAGGCAGGACAGGGTGTGTTGGCACTCTTTTGCATCCATTTTTCCCCTAAATATAATATGTGTTTACCTGTATGCTTGATCGCAAGTATTTGCTTTCAATCTTGCTGTTTGATGAATATTTAGGGATTGCTTTTTGGTGTATTCTTTTACTCATTAATTTGGCACCTTGTAAATAGCTATATGTGAATTGCAAATATATTAATATTATAGTGCCATGATATGGTTAATGGAGTATCTTGTTATATGTTGTACTATATAGGTGCATACGTTGATAAAAATATTTAAAACAACAATTGGCACTGCTGACAGAGGTGGCTTTTCTTTTGATAAAATCACTTTTTCATTGATTAGCAATTACGTTTGTGTGATTGCATGGATTATTGATTGATAAATGCAAAAATTCGTCAGAGTAGTTGAATGCATGGGCGAGTGACTGGATGGACTTAAGAACGGATGATTGAGTTCAAATATGCATGGATAGACTTATAGCTGAATGAATACCAAGAAGGAAATGAATAAATAAAGGTATAGATTAATTAATTGAGAAGACAATTTGGCAGAGCATGGTTGACTACAATCATCAATCATGTTGATTGTAATAATCAGCAAACTGATCAAATAAATCTTTGAATTGATCTCAGCCTCTGTCAATTGCTCAAGGCTCATCCCGGCCCATAGTTTTTCGCCCTATTTTCCACCCTAGCAGAGATCTTATACACACCATATGCAATTCGGCCTTGGCCCTGCTTCCATAGTACCAGTCCTCCCCAAAGTGCTGGCCAGGTTTCCACCAGATGGGAATACAAGCAACTCCAGACCATGAATAAAGGACCCATGCCTGGGCATACCGTTCACACTTTGGGAATCAGCTGTAGCAAACAAGCATTTGTAATGCAATTGGTCTCGTATTTGTTACAGTTAGAGCTGTTGGCGTTGAAAATGGCAATGTTTTTTACTGTCGTTTTTTTATTTGGAGTGGAGTGATTATATTTGCATAGCACTATTGCCATTGGTATGACGTTGTGGTGCTGGAGAACCAGAAAATAACAAAGGAAATCCGTTATAATAAATTGGAGACAACAATAATATGCTACCTGAAAAAATGAAAGTAACAACATCCTGGAAGAAGCAAACACTTATAGCGTGACATCGTATGGCTAGCACATTTGATAACAGCTTGCTACTATTAATGACAGATCACAATGAACTGTGATGTATTTACTTTTCAAAATCGAGAGGTGTTTAAAAATATATATTTGTAAGCTTATAGTAGAGCTCTGTAAAATATTGGAAGACTTTGGAACATATGGTAAAATGTCTAGGTGACATAAATACCCACCAGTATGGAATAACCCTGAAATGTCAGAACAGATAACGAAAGTAGCAATACAGATCAATAGTGGCATTATGACCTTTGCACAAGTGCTACGAGGAGAAGAGTTTATGTTAGACCACTCCAAGAGGTGATGAAGAGTTCAACCTTCCTTGGGGGCTTTTTTAAAATATCTTCAGCTTAGAAGTTGGTGGTCTGGGAACAGATTGGGTTCTTAAATGAACATGTTATGAGAAAATAACTAACAGTTATATTACCAATCTCTACAGTAACATCATTAGCTTACATCTCCCTAACTATGAGAAGGCTAATGAGTAAATGGGTGGAGAATGTGCGAATAGGCATAACCACAAAAGAATGGAACCGTCTGCGCCAACTCAAGCATAAGGCTGTGAGTTAAACAAATTTGAGACAAATCCAGTACTTCTGTGTGTATCACTTATAGCACCTAAGAGAATCCCTTAGGCATTTCCTCAGTCCAGCATCAGATGCCCCTGTAGTATCCGGAGCCCTAGGCCCCCATGTGCTGCTAAAGGATTGCACAGACACTGGCAGTTATGTTCGGGAACTGGCCCTGGGCACGTGCGCCCGGCCCCTTTTATTGACAGGGTCACCTGACTGGTGACGCCTGTGGTGGGTGAGTGTAAAGTGTATATTACATTGCGGGCGGAACACTAGAACGTGTCTAGCTAGACACTACATCTCCCCCCACCTTTACTGAAAGGAAAAGAACGAAAGTCCAACCTGGAAGAAAACAAACAAACAACAAATAGCACTAAATGGGGTTCTTCAGGCCGTCAGCCAGGCAGCACTGGAGCTTTGGACCACATGGTCATGATGTTTTAGTTGGCCTTGGCGAAGTGTTTTAGACCGGCCTGGTCTCGCAGGGTCGAAGTCTATGTATAAAAGGTCCAGCATCAATGCACTGGGAGCTGCGGTGAGGTCCACCCTGGAAGATCTCTGTATGTGAAGCCTTTGCCTGGAGGCGGCGTGGTTGATGTTCTTCCTTGCTTCTGACTGCTGACCTACTTCCGATTAGCCTCTCTCACTCAGACTCTTCTCCCACTGGAGCCTCCTAGAGGGTCTTCCTGCTGGACAGCCATGGGACCGTGTGGACCGTGCGAGTGCTCTACTTCGGTATGCTGCAGGTTGACAGGGGCACACATACGGGTCCTGGGTGCCTCACCTCGTGGAACTCCGGTTGTCTGGAGTGTGTGGATTCACTCTGGTGGTGCGATGCTTCTTGGGGTGATGATAACCGCTGCTTGTTCTTCAGTTGGGCAACAGGCTACGGTCTGATGTCTTGGGTGATCTTGTGGAGCGAGGAGGACTGGAAGGGCTCTGCAGCTTGCCTTTGTCTTGCTGAGGTTGTCCTTCACCCGTGGCATCTGCGGTGGGAAACAGGGATGCCGTCTGACTGAGACTGTCAATGCTTGGGACTGAACGGTTGCTCGGTGAAGCGTTGGAGAGATGGTCGCTTCGCGCCGGCTGCGGCTTACGTTTGGTTCTACTTCGTGACTGTGTCCCGGGACATCGGTCCGGCTGGTGGCTGTCTGGTGTCTCTGGGTGTGTTCAACCTGTGGTGGTACGAGTCCTCTGCCTTGTCGCTCTGCTCCTTCTCTCTCCGCAGAGTGGCGTCATGTCACTCTCTTCTCTTTCATTCGACCAGGGTCTCACTTGCAGGTGGCATCCTGCCACGTGTCTCATGTTAGTGTCACATGGACCTCGCTGGACGCCCGGACGGTCTCACCTTTCTTGTGGGCTCATCTCAGATCTGTCCTGTCAGTAAGACATGCACTTCCCCTTGGGAACTTTCATCGGACGGTCTCATCTTTCCTGTGGACCCGTCTCAGAACTGTCCTGTCAGTAGGACTTGCACTTCCCCTTGGGAACTTTCATCGGACGGTCTCATCTTTCCTGTGGACCCTTCTCGGAACTGTCCTGTCAGTAGGACTTGCACTTCCCCTTGGGAACTTTCATCGGACGGTCTCATCTTTCCTGTGGACCCGTCTCGGAACTGTCCTGTCAGTAGGACTTGCACTTCCCCTTGGGAACTTTCATCGGACGGTCTCATCTTTCCTGTGGACCCGTCTCGGAACTGTCCTGTCAGTAGGACTTGCACTTCCCCTTGGGAACTTTCATCGGACGGTCTCATCTTTCCTGTGGACCCGTCTCGGAACTGTCCTGTCAGTAGGACTTGCACTTCCCCTTGGGAACTTTCATCGGACGGTCTCATCTTTCCTGTGGACCCGTCTCGGAACTGTCCTGTCAGTAGGACTTGCACTTCCCCTTGGGAACTTTCATCGGACGGTCTCATCTTTCCTGTGGACCCGTCTCGGAACTGTCCTGTCAGTAGGACTTGCACTTCCCCTTGGGAACTTTCATCGGACGGTCTCATCTTTCCTGTGGACCCGTCTCGGATCTGTCCTGTCAGTAGGACTTGTACTTCCTCTTGGGAATTTCCATTGGCACCATCTTTTGTTCAGGGATACCGCAGTGGTTCTCCTTAATGCCTTCTGCATGCCCCTTTCTCTTTGAGGAGGTCTTGCACTCCTGGGTACTTGCCCATGCAGTCACACTTCTGGATGAGTCTGTCGCGCACCTCGGACGGACTTTCCTCTTGGGTTACCACTCTCTTCCTTTTTTCTTTTCCTGGAGAGGAATTGATTGCTTCGCCCCTGGTCTCAGTCAGGCTGCAGCAATCTGTTCCCTTGTTGCAAACCTGTGCTTGTATTATACAGTCTTTAAACCAGTGGGTGCAATACTGCTATGTGGCTACTAGATGGCAGTGCTGTTTTTATTTCGAGGCACCGGCAGCTTTGCCCCTGCTGCGGCCTTCGTGCTGTCGTTCCCTTCGCCGGTCTCACCTCTCCATCGCCGGCCTGCACCGGGTCCGCCCAGGGCTTGCCTTTCTTTAATGCCGGCCAAGGCAATGTGCAGCGTGGCTCCCTGGAGCAGCAGGCTCCATTCTTCAACACCCCTTCCACAGCAATCCTGCCTTTCACTACTCTGCAGGTAGGATCGCTTTTTTTTTTTTTTTTCCTGCCTAACAGGGTTTGGGTCATACCACGCCTGGCTGCCCCAGCAGGGGCCGCCTCAGTACTCTGCGGCCGACGGCCATACACAGTCACTGTCGGTGCTTCTTTCCGGGCAGTAGGCCCTCTTGTTTCTCATGCTGCGCGGGGCTAAATTTGATGACGGGCCGTCTCACCCGCCTCGCCATGAGGCCGCAAACAGTCTAGGCTCCTTCCGACCAATGCCATCTTCTCTGGCCAGCCGGCTGTTCACTTGGCTGGGGCGGGCCTCACCTCATACCGGCACTCCGGACACCATTGCTGCCAGCCGCTCCATGCCGAACTACTCCTGCCTGACGGTAGCACCGCTCACCTCCTGTACCACCAGTGTTCGTACCGGTCGTCCTCAGGCCACACGCTATCTCTTCTCTCCTCCGCAGCCTCTCAGCTCACACGCTGCACAGGGTGGGGGCAGGAGCTGCTGCCGGAGACTGCATGACCTCGCTCTGGGTCCCTATTCTTCACGGGGTGGGTTTGGGGGAAGCAGGTCGCTACCCTGCTCTCGTTCACCCCAGTCCGGCTCTCTTCACTGTCGGGTCCCCCGCTTAGGGCTCTCACCTTCTGCCGCTGATGCAGGGTGGGCTCCCACGGACCTCCGGTTGTTGGTCCCTTTACTTCGCGCCACAACCCCTCCAGCCAGCTCGGCAGCCGGCGCTTCCACGCGGGGTGGGCTCCCGCTCAGGTCTCTCACCCCCGGGGCTTATCACGTGCCCCATGGGCTATCGGCGCCTCTTCGCAGGGAGGGGGTGTATTCCCTGCAGTCACGTCAGGTGCGGGGTGGGCTCCCGAACACCTCCTCTTCACCCCGGGCTTTCCACATGCCCCGCGGGTCTTCTGGCGCGTCGCGCGCCTGTGCACCAGCGGTGCCCCCAACAAGGGCACCACACTGTCCCCCTCACCACCTTCCACAGCGGCGGCTACCCCCGAGCTCTTCTCACGCCCACGGGGTCTTCCACGCAGTTCTTCAACTGCGGCAGGGGGTGCCCTCGACCCGGGCATTATTCTCTCACCCTGTTCCACCTTCAACAAGGCGGGGGCACATGCGGGCAAGTCCCGCTCGTCGCCATTGTAGTATCCGGAGCCCTAGGCCCCCATGTGCTGCTAAAGGATTGCATAGACACTGGCAGTTATGTTCGGGAACTGGCCCTGGGCACGTGCGCCCGGCCCCTTTTATTGACAGGGTCACCTGACTGGTGACGCCTGTGGTGGGTGAGTGTAAAGTGTATATTACATTGCGGGCGGAACACTAGAACGTGTCTAGCTAGACACTACAGCCCCCAATGTCTAAATTCTGACTGCACTTTGGACCACAAGTTTTCAGACTGTCCTACTATGGGCAGTTTCAGGTTGAAGGTCTGGGAGATCTTAAAAATGGCAGCAACACAACTTGATCAAATCAACCAAAAATTAAGTTAGTCTTATTAAGCATTGATCTAACAAGTACAAAGAAAACAAGAAGGCACAACAATGTTATGGTACATGGGAACTGTGGTAGTAAGAATGCTAATTGCACAACATTGAAAAGAGGAATACTCCCCACCTTCTTTGAATGGAGAAACAAAACGAATTATATAATGTTTCAGGAGAACTGTTTTATTCACAAAAGGCCCTAGGATGAAAAAGGAAAAACATTGTGAACAGATGCTAAAGGATATCCAATCTCAGAACAAGTTCTTGCACCTTATATTATTTCTTGCACATTATAAATATGCTGCACTATGTAATGAACTAGCTTGTAAAGCCCTGGTCTGAAGATGGATCATACTTATTTCACAGAAAGAGCATTACTGTAGGCTTGTCAACCACATATGAAAAGCATGAACGAGATGGCATTATCAATTATGAATTACATATTGAATGAATAACGTGAATCAGGATATTTATATGAAAAAGCCATAAACTAATATAATCATATTTTATTAATTGATACTTTAGGTACCTGTACCATACTATTATACTCATTTTTAAAAAAAAGCCTTGTTGATATCATTCTATACAGCCTGAATGCACATCTACAACCGGTGGAGTATATAGCTGCATATAATACTACTGCAGAACAATGAAACATATTGTTTAATGAAAATGTGGGTTGTGATGTTGAAAGAAATTTAAAAAGATGTGTGCAGCAACAGGTGCCATCTGCAACATTGATCATGGATTGACAAAGAAATAGTGTGCACAATAATATTGTTAGCTGAACGGTATGATAGCCTACAAGGATAAAAAAAACATTTCTCAGTGAAGAAGAAAGGATCGAGTCTTGCTTTATTTTCATCCTCACCTTTCTACAGGATTGCATCCTTCTATGAGCCACACTGTGTAACACAGTTAATATGAGGCCCTTGTCATGTCAGCCAGTCCTGCAGTTTGCATGCTTGTGTTTTTTTAATCCAGGCTCATAATGTGGAAGATGAAACTACAAGTCCCAGAATACAAAGTGCTGCTGTCTAAACTTGCTCCAAGTGTCACACATGGCATGGGGCTAGTTGAGAGCTATAATGGAATGGAAAGTACAAAGATCGTCAATGATTTTTATGTTTATTTATTTAAAGAGTTTTATATAGCGCGAACAAGATCACATATGGGTAACAGAGCGCTTTACATCTTTGCAGTTCAGAAGGTACACACCATGGAAATCATAACACAATCAGAACGAGAAACAAACATAACAGATCATGATAAACATAACAGATCTATCAAGAACAAATGAAAGCAAATGCATCCTAAGGTGATTGGGAACTAGCCCAGAAATTTCTACATCAGTAACTCTTTGACTTCGTTTTTGAAGGAAGCATTGGAATTGTTAAGTCCTATTTCCCGTGGTAAGGCATTCCAAATTCTTGGTGCAATACCCGAGAATGCTCGATTGTAGGTTTTCTTTTTATGGAATTTTGGTGGCTTGAGCAGTAAGGTGCTAGAGCCTCTAGACGAACAAGAGCCCCCAGAGAGCTCAAGGTTTTGCGCAAGTTAAATTGGGGTGTTGAAGTGTAAAGCTTTATGAGTCATGCATGCAATTTTCAGATGAATCCTTGCTTCATACGACAGCCATTTAAGAGATTTCAACTCAGGCATGATGTGATGATAGCGCTTGGATCCTGTAATGAGCCTTGCAGTAGAGATGAGAGAGGCCCTAAGTGGTGCCATCTTCGCTCTCGGAAGGCCGCAGAGGGTAGCACTATCATAATCCAGTTTAGAAATCACTAGGGCTTGCACCACATTTTTGAAGTAGTTATGGGGTGGGAACAGTTTTATTTTCCCTAAGATTATCAGTTGGAAATTTGCACCTTTAGTGAGAGCTCTAATGTGCTTTTGCATGTTCAGATGTTTATCTAGCATTATTCCCAGAGAACTCACAGAATCAATGATGTTTGGAGTGCAGTCGGTGCATGAGAACGCTAAGCATAGCGCCTTCTGAGCTGGAGAAAGAGCGTCCCGTACAGGTAAGAATGGTGGGGCGGCTTGGGAGGGGACTCGACAGACAACGATGAGGGAAAATTAATTATTTATTTAATTTTCCCTCGTCGTTGTCTGTCAAGTCCCTCCCCCACCCTGCCCCACGGCTCTTACCTGCACGAGCCGCTCCTGGCTGGAGGGCCCTTTTATTTAATCAGGCATTTTCCTCGTAGTCTAGAGCCTTTGGAAGCCGGTTTTGAAAGCCCAGGGCCACTCCTGGTGCCTCTGTTACTTTCCACAGTTCCCTGGGGTTAATTGCAGCAGTCACTAGGAGGCTTGAAGAGAGAGAGATAGAGAGGAAGGAAGGGAGGGGATAAGGTAAAGACTAAGGAGCTGATTCACAGAACTAATCTGAGATAAAATCCTAAACTTACTACTTTTGGTATTCACAGAAGGCATTTAGTAGTAGTAAAGTTAGTACTCCTAACTTTACTACTACTAAACTGAGACAAAATCCTAACTTTACGACTTTCGGTATTCACAAAAGGCATTTAGTAGTGTGTAAAGTTAGGATTCCTAACACAGAAGACATTTAGTAGTAGTAAAGTTAGGACTCCTAACTTTACTGCTACTAAACTGAGACAAAATCCTAACTTTACGACTTTCGGTATTCACAAAAGGCATTTAGTAGTAGTAAAGTTAGGAGTCCTAACTTTGCTACTACTAAATGCCTTCTGTGAATACCAAAGGTAGTAAGTTTAGGATTTTATCTCAGATTAGTTCTGTGAATCGGCCCCAAAGACATTAGAGAGAGAAAGAGAAGAAAGGGAGAAGAACAAATGGATGAAAGACAGAGTGTGCAAGAGGAGGAAGAGAGTATTTTTGCCAAGGCTGCTTTCAGTTTCCCAGTCCAACTCTGACTGCAGTTCGCTTAATTTGGTGTTCACAGTAGCTGGTGTCAGCTTTTAGCCCTGTGGCTTCCACACACACTAAACAAGACTTCCCCCTGCAGCACAGATGAAGTAATACATACTGCCAACTGGTGAATTGTATTTCTCTTACTAGCAGAAAAATCGTGCGTTACAAAAAGTCTAGTGAATTTGCGTGCCTGCCAGCAGTGCCCAGTTACTGTTTTCACAACCCATCTGACAGATCACTGAAAGGCATAGTTCCTAGAGAAGCTCATGCACCAACAATGCCACTGCACTGCGAGGGTCCGCCAAGAGTTTCATTAAAATACTGTGCTTTTAATAAGTTGCTGTGATGATATGCATCACAATGAGAAGAGCACCTTGGTGCAAAATATTCCTAATGTGAAGTGACCTCTGCCGGGTACTCATCACTCCATGCTTTCTACAGGCCCAGCATGTTAAGAGAGGAAGGGGCATGAGACCTGCAGGATGAAAATGAAAACAGAAACTCTGAAAAGAAGGTCTCTGCGGCTTGGGTCATCTTGGGGAAATGTGAGCTAATTTATCTTGCCCGAAAATACAGTCAGAGACTGACAATCAGACCAGAGCACTGGTCAATAACTGTAATAAATGTAAATCATTTGTGAAAATATGGCAACAATTACCCAAGCACCAGACCACTGTTTCCCATGGTGAACACTTGAGCACTCTCAATGAGTCACCCATTTTGAGCATCCATGTCTTTTTCAGTGATGAAGAAAAAACAGATACAAACCTCCCAAGTAGCATCCTACAAGCCATTTGCGAGTGGGTGCATTTGGGGGAGAGAGGGATTACTGCTCCTGGGCATAGCTTATAAAGTGCAATGCCCTTCTGCATATGAAAAACACTCACTGTTTAAAGTACGTTCAAAGGTGAGCCATGCCATGAACTGAGCCTCCAAATCTTCACATGGAGGAATGCGACTGCCTGCAGCACATCGTGTCCATAAACTGCAAAAAAACCTTAAAGGGCGACGCCTGTTTCACGAGTGCCGCGCTCAAGCTTAAAGTATGTTTTAAGGTGAGCCACGCCATGTACAACAGAAGAAAGGCACAGCCTCCTTATTTGAAGATAAAGTGCTGCATGCCACGCTGCAATAATTGGAAAAAATAGTTCTCCAACACAACAGATGAACAACTGAAGCGGAAGAGAACTGAACTTAGGCAGTGCTCCTCTGCCAAAAAACGGAAGTGACATGTCACTGCTTTAACCACTTAGGAAGCAGTAACGGAGAGCGACACTGCACTGAACCAATGGAAAACAGCAGGAGGGAGCAAAGTCATTTTATCGACTACAGCAGTTCTTCCAGAAAGCACATGTGCACTGCCTAAGGCTCGACCTAAAAACAAGGCGACAGAAGGAATACTTGAAATAATTCAGCAACTGTCAATCGCTTGCGGCCACATTTAGCCATCATTTTTACTTATATGGCATAACTACATGCTCAGAGATAAAACACTAATCACCAGTGCATGCTCGGAGAAGAACTTTAGCCCTGGACATAAGCAGCCCCAGAGAATATCCAACTATTTTCACTCTGTTTATGGACATTCTCTTTCATGAGGAATTCTTTTATTATCAGTATATGTTTCATGTTCAGTATTGACTCCAAAACAATTCTGTTTATTCCAGAGTTCAAATCAAAAGGTCGGGGAGATATTTTAAACAGAAGCAACATTCTTCGATTGCAAACCTCCATTAGTAACCTAGCCGGCATAGTCACTCAAGACCTGGAATCCGTAGAATTTGAACGATTTAAACATCTGTCGGAACAAGAAATAACAAAAACTACTTGGACCACAGGGGAAATAGTGGAGAATATTTTAATGGAGGATCATCAATCAGAAGCATGGGGGATCCGTATAAAACTCCATCACAATTTTGGCTACCCAGAGCCGTTACTTCGATATCATCAAGAACACAATGAAAACTTGTCAAGAAGAATAAGGTCCGGTGGGCTCACAAAATCAGTGCTAAAAGGGTCCCAAGTGTCTCTGTAGAGGCCATGGTCAGTGACACCCCGAGTCTCTGGGACAAATGTGAGAACGATACAGCAAAAGACTGGACCTGGGTAGAAAAAAGCTATTAATACTAGACCCATAGGCCCATGACAGATCACGGAACAAGAAAAGAAGGTTCCACAGCTACAACTTTGCTCCTGGAACATAAACGGCCTAGGATCGAAAACCACGAACAAAGATCTATTGATGTACTTCCAGCAGTTTGACTTAATCTTACTTCAAGAAACCTGGTTGGAAGAACCGTTCCACCTACAAGGCTACAAGTCGTATCACCTTCCAGCCAGCAGAAGCTCGAAGTTCGGTCACCTGAAAGGAGGCCATACCACGTACGCCTCAATAAAAACCATAAATACAGCCAAAGAACTGATGATGAAAAACATATCAAACAACGGAATTAACATAATACAGATGGAGATAGCAGGCCCCTGAAAAAACAAGCAACAGCTAATACTGGTTAATACCTATCTACACCCAAGTGGGAAAAAATTGGCGCAAAGTCTCTGGTGTCAGAATTGACGAGGCTCATTACTGAAGAGGCGATATCAAACTACATTGTCTCAGGAGACTTCAATATGTTCCTTTCAGGGAGTGCCGATAACGACCAGCTGGCAGAAGATCAACTGCTCGAATGGGGGGTCCCACCTCAGGAAGAAAGCAAGTGGGGGAAACAAACTAAGGTATCCAAAGACTTATTGATGGACTTAACAAGTTTTGGCTTGATAGCATTAAACGGTCGATTTCCTGGCGATCGCCCCCAAGCAGCAACCTACCATAACTCCATGGCAAGCTCAGCGATAGACTACACATTCCTATCTCTATCACTTTTTAAATCAGTTAGTGATTTTAAGATTGGAACGTTGGATTGCAGTGACCATCTGCCACAAGAGCTTATACTTATGGCTCAGTGAACAGCATTCACCTTCCCAATCGAAGCTCAAAACTCAATAGTAACATCGAATTGCAAGAGAATTAAATGCAAAACGAGTGATCCGGAAAAACTTTTGGCGGAGGCAAAAAATTTCTGGGAAGGAAACAAATTGCAGAACGGCAACGGCATAAATGCCTGGGAGAATTTCTTTAAAAACTTCAGCCTAGTTAACTCTAAATCAAAACCAACAAAAGCAACTAGTGGAATTAAGGACCAACAAGAATTATCCATCGGGCACACAAACAATCAAAGAATGTATCTTTCAACAACCCAAACTTGCAAATTAAGGCAAACAAAAAGGGACATTAACAGAACAATTCACAGACTGCGTCAAAAGGGCCCCGACATCAGTACACAGATAGAATTGAGGAAGCTAAAGTGCAGTAAGAACAAAATCATTTGGCAAGCGAAACAGGAAAATGCAGAGAAGATATGGGCCAAATTATTATATGATGCAAAAGCTAACAACAGTGCCAGATTTTGGCACACAGTGAATAATATAGACAACCCAACGGCTCATGAAATCAACTCTTATATAACAGAGGAAGCCTGGGTAAAGTACTTGTTGCATCATTTTAACAAAGAAGCCGACGAAATTAATCAAGATGTCATGGCTTCCCAGCGAGGTCTGCAAGCCCAAAAACATCCAGCTGAGGAGATCTACTTTCCGTGCACAATAAAACAGATTAAGAACAGAATTTCGAAAGGCAGAAAAGAGGGGGCCCCTGGGCCCAATGGTATTCCACCAATTCTATACAAGCAGGATCCGAATTACTGGGCAGAGCAACTACGGCCTCTCTTTAAAAACATCTTGGAAGTAGAAAAAATTCCCGATTCCTGGAAGGGATCAATCATTTCCCCGATTTATAAAAAAGGCAGCAGAAGCCAAGCAAAGAACTATAGGCTCATTGCACTAATTGATATAGATGCCAAATACTTTGCGGGTCTCAAATTGGATGAACTCACCGAATGGGCATCAATGAAAGGCTTAATTCCTATTAATCAGACAGGTTTCCAAAAAAGCACGGGGACAAAGACAAATATCCTCACTCTTTCACTTCTAATAGACGCCACAATAAAAATCAAAAAACCATTATTCGTTTGTTTTATCGATTATACGTCCGCCTTCGACAGCATAGACAGGGGGAAACTCTGGGCCAAATTATCTGGCTGGGAAATAGATCCGAAACTTTTGAATCAGTTAATTTTACTTCACTCTGAGACATGGATTCAAATAAAGCTGGGGACAGGCAATTGTCTATCAAGGAAAATATCGACCACCAAGGGGTTGAAGCAGGGTTGCATTCTCGCCTGTTTAATCTCTTTTTGTTTGATCTCTCAGCAGTGCTTGATAACTGCAACCTTCATGCCCCTAATCTAGGGGGCCTAACACTGTTGAATTTATTGTATGCGGATGATCTAATACTGATTAGCCGAACCCCAGTCGGCCTGCAACATCTTATAAGCACCACAAGCAGCTTCTCAGACAAGAATGGGTTATCAATAAACTTAGAAAAATCAAAAGTGATGATACTAAACCAAAAGTATAAAAAACACCAACCTCGGTGGGTACTGGGGGGTCAGCAGTTGGAGGTGGTCAAAGAATATAAATACCTGGGCATAATCTTTGACAGAAAGGGATTGTTTGGGCAACAAAAAGCAGCGATCAGAACTAGAGGGATCACACTGGCCATAGCACTAAAACACATTAAGCACAAAATAACGGGTCCAAATCTAACCCCTCTACTAGAAGTGCTTCGAGCAAGACTGCTACCAACTATTACTTACGGTAGTGATTGTATGAGAGGGAGAGACGAGACTATCTTGGACAAAGTGGTGTCCAAAACAATGCGAATAATATTTAACCTCCCACAGTACACTTCGCTAGCACAATTAAGGCTAGAGTTTGGCCTCCAAAAACAGCAAGTAGCACCTAAGGGTGCCTATACCAAATGCTGGCACAAAATAAAGGGAGCTGACACAGGTACCCTGAATTCATATTTATGGAAAGAGCTGAAAAGGAATAAAGACAGCCCAGCAATGGCCTACCTCCAAACGGCAATAAGCTCTCTTGCCTTACGAGATCTTTGGGAAATTAATGGGACTCACAAAAAATTTAAGCAGCTTGTAAATAAAACAGTAAAGATATTATCTCTGGAAGAAGACAAAGCTACACTGACCAGGAGGGCTCACGGGTGGTTCGTTATCCAGAGTTATACAAAGTCTTTGCCACAAGCTTACTTGGGAACAGGGTTCTCAAGGCCTGTGAAGGAATCTTACCTGCAATTGAGGATGGGAGTCTTACCAGTAAATCAACACCTCCCACCTTGGAAACGTCTAGATACAACAACGAACTGTAGAATCTGCGGCGACCCCGAAGAGGACGTTCTGCATTTACTGTGCACTTGCAGAGGTCTAGATAAAGAGCGAAGACTATTATTAAAACCACTCTGGAACCAAAGACGGATTCGAACACGTAGACAAGCATTAAAAGCCTGTCTTGAAGGAGGAGACATTCAGTTAGCATGTAGACTGGTACGTTTTATGAGTATAGCAAAAAACATGTTAAATCTAACTGCTAGCTGATGAACCGATTATAGAAGATTCAATCCAAAATGTAGAACCAGTTGCACATCCTTTAACTGTTAAGCATTGTCCCAATTTTAAAAACTCCTCATTTACTATGACGATTATATTAGCCTTCACTGTTAGATCTGTTATGAATTTTAGGGTATAGTGCGCAGGAAATAGATTTAGTCTAACAATTGTTAGTTTAGAAGTTTTAGATAATTTCATTGTATTTTAATCCTCGCACAGTATATGTGATTTTATACTTTTTACTTTCTTATAAATAGTATAAATCTATTGCAAATCTTAAATGGTTTTAAATTAATCTTACTGTAATGAATTAAGCTGCTTTATACGTTTTTGCACCGGTGCTTTTGAATGTAGTTTTCCACTGCAAAGATTTTTTTTATTAATCATGCAATAAAGCTAATAATTGTAATTGTAATGTTCAGGATCGTTTGCTTCAGGCTTGTATCAGGGGCAATGAAAGTATTCCATTGAGTGACTGAAACAACTTGAGACTTGCCTCATGTTCACTACAGTTCTATTGTAATTTCCATGCTAAATACAGAACTAAATATATCCACATGATTCATGGGGTAGAAGCATCTTGTTGCTGCATGCTCACAGGAGCTGCTATAATTATTACCCTAATCTCGAAATCTGTGACCAGGCAACGCAGAAAAGGTCACAAATGGCAGGTGACCAAAAGGTTAGAGTATGCATGGTAGACTTAACAGATTGCAAAGTGGCCAGAGGGAAAACAATGTTCACCAGCTTATGCATTGAGAAAGTCATAAGCTCCTTGTGGTGAGGTAATGATTGGAGAAGAGAGATAAGTTGTAAAGGCTGGAACTGAATAAAAGATACAACATACAGAATTGTATTTAGCTCATTGTGATACTCCTGAGCATAGAAGGACATGTGCAACTTGAAACACTAGTCACTGAATGTTCAGAGGTGCTGAATTTTGCTTACTATGCTAGCGACGGAAGTAAATACACCAACCGAGCACATGCAATAGAAGCCAATGCTATAGAAACTGCTCATTACAAGATGCCCAGTGGAGAGCTACTAAACATCTGCTTTTGCTAAAAATATGTGACCAAGGCAAATCCGAGCAGTCCAAAGCAGCAGCAAACAAGATCAGAGCACGCATAGCAGAAGAAACCATAAGCTCCTGAGTACAAGTGAACTAGTATAACTTGAAAAACAAATCAGCACATGCACAGTGATCAGTATTCTTTTCATGCCCATTAAATCCTGTCAAGAATCAGTGACAATAAAAGCATTGCTTGGGAAGACTTATATAATGTATCCAACAATGAAGTGCCGGAAAGTTGATGAACATTCATCCACGGAGGAAAAACACTAATGTCAAGTGCATGATCACAAAACACCTTAAGACATAAACAGGCCCTATGCATTAATTGATCATTTTAATTTGTTTTGTGAGCATGCTCTTTCATTAATTAGCTTCTGTGATCAGTCTGTATCTTCTGTTCATGCTTATTCATGAATCAGTGGTATCAAAGCACTCCACTGACAGACTCATGCAAATACGGCAGAAATCACTGAATCTTTACTGATGCCAACATGTTGTTGCTATTTCAATTTAGTCGCTTTATGAAAGACATAAATCTAAACACAAATAGACCATATGAAATAAAAAACAGAACTCCCTCAAGCTCAGTAGATATCTAACCATCAATCTATGATTTTTTTCCATGAGTCCACCTCAACTATATATATTCCTATTTTAGGAAGAGTGAGTTTGGATTAAATGTTAATTTGCACATTTAACCTTGTACTCTCTTCACCAGGAAATATATTTTCCTAGTGGAGAATGCCTTCCTGTTTTCTGCACTCATAACTTTAACTGAGACACACAAAAAGTTATGAACTAGGCTGGCAGAAACTCAATGATATTGCAAGAAGTTGTGTGTGGCTTTTCTTGTGCATTCATATGTGCCCTGGTGGCACAACCGTAGACAGTGCTATAGGTCATCCCAAATAGCTCTGTTTCCAATCACGACCCAGGGGCTTCCACACCTAAGCTACAGGGTCCAGGGGGTGCAAGTGCAGCCTTGAGTTGGCACTTTCCTGAGGTAACCTTTGTGAACTTGTCTCTGCTTTTAGACTTCACAGTTGCATCAAGTTAAATTGTGGTTTGGGTCAACTCAAGGACGGGTATTCGGTACAAATAGCTTAAAGTTCATATTTTAATGTACACGTACATTTAAATGTCTTTTTGTACAAGGTTAAGTTATTTATTTGGTTTGTTGTTTGTAATAAATAACATTGGGGCAAGGAGATACTCATAAGTACACAAAAAAGAGATACATAGGATTTAATAGATTACAACATTGACAAGAGGGTGCCAGCAAGGTGACACTAAGAAAACGAACGTGCCCCAACCACCCCTCTTCACCAAGATTCCTTAAGTACCATTTGCCCGAATTATAATATTATTTCACAGTGAAAAGTCTACAAAACACATTTTGTATACGAAATTGCCACATCTTCTGTTCTATACTGCTTGAACTGAAGAGGAAATTTCCATTTTCTGCCTGATGTTAGCAGTGACTGTGGCTGCAAGGTATAGCTTTTCTGAAAGCTGACCATGTAGCTGGTTTTAGCTTTGGTCCTTATGTGATTCAAAGAGAGCTTTCACTATTCAAAATTCTTCTAATGGATGTGTTGCCTTAGCTAGATGCTGAAACAATGGGGTTCCAAGCGGGTATACCCGTACCATGCTTCATAAAAATACTAACAATGAAAAGGAATATAAACTTCAAGCAGGGAGGGATAGTGAGAGAAACCATTTGCTTGAGTAATGAATGATGTCTGTCAGGATACTCAACAGAGGACACTATAGGCAGCAGGAATGGGGTATTTCAAGACTTGAGATCGAACTGAATGTTAATGTGAGAAGTTGGCCTGGTATATGCTGTCCACTAATTATAGTGGGCACCTTGCACCAGTCCAAACAACCCCTTATTGGAGATAGGTTAAAGACAACCTTTATTGAAAGCTATCCTAGTGGTAGCTATGGAGAGCAGCCTTCAGGCTAAGTCTTGAAGGAATGTAAAGCAGCTTGTTTTACCAGTCTATAATCTCTTGAGTGACCAAATGAAAGAGGACCACACCAGGTATATACATAAAATATATGTATTTAGTCTTAAACACACCCCTCTAGTCTCTTTATGAGGCTAGAGTTCGAAGTACATAAGTTACAAGTCAGTTATCAACAGTAATAGCACAAATACACGTTTGAGCCGTAGGGGCGTACCAAATCATATACCAAAAAAGTGGTATAAGAACCACGACTGAGTTAGACACAAGGCCTAGAGCCTGTAGAAATGCTTGGACCCCAAGGAACCACCCAAGGTAGTGACACAGGGGACCCACGGGGGATGCGTGCAGTGTGAGAACACAGCTGCGAGCCACCGTTAACTTCTATGGGGAAAGTCGCGGTTGGGTTTTTAAAAGGAAAGGACACTTAGAAGAGGACTTGGAGCAAATCCCTTTAGAACTAGTTCGTTCTAGAGTCAATACCCACGGGCGCACCGGAGTACTCGAGTTACCTCACCCAGTGAAGCCGGGTGCATAGGTGTCTTTTGGCGTGGGGTTTCGTCGTAGTTTTCAATGGCGATCTGCTGCAGCGGGCTGCTGGCGACCAAGTCGAAAGTGTCCGGGTGGATCCAAGGGTGGATCGAAGATCTGAAGAACCTGAAAGCAGAGGGGACAGAGTCTGGGTCACTAGCCAGTGACCAGGAAGGCGATGAGCAGATGCCCACCGATGTTGGGTGCTTCAGGTAGGTTGACGGTCGTCTTGACTCTTCAGCCACGAGGTCCAGGAGGCGTCGACGACAACCAGGAGCTGGATTCGAGCTGCTCCACAAAGTTTGTCGATTGCTGAGGTGCTGGCGACCAGATTGGACCCAACAAGCCTTGGCAACGGCAAGTCACATGAAAACAAAGAAAGGACGTTGAGGCAGACCAGCAAGGTCTGAGGGACTCACCCAGCAAGGGTAAGTCAGGGCACGTCTGGAGCAACCAGAAAAGCCCAAGCAGAAGAAGAGTTGCCTTTGGGAGGGCCCACTAGCCAACGGACTAGCGACCGTGAAGGAGCCTCAAGTGGACGCACTTGGAGCTGGCTCACAGGACACTCGTGGAGTGGAGGCCAGTGATCTTCAATGCAGTTGCTGCTGGAGGCGGGGGCTACTCGGAGCCCAAAGCACGCTTTGTGGGAGACCAGGAAGAGGATGCACTTGCAAAAGTTCTTGGTGTCCAGGGGTCACGGTTCCACGTTACCCACGATAGCTACGGGCCTCAGCTTCACTGGGGACTCAGGGCAGCATCGGGGAAGTCTGGAAATCCACCTCTGGTGTTGCAAAGACATCGGCGTCCGGCAGGAGCTTCAGCGATGCAGACCGGACAATTGCTTCTTAGGTGCCTGCCAAGCAGGGGAGTCACTCCTTGACCCCAAGGGAGATTCTTCAGTCCTCTAATCTTGAAATAGAGCGTCGAAGGTCCAGGATTCAGTTTCAGAGTTTCATCCAGGGATATCTAAAGTCCTAAGGACTGGGGTCCCATACTTATACTAAGTTAGGGGGTTGGACATACTCTGGGGACCCACCAATGGGAGGGTCAGGGAAGAGGGGTGGTTACACCCATTCCCTTTGTCCAGTTTCGCGCCAGAGCAGGGGCAGGTAGCCCCTGCAACCGGTTTGATCTGGCATATGCACAGGGACACCAAATGTGCCCCCAGTGCAGGACTTCAAAGCACCAGAGAGTGCTCCCGCCCAGCCCCAATACACACTATCCTGTCTGGGGAGGTGGTTACACCTCCCTTCGAAAGGAAACCTATTGTCCAGGCCTCCCCTGCCGGAGTTTCAGTCAGCAGCAGGAGGCCAGACCCGTGTCTGTGGCAGCGGCATCCATTTTGTGATGCCAGGGCTCTCTAAAGAAGTTACCGGGTAGGCCGGTGGGTACATGTCTCTCCCTCTAGAAGGGTGGAATGCTACCCCCGCCGCCAGGGCTGGCGGGGGGGGGTAGTATTCCAAGATGTTTGACACCAAACACGACATGTTTTGGTGCAGCCAGTCCAAAGTTAGCATTCTACCGCGAGGATATAATGCACTTAAGAGTATATGGTCACGCTGTACCACAAACAGCATCAGAGGAGGGACTCCGAACGCTGCAGAGGTGCTCTGCTCATGCAGGGGCACCCTGTCACATAAAAAACAAGCACTCTGCCTTCAGGATTGTAAAGGCCTTCCATAGGAGTGACTTATAGGTTTATATGTGTGTGCAATGGTAGTGATACAGGTAGCCTATATCACAGTAAGGGGTGCATGCACCACCTTACCCAGGCTGCAGTAGCAGACCTGTGGTGTCATTTTGGCTGGCCTTCCAGGGGTGGCATAATACATGCTTCAGCCCCTGGCAGGCCTCTGGGGTACCTATGCCCTGGGTACATAGTATACCATATACTAGGGACTTATAAGGGCACTCCAGATTCCAATCAAAGATGTACCTAAGGTACATGGAAACCATTTTAGAGAGGAAGCAGCTAGGCTGGGGTTCTGATTAGCAGGGCCCCAGCCAGACTAAAGTCGAAAAACAGTGAAGAATCAGCAAAAAGTGGGGGTACCCATGTGAAGCAGATCCTACTCTCCTACACAACCCCTCCCCCAAATGCAGGGACATTAAACTAACCTTGTCCAGTTGAGTCTTCATGTTCTAAGTGGAAGTACCTAGAGAGTCCATCTGCATTGGCATGGTTACTCCCAGGTCTATGTTCCACTGTAAAGTCCATCCCCTGTAGGGAAATGGACCACCTAAGCAGTTTGGGGTTTTCACCCTTCATTTGATTTAGCCATAAGAGGGGCTTATGGTCTGTTTGAACAAGGAAGTGAGTACCAAACAAGTGTGGCCTCAACTTCTTCAGAGCCCCGACCACAGCAAAGGCCTCCCTCTTAATGGCTGACCAACGTTTCTCTCTAGGGGTCAGCCGTCTGCTAATGAAAGCTACTGGCTGATCCTGACCTTCTTCATTCAATTGTGACAGTGCAGCCCCTACCCCCAATTCATATGCATCTGTTTGGACAATGAACTTCTTGGAGTAATCAGGACTCTGGAGAATGGGAGCAGTGCACATGGCCTGCTTCAGGTCATCAAATGCCTTTTGACAGTTAGCTGTCCA
Source organism: Calotriton arnoldi (assembly GCA_963921515.1). Taxonomy (NCBI): domain Eukaryota; kingdom Metazoa; phylum Chordata; class Amphibia; order Caudata; family Salamandridae; genus Calotriton; species Calotriton arnoldi. The sequence continues at coordinate 314,680 of CAWUFW010008280.1, forward strand.
CTGAACCTTTTTGGGCATTTTCTTGGAAGTTAAGTCATTCAGGGGTGTCACTATTGATCCATACCCCTTGACAAATCTCCTATAGTACCCAGTCAGGCCTAAGAAGGCTCTCACCTGAGTCTGGGTAGTTGGAGCAACCCAGTCCATGATGGTCTGGATTTTGCTCTGCAGTGGTTGAACCTGGCCTCCACCTACAAGGTGGCCCAGGTACACAACCTGACTCTGCCCTATCTGGCACTTGGTGGCCTTGATAGTGAGGCCTGCCTTTTTCAGGGCCTCCAAAACATTTCTAAGGTGGACCAGGTGATCCTCCCAGGTGGAGCTAAAGACAGCAATATCATCTAGATATGCTGCACTATAGGCTTCCAGACCTGTAAGGACTGTATTCACCAACCTCTGAAAAGTGGCAGGTGCATTCTTCAAACCAAAGGGCATTACCACAAATTGATAATGCCCACCAGGGGCTGAGAATGCTGTTTTTGGCTTTGCATCATCAGCTAGCCTGATCTGCCAGTAGCCAGCTGTTAGGTCAAATGTGCTTAGATACTTGGCTGAGGCCAAAGTGTCTATTAGCTCATCTGCCCTGGGTATTGGATGGGCATCAGTCCTAGTGACTGCATTGAGACCCCTGTAGTCCACACAAACCCTCATCTCTCTTTTCCCACCACTGGTGTGAGGTTTTGGCACAAGGACCACTGGACTAGCCCAAGGGCTATCTGAGGGTTCAATAACTCCCAAATCCAACATCGTCTGGACTTCTGTCCTGATACAGTCCCTGGCATGGTCAGGTTGCCTATAAATCTTATTTTTAATAGGCAGACTGTCCCCAGTGTCCACTTCATGAGTGCACCAGGTGGTCTGACTTGGTGTCAGAGAGAACATATGCCTGAACTGATTGAGCACCTGTCAGCAATCAGTTTACTGCTGGGCAGTGAGGCTGCCTGCCAAGGCTACACCATCCACTGACCCATCATCAGGGTTCTGTGAGAGCAGGTCAGGGAGTGTGTCACTCTCTTCCTCCTGTCCCTCATCAGTAGCCATGAGCAAGCCCATGTCTGCCCTGTCCACATATGGTTTCAATCTGTTGACATGGAGAACCCTGTGGGGACTCCTGGGTGTTCCTAGGTCTACTAAATAGGTAACCTCACCCTTCTGTTCAACAATGGTATGGGGTCCACTCCATTTGTCTTGGAGAGCTGCTGGGGCCACTGGCTACAACACCCATACCTTCTGTCCTGGCTGGTAAACAGTCAGTACAGCCTTTTGGTCATGCCAGGCTTTTTGGAGTTCCTGGCTAGCCTCAAGGTTTTTAGTTGCCTTTTTCATGTATTCAGCCATCCTGGAGCGGAGACTAAGTACATAGTCCACTATGTCCTGCTTTGGGGGCTTGAGAGGTAACTCCCATCCTTCCTTCACCAGCCACAATGGACCCCTGACAGGGTGACCAAACAAAAGTTCAAAAGGGCTGTAGCCAACCCCCTTTTGAAGCACCTCCCTGTATGCAAATAAAAGTCAGGGCAAGAGTATGTCCCATCTTCGCCTAAGCTTCTCTGGGAGCCCTTTAATTATGCCCTTCAACGTTTTGTTGAATCTCTCAACTAAACCATTGCATTGTGGGTGATAGGGTGTGGTGAACTTGTAAGTCACTCCACACTCCTTCCACATTGCCTTCAAGTATCCAGACATAAAGTTTGCACCCCTGTCTGATACAACCTCCTTAGGGAAGCCCACTCTTGAAAAAATTCCCAGGAGGGCTCTTGCCACCACAGGTGCTGTAGTGGTCCTAAGGGGAATAGCCTCTGGGTACCTGGTGGCATGGTCCACCACCACCAGGATAAACCTGTGCCCAGATGCTGTTTGGGGATCCATGGGACCAACAATGTCAATCCCGACCCTTTCAAAGGGAACCCCCACCACAGGTAGTGGTATCAGGGGGGCCTTTGTAGTGCCACCTGCCTTGCCACTGGCCTGGCAGGTTACACAGGAGCGACAAAACTCCTTGGTGTCTTCAGACATGTGGGGCCAGTGAAAGTGAGGGTCAATTCTGTCCCAAGTCTTGTTCTGGCCCAGGTGTCCTACTAAAGGAATGTCATGGGCTAGGGTCAATAGGAAGCCCCTGAACTTCAGAGGTATAACCAACCTCCTGGTGGCACCAGGCTTGGGGTCTCTACACTCTGAGTACAAGAGTCCATCATCCCAATACACTTTATGGGGACCACTAGCATTCCCAGCAGCCTCAGCAGCAGCTTGCTGTCTGAGGGGTTCAAGAGAGGGGCAGCTCTGCTGCTCCTGGCTCAGATCTGCCCTGGAAGGGCCCCCTGTCCCTAAGAACTCAACCTGATCAGGCTCAAGCTCCTCTGGGACAGTTCCTTCCTAAGGACTGAGATCATCTCCCTGAAGAGACTGATCTTCCTTTTGAGCCAAGGGGGAAGGCACTGCTTTTACCCTACTACTCCTCCTCTTGGATGGCACTTGGTCCATTGTTCCAGGATCCAAGGCCTGTTCAGTGTTAGGCATTTTGCTCTGTGACCTGGTCACAGCAAACACATCTGCGTGGATGCCCAGCATTTCTGCATGGGTCCTGAGCTCCACTTCTGCCCAAGCTGAAGTTTCTAGATCATTGCCAAGCAAGCATTCAACTGGTAGGTCTGCACTTACCACGACCTTCTTAAGGCCAGTTACCCCTCCCCAGGAGAAGTTAACAACTGCCAGAGTATGGTCTGTTCTGACATTGCTAGCATTGGTCACTTGGTACATTTCACCAAGTATAATCTGCCCAGGATCCACAAGATCTTGTGTCACCATGGTGACACTTGCTCCTGTGTCCCTAAATGCCAAAGCCTCTTTTCCATTTATTAATGGCTGTTGCCTGTACTTGCCCAGATTACTGGGACTCACAGAGGAGGTCACATCCATGCCTCCATCACAGACTACGACAGCCTGAGTGAGTTCTCTGACTAGGCCAGAGCTCATCTCCGTACCCAGGGTCAACCCTACTAAACCCTTGGCTTGTGTACTCCCACCACCAATTGTAACTGCACTAGGGGGAACTGGTGCCTTAGGGGTATTTGTGGGGGCTATCCAATCACTGGTCCAGTGTGTCTTTTGCTTACAGACTTTGCAACATGGTTTCTTTTGGCCTTTCCCTTTGTTAGACTGTGAATCTCCACCTGAAGAAGATTTTTGGGGGCCTTGTGAAGACTTCTGGTCTTTACCCTTCTCCCCACCCTTGTCAGAGTTCTTTTCTTAGAATCTTGCTTCTTTGGGTCACCACCTTGGTTCTGTACTTTCTGCCTCACCCTGGTTCTGACCCATTTGTCTGCCTTCTTTCCCAATTCTTGGGGAGAGGTCAGATCAGAGTCCACCAGGTACTGATGCAACAGCTGATTTTGATAGTTATTAAGAATCTGCTCCCTCATGATAAGATTGTACAATCCTTTGAAGTCACATACCTTACTACCCACTAACCAACCTTCCAGAGCCTTAGCAGAACAATCAACAAAGTCCACCCAGTCTTGATTCTGTGCCTTTTGGGTATCTCTGAACTTTAACCTGTATTGTTCAGTTGTTAGGCCAAACCCATCAATCAATGCACTTTTTAGGACTGGATAATTATCAGCATCCTCTTCTCTAACAGAGAGGAGCTTATCTCTACCTTTAGCTGCAAAGGAGAGCCACAATATTGCTGCCCACTGCTCCTGAGGGACCCTTTGTACTTTACATGCCTTCTCCAGTGCAGTTATACACTTGTGGATGTCATCCCCACTCTGGTAGGGAGGGACAATCTTGCTCAGGTTTCTATTGTCATAAGACCTTTCCCTACCACTAGGGAAGTTGCTGTCACCATGGGACTCTATTCCCAACTTTTTTCTTTGCCTTTCAAGCTCTAGGGACTCCCTGTCTATAGCCATCTGCTCTCTTCTGAGTCTCAACTGAGCTTCTCCATACTTGAGCAGTCTCTCTTTCCTCTCACTAGAGGATTCCCTCCTATGAAAAGAAACAGAGGTCCCTACTGAGGTGTCAGAGTGGTTAGACTCCTGAGAAGGAGATGTAGACCTTCTGGGCACACTCACAACTCTTCCTGGGGGGACAAAGGGGAGGTCATCCTGATCCTCCTCCTCATCCTCAGGAGTAGCTGCATTATCCAGGTCAGGATCATTGTCATCCTCTTGGCCAGTTTCAGAGGTTGGGTCCTGGGTATTTTCATCCCTGGCCCCATCCTCATCTTCTGCCCCACCCTCTCTGCCTACCCTTGCAGACCCTATAGGTCTTCTGAGATCATCTAGCAGGAGCATCTCCATGAGACGTTGGGTGTTGGCACTTTTGCCTGTCTTCAACTTCCTAATCTTGCACAACTCTCTCAATTCCAAGAATGGGAGGTTGTCATATTTGGATGGCAGGAGCCCACTGGTTCCTGGTAGTGAAGACATTACTAGTGAGGTGTGGTGTATGCACTACCTACTCTAGTGTGGCCTACTAAACTCTCTTGAGTTGTAGAAAGTGTGTGCTAGCCCTTAACACACAACTCTAAGTTCAGTAGAACTTACTGTATACTAAGCTTGTTTTTATATGTACCTAAGGTACCCTTAGTGGTTTTCAGTTGATCAATTCAATTGAGATTATCTGGTAAAACAATAGCAAGCTGGAATCCCACACGCTGCACACCAATGTGAGAAGTTGGCCTGGTATATGCTGTCCACTAATTATAGTGGGCACCTTGCACCAGTCCAAACAACCCCTTATTGGAGATAGGTTAAAGACAACCTTTATTGAAAGCTATCCTAGTGGTAGCTATGGAGAGCAGCCTTCAGGCTAAGTCTTGAAGGAATGTAAAGCAGCTTGTTTTACCAGTCTATAATCTCTTGAGTGACCAAATGAAAGAGGACCACACCAGGTATATACATAAAATATATGTATTTAGTCTTAAACACACCCCTCTAGTCTCTTTATGAGGCTAGAGTTCGAAGTACATAAGTTACAAGTCAGTTATCAACAGTAATAGCACAAATACACTTTGAGCCCTAGGGGCATACCAAACCATATACCAAGAAAAGTGGTATAAGAACCACGACTGAGCTAGAAACAAGGCCTAGAGCCTGTAGAAGTGCTTGGACCCCAAGGAACCACCCAAGGTAGTGACACAGGGGACCCACGGGGGATGCGTGCAGTGTGAGAACACAGCCGCGAGCCACCGTTAACTTCTATGGGGAAAGTTGCGGTTGGGTTTTTAAAAGGAAAGGACACTTAGAAGAGGACTTGGAGCAAATCCCTTTTGAACTAGGTCATTCTAGAGTCAATACCCACGGGAGCACCGGAGTACTCAAGTTACCTCATCCAGGGAAGCCGGGTGCATAGGTGTCTTTTGGCGTCGGGTTTCGTCGTAGTTTTCAATGGCGATCTGCTGCAGCGGGCTGCTGGCGACCAAGTCGAAAGTGTCCGGGTGGATCCAAGGGTGGATCGAAGATCTGAAGAACCTGAAAGCAGAGGGGACTGAGTCTGGGTCACTAGCCAGTGACCAGGAAGGTGATGAGCAGATGCCCACCGATGTCGGGTGCTTCAGGTAGGTTGACGGTCATCTTGACTCTTCAACCACGAGGTCCAGGAGGCGTCAATGACAACTAGGAGCTGGATTCGAGCTGTCCCACAACGTCTGTCGATTGCTGAGGTGTCGGCGACCGGATTGGACCCAACAAGCCTTGGCAACGGCAAGTCACGTGGAAACAAAGAAAGGACGTTGAGGCAGACCAGCAAGGTATGAGGGACTCACCCAGCAAGGGTAAGTCAGGGCACATCTGGAGCAACCAGGAAAGCCCAAGCAGAAGAAGAGTTGCCTTCGGGAGGGCCCACTAGCCAATGGACTAGCGACCGCAAAGGAGCCTCGAGTGGATGCACTTGGAGCTGGCTCACAGGACACTCGTGGAGGGGAGGCCAGTGATCTTCAGTACAGTTGGTGCTGGAGGCGGGGGCTACTGGGAGCCCAAAGCACAACTTTGTGGAAGACCAGGAAGAGGATGCACTTGCAAAAGTTCTTGGTGTCCAGGGGTCACGGTTCCACGTTACCCACGTTACCCACGACAGCTACGGGCCGCAGCTTCGCTGGGGACTCAGGGCAGCCTTGGAGAAGTCTGGAAATCCACCTCTGGTGTTGCAAAGACTTCGGCGTCCGGCGGGAGCTTCAGCAATGCAGACCAGACAATTGCTTCTTAGGTGCCTGCCAAGCAGGGGAGTCACTCCTTGTACCCAAGGGAGATTCTTCAGTCCTCTAATCTTGAAGTAGAGCGTCGAAGGTCCAGGATTCAGTTTTAGAGTTTCGTCCAGGGATATCTAAAGTCCTAAGGACTGGGGTCCCATACTTATACTAAGTTAGGGGGTTGGACATACTCTGGGGACCCACCTATGGGAGGGTCAGGGAAGAGGGGTGGTTACACCCATTCCCTTTGTCCAGTTTCGTACCAGAGCAGGGGCAGGTAGCCCCTGCAACCGGTTTGAACTGGAATATGCACAGGGACACCAAATGTGCCCCCAGTGCAGGACTTCAAAGCACCAGAGAGTGCTCCCGCCCAGCCCCAATACACACTATCCTGTCTGGGGAGGTGGTTACACCTCCCTTCGACAGGAAACCTATTGTCCAGGCCTCCCCTGCCGGAGTTTCAGTCAGCAGCAGGAGGCCAGAACAGTGTCTGTGGCAGCGGCATCCATTTTGTGATGCCAGGGCTCTGTAAAGAAGTTACCGGGTTGGCCGGTGGGTACATGTCTCTCCCTCTAGAACGGTGGAATGCTACCCCCGCCGCCAGGACTGGCAGGGGGGTAGTATTCCAAGATGTTTGACAACAAACACAACATGTTTTGGTGCAGCCAGTCCAAAGTTAGCATTCTACCGCGAGGATATAATGCACTTAAGAGTATATGGTCAGGCTGTACCACAAACAGCATCAGAGGAGGGACTCTGAACGCTGCAGAGGGGCTCTGCTCATGCAGGGGCACCCTCTCACATAAAAACCAAGCACTCTGCCTTCAGGATTGTAAAGGCCTGCCATAGGAGTGACTTATAGGTTTATATGTGTGTGCAATGGTAGTGATACAGGTAGCCTATATCACAGTAAGGGGTGCATGCACCACCTTACCCAGGCTACAGTAGCAGAGCTGTGGTGTCATTTTTGCTGGCCTTCCAGGGGTGGCATAATACATGCTTCAGCCCCTGGCAGGCCTCTGGGGTACCTATGCCCTGGGTACATAGTATACCATATACTAGGGACTTATAAGGGCACTCCAGATTCCAATCAAAGATGTACCTAAGGTACATGGAAACCATTTTAGAGAGGAAGCAGCTAGGCTGGGGTTCTGATTAGCAGGGCCCCAGCCAGACTAAAGTCGAAAAACAGTGAAGCATCAGCAAAAAGTGGGGGTACCCATGTGAAGCAGATCCTACTCTCCTACAGTTAATAACTTGGAGTAAAGCTAATAGGGAGTGTGACGAATTGGTGTCTGGCCCGCTTACATCTCTCCAGAGCTTTTGATTTTGACCTTCCTGGTTGTGGATCTCTGCTGTGAGTGAGACCCCTTAAGGAGTCTCACCCACTGTAAGCCTCTTTCAAACTGGTTATGAGATGTAACTACTAGTATTGTCTTTTAAAACAAGGCACATTGTCACACAGTTGTCTTATGAGACCAAGCACTGGTTGCATGCCACACATGTGCACATATGAGTGTATATGTTTGCAGGGTGAGTAAGAAATACTGCTGCCTAATTGAGCCTAGTATCTGCGCAATGGTAGACCTGTCACAAATGTGATGCAGAACTGAATTGGGTATGGCCTAAGCAGGCCTTGTAATTTGATTGGGAATGCAGAAAGAAATATCACTTTTCTTTTTAGGTCGAGCATTCGAGACCTCTTTATTCTTATATGTGTATGTACTTTGTGGGCTCTGGAGATCAGCCCTAGGACTTGTCTGCTTCTGCTTAGGGACTTTTTTTTCTGTTCAACTGCATCTATTTAACTGTCTTAATAGAAAAGGACCAGTAGAGGTCAGTAAAATACCAGAATTGCTTTCTGCTGAGGGACTTTCTTTTTTTAATTTTTCTGGCAACTGCCTCTATTTAACTTTCTTGATAGAAGACGACCAGCAGAGGTCAGTAAAATACCAGAATCACTTTAGCATTCTCTAGATTCCAATCCATAGAAATTGTCATCCACAAGCACCCATAGACAATAATATTTTTTTTCAAATCTTGTATTTTCAGTGACATGACCACCGAAGGCTCTGATTTTATATTAAAAACAGAGCTTTGGACTATAACATTTCCCGATGAAAGGCAATACTTCTCTCCATGTGTTCCATACCTGGCGTGTCACGCAGTTTGGTGCTTACTTTCCCTCCATGTTAAAGAACAATAGATGTTTCAGCACCCAGGCTAATGTGCTGCAGAGCTAAATACATATAAGGTCCCAATGGCAAGACCGATTGCAATGCAAATGCTTGTTTGCAAAAGTCTGTAGTGCACAGGTGTCATGCAAGTGGCCAGGAGACTCTGGGGAATGGGTGCTACAGGCAGAGGGCCATGGAGTGCTTCTGCAGTAAGGCTTCAGCCAACAAGATTACACGATGTTAATGTTTGTATTTATTTACTATGTAATAAAAAATACTAAATGTTATTCTTAGAATTAATTTAAGATCATGAATTTTTGGTAAAGCCAACAGTGTCTACCACCATGGAGAGCAACAGCACAGAATAGTGCAACAGGACAATAACCAGGCTATCAATCACCATGTCGGCATTGTATTTGAGGGCGGGATATGAGAGAGGTGTGTATGGAGATCATCTAAGGCTTCACCAAAGCACGCCCAGTGCCAGTTGCACTGCTGAATAGCCTTGTGAAAGAGGGCGGGAGATATGAGGAGAGTCGGGAAGGATTATAGCAAAGAGGGCACTCTGAGTCCTAGGTGGGAACTCCTATCAAGTGCTAAACATTTAATGGAAAGTAGTTCCATGATGTCAGAAGTGGAAGGCTACTCCCTAGCAAGACAGAAGCAAGGATAAAAAGCTATGTTCCAGGGGAGAATCAAACACAGAACAGGGAGGAAAGTCACAGATGAAAGGCAGGGTTCTGATAAGAAGGCCATCTACTCATGAGCAAGAAATGACTGTGTAAGTAATGCTGGAGATGTCTATTGCGAGATCACAAAAAGGGTTTCTTGGTTCCCAGCTTGGCGGTCCACATACAGGGGCCTCAGGACTAAACCTGGGCAGAGTAACGGCTAGTGTGGTAAAGTCCACAAACTCTGTGAGCGGAGCGGAGTTTACCGCCCAGGCTTACTCAGGACTCCAGAGGCAAAAGTCCCCATCTGTTATATTTAGGGCAGAGTACCACCATCTGACTGCCCTGGCACATCCGGATTTCTCACAGGAAGTTTTAGATTAACTGGCTGGGAGTTTGTGATGAGCAAAGTTTGAGTCTATATTGTATTCAGTATAATAATATTCATTATCAATGAGTTATTCATTATTATGATGAACAATGTTTTTCATCTGATTTACATAAGACTAGCCCATAATAAATGATAATTATTAGAAAATTCCAAGGCTTGTGTGTGCACAGATTCTTTGTGTTTAGGGCTGGGACTCTTTAAGCAGCAGTGGCCCGTCCCCTGCCAAAGTAAGAGGGTGGGCCAGGCTGGAGGAGAGTGGTGGGAGTTGGGGAGGAGGGAGGTGGGAAGGGTTCGGGGACAAAACAAAATAAACTTACCTTAACACTTCCACCGTCTCCCGCCGCATCTTGCTCTTCCTGCTTCTGGCCCTGGGCACAGGCTCCCAGCCAGCCCTGCGGCCAATCCTGAAGCTGCTGTTGCTTGAGAGCAGCTTCAGGATTGGCCTGAGCATCGACAACTTGCGCTCCCAGGCAGACTGGGAGCCTGTGCCTGCTCTCTCCAGCCCCAGAAATGCAGCTGATGCTGGAGAGAGCTTCACTGCACATGTAGGGTTTGGCCGGCCAGAGACGGTTGGCCGAACACCTCATGTGCAGTGAAGGGAGTGCCCACCATTCACCCACCAGCAGTGTCATCCCCTAGAGCCCCACCACCAGGAGTCATCAGAGTCCTTGGGGCCGGTCCAGGGGATTAAAATAAAAGGATAATGAAACGGGTTTAAAATCCGTTTTATTATCGTTTTATTTGCTGGTCGTGGCAGGGGGGGGGGGCGGCGGTCCTCCGCTCTAATGGAGCAGCTGTCGCTGTCTTTAACCTGTAAAGCAAGAAGATCTCCAACAGGGCTGTCAGATTCTAGTCACACCTTGAGTCCTGTAAGAACTTGTGGAGGTCTAGGACATACGTGTCTGTTTTTCTTTTTTCTTGACTAGCAGAAGTTACATTTCATGGTTAGGGGAATCTACTTGGTGTGTCTTCCAAAAGGTATAGGTTTTCCTACAGCATGACAGCCTGGTAGAAAACTTGAACGCCAGTTACAAATAGAAATTTCCCCTGCTTTTTTCTCTGAAACTTCACCTCTGTGCCTGAAGAGTGCAGCATATCCTGTCTATAAAGAGGAAGATATTGCCTGAGGAATAGATAATAAGGGGTAGATTTACAATTTTTTTTTCCTAATTTGCTTTCCAGTGCAAAACTTGTTTTGCTCTGGAAAGTATCCTGAAAGTAATGCAAAGCAGCACAAAACACTGCTTTGCGTTGCTTAGCACCAGGGGGACGTTACAGGGATGGTTCATGGGCGTTCCCACGCTACTACCTTTTCAAAGCAGGCGTCAAGAGGAGAAATGTTTTTATTTCTCCTTTCTTTTCCGATTTTCCATGCGTACTGCACTGTGCAACACACATACAAATTAGGAAAAGTTTTAAAGTGTGTCTAGCCATAGTATTTTGTACAGGTAGGCTATCCTTCCTGTACAAAACCTATGACAGACTCAGGCATGCACCCTAGCACTGTGGCACTAAGGTGTGTACCTGGTGCACGGCAGCTGAAATCAGTGCTGGTGCTAGGGAGAGGGGAGGAGAGAGCCATATCTCTGCAGATATGGCGCTCTCCTGCTCCCTCCCTGTCACGCAATGCAGCACAGCACAGCATTTTTGGCTGCTGTGCTGCATTCTGTGCCTTTTGTGCCTAAATGTTTTGATACATTTGACATCAAGAAAACATTGTCATAAGACTATTCTAAAAGATGGGACTTAGATGAAATTAAGCTCTCGGTAAACAGTCAATGTGTCAAGTCTACTGAAATAAGGCGACCTTGGTGACTGGCACATAGTTTTTCCCCACTCTGAGGTTTTTGCAATGAATTTTAAGGCTGCAGGAGACCTGCATCAGACCTCATGTAGACCTTATTTCACACACCATACAACCTAGCCCTTCTGAAGATTTACATTTTCTCTTTGTAAATAAAAAATGTTTGCCTTAGCTGAGCACCAAATGTATCAGATCGTGAGCCATCATGAGTCAGCAGCAGATATTGCCTATTTCCTCATCTAAGTACACCACCTAGTCTAACATAGTTTATTTGCTTTCCATTCGTCAATGGAATATTTGCTATTGTTTTCGATAAGCCCTGATATCTACATACAGTTTTTATACATTATCCTACATAGATTTTTTGGCCTGGCTTGACAGTGCATTCATAAGTCAGACATATTGGCTTTGTCAATGGTTGTTGTACTCATTATATGTTCCTATGTCTGGAAAGTTTAGTTCCTTTATTTGTTTACTATGTTGTTGTTTTGGATTTTTGCACATGTGCCAATCGTATTTTCCTAGGGAAAGCTTTTCTGCCTGCTTCAAGAATCTCTCTCAAAAATCAGTTTACTATTTAGAATTAAGATTGTTTATGCCTTGTAGGTGCTCAGTTACAGCTCACTTCAAGACAGTAGCATCTTTCACGCTTACCACAACAGACACGTAACAATTAGTTGTCATACACCATCCACTTATGTGCATTAAATCCTGTCAAGGATCAGTGGCAATGAAAGCATTGCTTTGGCAGACTCATACAACTCATCCCCCAATGAACACCCAAAACAGAGCCTACAGAAAATTTCCAAGGAGCAAGAAGATAGCTATAGGGGTTCTCCATTTTAGATCCAACCTTCTCATTAACACAGCGTTACTAGCTTACATTCTACCTACTGGCAATGGGTCACACCAGGGTTTGGCAGAACAAGCTTCCTGCCTCAGTACCAGTGGCGGCTCCTCGAGGGAGTGCTGCGGGGCGGTAGGGCGGGGCGGGGGAGGGGCAGGGTGCGGGGTAGTAAACTACGGCATACGGCCGAACAGATTTAAGTAACTAAATAAATAAATAAAACGAATTACATTGCGCGCGCTGCATCGCCATTTGCGATGCAGCGCGCGCAATGTATTTTGTTTTATTTATTTATTTAGTTACTTAACTCTGTTCGGCTGTATGCCGTAGTTTACTACCCCCACCCTGCCCCTCCCCCGCCCCGCCCTACCGCCCTGCAGCACTCCCTCGAGGAGCCGCCACTGACTCAGTACGCACCCGGTATGTGCGAGCAAGAGCAGGGCTCCTCAGTGCAAGATCAGGGCCGGACTGGCTACCGGGCGTTTTGGCATGCTGCCGAGCTGGGGGCTGATGTCACTGCGGTGGGGGCTAATTTCGTTGATGGAGACCTGCGTGTGCTTCGAAATAAACAAAGCAAAACAAATTTCGTTCAGCACACGCAGGTCCCCATCAATGAAATCAGCCCCCAGCTCGGCAGCATTCCAAAACGCCCGGTAGCCAGTCCGGCCCTGTGCAAGATCCCCTTTGATTTCTGCAAATGTCTGTGCAACGTAAAGGGAATCTCTTTTGCCACTTAATTGGTACTCGAAAAAAACATGTATGCTCAAAATCCGATAGATACAGTGATAGTTATTTACCAGTTTTCAATTTCCACTTTCTTTAGACATCACTCAAATTCTGCATTGCTATCTTAAGGGTAATGCTAGCCAGGTTTGTCTCCATCCCTCAAACATTGCAGATCATTTTGATGTGACGGAGATTGAAAATAGAAATTGAGCTTTTATGGGGAGAACAGAGAAAGAGTGGGCACGATTATGGAAGAGTGGGAAGGGCTATGGACATTATTAGGGCTAAAGAAAAATGTGAGGCAAGTTACTGCTACACAGTAAAAGTTATTTTCCCTGGGGTGTCATTTAGAACGTCTGAATGAGAGACAGAGAGAATGTAAGGACATTTACACAAACTTTGGAGCTGCTCTTTTGTGAAGCCTTATGGCATGAGAGGGTACTCCTGCAATGATTCATATGTGTATCAATGGGCAGCAATGTCTTCAACTGACCTCTTTAATCTCTTGCATAAGAAGACTTATCCAATGCTTAATTCTCAAGGACTTTGGAATGACAAGTGCATGAGCCAGTGTGTCTTCCCTCCTTGGTAAGAGGTGGAAGGTCAGCACACCTTCTGTGGGACCATCATGGAAAACTAGCGGAAAGACAGTTCATGAGCTCCTTGGGGTCTGTAGGGTAAAAAAAGCAGTCTCATTTCAGTAAGTTTGGATTTCATCAATGTACCCTCTTAGAGTTTCCAAAAGACTTCTGGTCGATGTTGTCCCAGCCGAATTGCAGAGAGAGTAGAACCTTCTCCAGGTTATTACATTACAGCACCAATGCTGAAAAAAGGGAAGGGTACTTTTTATCAGTCAGTAAAGGGGTGCAATGAGACCAAAATGCATGGGGTGTCCTTTGGTGAAAAGATGTTAAAGGACAGCCAAGCCGAAGCTTTAATTACTTTGATTACCTATTACCTTTAACAACCGTGCAGCCTAAAATGTCCGTTGGAAGAGAATGAAAGTACTGCTTTTTCGAATAAGCACTACAGGCACTAACATTGACTAAAGCACGTTCCTCAGCATGGGAACCTCAAAATCTAATACAAGGACATTGCTGGTGCTACAGAAATCCATGGAAAGGGTTATCACTGGCATGCCTCGTAGAGATAATATAACTTGGATTTTGCATGTGATGCATTGGCTGCCAGGGCAGTAGAATATTAATTTAAAAGTGTTAACTTTGGTGCATTAGTCTATTTATGAATTGCACCAGCATATTTAAAAATAGGGTGCTAAATTATGATCCAACTAAAGACCTGAGGGCCAGGACATGAATATTCATGAGACCACAAATATCACGTGAGGTAGAAGCTTCTCAACATGTCACTACTATACGGAACTCAGGGGGATATGTAATAGGAAGTGGAGGAGAGAGGTGTTAGCCTTCCTGGGTTAACGACTCTCTCCGCCACTTCTGAAACGCAAGGCTGCACCATATTTACAAGAATGTGGTGCAGCCTTGTGTTTCCCCCTGCGATGGCGCTAAGTTTACCAACTTAACACCAACGCAGGCACCCTTGCACCATAGTGCAAGGGTGTCTGCATGCAGGGGAGGATTGTTTATGTACAGGAAGGTGTCCCTTCCTGCACATAAACAATCCTAAAATGCCATTTTGTAACTGTCATGTGTGCTGCTTCATGCAGCACACATGAAAGTCACAAAATGGAATTTTTAAAGGATTGTTTATTGTTCAGGAAGGGACACCTCCTGTACATAAACAATCCAAGGCATTTTGCTTTTTCCATGTGTGCTGCACAAGGCAGCACACATGGAAAAAGCATTTCTCCTCGTTTCGCCAACTTAAGACCAGGTTTTACCTGGTCTTAATTTTGGTGCTGCCTCCTATGTACGCCACTCTTGCACATAGGGGGCAGCATCAAAATCAATGGGTGTTGCGGTGGAACGCCCACCTCAACACCCACTGCCCACTCCTTTCACGCTAACCATAGCGTGAAAGGGGGCCTTATTTACAAGGCAGCGTTAAGCCATGTTAAGTGGCTCAACGCTGCCTTGTAAATAAGGCTAAGCCCCTATCACCACCGCAACGTCTGTAAAAGTGACGTTGTGGTGGCGATAGGGGCTTGTACATATGCCCCTCAATTTCTTCACCCATGCCTTTATATTCACCTGCTCCTATTTAGGAAGGCTTTGAAAAACGTATTTCCTAAATCGGGAGGCAGATTCCTCTTCTTGTGCATTGATACCTCAGCATTGTGAGCTTGCTGCAAATAAAGTTGATGATTTTCATGCATACCAGGAGGATCTTTTTTCTCAGGCAATCTGATAGATCGGTCAACCAGGTGTAATAACTTTTGTTGATGCTGGATCTATGTGCTGACAAGTGTTTGTCATGACTGATTTGTAAATCCTATGATTTTCAGAACTGTTGGATTTAAACAGTGTTGTGTACTGCCAATTTGCGAATAGTAGTGTCCAAAGTTAATACAAATCTTCCGACATCTATAACTGGTTCACTGGGAAGCAACATAACTGGACCAATTTTCAGCACAGGTAGGGTGGACCTCCCAACATCATACTGTGAGGGACAACATTTATTTTAAACACCCTACAATATCAGTGAAAGCATCACTAAGACTGTAAATAGACCGATAATTACAACAGACCATAATAGCTTAGTCAGTTACAAAACTTGCATTCCTTATCTTCGTATACTTGCACAAGTGGACAGGGAGTCACATGACCTGCTATTCTTTGAGACTTCAGCTTCAAGTTACCAGTCGGGGAGGAAGCACATGGAAAACTAGACTGAGAACATCCAAATATATAAGTACTGAAAGAAGTGGAAAAACAGATGCATTTTACATTGATTGGGACAAACCTTTAGCACATTTAAACTAAGGTGTGGAACACAAAAACAATGATTGAGGCTCAGGTTCATGAGATCCAATGCTCTAGAAAAGCACCCTCTAACAAGGTACAATTGAAAACAAGTTATCATTGTCTACATGAAAACATTATACTATGACATGACACAACAAATTCTCTGATGTTGAGAAAATAACACATTTGCATGCTCCCTATGTTTATTATATCATATGCCCAAAACATTAGATGGTGTGTGTAGGAGAGTAGGATCTGCTTCACATGGGTACCCCCACTTTTTGCTGATGCTTCACTGTTTTTCGACTTTAGTCTGGCTGGGGCCCTGCTAATCAGAACCCCAGCCTAGCTGCTTCCTCTCTAAAATGGTTTCCATGTACCTTAGGTACATCTTTGATTGGAATCTAGAGTGCCCTTATAAGTCCCTAGTATATGGTATAATATGTACCCAGGGCATAGGTACCCCAGAGGCCTGCCAGGGGCTGAAGCATGTATTATGCCACCCCTGGAAGGCCAGCCAAAATGACACCACAGGTCTGCTACTGCAGCCTGGGTAAGGTGGTGCATGCACCCCTTACTGTGATATAGGCTACCTATATCACTACCATTGCACACACATATACACCTATAAGTCTCTCCTATGGCAGGCCTTTACAATCCTGAAGGCAGAGTGCTTGGTTTTTATGTGAGAGGGTGCCCCTGCATGAGCAGAGCCCCTCTGCAGCGTTCGGAGTCCCTCCTCTGATGCTGTTTGTGGTACAGCCTGACCATATACTCTTAAGTGCATTATATCCTCGCGGTACAATGCTAACTTTGGACTGGCTGCACCAAAACATGTCGTGTTTGGTGTCAAACATCTTGGAATACTACCCCCCCCCGCCAGTCCTGGCGGTGGGGGTAGCATTCCACCCTTCTAGAGGGAGAGACATGTACCCACCGGCCTACCCGGTAACTTCTTTACAGAGCCCTGGCATCACAAAATGGATGCCGCTGCCACAGACACGGGTCTGGCCTCCTGCTGCTGACTGAAACTCCGGCAGGGGAGGCCTGGACAATAGGTTTCCTGTCGCAGGGAGGTGTAACCACCTCCCCAGACAGGATAATGTGTATTGGGGCTGGGCGGGAGCACTCTCTGGTGCTTTGAAGTCCTGCACTGGGGGCACACTTGGTGTCCCTGTGCATATGCCAGTTCAAACCGGTTGCAGGGGCTATCTGCCCCTGCTCTGGCGTGAACCTGGAAAAAGGGAATGGGTGTAACTACCCCTCTTCCCTGACCCTCCCATAGGTGGGTCCCCAGAGTATGTCCAACCCCCTACCTTAGTATAAGTATGGGACCAAAGTCCTTAGGACTTTAGATTACCCTGGACGAAACTCTGAAGCCGAATCCTGGACCTTCGATGCTCTACTTGAAGATTAGAGGACTGAAGAATCTCCCTTGGGGTCAAGGAGTGACTCCCCTGCTTGGCAGGCACCTAAGAAGCAATTGTCCAGTCTGCATCGCTGAAGCTCCCGCCGGACGCCGAAGTCTTTGCAACACCAGAGGTAGATTTCCAGACTTCCCCGAGGCTGCCCTGAGACCTCAGTGAAGCTGAGGCACGTAGCTGTCGTGGGCAAAGTGGAACCGTGACCCCTGGACACCAGGAACTTTTGCAAGTGCATCCTCTTTCTGGTCTTCCACGAAGTTGTGCTTTGGGCTCCAAGTAGCCCACACCTCCAGCACCAACTGCACCGAAGATCACTGGCCTCCACTCCACGAGTGTCCTGTGAGCCAGCTCCAAGTGCGCCCACTTGAGGCTCCTTTGCGGTCGCTAGTCCATTGGCTAGTGGGCCCTCCTTAAAGGCAACTCTTCTTCTTCTGCTTGGGCTTCCCTGGTTGCTCCAGAAGTGCCCTGACTTACCCTTGCTGGGTGAGTCCCCCAGACCTTGCTGGTCTGCATCAACGTCCTTTCTTTGTTTCCACGTGACTTGCCATTGCCAAGGCTTGTTGAGTCCAATCCGGTCGCCGATACCACAGCAATCGACAGACGTGGTGGACAGCTCAAATCCAGCTCCTGGCCATCGTCGACGCCTCCTGGACCTCATGGCTGAAGAGTCAAGACAACTGTCAACCTACCTGAAGCACCCGACATCGGTGGGCATCTGCTCATCGCCTTCCTGGTCACTGGCTAGTGACCCAGACTCTGTCCCCTCTGCTTTCAGGTTCTTCAGATCTTTGATCCACTCTTGGATCCACCCGAACACTTTCGACTTGGTCGCCAGCAGCCCGCTGCAGCAGATCGCCATTGAAAACGACGACGAAACCCGACGCCAAAATACACCTATGCACCCGGCTTCCCTGGGTGAGGTAACTCGAGTACTCCGGTGCTCCCGTGGGTATTGACTCTAGAACTGCCTAGTTCTAAAGGGGTTTGCTCCAAGTCCTCCTCTAAGTGTCCTTTCCTTTTAAAAATCCAACTGCGACTTTCCCCATAGAAGTCAACGGTGGCTCGCGGCTGTGTTCTCACACTGCACGCGTCCCCCGTGGGTCCCCTGTGTCACTACCTTGGGTGGTTCCTTGGGGTCCAAGCACTTCTACAGGCTCTAGGCCTTGTGTCTAGCTCAGTCGTGGTTCTTATACCACTTTTTTGGTTTATGGTTTGGTACACCCCTAGGGCTCAAATGTGTATTTGTGCTATTACTGTTGATAACTGACTTGTAACGTATGTACTTCGAACTCTAGCCTCTCAAAGAGACTAGAGGGGTGTGTTTAAGACTAAATACATATATTTTATATATATACCTGGTGTGGTCCTCTTTCATTTGGTCAAGAGATTATAGACTGGTAAAACAAGCTGCTTTACATTCCTTCAAGACTTAGCCTGAAGGCTGCTCTCCAAAGCTACCACTAGGATAGCTTTCTATAAAGGTTGTCTTTAACCTATCTCCATAAGGGGTTGTTTGGACTGGTACAAGGTGCCCACTTTAATTAGTGGACAGCATATACCAGGCCAACTTCTCACATTGGTGTGCAGCGTGTGGGATCCCAGCTTGCTATTGTTTTACCAGATAATCTCAATTGAATTGATCAACTGAAAACCACTAAGGGTACCTTAGGTACATATAAAAACAAGCTTAGTATACAGTAAGTTCTACTGAACTTAGAGTTGTGTGTTAAGGGCTTAGCACACCCTTTCTACAACTCCAGAGAGTTTAGTAGGCCACACTAGAGTAGGTAGTGCATACACCACACCTCACTAGTAATGTCTTCACTACCAGGAACCAGTGGGCTCCTGTCATCTAAATATGACAACCTCCCATTCTTGGAATTGAGAGAGTTGTGCAAGATTAGGAAGCTGAAGACAGGCAAAATTGCCAACACCCAACGTCTCATGGAGATGCTTCTGCTGGATGATCTTAGAAGACCCCTAGGGTCTGCAGGGGTAGGCAGAGAGGGTGGGGCAGAAGATGAGGGAGGGGCCATGGATGAAAATACCCAGGACCCGACCTCTGAAACTGGCCAGGAGGATGACAATGATCCTGACCTGGATAATGCAGCTACTCCTGAGGATGAGGATGAGGATCAGAATGACCTCCCCTTTGTCCCACCAGGAAGAGTTGTGAGTGTGCCCAGAAGGTCTAGATCTCCTTCTCAGGAGTCTAACCACTCTGACACCTCAGTAGGGACCTCTGTTTCTTCTCATAGGAGGGAATCCTCTCATGAGAGGAAAGAGAGACTGCTCAAGTATGAGGAAGCTCAGTTGAGAATCAGAAGAGAGCAGTTGGCTATAGACAGGGAGTCCCTAGAGCTTCAAAGGCAAAGAAGAAAGTTGGGACTAGAGTCCCATGTTGGCAGCAACTTCCCTAGTGGTAGGGAAAGGTCTTATGACCATAGAAACCTGAGCAAGATTGTCCCTCCCTAACAGAGTGGGGATGACATCCACAAATGGATAACTGCACTGGAGAGGGCCTGTAAAGTACAGAGGGTCCCTCAGGAGCAGTGGGCAGCAATCTTGTGGCTCTCCTTTGCAGACAAAGGTAGAGATAAGCTCCTCTCTGTTAGAGAAGAGGATGCTGATAATTATCCAGTCTTAAAAAGTGCACTGATTGATGGGTTTGGCCTAACAACTGAACAATACAGGTTAAAGTTCAGAGATACCCAAAAAGCACAGAATCAAGACTGGGTTGACTTTGTTGATTGTTCTGCTAAGGCTCTGGAAGGTTGGTTAGTGGACAGTAAGGTATGTGACTTCAAAGGATTGTACAATCTTATCATGAGGGAGCAGATTCTTAATAAATGTCAAAATCAGCTGTTGCATCAGTACCTGGTGGACTCTGATCTGACACTCCCCAAGAATTGGGAAAGAAGGCAGACAAATGGGTCAGAACCATGGTGAGGCAGAAGGTACAGAACCAAGGTGGAGACCCAAAGAAGCAAGATTCTAAAAACTCTGATAAGGGTGGGGAGAAGGGTAAAGACCAGAAGTCTTCACAAGGCCTCCAAAAATCTTCTTCAGGTGGAGATTCACAGTCTACCAAGGGAAAAGGCCAAAAGAAACCATGGTGCAAAGTCTGTAAGCAAAAGACACACTGGACCAGTGATTGCACCAAGTCCAAAGACTCTATTCCAGCCACCACCAATGCCCCTAAGGCACCTGTTCGCCCTAGTACAGTCACAAATGGTGGTGGGAGTACTCAAGCTAAGGGTTTAGTAGGGTTGACCCTGGGTAATGAGATGAGCTCTGGCTTAGTCAGAGAACTCACTCAGGCTGTCGTAGTCTGTGATGGAGGCATGGATGTGACCTCCTCTGTGAGTCCCAGTAATCTGGGCAAGTACAGGCAACAGCCATTGATTAATGGAAGAGAGTCTTTGGCATTGAGGGACACAGGAGCCAGTGTCACCATGGTGACACAAGATCTTGTAGATTCTGGGCAGATTATACTTGGTGAGATGTACCAAGTGACCAATGCTAGCAATGTCAGAACAGACCATACTCTGGCAGTTGTTAACTTCTCCTGGGGAGGGGTAACTGGCCTTAAGAAGGTTGTGGTAAGTGCAGACCTACCAGTTGAATGCTTGCTTGGCAATGATCTAGAAACTTCAGCTTGGGCAGAAGTGGAGCTCAGGACCCATGCAGAAATGCTGGGCATTCCTGCAGATGTGTTTGCTGTGACCAGGTCACAGGCCAAAATGTCTAACACTGAACAGGCCTTGGATCCTGGAACCATGGACCAAGTGCCATCCAAGAGAAGGAGTAGTAGGGTAAAGGCAGTGCCTTCCCCCTTGGCTCAGAAGGAAGATCAGTCTCTTGAGGGAGGTGATCTCAGTCCTGAGGAAGGAACTGTCCCAGAGGAGCTTGAGCCTGATCAGGTTGAGTTCTTAGGGACAGGGGGCCCTTCCAGGGCAGATCTGAGCCAGGAGCAGCAGAGCTGCCCCTCTCTTGAACCCCTCAGACAGCAAGCTGCTGCTGAGGCTGCTGGGAATGCTAGTGGTCCCCATAAAGTGTATTGGGATGATGGACTCTTGTACTCAGAGTGTAGAGACCCCAAGCCTGGTGCCACCAGGAGGTTGGTTATACCTCTGAAGTTCAGGGGCTTCCTATTGACCCTAGCCCATGATATTCCCCTAGCAGGTCACCTGGGCCAGAACAAGACTTGGGACAGAATTGTCCCTCACTTTCTTTGGCCCCACATGTCTGAAGACACCAAGGAGTTTTGTCGCTCCTGTGTAACCTGCCAGGCCAGTGGCACCACAAAGCCCCCCCTGATACCACTACCTGTGGTGGGGGTTCCCTTTGAGAGGGTGGGGATTGACATTGTTGGTCCCATGGATCCCTAAACAGCATCTGGGCACAGGTTTATCCTGGTGGTGGTGGACCATGCCACCAGGTACCCAGAGGCTATTCCACTTAGGACCACTACAGCACCTGTGGTGGCAAGAGCCCTCCTGGGAATTTTCTCAAGAGTGGGCTTCCCTAAGGAGGTTGTATCAGACAGGGGAGCAAACCTTATGTCTGGATACTTGAAGGCAATGTGGAAGGAGTGTGGAGTGACTTACAAATTCACCACACCCTATCACCCACAATGCAATGGTTTAGTTGAGAGATTCAACAAAACCTTAAAGGGCATGATTAAAGGGCTCCCAGAAAAGCTTAGGCGAAGATGGGACATACTCTTGCCCTGCCTTTTGTTTGCATACAGGGAGGTGCCTCAAAAGGGGGTTGGCTACAGCCCTTTTGAACTTTTGTTTGGTCACCCTGTCAGGGGTCCATTGTGTCTGGTGAAGGAAGGATGGGAGTTACCTCTCAAGCCCCCAAAGCAGGACATAGTGGACTACGTACTTGGTCTCCGCTCCCGGATGGCTGAGTACATGAAAAAGGCAACTAAAAACCTTGAGGCTAGCCAGGAACTGCAAAAAGCCTGGCATGACCAAAAGGTTGTACTGACTGTTTACCAGCCAGGACAGAAGGTATGGGTGTTGGAGCCAGAGGCCCCAGCAGCTTTCCAAGACAAATGGAGTGGACCCCATACCATTGTTGAACAGAAGGGTGAGGTTACCTATTTAGTAGACCTAGGAACACCCAGGAGTCCCCACAGGGTTCTCCATGTCAACAGATTGAAACCATATGTGGACAGGGCAGACATGGGCTTGTTCATGGCTACTGATGAGGGACAAGGAGGAAGAGAGTGACCCACTCCCTGACCTGCTCTCACAGAACCCTGATGATCGGTCAGTGGATGGTGTAGCCTTGGCAGGCAGCCTCACTGCCCAGCAGAAAACTGATTGCTGACAGGTGCTCAATCAGTTCAGGCATATGTTCTCTCTGACACCAAGTCAGACCACCTGGTGCACTCATGAAGTGGACACTGGGGACAGTCTGCCTATTAAAAATAAGATGTATAGGCAACCTGACCATGTCAGGGACTGTATCAGGACAGAAGTCCAGAAGATGTTGGATTTGGGAGTTATTGAACCCTCAGATAGCCCTTGGGCTAGTCCAGTGGTCCTTGTGCCAAAACCTCACACCAGTGGTGGGAAAAGAGAGATGAGGTTTTGTGTGGACTACAGGGGTCTCAATGCAGTCACTAGGACTGATGCCCATCCAATACACAGGGCAGATGAGCTAATAGACACTTTGGCCTCAGCCAAGTATCTAAGCACATTTGACCTAACAGCTGGCTACTGGCAGATCAGGCTAGCTGATGATGCAAAGCCAAAAACAGCATTCTCAACCCCTAGTGGGCACTATCAATTTGTTGTGATGCTCTTTGGTTTGAAGAATGCACCTGTCACTTTTCAGAGGCTGGTGAATACAGTCCTTACAGGTCTGGAAGCCTATAGTGCAGCATATCTAGATGATATTGATGTCTGTAGCTCCACCTGGGAGGATCACCTGGTCCACCTCAGAAATGTTTTGGAGGCCCTGCAAAAGGCAGGCCTCACTATCAAGGCCACCAAGTGCCAGATAGGGCAGAGTCAGGTTGTGTACCTGGGCCACCTTGTAGGTGGAGGCCAGGTTCAACCACTGCAGAGCAAAATCCAGACGATCATGGACTGGGTTGCTCTAACTACCCAGACTCAGGTGAGAGCCTTCTTAGGCCTGACTGGGTACTATAGGAGAATTGTCAAGGGGTATGGATCAATAGTGACACCCCTAAATGACTTAACTTCCAAGAAAATGCCCAAAAAGGTTCAGTGGACAGCTAACTGTCAAAAGGCATTTGATGACCTGAAGCAGGCCATGTGCGCTGCTCCCATTCTCCAGAGTCCTGATTTCTCCAAGAAGTTCATTGTCCAAACAGATGCATCTAAATTGGGGGTAGGGGCTGTACTGTCACAATTGAATGAAGAAGGTCAGGATCAGCCAGTAGCTTTCATTAGCAGAAGGCTGACCCCTAGAGAGAAACGTTGGTCAGCCATTGAGAGGGAGGCCTTTGCTGTGGTCTGGGCTCTGAAGAAGTTGAGGCCATACTTGTTTGGTACTCACTTCCTTGTTCAAACAGACCATAAGCCCCTCTTATGTCTAAAACAAATGAAGGGTGAAACACCAAACTGCTTAGGTGGTCCATTTCCCTACAGGGGATGTACTTTACAGTGGAACATAGACCTGGGAGTAACCATGCCAATGCAGATGGACTCTCTAGGTACTTCCACTTAGAACATGAAGACTCAACTGGTCAAGGTTAGTTTAATGTCCCTGCGTTTGGGGGGGTTGTGTAGGAGAGTAGGATCTGCTTCACATGGGTACCCCCACTTTTTGCTGATGCTTCACTGTTTTTTGACTTTAGTCTGGCTGGGGCCCTGCTAATCAGAACCCCAGCCTAGCTGCTTCCTCTCTAAAATGGTTTCCATGTACCTTAGGTACATCTTTGATTGGAATCTGGAGTGCCCTTATAAGTCCCTAGTATATGGTATACTATATACCCAGGGCATAGGTACCCCAGAGGCCTGCCAGGGGCTGAAGCATGTATTATGCCACCTCTGGAAGGCCAGCCAAAATGACACCACAGGTCTGCTACTGCAGCCTGGGTAAGGTGGTGCATGCACCCCTTACTGTGATATAGGCTACCTATATCACTACCATTGCACACACATATAAACCTATAAGTCTCTCCTATGGCAGGCCTTTACAATCCTGAAGGCAGAGTGCTTGGTTTTTATGTGAGAGGGTGCACCTGCATGACCAGAGCCCCTCTGCAGTGTTCGGAGTCCCTCCTCTGATGCTGTTTGTGGTACAGCCTGACCATATACTCTTAAGTGCATTATATCCTCGCGGTACAATGCTAACTTTGGACTGGCTGCACCAAAACATGTCGTGTTTGGTGTCAAACATCTTGGAATACTACCCCCCCGCCAGTCCTGGCAGCGGGGGTAGCATTCCACCCTTCTAGAGGGAGAGACATGTACCCACCGGCCTACCCGGTAACTTCTTTACAGAGCCCTGGCATCACAAAATGGATGCCGCTGCCACAGACATGGGACTGGCCTCCTGCTGCTAACTGAAACTCCAGCAGGGGAGGCCTGGACAATAGGTTTCCTGTCGCAGGGAGGTGTAACCACCTCCCCAGACAGGATAATGTGTATTGGGGCTGGGCGGGAGCACTCTCTGGTGCTTTGAAGTCCTGCACTGGGGGCACACTTGGTGTCCGTGTGCATATGCCAGTTCAAACTGGTTGCAGGGGCTAACTGCCCCTGCTCTGGCATGAAACTGGACAAAGGGAATGGGTGTAACCACCCCTCTTCCCTGACCCTCCCATAGGTGGGTCCCAAGAGTATGTCCAACCCCCTACCTTAGTATAAGTATGGGACCCCAGTCCTTAGGACTTTAGATTACCCTGAACGAAACTCTGAAGCCGAATCCTGGACCTTCGACGCTCTACTTGAAGATTAGAGGACTTCAGAATCTCCCTTGGGGTCAAGGAGTGACTCCCCTGCTTGGCAGGCACCTAAGAAGCAATTGTCCGGTCTGCATTGCTGAAGCTCCCGCCGGATGCCGAAGTCTTTGCAACACCAGAGTTAGATTTCCAGACTTGCCCGAGGCTGCCCTGAGACCCCAGCGAAGCTGAGGCACGTAGCTGTCATGGGTAACATGGAACCGTGACCCCTGGACACCAAAGACTTTTGCAAGTGCATCCTCTTCCTGGTCTCCCATGAAGTTGTGCTTTGGGCTTCCAGTAGCCCCCACCTCTAGCACCAACTGCACCGAAGATCACTGGCCTCCACTCCACGAGTATCCTGTGAGCCAGCTCCAAGTGCGTCCACTTGAGGCTCCTTTGCAGTCGCTAGTCCATTGGCTAGTGGGCCCTCCCGAAGCCAACTCTTCTTCTGCTTGGGCTTCACTCATTGCTCCAGACGTGCCCTGACTTACCCTCGCTGGGTGAGTCCCCCAGACCTTGCTGGTCTGCATCAATGTCCTTTCTTTCTTTCCATGTGATTTGCCATTGCCAAGGCTTGTTGGGTCCAATCCGGTCACCGACAGCACAGCAATCGACAGACGTCATGGGACAGCTCGAATCCAGCTCCTGGCCATCGTTGACACCTCCTGGACCTTGTGGCTGAAGAGTCAAGATGACCGTCAACCTACCTGAAGCACCCGACATCGGTGGGCATCTGCTCATCGCCTTCCTGGTCACTGGCTAGTGACCCAGACACTGTCCCCTCTGCTTTAAGGTTCTTCAGATCTTCGATCCACTCTTGGATCCACCCAAACACTTTCGACTTGGTCGCCAGCAGCCCACTGCAGCAGATCGCCATTGAAAACGACGACGAAACCCGACGCCAAAATACACCTATGCACCCGGCTTCCCTGGGTGAGGTAACTCGAGTACTCCGGTGCTCCCGTGGGTATTGACTCTAGAACTGCCTAGTTCTAAAGGGGTTTGCTCCAAGTCCTCCTCTAAGTGTCCTTTCCTTTTAAAAATCCAACCGCGACTTTCCCCATAGAAGTCAACGGTGGCTCGCGGCTGTGTTCTCACACTGCACGCGTCCCCCGTGGGTCCCCTGTGTCACTACCTTGGGTGGTTCCTTGGGGTCCAAGCACTTCTACAGGCTCTAGGCCTTGTGTCTAGCTCAGTCGTGGTTCTTATACCACTTTTTGGTATATGGTTTGGTACGCCCCCAGGGCTCAAACGTGTATTTGTGCTATTACTGTTGATAACTGACTTGTAACGTATGTACTTCGAACTCTAGCCTCATAAAGAGACTAGAGGGGTGTGTTTAAGACTAAATACATATATTTTATATATATACCTGGTGTGGTCCTCTTTCATTTGGTCACTCAAGAGATTATAGACTGGTAAAACAAGCTGCTTTACATTCCTTCAAGACTTAGCCTGAAGGCTGCTCTCCATAGCTACCACTAGGATAGCTTTCTATAAAGGTTGTCTTTAACCTATCTCCATAAGGGGTTGTTTGGACTGGTACAAGGTGCCCACTTTAATTAGTGGACAGCATATACCAGGCCAACTTCTCACAGTGGGCAATTAAAAGCCCCTTAATACACTGAAAAGATCTGTTGGGAGAACGACATCAGAATCCTTTTGACCGAAATACTTTATTATTCAGCTGCCATTGGAAGTGAGTGAGAAATCTGCTGGGCAGTCAGCATGTGGAAAATATTGCATAATTTTCATTTGGTGGCCTTATTGGATTAGTTTCCCTGCTTTAATTGTCATGAAGGGTGGCTTTAAGTTTTAATTAGTGGTGACTTTTTTCATGTATGAAAATGTTTGTTTTAAAACAACTTTAACATATATATATATATGTTAACACTGTTTGCAGAAGGATATGCACATTTACATTTTGATTGACCACAGATAATGCACGTCTTCTTTTAAAATGGCTACCATTGTTTGCTATCTCTTTCTGTAACACAGGAACATTTTATTTCTAAGTGAAGTTGTGTCCCAATTATCAAATGCAAAGTTCTTTTGCTTTGTTTCTCATATGAAGAGATGTTTTCTTTGTGATAATCATGGAATGTTTTAACGAATAGCTGTTGCAAATGGGTTCCGCCCGTTTTGCTTTGAATCACCAGCCTTTTGAACCATTATTGTGGATTAGTCTCCCTACCTGAGTTCCACTCCCAGAAATTTCATGGCAAATTGGACTGCGCATGTTTACTCCCAATTTTTTTAAGCATGCTGAGATGGAGCTAAGTTAAGAGGGAATGGGCTGGTTATATGTGAACACGTGTGTGTGCACGTAGGAGGAGACTACAGTCATGTGCAGCCTGGTTGCTGCACACAGGTAACTTGCATGTGGCAGTTTTAAACTGCACATTTGATCAGTGAAAATACCATTTGACAGGCCTAGACCTTCCTTTTAAATAATATTAAGCCACCCATATATAGGCCTTATTGCCTATAAAGGCAGGGAGCATGACATTTAAAAGTAGGATGTGATAAATAAATATTGAACGTGTCTGTGAAGTAAGTGACCTGATTAGGTTCACTGGGGTCACACAAGACCACCTCTCAGCCTTCCATACCAAATGAAGGGTCGGTCAGACAGTAGAGAATACAAACCAATATCTGTTTATTTCAGGTACACTCAGAGTGGAGCCCAGTCTGCCCAGTCGCTAGGAGTGCTGCAGAGGGACTAACATCAGCAAGCATAAAGATACATTATGTACATTCGGAACTAAATGAAAACACGCCCACAATGGAATTTTCCAAACAGATGTAGCTGAACAAAGGAGTACAGAGGATACGTTTTGATTCTAAGGCCGAGCACACACTATCTCCTACTCAAGATCGTTCTACCCGTGCCCACCACTAGACAAGTGGGAGAAGGCCTCTATTTAGCTAGAAAGGTATGCGCTAATAAGAACAGTCTATTCATTGGTAAAGCAAAACCCAAACTCAGGGAAGAGACACTTAACAGAGGCCTTTTCTCGGAATCCACAAAGAGTTAATTTTGATTATGACTCAAAATGGCGCCTAAATAGAAAATGGCGCCGCAAATGCTAACTTACGTAAAACAATGCGTAAGCATGAATTTCTCTATTCTAACAGACCCTCCTTTTAGCATGAGCTAAACATTTTCTAATAATAGCAAAAACATATGAATCAACAAGATCATAGGTGACATTTTTAGGAACACTCCATACTTTCAGCATCAGGAAGGGAGACTGTAAGGAGGGAAGAATTCTCAAAAATGCCCTCATCTATCTGCATGAGGTCATCAATTTCTTTCTGGATCATAATTGTAGCATTGGTGTCATGAATCAATATTTTACTTTGAGAAGTGAGAAGGGTGGAGCAATAGGAACAACAGAAGGGAAGGCATTGAACATGGACACAGCAAGAGACCAAGATCACAATGAAATAAATCACCCTTTCAAGGATCCAGCCCCAGCTGCCAAACAGAGACCAACTCCAGTTCCCACTCTCCATTCCTTTAACATTCTCTAGGATGTCTAAAATGTGTTGTATTATATTCTTTTCCATATTGGTGATCCCAACTACACACTGGTCTCCTACTACCGCGCACACACCACCACTCTTAGATAGGATGAAATCGACTGCATATCTAGTCTGCTCAGAATATATTCACATTCTTTCCAATTGGATGGTGATGTCACGCAAAGCTGCTACTGTGGAGTAAGGTAATATTTGCAGCTTACATCCGAAGTATTCTCTAGCTTTCTCACCCCTGGCCATAGCAGTACCACCAAATGCTATTATGGAGGAAAGAATGTATCCAAAGGTAATACCATTACTATAATTATTGACTTCGAGATCTGTAACTCCAACGCAGGATTCTTTGGTCAACGTTCTTTTTACCCATCTTACTTTAGGCTTCACATGTTTGCAAGGTACACTCAAAGGCAGTACCATCCCAAGTGCCACATCATTTGTTCCGTTATGAATGTTAGAATACCTTCCATTAGACAGAAAGAAAAAACCTGGGTGTGCATAAATCGGTCTATCATAATCCACAGCAGAATATCGGGAATTCCACCCTAAGGTACTAGGGTCATTTGGACTTACCAAAGAGTATGTGCCCTTACGCAGTACTATCCCTGAACAATTGATATACAATATGAGGTCAGTAAAATTGACAATTGGTCAACATGCAGGGTAATAACCAGCTTCACAGGGAACTGTCAACTCCTTATAGTGGTAACCTACCAAAGTGACATTCTGTTTTTCCATATAGTAATTGTCACAATAAGTGTTATTATCACATCCCGGATAACCCATGCCTCGTGGATTTTTATGATATAGACAAGGATCTGGATAACCAAACCCAAATACTCCTTGCACTTCTACAAACTCAGGGGGCCAAGTATAGGTATAATTGACAATTGACAGTGGATATGCTGTCCATAGACTAGTGACAGATTCAGTAGGGTACAAGCAGTACCTTCTTCAAAGAATCTCTTGTGTGTATCTAGAAACACATTGCTTGGGGCCGTCCTTCTCGTTCGGACTTGAGGAACAACCTCATCCTTACTACGTAGGGGGGCACTTTGATCACTTTCCAAAACCCATGATACACCACATAATATAATCAACAGCAAAATCACAAAAACACTACATGTCAGCTTTTGTTTACGGGTCCACACTGCATTGTGCTGGGCAACAAGAATCACTGGCTGCTCTTCCTCAGCAACCATTCTCCCAAAAGGATGCATAACGAATAATGAAAATGGGGGCAAAATACAAGGAAATAGTCAAGTTCCCAGTGTCCGTCAGAGCCTCACTGGTACAGGCTCCTATTGTTCATCAGTACATTGGCTCTCTTGAGCACCGGCGGTGGAGCTTGCTCTGTCCTAAGCTCGTATCCCACGTTGACCAGGATAATATATCCCCCAAGGGATACTTAGCTTTATCCTGTCCAATGTTCAAACAGTGCACAAAACTCTCATCACCCTAAACTAACTCAGTTGGTACTATAAGCAAAGTACGGCCTGACTTACACAGTCCATCCCTAACTAATCTTTCTCCTCTTTTGGTTTACTGTCCCCAAGCCGAGGGCGCAAATTGTACCTACTGACTCCAGGCACAGAAGGATCAACAAAAAGAGGCTCCTGGATAGCTCGTATTTCCGGAGGAACAGCTGCATTCAGCACAACATCATTTTCCTTGTCTGTTTGCGTCCAGGTCAACCTTGCATCGCTGAAAGGGACAAAGCGAGGCATCGTCTCACACTCAGAGTCCCCTACTCCATCCTTCACCCACTGGTTATAGGGCAAAGGCAAAGGGATTCTGCGACAACGGGTCGCATGAATCCAGTTCTTACGGCCAGCGACCTTGACTGCAGTGCATGTGGCCAAGATAACTTGGACGGGCCCATTCCAACGCGGCTCCAAACCTTTCTTCCGCTGAAAATTCTCGACTAGGATAAAGTCCCCAGGCTGAATGTTGTGTCCGTGCCCCTCTGGTGCAGCTGGCAGGGCTTCCTGGACCTGTTGGTGAATAGAACGCAAACTTTCAGTTAACTGGCCAAGATAATCAATCAACAATGGTTACTCAATATCAGAGAACCGTCGAGGGCGCGGGATGCCCCAGTCATTTGCCAGGCATCCAAACACAACCTCATACAGTGACAATCCTGTCCTGGAATGAGCTGTTGTTCTTGTTGACGAAAGAGCTAATGGTAAAGCATCTGGCCATTTCAACCCTGTTGTCTCCTGAATTTTTGCCAGTTTGAGTTTGAGAGTACCATTGTACTTCGCAACCAAACCTGCTGATTGTGGATAATTGGCAGCATGAAACTTCTGCTTTATGTGCAAACCATCACAAATTCATTGAATCACTTTTGCATTAAAATGACTTCCGTTATCACTCCAGATCAAACGGGGCAAGCAGAAACGAGGAAAGAACTCCTTCAGGAGTACCTTCGCAGTCGTAATAGCGGAATTATCTTTAGTGGGATAAGCCTCAACCCATTTACTGAATGCACATACAACCACCAAAATATACTTCAAATTATTACATCTCTCTAGTTCCATATAGGCCATCTGAAGGACTTCAAAAGGAAAAGTGGGGGGTGCAAAGTTACCAGGCGGTGTCGTGGTACCCTTTCCAGGATGGTGCATCATGCACACCATACAGTACTTCCCTATGTGTGCGGCTGTCTTGGGGATATTATCATTCTGTCATACAGGGTCTAACAGTTTACAGATACCCTTAGCACTGATGTGAGCTGGACCATGGGCCATCGTGACTACAGGAAGAACATATGCATCAGGCAACATCCATCTTTGCTTTCCTGACTTATCAATCCAACATCCCTCATTGTTCAATTGTGCTGTACTTTCCTGCCACACTGCTAATTCTTCTACTGTGACCTCGCTTTGTATCGCCTTTACATTCTTAAGAGTGTCCTCAAACATGACAACCTCAGGCACCCACCTAGCCAGACCTGCTACAAACATTCTTTTCATCTTTGTCCGGGCCGTCTCCTTAGCTGTCTGATCTGCAAAGGCAATTCCCCTACCTACATCATTGGTGACCTTCAGGTGGGCACTACACTTTACTATGGCCAACTTCTTAGGGAGTGTCAAAGCAGATAAAAGTCTCAATATAAGGTGCCCATGCTAAATTTCCGTGCGATGGGAAGTGAGAAACCCTTTCTCAGCCCAGAGTTGCCCAAAATGATGCGCGGCCCCGAAAGCGTCCTGGCTGTCAGTATAAATATTGGCAACCAATCCCTCACTCAGTTCACAAGCTTGAATTAAAGCAGCTAGCTCAGCAGCTTGCTCTGACTGATAAGGAACACAGGATGTCTCTACCACTGTACGCAGTGTGGTAAAAGCATAAACAGCAGTGGTGGTGTCACCTGGTAATTTTAAACAAGAGCCATCGACATATAGTTCCCCTTGTGGGGCAGATAAGGGAACATCAGTGAAGTCTACCCGTCCTTTTGTCTCTTCTTCTGTCCAGAAGATACAATCATGTTTGTCAATTTCATCACTATTGGAAGGGAGGGATAGTAACGTGGCTGGATTCAGAGTAGCACATCTTTTGATCGTGATATGTTTAGCAAACAATGTCAATTCGTAGCCAGTAGGACATGCACTGGTGAGGTGCTGTGTCTTCGTCTTATTCAAAAGCGTGTCTACAGCATGGGGTACCATAACTGTGAGGTCAGTATCAAGCACGAGTCCAGCCGATTGTCTGATTTAAGTCACCACGGCCGCGACCGATCTTAGACAACTCGGAAGGGCTCTCGTGACTGGGTCCAGCACAGCAGAGAAATAAGCACACAGCCGTTGCTTATCTCCAAATTGTGTGTTAAAACAGAAAGCGCACAACCAGCCATCTCATGGACGTACAACACAAATGATTTGCTGTAATAAGGGAGTGCCAAGTACTGGAGCAGAACAAAGCGCAGTTTTCAATTGCTCAAAAGACTGCTGACATTCAGGCGTCCAAGGCAAAGGCTCATGCACTTCTTTCGTTGTTAGAGCAAGCAAGGGTTTGATCAATAAAGAATAGTTAGGTATCCACTGCTGATAGTAGGAAGTGATACCTCTAAAAGCGCGCACATCTTTCTGAGTCTGTGGAATAGGCATTTTGACAATAGTACTAATGCGCTCAGGGGTCAGCCTCCTACCCTCCTTCGACAGTAGGTGACCTAAATAGGTAACCTCCTGTCGACAATATTGAAATTTAGAAAGGGAAAGTTTATGCCCATGATGAACCAAATGCAACAGTAATTAATTTAACGGTACTATCTTTACAACCCTGCTGAGTATCAGAAGCAATAAGGAGGTCATCGATATACTGCACCAATACATTACCTGCAGGAAGCGAAAGGGAATCCAACTGACTCTTTAAAGCATGACTATAAATACTCGTACTCTCTGTATAGCCCTGAGGAGTTCAACAGAATCTAAAGCTCCTTCCAGCTAGGGTGAACCCAAACAGATATCTGCTATCTGGATGAATAGGAATACTGAAGAATGCATTCTTCAAATCAATGACAGAAAAGAATGTAGCAGTGGAAGGAATCATTGTCAAAAGCGTAGTAATATATGGAACCACTGGAAACTGAGGAACCACTATTTTATTAACTTCGCGCAAATCAATCACAAAACGATAAACATCTTCTTGATCATCAGGGGAACCCGAAGGCGCCCGTTAAAGAATCGGAAGAATAGGAATATTACAAATATTGGCAGACGTCTCTTCCACTACTCCATTCTTGATCAAATCCTGAATAATTTGCAACAGGGCTCATTCTCCTGCCTGTGGTATTTTGTACTGGGGAATACGAGGCAAAATAGCATTGTCTTTGACCTTTATCAAAACCGGTGGTATGTGCAACAGCCCTACATCTGTATCATCTGTCGCCCACAGGGTGGGTGGCACGTCAGCAAATTCGGCAGGAAGAGGGAGAGACAGCACTGTTTGGTACTCACACTTGGGCTCATCGTCATATAAACACGTCCGGGGAACAATAAATAGTAGCATGTAATTTCTTCAACAAATCCAATCCCATCAAATTCTCACCACAATTAGATGTCAGCAAAAATGGGGAAACTACAGTAAAAGGAACATTAGTCAATGCCAAGGGGTCTTGAAATGGGGCTTACAACCAGTAAACCTGAAAAACTTACCGAAACATTATTATGGGCAGACAGAGCCGCCCCAAGGACCATGTTTCGAGAAACATAACTTTTTGTAGCACCTGTGTCCACCAAAAATTCCTTAGTCGAACCTTGTAGTTCCGCTGTTACATATGGCCCACGCTGGTCTACAGGTATCGGAACTGGTCCCCCACTCTGTCCCTGGCAATCCTAGCTATAAGACATGACTGTCACTTCATCCATATTATAGTCATCATGGGTGTACTGCCCATCGCGAGGGTCATCAAAATAATTATTGTCAGAACGACCCTGTGAGGCTGCAGCATTCTGAGCCCTATCAGCCCCACCAACTCCACGACCCTGTCCATGAGAACCTCGTCCTCTAGGGACCGCCACCTTCTGCAAAAGCACGGGACACTCGCTACGCCAGTGACCCTCCTCCTTACAATATGCACACTGATTCGGCCCCAGAGGCGTCATGTTCGGCTGCCTACTAGTGATTGGAAGCTGTCAGGCAGAACCACCATGTCCTCTACCATTCCCTCTAAATGCTTGTTGCAACAACACCTTTGTCTTAAAATCCTTATGCTTTTTCTCTGCCCTTTCTTTCTCCTCATTGTCCCGATGTTCATAATATTGAGCCATATTCAAAATAACAGAAGGGGAAGAGGTGGACCAGGTACTTTCAGAAGCCTGTAAACGAGATGCAATTTCAGGAAGTAATTTAGAAACAAACCTGTTGACAAACAACCGAGCACCTCCCTCTATAGAAAAATCCTGCCCACTGTAATCCAAAAATGTATCCTTAAACCGAGTGAAAAAATCAGACACACTCTCATCTTTCTTTTGTCAACAAGCCGTAAACTTGTCCCAATCTACTTTCCTCGGCGGAATAAGAGAATGCATATATGTAATAATGCAGCCTGGCAAAGCAAGTATCTCTGCTCGGGGCTTATCACCTGGCTTTCTTTCCTGATCCCATGCTTCAATTTGATCCCGTGTACCACCCAACTCCGCAACATGATCTTGAGTGTGAACCTGCCTCCAAATATCAACCGGAACAAGAAGACCAAAAAACATTTCAATATCAGCAAGACTCATTACCTTCGAAGAGGCGGCTTCAGTCAATTCTTTATAACAAGCAGTAGGATTTTTTCTAGGATCAGGCAACTGAGTCTGAAGGGACAAAACCTCATTTATTTTCCACGGAGTATAAACCCATTGTTCTTGAAACCGAGCCGCTACACTGACTCGAGTGACATTACAACGCGGATCCTTTAACTCTGGTATCTCTGGGTGATATATGGGATGAACCTCTCTCATCAGAAACTGAGATACCGTGGTAGGACTCTTGTCATGCAACCTACCTCTATAAGCAACCAACGTGGTAATGTTCCCAAAACCTTGGCCTGGGTCCAAACCACTAGCATATACATGTTCCCTAATATCAAATACAATTTGTTGCGCATCATCCTCAAAATGTTTCTGCCAAAGGCCAATCAACATAGAGGACATATGTTTAAGAGCATGCTGCTATATAAAAGGCTCATAATCTTTCATCACACTCCAAACATCCTCTACACTGTAAATGGGATTATGACCCCACTGCGCAGTCTGATTAGCTACTACCTTCTTCTCTTCATCCCCCACCGCAGACCGTACAAAGGGGCCCATACGCTCACTAAATTTTGTCAAATCTCTATCCTCAAATCCATGTATTGGCTTCTCAGCACCCAATAATGCTGGGAAATGAACCATCAAAGATGGAGAAACAACAGAAGTATCGGGTAAAATCGACGCAGGCAGGTGCACCGGGGTAGAGATAGCTGGAGATAGGGATGCCGAAACAATAGGTGTGATAGGTGTGCTAACAGTCGCAGTTGCCACAGACGGCGAAGGCAAAGAAGGAGGAGCCGAAGCTGTCGAAACAACGGCAGCATAGACAGGGACAATTGAAACAGTAGTAGCAGGCTGCTGTGATGGCTAGGGGACAGTAGGGTATATCCTCTGCGGGGCATATGGGGGCGGGGGTCTGGTGTCTAAGAATTCCTCCACAAAAGTGTCAGTTTTCTCCTGAGCCAAATACGATTTATCAACATGCAATCGAAATCTCCTCTCTTCACACTCAACTCCCTTTTCCTGTTTTTATTTATTATATGCTATAGCTTTCTGAGTCAGCGTCAGCATCTTCCCTTTCCGTGCATCTTTTTCTGTCTTCAATCGTCTCTGCCTAGCTGCTTTCTGCCACGTTCTGAGGGAATCAAACATAGACTGTCTACTCCGCCTTTTAAATAACTGTTCCTGTAAATGCCCAATCTTTTGTTCATCAAAAGTGCCCGTCAACGGCCACTACAACTCGGCATTGTCCCTCATATATTTGTGCCATAATGTACTAAACATAATAGGGCCAAGACCATGCTTCACATACATGTCAAAATTTGGAGTGCCTTCTGGAGGCTCTGACTGAGCTTCTTCCAATCGAGCATCCGCAGAACAACAGCGACAGCACAAAGAAAACAATTTACTGATCCCAGGCATTCTCAAGAGAAAACAAGTTCACTATTTATGCCTGGCAAAGCAATTGCAAATGCTTTTATCCGTACCAAATTCAAACCAAAATGGTTCCATATCCACAAAGAACCAAAACAAACTCACCTGATATATACAGGTCAAGCGAACTAATTCTCCACTGCCAACTCTTCAGACCAAACAGTCAGATCCAAGGGTTGCACTGTTTAGGACTCCAGTCGGGATGACCACTGGGCGAGGCACAGTCCGGCAGATTGGAAGGGGCAGCTGTGAGAAATCAATGCTCCTCTTACAGGGATCCCTGAACCGTCAGTCTGACCTGACGATGGCCTTGACCTCCCCCCCTGTCGGTGGAAGGGGATGGGACACTCACCCGAAGGAGTCCCTGTTCGGGCGCCAACTGAAGGAAGTGACCTGATTAGGGTCACCCGGGTCACACAAGACCACCTCTCAGCCTTCCATCCCAAATGAAGAGTCGGTCAGACAGTAGAGAATATAAACCAATATCTGTTTATTTCAGGTACACTCAGAGTGGAGCCCAGTCTGCCTAGTCGCTAGGGGTGCTGTAGAGGGACTGACATCAGCAAGCATAAAGATACATTATGTACATTCGGAACTAAATGAAAACACTCCCACAATGCAATTTTCCATACAGATGTAGCTGAACAAAGGAGTACAGAGGATAAGTTTTGATTCTAATGCCGGGCACACACTATCTCCTACTCAAGGTCGTTCTGCCCATGCACGCCACTAGACAAGTGGGAGAAGGCCTCTATCTAGCTAGGAAGTTATGCGCTAATAAGACCAGTCTATTCATTAGTACAGCAAAACCCAACATCGGGGAAGAGAAACTTAACAGAGGCCTTTTCTCAGAATCCACAAAGAGTTAGTTTCGATTATGACTCAAAATGGTGCCTACATAGGAAATGGCGCCCCGAATGCTAACTCACGTAAAACATCAGTGCGTAAACATGAATTTCTTTATTCTAACATCTCTACAGTGAAATATCTCCAAAAATGATTTTCACTGTAGCAAGGCTGGCTGGTGCAATAGGGAGTCATTGGGCTACACTGTTACATTTATTAAATTCTAAATTCAGATTGATAGTAGCTAGAAAAAAACTTCTTCCACATATCTGAATTGCAATTTAAAATCCTCTGTAATTGTAAGTTTGTACTTTAAATTATTATTTTGGAAATGTCATTTTTAGAAAGTGGGCATTTTCCTGCCTTAAGTTTCTGGGGCCCTTCTGGGAGCGTCCAACTTCCTGGGCTTGTGATGACTCTCCCATGGGGAAATGTGTATTGGAGCCAGACAGGGGCCTTTTAGGATGTTGGTCGGTAATCCTCCGACTGCTCGTCGGAGGCTTATCGGCCGAAATCCTTGGTTTAAACTCCGACTGCCTTATTACACAGAAGGCGGTCAGAGTTTAAACCGGCCAGTCAATCCGACTGGCTTCCAATGTGATCAATGAGCCTCTCAGCCAATCGGAAACCGATCATAATCTCTAACTGGTGGCTTTTGCTGCCGTCGGGATTATGATGTTGGTTTAAGACAGGCTTTCCATGTTGGGCTTTCCAACATGGAAAGCCTGTTGGAGGGCAACTTTGGGGGCCCCTAGCAGAGCCCCCTTCCCTCTCGCCGGCTTCCGGTTGCTGGCCTGAAAATCCATGAGGTGCCTGCCACTTGGTGTAGGGATTTACAAAAACTCCCATTTCTCTATGGGAGCTTGTGCTGCAGGCGGTTTCCATCTGCACTACAAGCTCCCATAGGGAAATGGGAGTTTGCGATCGCACCATGTAAGATTGCATCATAATTGCGGTTTCAGACTGCTGACCCAAGATCGTCAGTTCCAAAACCGCAGAGATGTCGGTCGGAGGCAACTCCAACCGAGATCCTAATTGGGCACCACAGTGTACAAAATGGCATGGGTGTATAGGGAGTGGGTCTTTCTGACAGGATGACGGGGGTCGGGGAGTTGTGCCATGCCTTGATTAAACTTCAAAGGGACTTTCCCCAGCACACCAGCTTTTGGTGTCACTAGTCACACTGGATCCGAACCCAGGGAAGAGGTGAGAACTGACTAGAACCTGTTTGAGGATCAGACAAAGGGGTGTCCCCCACCCACATGCTGGACTGGGCATGAACGTGGCATTCATAGAACATGAAGGAGAGCAAGACTCAGAACTTGGACTGCATCGTCTGCAACATCATGGAGAGGAGTAAGGACAAGACACCTGATGCCCTGATATGCTAAGGACTCTGTCTGCATCTGATGCCAAGATTATATAGGTCTCTCGCGGGTCAATGGCGCTGACCCCTTCGCATTCCTTGAGAACCAATTGGGGGACGACTAGGACTCTACTGCTTCCTGATGACCTGCAAGACAGCCATGAGGCCATGGGGTCTATGTAAGACAGAGCAGAGCAGGAGGCTGGTGCAGGGAGCAGGTAAAACCAGCTACCCGCAGACTGCATTCTTTGGAGGCCAGGAGGCCTGCTGAAAATGTTCCTGATGGCTAGTGATTGCCACCAGGAGCAAAATGAGCACAATAACATTGAATTTGGGCCAACTGGCCCAAGTTATGACACTTTACAG
Source organism: Calotriton arnoldi (assembly GCA_963921515.1). Lineage (NCBI taxonomy): Eukaryota > Metazoa > Chordata > Amphibia > Caudata > Salamandridae > Calotriton > Calotriton arnoldi. The sequence goes on from CAWUFW010008280.1 coordinate 353,519, forward strand.
ACCCTGGCATTTGACCTTTCCAGCGAAACATTGGAGTGCATGTGGCTCCGCCACATTTCTGAAAAATATCCCCGGGGAAGGCCAGTGCCAGGCAGTTGGTGTTCATGTGACCCCTCTCTCTTATAGTTTTGCCTGTGGACCCCATCCATCATTCGGGCAGTACAACAGTCGGGTCCAAGGACCCCATCCCCAGGACCCAGAACAAAGGCCAAAGGGGCTCAGCCACAAATGTTCGCTTATAGGGAAGTACCTCTTTTTGACATTGTCACCCCCACTTTTAGTTGGTACATGATATGAATTCGACTAGAAGTGCACTGGGTGCCTGCTAACCAGGTTCCCTGTGCCAGATCTCTTTCCGAAAACTGTACAATTGTTTCCCCAATTGGCAATACCTTAAGCACCCTCTATAAGTCCCTAGTAAACAGTACCCCTGGTACCTAGGCCTGAGGTACTAAAGAGGGTCCCCCAAGGGCTGCAGCACAAATAGTGCCACCCTGAGGAAGCCCTCACCAAACTCATGCAGGGCTGCCATCACAGGCTGCGTGTTTAGGTGCAGACAAAAGTGAAATCACAACCTGACACTCATCCCTGTGTGCCATGTCCCCTAACACTGCATGTAGTATTTGTAAATCACCCCAACAGCAGGCCTTACAGCCATAAGACATGGTGCTTAAAATTGTATGTGAGGGCAGACCTGTGCTGGTCAGTTCCATTACTGCCAGTGCAAGTGAACAGGGAAGTCACTTTAGAATGTGTGCTGGATACTGGTGAAAAAGTGTTTGCCAGCTACATGATGACTTACCTGAAAATCGGGATGTTTGTTATCAAACATCTCGTATTCACACACCCACCCTGATTCCAGTTGTGGTTCTGTGAATACATGAACACAGAGGGCACCTTAGAGATGCCCCCTGAAAACCTACCAGCCTCTGGTGTGTTGGCTGACTGGTCTCTTCCAGCCTGCCATCCAAGACAGATGTCTGACTTCCAAGGGTGAGGGCCTTTGCTCTCAGGAGGTCAGAAACAAAGCCTGCACAGGAAGAGTGTGTTCACACTCCCTCCCTCAGGATGACCTTCTGATAGCACTCCTAGGCAAGCAAGCTTCAAAGAAGCTCCTGCATTTGTAATGGAAATGAGGCTTCCCTCCCAGCTGGACGCCAACCCTCCTTTAGTTAGTCAGGTAGGCGTGCCCACCCCCAGGCTAGTACCATCCCTAAGGTGGCCTAATCTGATGTGGGTATGACTTTTCAGAAGTGGCCATCTTTGTGTTGGTACACTTAGGTACTCTAGGACTTAGGATCTACTTATTGAGTTGTGTGCCTCATTTATTGGCCTGTGTGTGTATTTTCATATGTCTTGCACTCCTCTGTGATAAGATTAAGGCTACTTGACCACACTACACCCTAGAATAGCACCTTGGGATTGCCAAAGCAAGCCTCTGTCCACACATAAGAGACCCCCTGGATGCTTTGCACAATATATATAACTTTGATATATAATATAAAGAGATAGCTTCCTACATCACTCCTCTGAGATCAGGAGACAGGCTGCTACTGCCGGGGAGCAGCAAAGGAAGTTCCGACTCCCACGGCATGAGTCGGGAGCCAGCGGGGCAGCCATGAGTGAGCTCACCAAGCCACCCCCATCACCCTATCTGCTACTCAGTGCTCGGTGGGCTTGGGCATCCAGGACTTATACTGAGTAAACAAAGAAAAATGAGGCCGCACATCCTGCACAATTAATATCCCAATATATCAAATGTATGATTTAAACTAGTGCCGAGAGTATCACAGTTCAGACTGTTTTTCAATGCCACTTGGATTAAAACAGAATAGGAGATTTTGAATAGTCTCTTAGAGTGAGAGAACTGACTTTTCTTTGTCATTACCTTTGAGTCAATTTCACACTGTTCTGTCCTCTTACTGATATGACTTTGACTTACCTTTAACTTCACATTATTTCATGCATTCATATTTAGATTAATTCTTATTAATCTCATTTTTGCTTCTTTAAACCTTTATTCTTTAATAAACCTTTATGGTTTGAAAATGTAATAATTATCTGTCTTTCTTGTGGACCCTAATGTGCTTTCATTAATTGACTATCTTCCTTTGTTAGCCAAGCTCAGTTGTGAACTTCGATTAATCCGACAGTAGTTTATGAGAAATGAAATGTACACAAAGAAAAGCACTAGCATTAGTAGATCACTTGATGTTTGATTATCATAGGAGTTTTGTCATTCAAGTAAAAGATACAAGAATGGAGATGGTATCACCCAGAGGATAAGGGTGATTCAGATGAAGGGGACCCACTTTTCACATATAAGCCGGGGATGTAGCTACCCAGGAGATAAGAATAATAAAGCAGGTGGCGTGGCGTGGCCTGGCATCGGCCAAGATGGCGGTGTAGTCTTCCTGCTCCGTCCGGGCCCTCGATAAAGCCCATAATATCCTGTATTTCTCCGATAGCTGGATGGGTTTTTTCCCCACTTGAGGAACCAACCTACAGGGTGGACCGACTGGCCCTGGGCGACCATAGCCATCTGGGTGAACTGTACCGCAGGGGTAGGGGCTCTGTACATCTGCCACCACACACAAAGATGGTCATTGACATTTGGCATAAAGCAACTAAAATGACGGGGTGGGAGCTGAAACTCACTGAACAGACTCCACTATGGGAGGGAGACTTCCTGAAAGAAATGCAACGGCTACAGGGTTTCTGGAAGTGGAGCCTGATTGGCATCGACGTGCTTGGGGACGTCTGGAAGGGTGGCAAAATGGTTCCATTCGATACCCTGCGGGAGGGCTTTCAAATGGGGGGTGGTGAATTCCTTAGATACCGACAGCTATGCTCGGCACACCATTGCCATTTGAAAGAAGGGACTACGATTCCAGAATATTCCTCCCTAGAGGATAGACTCCTCTTAGACCCCATGATTGAGAAAGCGGTGTCACTCACTTACAAAAAATTGGTAAACAACTCCCCAGATTGTCTGGGTTCCCTGAGGGAGGCCTGGGAATTGGACTTTGGACTGTTGGAGGATGATGATTGGGCGGAGGCCCTTCAGAGCCCCAGAGGAATAGCCATCAGAGCGCGCTTTAGGCTTGTTCAACTCTGCATCCTTCACAGGTCTTATGCCTCGAGAATGGTGCAGGTCTGTATTATTGGTTGTGGTTCTGAGTTATGTGCCAGGGGATGTGGTGATAAGGGGTCATTCTTCCATATATTGTGGTCCTGTCCCAGGATTCAGAAGTACTGGAGGGGCGTAACCTGCATAATGGAGGCTGTAGTGGGTGAACAGGTCCCAATGGAGTCCAGATGGCACATCCTTGGTGTCACGGGAGAGATCACATGGCCACAGTGGGCCAAGCTGTGGCTAGCTTTAGCAGGGGGGTCGCTAAGAGGAACATAGCACGTGCATGGGGGCGACGGAGCCCCCGACAGTAGCAGCATGGTTGTGTGATATGGACTGGTGTCATAATGCGGAGCAGGTGATCTATCAGAGTCGCGGATGCCCTCGCAAGTGGGAGAAAATATGGGGGGCCTGGACATTGTATAGAGGCCTGTGATGGGGTCCGAGGGGTGTGTTGTATAGGCTATCATGTTAGAGTTAAGAGACGAATTCAACCTGGCTGTGTGCAGAAAGGCGTCACATGTACGTGCGTGCTGCATGAAGCAATGTCTGGCAACAACTGTATCTTCGACATAAATTGTATATGTATATTGGGATTTGCTTGTATCTGAGGCCTGTTCTTTGGTTTAATAAAAAGATTTCCAAAAAAAAAGTATAATAAAGCAGCATTGTCAGTAACACAGAGTAGCCAGTACTATGATTATAAAATGAACATTGATCCTTTCTCAACCAAGAGACTAGTCCCTTCACATATACACAGAAACCACTGTATAACATGATAGAGGGACTACCTATTTTATAGAATGTTGAAAAATGTCCCTGTTGAAAAATGACCCTCCCTGAAGGTTCACTCCAATCTTTTTGCCTTCCTCCTCCTATTTTTCTGGCCACCTTTTGGTTGGCTTAAGTACTCTGAGCACTTTACAACTGTTGACCAGTGCTAAAGTGCATGTGCTCTTTCCTCTAAACATGGAATAATTGGTCTACATCTGTTTGGCATATTTGATTTACTTGTAAGTCCCTCGTAAAGTGGTATACCGTATGCCCAGGGCTTGTACTTCAAATGGTACTAGTGGGCTGCAGCACTGATTGTGCCACCCAATGAAGTCGCCTTTCAAACCTGTCTCAGGCCTGCAACTGTAGTCCCTGTGTGTGCAGTTAACTGCCACTTCGGCATGGCATTAAAAACTACTTGCCAAGCCTTAAACTCCCCTTTTATTACACATAAGTCCCCCCTAAGGTAGGCCCTAGGTATTCAATAGGGCAGGGTGCTGTGTAAATACAAGGTAGGACATATACTTTTAAGTTTTGCATGTCCTGGTAGTGACAAACAGCCTATTTCATTTTTCACTACTTTGAGGCCTACCCCTCTCATAGGCCAGCATTGGGAATTCCTTAATACACTTTTAAGCAGTCATTCCTGATTATAGAGGAGTAGCTTTTTCATGTTTTATATGTTAGGAATGGTAACGATAAATCGTCCTCACTGGTGAAGTTGGATTTAACATTACAATTTTAGAAATGCCACTTTTAGAAAGTGGGACATTTCTCTGCTCCTAACATAGCTCTTTGTGCTTGCAGCCTGTCTCCAATACATTTCTGGGGTGGGTGACAGCTACACTTTGTGCATTACCTCTAGACAGTGACAAACACAGGAAGGTGAGGCTCATCAGCATTCTGAGCACTCATCTGCATTCTGATGGGTATTCCTGGGCAGGGAGAAATGGGAGGGGCTGATACTTACACTTTATTTACCCCCCCCCCCCCAGAGATAGCCTGGCAGACAGGACTGAGTTGAAAGGGATCCCTGTGCACTGCTTTGAAGTCACCCCTACCTCAAAAGCATTTTTGGGTATATGTACAGGGTGTCTGACCCCCTAAAAGGAGACACTTCTGGATCTTGAACTGAACCTATGTCAGAAGGACTACTGTGCGGCTTAAAGGACTCAACTGGACTGATTTTCTGCTTGTTGCTCTGCTGCTTCCTGACTCTGCTGAAGGAGAGCTGGACTCTGCATTCCCTCCAAGTGTTCTCTAAGGGTGTGCTGGCTTGCCTCTAGTTTTCTGAAGTCTCAGGGACACAAAAGTCTGCTTATGCTGCTTGACTCTGCCTTCTGTTAGCCCTACCATTGCCTGAGGTGCCCCCTCCAATTTCTGGGCCTCAGAAGAGGGTTCTGCAGCTGTTTTGCTATAAAACTGATGCATCATCACCACTGCACCAATCGGAACCGACGCATCACCTTCGACGCTGATGCAGAGGCTCTTCAATAACAGAGGTTTTACAGCCTGCACGGCCCAACGACAACGCTCTGTGTGGCTTGACAACAATGAATTGACTCCACCTCAGCGAATCTCGATGGCGAAGCAGCAACCCGACTGCATGGAAAAGATTGATGCATCATGCCCTCAACTTTGACGCTTTGCTCCATTGAAAGTACTTTCAAAGCAGGCCCTGAGTGAGTCCTGTAGCCAGCTTGCTCTCAATCGGGGTTGGCCTGAACTAGAGTGGTGGTTCCTGCCTGTGTGCATACCTCAGCTAACCAGGAATCCCATTTCTAACATTGGTCATCGGAGGTGAGGAAAGGACTTGTGTTTGTGAAATACCATTGTAACTAATTGTTCACTACAACTCTATACAAAGACCATTACGAGTTTCATATTCTCCTGTTCTCTCAATTGGTCATTTTTCTAAATTACTTTTCAAAATTTACTCCTGTTTCATCTTCATCAACTTGGGACTCTGTTTGTTGTTGCACCAGTAAAACCTTGACAGAAGGGAAATGGATCTCAGCTGCCTGACATCTTGCAGTATGAGGGAGCTGAGGAGATTCTGCAAGGAGAGGGAGTTGCTTGTGAAGAAAGGTTACGACAGTCTGGACCTCAAGCTGGCCCTACATGAATTTTAGTTCAAACACAGAGAGGAAGCAACAACAAGAAACTCTGGGGAGGGGACCCCTTGGAACTCTAGAGAATGTTCTCCTCAAGAGGCCCATGAGGGCTGTGTCTCTGAGAAGGAAGAGGAGAAGAGACATTACTGGGCACAGGCTCTAGAAGAGAGAGGGGAGCCCATAGAGTGGGAGTCCCCTACTGGATCCTTTGCTGGGAGCAGTGTCTCCTCCCAAACCCTGTCCCCCTAGGAGTTCAAGGACAGACAGGCTGAGTGGGACCTGAGGCTTCGGCTGGCTGCAGAGGAAAGAAGAGCTGAGGCTGACAAAGCCCTGTCTGAGAAGAGGATGGCTGAGGCGGAAAGGACCTTAACCAGAGATAAACTTGCCATGAAAGCAGCTGAGGCCAAGAGAGCCATGGAAGACAAGAAGGCATTGTGGGCTCATGAACTGAGTCACAAGGAGCTGGAAATCAGAGCCCTGTGGATAGGGTCCTGCTACAACAATATTTGTAGCAGCAAAACTACTGTGTCCAGTGCTGAAGGCACAGCCCACATACCCATAGACTTGGTTCCTATTTTCAAGGAGGGGGATGACATACACCAGTGGTTTCAGACATATGAAGTAACTCTACAGGTGCACAGGTTCCCTGAGGAAGATTGAGGAGCTGGCATATGGAGGCATATTCCTGGTGGTGGGTTGGACGCCCTACTGGCCCTAAAAGAGGGGGTCAAGTTGAGGTATACCCCCATGATGGAGGCCTTGGTTAAAAAGTATGCAGTCACCCCAGAAAAAAAGTGAAGTTTAAGATTCAGGGACAGTCAGAACCTGTCTCACCAGTCCTGGGAGGATTTTGTGGTGTACTTTGGCAGAGAACTGGATGGTTGAGTTTAGGGTAGCATGGTAAACAGTTTTAAAGGGCTGTACAATTTCATTACCAGAGAGCACATGTTCAGATTTTTGTTTTCCAGGGCTACACCAACACCTAATTGAGAGTGAGCTCTCTGACCCCAGTGATCTTGCAAAGAAGGAAAATTCTGGGTGAGTACCAGAGTGTCTGAAAAGACATTTGGGATTGATCCAAAGGAGGTTGGCTCAGGTTCCTCCAACTGTGGGTGGGGGAAGTTCGCAGTAACCTAGACAGGTCCCAGTATAGTGGGGCGGGGAATAAAGAATCCCATTTCCCTTGTCAGAGTAGAAGGAGAGGTGGGGATGGGCAGAGACCCAGGGTGCCCTATCTCCACCCCCAGAGCTTTGATAGTTCCCAGAAGGAGCACCAGCAGGGGAGCCTAGTTTGTACCGCAAGACCATCCACTGAGGGGGGTCCCATAGTGTCAGGAGAACTTGGAGGAACTGCTGGCACAAGTGTCCAACCAGTTCTGGTTTCTGGTAGTACCACTCCACACAGGATGGTGCAGAAGCCCAGCTGCAGGAGTAGGAGGGGAGACAGTCCCCAGTGGGAGAACCAGTGGGTCAGGGGTTGCCAGATCTGAGATAAGAGTACCCCAAGACTGACCCTGGTGAGGTCACTTCTAGCCGGGGGGGTTCCATGCACTGTCACATGGACAGGGGTTGGCAGACCTGTGCCTGGCGGACTCTTGCACAACATATGCAGAGTGTGTTTTCCTGGGGGGGGGGTAGGTTCACTCGTCTCGACATCCTTGCTTATTAGGCACATGTACAACCTAAGGGTACAGACCCTGGGCTGGAGGACCAGTGGCAGGATATCACCACTGAACTGGTGGGAGAACTGGTCAGGGCGGCTGCCACAAGCACCCAGAGAGTTCAGCTTTCTGGCAGTACCAGTAAACAGAGGAGGATGCGGAAGCCCAGATGGACGGCCAGCGTATTAAAGGACTCATCCTTGTTTCTCTCCAGCCCAAGGGTACAGATCCTGGGTTGGAGCTCTGATTATAGGATACTACCCATAAACTGGTGGGAGGTGTAGTGGAGAAAGGATTCCAGGCACCTGGGGCTACTGGCTCCCACTCTGAGAAACCACAGAGGACAGACACCCCTGGATGGCCTGGGGCCTGGCTCTTGACGCTGACAGCTGTCAGTGGCCTCTGTTGGTTGCTGTCCTTGTGGACAAATCTTTCCTTGGGTTGGGGACTGAAGTCCCACCCAAGGGGTGGAAGGGGCCACATCACTTTGGTGGCCATGGTGGTGCTATCTGCTTACTGGGATGCATCTGTGAGCAGATTAAAGTTAGGTGCTGCACAGATGGGGTCTTCAGGTAAGGAGTGGGATATGTTAGCTCAGTTTACTCAGAGAGCATAGACAGAGGGATCCAACTGGGTTCAGAAAGGCATAGAACTGGCAAGTGCCCCTGAAGTAGTAGGCCATTGTCTACTTTCTATTGCCCTAAGCAGAGAAGCTCATCAAGGTATTGATTAGTCCACCCTGGCTTTAGGCTATGAGGGGGGGGGGTTCACAGGGGAAAATAGCCTTCTCTGAAGGGCCACCCAAAACATTTTGCCTTTCTCCTATTTTTCCTACCTCATTTATGTTGGCTTGAGGACTCTGAGCACTTTATCACTGCTGACCAGTGCTAAAGTGCATGTACTCTCTGCTCTAAACATGGTATAATTGATCTACACCTGTTTGGCATATTTTATGTACTTGTAAGACCCTTGTGAAATGGAATACCATATACCCAGGGCCTGCACATCAAATGCTACTAGTGGGCTGCAGCACTGATTGTGCCACACACAGAAGTAGCCATTCAAACCTGTCTCATGTGTGCCACTGAAGTGCCTGTGTGTTCAGTTTACTGTCACTTCAACTTGGCATTTAAAACTACTTGCCAAGTCTTAAACTCCCTTTTATTACACATAAATCAACCCTAAGGTAGGCCCTTGGTAGCCCATAGGGCAGTGTGCTGTGTAAGTTAAAGGTAGGACATCTACTTTTTCGTTTTGCATGTCCTGGTAGTAACAAACAGCTTATTTAATTTTTAATGTAGGTCTGAAGCGTCAACCACGCTTCAGACCTACACCCAGAACTGGACCTACAGCTCAGGGGAGGAAAGGAGTGACAGCAGCAGCGACGAAAGCACGGGCGGACAACAAACCCGGAGATATCAGAACCCTAATCAACCAATGTTCGCACCACCAATGCAGCCCTATGGCTACTGGCCACAGCAATTCTTCCCTCCTGGCTTTGGGTTTCAACAAGGACAACAGCCTTTTTTATTCAGGGGCCAAGGGAGAGGAAAAGGCAGACAAAAAGCAAGAAGACCAACCAGGGTTCAATGGGAGGACGAGGCAACCACCAGCGGGGCAGTGACACGGAGCAGAGGCAGGGGCATCCGCTTAACAATGGGCAAAGAATGACTAATGTCGTAAATCCAAGACAACAACCGAACTAACACTGGTCTACGAAAAAAGTCGACATTCACCCCGCAAACCCAAAACATTTCTTGTAATGTTTTGGCTTTGAACAAGCAGTCCTCACTGAAGTTGGGAGAATTGACTACAAAAGTACTAGGGGTTTCCAGAACATGACCAGAGGTGAGAGAACGGCACTTGAACAACTCAAAAACAACCATGAGTTGGTGGTAAAACCAGCAGATAAGGGAGGGGCGATAGTCCTGATGAATCATACCATGTACAGAGAAGAATGTTTACGCCTCCTATCAGACACTACGAGTTATGAGATACACAGAGAAGATCCCACTCTTCAGATCATGAACAAAATTAAGATTATGGTTGGTGAGGCTGAAACCAATGATTGGATTACTAAACATGAGGCAGAGTTTCTCATTAACACGGAACCGAGGACACCCAGGTTCTATACCCTCCCCAAAATTCATAAAAACAGAATGCCACCTCCGGGCAGACCGATAGTGTTGGGAATAGGGTCAGTACTTGAACCCCTCTCACAATTTTGCGATTGGTTCTTAAAACCAATTGTACAAAAATCTCGGTCCTATTTAAGAGACACAAAGGACGTACTTTGCCACCTAGGGGACCTGGAAACAAACATTGATGAAGATATGTTCATAACAATGGACATCGAAGCGCTCTACACAAGCATCCCCCAGAGGCGAACATTGGAAGTGGTGGAAGGGATCCTCCAAGGCCAAGACTGGACATACATGACACCGACACATTTCATCATGGAATGTGCGGAACTAGCCCTCACAGAGAACTATTTCGAATTCGAGGACACACTATATCATCAGGTGAAGGGCACGTCCATGGGCAGCACCTTTGCGCCTAGTATGGCGTGCCTGTACGTCCACCAGTTTGAAGAGGACTACATTTTCAGCCCATCCAATCCGTTTACAACTCAGATGAGAACATGGAAACGATATATAGACGATGTCTTGATCATCTGGAAGGGCACATCGGACGAAGCCAAACAGTTTGTGGAGTGGGTCAACAGTAAAGACCCACACCTTAGGTTTACTTACAACATTGAAGTGAACCATGCAGTGTTCCTGGATTTAGACATAACACTAACAACGGAAGGAATTTCCACCAAAGTGCATGTAAAGCCGACAGATAAGAACAGTCTTCTTCTCTATGAGAGCTACCATCCGAGGGCTCTCCGTGATAATCTGCCTGTCGGACAATTCCTTAGAGTACGCAGGAACTGCTCGGAGGTGGACGTTTTTCAAGCACAAGCGGAACAACTAGAGAGTAAGCTCCTGGAGAGACACTACCCGAGCAAATTGGTAAAGCGTGCAAAGAAAAGGGCGAAGAACAACAATCGGGAAGCCCTATTAGAGACCATCCCGAAAGAAAAAACGGATCAGTTGGTATGCGTTACTACATACACTCCTGTTTCAAATAGAGTACAGAACATCATCAAGAAGAAATGGGCAATCTTGAATAGCGGAAACCGGAAGTGGGAACCCCCTCTTTTTGCGTTCAAACGGAGTAGAAACTTGAGAGATGAATTGGTACATTCAAAGATCACCAATGATGACATAGAAAACCAGATGACTTTATGGAGCCAACCAAAACCAATAGGGCATTATCCGTGCGGTAACTGTGTGTGCTGCCCCCTGACTACCACTACTAAGGAAGTAGACATTGGCACAGACAATCCCTGGAGACTCAAGAATTTCAGTAACTGTAATACTGAAAATGTGGTTTATCTACTGACCTGCCCATGTAATCTGAAATACGTGGGTATGACGACAAGGAGGGTAAAAATGAGGATCAATGAACACCGCAGCACCATCAGGTGCAAAAAAACAAACACCAAATTGACTAAACATTTTACCGAAAAACATCACAGTGACTCTGATTTACAGTGGACAATCCTTGAAGTAATGAAAAAGAGAAAAACGATATTGTTAGACAGTTGCACATCCGGGAACAACGATGGGTGTACAGGTTACATACATGGGAGCGAGGCCTAAATGATGATATACCATGGCTACAGCTGGCAAAGTGACCAAGCTAACCTCAAGGCATAGATCAATCACCTATGGAGACAGTTACACACCACTACAGAGGGGGACCCGAGCCTGTGTAATTTAAGTGACGAAATACGAATTAGACCATGTATGGGCAGCCTGTGTGGATATTAACTTTTCACCCCTAGAAGGAGATTATAACATCTGATATACAGCTTGACCACTGAGAGTAATACGCTTAGCCCCACTGCCTGATGTCCACTACATCTGGGCGTAATTTATGCTCCGTTTCACAAGGTTACTTCTGAGTTAGTGTAACGTGCCTCACATTCATCAATGCATGCGTGCATGAGATATGCTGATGTTCTGTACAAAGGCATCCATTTTTTTCTCGATAAGAGCTCGCACTATGATATACGCCCCGTACCTAGCGTTTAAGCCCTTGTTCATTGGGGACGGGCTTCCATAGAATGATTACAGATGCAGAGGGATTATATGTATCCTTTTCCTTCTGCACATGCGCAATCCACTTTTCACTTTTCTCTTCGTGTGGATTTTACTAAGTTAGGTTAAACGCGACTCTCATTCATCAGCGCATGCGCATATGAGATACGCTGACGTGCAGAGGCATCCTCTTTCCCCAAATAGGAACGCGCACAATTAGTTAGTTTTAACGCGTCTCTCACTCATCAGCGCATGCGCGTGTGAGATACGATGACGTACGAACAGAGGCATCCTCTTTCATCCAATAGGAACGCACATAATGATTTAGTGTTACGCGTTTCTCACTCGGTAGCGCATGCGCTGATGAGTTACACTAACGTTCGTATAGAGGCAACCCTCTTTTCACCCAATAGCAGCGCATACAATGATATACGCCCCGTGCCAGGCGCCTAAGTCCGCCCGCAGGGGGACACAGGAAGCGCTCCTAACGCCCCAGGTGTAGTCCAGTCAGATCGTATAATTAAACAATCTATCAATTAACTAGAGGATATAAAACCACTAAGAGAACATCAGTCTCCACCGACGGGGAGACCGAGAGGACGCCTATAGAGAGAACTGATGGGAGCGCTGAAGTCAGACAGTAAGAGTATGAGTGTCTTGTATGGTGATGAGAATGTGAGTTTGACTCCAGCTTCCTCTGAGAAATTGGGTGTCAATCACTATAACTGGATAACCATTGAGGTGACTACAACCTCATGTATGCTAGTTTTTAAACTTGTGAGTACACAATTACATTTTTGGAATCAATTCTTCTCCTTTACAGAAAGTCACAAGTAGGCTCTCCTACCCTCGCCCTCCCATGGAGTATAGAGGATAGTATTTTAGGGTAAGAGTTGGATTATGCTATTGACCATTGTATGACACGTACGTGTGCCACGTGTCTCATACAGACCACACCACGCGCGCTATAGGTGTGACTTGGTTTGGATGACAAAAATTGTCTATTTATAAACATACTTACACGTTTGGTTTGTTTGTTTCTCTTTGTTTCTTCCTTTTTCCTACAGAATCGTTTTTCAGGGGTACTAGACCCGACGGGCAGTTTATATTTTACCCCCGTAACCAGATTAGTAGCACCTTTTCGCATTAGATGCAAAAAGGCTTAACCCTTTGGTCCTGACGAATGCGACGTACCCCACGGGGACATTTACGCAGAAACATGTTGACCGCACTTATTACGGTGAAGGGAGAATAATGTCCCAGATCACCGTACACCTATTTTAATACCATACATCTGTTCCCTGAATAAAACACTATTGAGTGACAGGTGTGATGGTTTTTAAACCACCTTTCACTTATACACGGCCATCACTTAGTTGTAGAAGTGCATCCCTGTCTCCAGGTGTATGCCCGCCCTTTATCAAACAAAGTTTTTAAGGGCGAGGACAGCCTATGATGAAGCATGACACCGGGCGGTGTGTGAGGCCAGTCCGTAACTTTTTATGAGATGCCCCCACTGGTAGTGCATCTCAGTATAACTCTGTAGGAACCTGTAGGAACCCACGTGAGGGGCAGCCTTTTTGTGTTTACATTTAAAACTACTTGCCAAGTCTTAAACTCCCTTTTTATTACACATAAATCAACCCTAAGGTATGCCCTTGGTAGCCCATAGGGCAGTGTGCTGTGTAAGTTAAAGGTAGGACATCTACTTTTTCGTTTTGCATGTCCTGGTAGTAACAAACAGCTTATTTAATTTTTCACTAATGTGTGCCCTCCACCTCTCATAGGTCAGCACTGGAAATTCCTTAATGAACTTTTAAGCTGTAATTTCTGATCAGAGAGGAGAAACCTTTTCATGTTTCATATGTTTGAAACAGTAATGATAAATGATACTCACTGTTGAATTTGGATTTAACATTACTATTTTAGAAATACCTCTTTTAGAAAGTGGACATATCTCTGTTCTTAACTTAAATCGGTGTGCTTGCAGCCTGCCTCCAATACACATCTGGGCTGGGTGACGGCTACCCTTTGTGCATTCCCTCTAGACAGTCACAACCACAGGAAGGTGAGGCTCATCTGCATTCTGATCACTCATCTGCATTCATTTGCATTCTGATGGGTCTTTTTGGGTAGGGAGGAATGGGAGGGGCTAACAATTACACTTTAATAGGTAGTGTCCTGTCCACACACAAAGCACTGATTTACTCCCCACAGATTGCCTGGCAGACAGGACTGGGTTGAAAGGGATCCTTGTACACTTTAGAGAGCTGCTTTGAAGTCACCTCCTACATCAAAGTCCCTTTTGGGTATAAGCACTGGGTCTCTGACTCCCTAAAAGGAGATACTTCTGGATATTGAACTGAACTCTGCCTTCCCTCCAAGTGATCTCCAAAGGCTTGCTGGCTTGCCTTCTTTATTTGAAGTCTCAGGGACACAAAGACTCCCTGCAAGTATGCTTGTGCTGCTGGACTCTGCCTTCTGTGACTCCAACCCTTGCCTGAGGTACCCGGTCCAAATTCTGGGCCTCAGAAGAGGGTTCTGCAGCTGTTTTGCTATAAAACTGGCCCATCATCACCACTGCGCCAATCGGAACGGACGCATCACCTTTGACGTTGAAGCAGAGGCTCTTCAATGACAGTGGTTCCACGGCCTGCATGGCCCGACGACAACGCTCTGCATGACTCGACAACGATGCATTGCCTTCACCTCAGCAAATCTCAACAGGGATGCAGTAACCCAACTGCGTGGAAAAGATTGACACATCGTGCCCTCAGCTTTGACACTTTGCCCCATCCAAAGTTCTTTCTCAGCAGGCCCTGGGTGGGTCCTATAGCTAGCTTGCCCTCTATCGTGGTCGGCCTGAAATTTGAATTTGCACTACTCACTCACAACCTCAAATAACCTTTTGACCGCTAGTGACTTCTAAGCACTGTCTTTGCATTTAATCTTTAAAAATTCACAGACATTGTAGAGAAAATGAGTAAGGGGCAAAAGACTTTTGGAAATGCATTTTTGTTGTTTAGGTCTTATCTTGCTCAGATAAATATTCTCTATTTTAGTAAACCTGTGTGGATTCTTTATGTGGTGTATTTGTTGTGTTACTATGTGTGTGTGTTGCACAAATACTTTATTCAGTGTCTTTTTAGATAAGTCTGACTGCTCTGTGCCAAGCTTCCAGAGGCTGATCACAAGTTATATTTTGTGTGTATCTAGCTTACCTTGACTAGAGTGGTGGTTCCTGCCTGGACTGGTGAATGCCTCAGTCAACCAGAAATCCCATTTCTAACAGCCCCTCTCTGAAGGGTCACCCCAAAACTTTTGCCTTCTTCTTACCAAGACAGTACACCACAGACCTATGAAGAACTCAGCCAGGAATAAGGGCTGCTGTATTACCAGAATTGCCACTCTGCTTGACTGACAGTTCTAAGGAACTGCTTCACTGCTGTGCTGAGCTACCCTGGTGCCTGCTGATCTCTGTCCTGCTGAGGAGAAGGACTGGGCCGATCTCACTTGAACCCAGAGTGGCTCCAAGGGCTTGCCTCCTGTTTCTGAAGTGTCAGGGTCATCAAAGGTTTCCTACAACCCTCCTGGTGGTGCTGGACTCTGACATCTGGAGTCCTACCCTTGCCTGAGGTGGCCCCTCCAGTCCTGGGCCTCAGAAGTGGTTCACAGGGGAAAATAGCCTTCTCTGAAGGGCCACCCAAAACATTTTGCCTTTCTCCTATTTTTCCTACCTCATTTATGTTGGCTTGAGGACTCTGAGCACTTTATCACTGCTGACCAGTGCTAAAGTGCATGTACTCTCTGCTCTAAACATGGTATAATTGATCTACACCTGTTTGGCATATTTTATGTACTTGTAAGACCCTTGTGAAATGGAATACCATATACCCAGGGCCTGCACATCAAATGCTACTAGTGGGCTGCAGCACTGATTGTGCCACACACAGAAGTAGCCATTCAAACCTGTCTCATGTGTGCCACTGAAGTGCCTGTGTGTTCAGTTTACTGTCACTTCAACTTGGCATTTAAAACTACTTGCCAAGTCTTAAACTCCCTTTTATTACACATAAATCAACCCTAAGGTAGGCCCTTGGTAGCCCATAGGGCAGTGTGCTGTGTAAGTTAAAGGTAGGACATCTACTTTTTCGTTTTGCATGTCCTGGTAGTAACAAACAGCTTATTTAATTTTTAATGTAGGTCTGAAGCGTCAACCACGCTTCAGACCTACACCCCAGAACTGGACCTACAGCTCAGGGGAGGAAAGGAGTGACAGCAGCAGCGACGAAAGCACGGGCGGACAACAAACCCGGAGATATCAGAACCCTAATCAACCAATGTTCGCACCACCAATGCAGCCCTATGGCTACTGGCCACAGCAATTCTTCCCTCCTGGCTTTGGGTTTCAACAAGGACAACAGCCTTTTTTATTCAGGGGCCAAGGGAGAGGAAAAGGCAGACAAAAAGCAAGAAGACCAACCAGGGTTCAATGGGAGGACGAGGCAACCACCAGCGGGGCAGTGACACGGAGCAGAGGCAGGGGCATCCGCTTAACAATGGGCAAAGAATGACTAATGTCGTAAATCCAAGACAACAACCGAACTAACACTGGTCTACGAAAAAAGTCGACATTCACCCCGCAAACCCAAAACATTTCTTGTAATGTTTTGGCTTTCGAACAAGCAGTCCTCACTGAAGTTGGGAGAATTGACTACAAAAGTACTAGGGGTTTCCAGAACATGACCAGAGGTGAGAGAACGGCACTTGAACAACTCAAAAACAACCATGAGTTGGTGGTAAAACCAGCAGATAAGGGAGGGGCGATAGTCCTGATGAATCATACCATGTACAGAGAAGAATGTTTACGCCTCCTATCAGACACTACGAGTTATGAGATACACAGAGAAGATCCCACTCTTCAGATCATGAACAAAATTAAGATTATGGTTGGTGAGGCTGAAACCAATGATTGGATTACTAAACATGAGGCAGAGTTTCTCATTAACACGGAACCGAGGACACCCAGGTTCTATACCCTCCCCAAAATTCATAAAAACAGAATGCCACCTCCGGGCAGACCGATAGTGTTGGGAATAGGGTCAGTACTTGAACCCCTCTCACAATTTTGCGATTGGTTCTTAAAACCAATTGTACAAAAATCTCGGTCCTATTTAAGAGACACAAAGGACGTACTTTGCCACCTAGGGGACCTGGAAACAAACATTGATGAAGATATGTTCATAACAATGGACATCGAAGCGCTCTACACAAGCATCCCCCAGAGGCGAACATTGGAAGTGGTGGAAGGGATCCTCCGATACATGACACCGACACATTTCATCATGGAATGTGCGGAACTAGCCCTCACAGAGAACTATTTCGAATTCGAGGACACACTATATCATCAGGTGAAGGGCACGTCCATGGGCAGCACCTTTGCGCCTAGTATGGCGTGCCTGTACGTCCACCAGTTTGAAGAGGACTACATTTTCAGCCCATCCAATCCGTTTACAACTCAGATGAGAACATGGAAACGATATATAGACGATGTCTTGATCATCTGGAAGGGCACATCGGACGAAGCCAAACAGTTTGTGGAGTGGGTCAACAGTAAAGACCCACACCTTAGGTTTACTTACAACATTGAAGTGAACCATGCAGTGTTCCTGGATTTAGACATAACACTAACAACGGAAGGAATTTCCACCAAAGTGCATGTAAAGCCGACAGATAAGAACAGTCTTCTTCTCTATGAGAGCTACCATCCGAGGGCTCTCCGTGATAATCTGCCTGTCGGACAATTCCTTAGAGTACGCAGGAACTGCTCGGAGGTGGACGTTTTTCAAGCACAAGCGGAACAACTAGAGAGTAAGCTCCTGGAGAGACACTACCCGAGCAAATTGGTAAAGCGTGCAAAGAAAAGGGCGAAGAACAACAATCGGGAAGCCCTATTAGAGACCATCCCGAAAGAAAAAACGGATCAGTTGGTATGCGTTACTACATACACTCCTGTTTCAAATAGAGTACAGAACATCATCAAGAAGAAATGGGCAATCTTGAATAGCGGAAACCGGAAGTGGGAACCCCTCTTTTGCGTTCAAACGGAGTAGAAACTTGAGAGATGAATTGGTACATTCAAAGTACACCAATGATGACATAGAAAACCAGATGACCTTATGGAGCCAACCAAAACCAATAGGGCATTATCCGTGCGGTAACTGTGTGTGCTGCCCCCTGACTACCACTACTAAGGAAGTAGACATTGGCACAGACAATCCCTGGAGACTCAAGAATTTCAGTAACTGTAATACTGAAAATGTGGTTTATCTACTGACCTGCCCATGTAATCTGAAATACGTGGGTATGACGACAAGGAGGGTAAAAATGAGGATCAATGAACACCGCAGCACCATCAGGTGCAAAAAAACAAACACCAAATTGACTAAACATTTTACCGAAAAACATCACAGTGACTCTGATTTACAGTGGACAATCCTTGAAGTAATGAAAAAGAGAAAAACGATATTGTTAGACAGTTGCACATCCGGGAACAACGATGGGTGTACAGGTTACATACATGGGAGCGAGGCCTAAATGATGATATACCATGGCTACAGCTGGCAAAGTGACCAAGCTAACCTCAAGGCATAGATCAATCACCTATGGAGACAGTTACACACCACTACAGAGGGGGACCCGAGCCTGTGTAATTTAAGTGACGAAATACGAATTAGACCATGTATGGGCAGCCTGTGTGGATATTAACTTTTCACCCCTAGAAGGAGATTATAACATCTGATATACAGCTTGACCACTGAGAGTAATACGCTTAGCCCCACTGCCTGATGTCCACTACATCTGGGCGTAATTTATGCTCCGTTTCACAAGGTTACTTCTGAGTTAGTGTAACGTGCCTCACATTCATCAATGCATGCGCGCATGAGATATGCTGATGTTCTGTACAAAGGCATCCATTTTTTCTCGATAAGAGCTCGCACTATGATATACGCCCCGTACCTAGCGTTTAAGCCCTTGTTCATTGGGGACGGGCTTCCATAGAATGATTACAGATGCAGAGGGATTATATGTATCCTTTTCCTTCTGCACATGCGCAATCCACTTTTCACTTTTCTCTTCGTGTGGATTTTACTAAGTTAGGTTAAACGCGACTCTCATTCATCAGCGCATGCGCATATGAGATACGCTGACGTGCAGAGGCATCCTCTTTCCCCAAATAGGAACGCGCCCAATTAGTTAGTTTTAACGCGTCTCTCACTCATCAGCGCATGCGCGTGTGAGATACGATGACGTACGAACAGAGGCATCCTCTTTCATCCAATAGGAACGCACATAATGATTTAGTGTTACGCGTTTCTCACTCGGTAGCGCATGCGCTGATGAGTTACACTAACGTTCGTATAGAGGCAACCCTCTTTTCACCCAATAGGAGCGCATACAATGATATCTGCCCCGTGCCAGGCGCCTAAGTCCGCCCGCAGGGGGACACAGGAAGCGCTCCTAACGCCCCAGGTGTAGTCCAGTCAGATCGTATAATTAAACAATCTATCAATTAACTAGAGGATATAAAACCACTAAGAGAACATCAGTCTCCACCGACGGGGAGACCGAGAGGACGCCTATAGAGAGAACTGATGGGAGCGCTGAAGTCAGACAGTAAGAGTATGAGTGTCTTGTATGGTGATGAGAATGTGAGTTTGACTCCAGCTTCCTCTGAGAAATTGGGTGTCAATCACTATAACTGGATAACCATTGAGGTGACTACAACCTCATGTATGCTAGTTTTTAAACTTGTGAGTACACAATTACATTTTTGGAATCAATTCTTCTCCTTTACAGAAAGTCACAAGTAGGCTCTCCTACCCTCGCCCTCCCATGGAGTATAGAGGATAGTATTTTAGGGTAAGAGTTGGATTATGCTATTGACCATTGTATGACACGTACGTGTGCCACGTGTCTCATACAGACCACACCACGCGCGCTATAGGTGTGACTTGGTTTGGATGACAAAAATTGTCTATTTATAAACATACTTACACGTTTGGTTTGTTTGTTTCTCTTTGTTTCTTCCTTTTTCCTACAGAATCGTTTTTCAGGGGTACTAGACCCGACGGGCAGTTTATATTTTACCCCGTAACCAGATTAGTAGCACCTTTTCGCATTAGATGCAAAAGGCTTAACCCTTTGGTCCTGACGAATGCGACGTACCCCACGGGGACATTTACGCAGAAACATGTTGACCGCACTTAATACGGTGAAGGGAGAATAATGTCCCAGATCACCGTACACCTATTTTAATACCATACATCTGTTCCCTGAATAAAACACTATTGAGTGACAGGTGTGATGGTTTTTAAACCACCTTTCACTTATACACGGCCATCACTTAGTTGTAGAAGTGCATCCCTGTCTCCAGGTGTATGCCCGCCCTTTATCAAACAAAGTTTTTAAAGGGCGAGGACAGCCTATGATGAAGCATGACACCGGGCGGTGTGTGAGGCCAGTCCGTAACTTTTTATGAGATGCCCCCACTGGTAGTGCATCTCAGTATATCTCTGTAGGAACCTGTAGGAACCCACGTGAGGGGCAGCCTTTTTGTGTTTACATTTAAAACTACTTGCCAAGTCTTAAACTCCCTTTTTATTACACATAAATCAACCCTAAGGTAGGCCCTTGGTAGCCCATAGGGCAGTGTGCTGTGTAAGTTAAAGGTAGGACATCTACTTTTTCGTTTTGCATGTCCTGGTAGTAACAAACAGCTTATTTAATTTTTCACTAATGTGTGCCCTCCCCCTCTCATAGGTCAGCACTGGAAATTCCTTAATGAACTTTTAAGCTGTAATTTCTGATCAGAGAGGAGAAACCTTTTCATGTTTCATATGTTTGAAACAGTAATGATAAATGATACTCACTGTTGAATTTGGATTTAACATTACTATTTTAGAAATACCTCTTTTAGAAAGTGGACATATCTCTGTTCTTAACTTAAATCGGTGTGCTTGCAGCCTGCCTCCAATACACATCTGGGCTGGGTGACGGCTACCCTTTGTGCATTCCCTCTAGACAGTCACAACCACAGGAAGGTGAGGCTCATCTGCATTCTGATCACTCATCTGCATTCATTTGCATTCTGATGGGTCTTTTTGGGTAGGGAGGAATGGGAGGGGCTAACAATTACACTTTAATAGGTAGTGTCCTGTCCACACACAAAGCACTGATTTACTCCCCACAGATTGCCTGGCAGACAGGACTCGGTTGAAAGGGATCCTTGTACACTTTAGAGAGCTGCTTTGAAGTCACCTCCTACATCAAAGTCCCTTTTGGGTATAAGCACTGGGTCTCTGACTCCCTAAAAGGAGATACTTCTGGATATTGAACTGAACTCTGCCTTCCCTCCAAGTGATCTCCAAAGGCTTGCTGGCTTGCCTTCTTTATTTGAAGTCTCAGGGACACAAAAGACTCCCTGCAAGTATGCTTGTGCTGCTGGACTCTGCCTTCTGTGACTCCAACCCTTGCCTGAGGTACCCGGTCCAAATTCTGGGCCTCAGAAGAGGGTTCTGCAGCTGTTTTGCTATAAAACTGGCCCATCATCACCACTGCGCCAATCGGAACGGACGCATCACCTTTGACGTTGAAGCAGAGGCTCTTCAATGACAGTGGTTCCACGGCCTGCATGGCCTGACGACAACGCTCTGCATGACTCGACAACGATGCATTGCCTTCACCTCAGCAAATCTCAACAGGGATGCAGTAACCCAACTGCGTGGAAAAGATTGACACATCGTGCCCTCAGCTTTGACACTTTGCCCCATCCAAAGTTCTTTCTCAGCAGGCCCTGGGTGGGTCCTATAGCTAGCTTGCCCTCTATCGTGGTCGGCCTGAAATTTGAATTTGCACTACTCACTCACAACCTCAAATAACCTTTTGACCGCTAGTGACTTCTAAGCACTGTCTTTGCATTTAATCTTTAAAAATTCACAGACATTGTAGAGAAAATGAGTAAGGGGCAAAAGACTTTTGAAATGCATTTTTGTTGTTTAGGTCTTATCTTGCTCAGATAAATATTCTCTATTTTAGTAAACCTGTGTGGATTCTTTATGTGGTGTATTTGTTGTGTTACTATGTGTGTGTCTTTTTAGATAAGTCTGACTGCTCTGTGCCAAGCTTCCAGAGGCTGATCACAAGTTATATTTTGTGTGTATCTAGCTTACCTTGACTAGAGTGGTGGTTCCTGCCTGGACTGGTGAATGCCTCAGTCAACCAGAAATCCCATTTCTAACAGCCCCTCTCTGAAGGGTCACCCCAAAACTTTTGCCTTCTTCTTACCAAGACAGTACACCACAGACCTATGAAGAACTCAGCCAGGAATAAGGGCTGCTGTATTACCAGAATTGCCACTCTGCTTGACTGACAGTTCTAAGGAACTGCTTCACTGCTGTGCTGAGCTACCCTGGTGCCTGCTGATCTCTGTCCTGCTGAGGAGAAGGACTGGGCCGATCTCACTTGAACCCAGAGTGGCTCCAAGGGCTTGCCTCCTGTTTCTGAAGTGTCAGGGTCATCAAAGGTTTCCTACAACCCTCCTGGTGGTGCTGGACTCTGACATCTGGAGTCCTACCCTTGCCTGAGGTGGCCCCTCCAGTCCTGGGCCTCAGAAGTGGGATTTTGCAGCTTTTTCAACATCGACTTCTACGCAGCTGCGACTTTGTGCCAATCAAAACTGACGCATGGCCTTAAACCTTATCTGCTTGACAACAGCAATTCTAAAGCTGGCGTGTCCTGACAATGATGGACAGCACAGCTCGAAGAAGACGCACTGTCTGAATCCTACAGGAATTCATCGATGAACCTTCCATCAACGGCATAGATAGGTAACAAGGCTTGCCTCCATCCACGGGATCGACGATGATGCATTGCCTCCTTGACTTCAGTCCACAATGCTTTTCTCCATCCAAATGTATTTTGTTAGTGGGACCTGTCTGAATCCTGTAGCCGGCACTTTGGATTTCCCCTGGTCTAGCACAACCTTAAGTAACCTTTTAGCACTATTGACTTCTAAGCACTATTTTTGTTATTTCTTAAAAAATTAATTTCTCCGGTTCTACTTATTAGAATTGTCGTTTTGGTCTTGATTTTTTCATAAAAATCTTCTCTACTTTTTCTAAACCTGTGTGGAGTACTTTATAGTGTTTTCATTGTGTTACTCTGTGTGAGTGTTGCACAAATACTTTACACATTTCCTCTTTAGATAAGCCTGCCTGCTTTCTTCCTAGCTACCAGAGTGACCACAGGTTATCTTTTAATGTATATCTAGCTTACCCTGATTAGAGTGGGGGTTCCTGCTTGGACAGGGTCCATGCCTCTGTAACCAGAAACCATAGTTCTAACACTGGTGATCAACGGTGAGGACAGGACTTGTGTTTGTGCAGTACCATAAAGTAATTCAGTGTTCACTACATCTCTATACTTAATACCAATTCAAACCTTTTTCAATTCTCCCTGATTGATATCTTTAGATTTTTCCAAAAGTCTTTTGCCCCTTACTCATTTTCTCTACAATGTCTGTGGGGCTACCTGGCAAGATGGAATTTGAGCTGGCCAACCTGGAGGCATACACAGTGGCCCCCCAGCTCATGGGGTCTGCCAGGAGACATGGGTGTTCAATAAGGGAAGTGTCAAGAAGGCAGCACTTCAGAATGCCATAAGAGCATGAGCAGCAGCCCACCCAGAAGGAGAAGTGGATGAGGTGGAAGGGTCAGAGTCTGAGGAGGAGGAATTGGAAAAGGAGTAAGATGAAGGTCTTGACATGCAGCCTGTTGATGTGAGGGTAACATCCTCCCAGGACTGGAGGTCCGCAGCAGACCAGGCAGCAGTACGTCTTCAAGGAAACTGTCCCCAGAGGACCTGGAGGACAGGAGGGAGGAGAAAAAAACTGAACCTCGAGCTTGCCAAATTGAAATTGGGGAAGGCCCTTGTTAAAATGGAGAGAGGGCAAGCTCTAGAGATGCAAAAGCTGGCCATAGAGGATAGAAAAATTGCTCATGAGCTCATCATGAGAGAGCTTGACATCAAATCCCTGAGAGAGGGGTGCAGCAACAGCAATGGTGGCAGGGTACCTGTAGTTTCCACTGGTGAGTCCAGAGACAGGAAGGTTCCCAGAGGATTTGGGGCCCAGTTATGTGGTGGGGGATGACATAGACAAATGGTTTGCAGCATATGAAGAGTCTCTGAGAGTGCACAAGGTCCCATAGGAGTTCAGGGGTGATAGTTTATGAAGGTATATGTCCATGGTGGGGAGGGGCATACTCCTTCCACTAGAGATGGAGGACAAATATGCTACACTGCAATGAAGGCAATCCTAGACAGCAAGTTTGAAATGACCACTAAAAGTTATAGGCTCAGATTCAGGGGCAGCCAAAAGATCTCATCACAAACATGGGTGGATTTCTTGTATTATGCCAGCAGGGCACTGAAGGGCTGGGTGAGGTGCAGCAATTTGATGATTATTCAGGGCTGTGCAATTTAATTTTGAAGGAGCACATGCTTGACATTTGTTTTCCAGAGCGTGCCAACACCTGGTTTATAGCAAGCTTACTGACCCCAGGAAACGTACTGAAGAGGCAGACATCCAGGTCAGCACCAGAGTGCCGAGAAAAGTACCTTAGGGCGACCACAAGAATAGCAGTTCAGGTTTTTCCCGAAGAGAGTGAGGGGGTGGTTGGGAAGACCCAGACAGTTTTCAGCGTAAAAGGGAAGGAAAGGGATCCCTTGTCTCTACTGAAAAGGAGGAAGGAGTATGTGGTGGGCTGTGCCCTAGGGTACCCCATTTCCAAACCCCATGCTTTTATTGTTCCTAGTTAGAACACAAGCAGGGGGACTCTATCTGTCCAATGAAACCACCCACTGGTGGGAACTCTACAGGTGTGGCCAATTTAGCCTTAGGGGAAAGTAGTCCCCAGGGACAGGTTATAGAACATGCCATGATCTCCCTCAGCTGGGAGATAGACTCAGAGGGTGAGTTGATGATCCCTGAGGGTGGGACTCATCACTTCCACCAGGTGGGAGTTAATGGGGTTCCAGCCTTTGCTCTGAAGGATACTGGGGCTAGAAGGACCATGTTTACAAAGATAGAGCAGAACTGTCTATTTTCTGGAAGCATGTTATTCTTATTAGTTGAGAAAAATACTCTATCATAATAATTTCGTCACTTTCTTATGCAATATTTCCATCATGAACAATATCCAAACATAATAGCTTATATCAGCATTGTGTATAATTTGTCCAACCAAAATCAACGGGAGTAATCACTAGTAATACACAGGAGTCACATGGTCTTGACGAACATTTCTTGATTTATTTCAATTCTTATGTAGACACAGACAAATATTCAGCCCAGCCAACGCATTTCATCAGGGTTGTAAATTATCACCAAAATCCTGGTATATCTTCTCCAGAAGTGCCCTGCGTTGTATATCAATAAATCGAACGACAACCACCATGTTCCTGACTCTGAAAGATGGTGGTTGTTGTTCAATTTACTCTATGAAAATAAAAATCCCTTTAGGGAGATCCTATCCCCTTTGTATGAAGGAGGACCAGAACTATACATATTGAAGTCTAATTCATACAATATGAGGATATAGATATATTTGGATACTACCATCTGAGATTTACCCCAAAATGTTTGCCTTCCTCCTCCTCTTTTTGCTGAATTCTATTTGTTGGTCTTAGGACTCTGAGCACTTTACCACTGCTAACCAGAGCAAAAGTGCATGTGCTCTCTTTTCTAAACATGGTATCATTGGTGCATACCTGATTGGCATATTTAGATTGCCTGTAAGTCCCTTGTAAAGTGGTATACCATATTCACAGGACCTGTAATCTAAATGCTACTAGTGGGCCTGCAGCAATGGTTGTGCCACCCACACAGGTAGCCTTTCAAACCTGTCTCAGGCCTGCCATTGCAGGGCCTGTGTGTGCAGTTTACTGCCACTTGGACTTGGCATTTGAAACCACTTGCCAAGCTGTAAACTCCCCTTTTATTACACATAAGTCACCCCTAAGGTAGGCCCTAGGTAGCCCTAAGGGCAGGGTGCTGTGTAACTAAAAGGTATGACATACTTTTAAGTTTTACATGTACTGGTCCTGACAAACAGCCATATTTATTTTTTTACTACTATGAGGCCTACTCCTCTCATAGGCCAGCACTGGGAATTCCTTAAATCACTTTAAAGCTGTAGTTCCTGATTAGAAAGTAGTAGCTGTATCAAGTTTCATATCTTTGGAATGGTAATGATAAATCCTCTTTAAAATTGGATATACAATTACTATTTTAGAAATGCCACATTTAGAAAGTGGACATTTTTCTGCTCTTATTGCTCTGTGTGCCTTGCATCCTGTCTTCAATACACGTCTGGCGGGGTGACAGCTACACTTTGTGCATTCCCTCTAGACAGCCACAAACACAGGAATGGTGGGTGTGACAGATGGCTCATCTGCATTCTGATCTCCTTCCTGGGCAGGAAGGGGGAGTGGGAGCTGACACTTACATCTGAATTGGCAGTGTCCTGTGTCCCACACAAAGGGCTGATTACTCCCCACAGATAGCCTTGTAGACAAGGCTGGGATGGAAGGGGACCTGTGAACTTCAAAGGCACATTTGGGTATTAGTACTGACCCTACCAATACAGTACATTACTGGACCTGTGAAGAACTCTGTCAGGAGTAAGAACTACTGTGTTACAAGGATTGCCACTCTGCTTGACTGACTGTTCTAAGGAACTGCTTTACTGCTGTGCTGAGCTGCCCTGCTGCCTGCTGATCTCTGCCCTGCATTGGACCCAGAGTTACTCCAAGGGATTGCCGGCTTGCCTCCAGTTTCTGAAGTCTCAGAGTCATCAAAGACTTTCTGCAACCCACCTGGTGCTGCTGGACTCTGCCATCCGTGAGCCCTACCCTTGCCTGAGGTGCCCCCTCCAGTCCGAGGCCTCAGTAGAGGGTTTTTGCAGTTAATTCTACATTAATATTGATGCAGCGGCAACTTTGCGCCAATTGGAACCGAATGCATCACCTTCAACGCCGACGCAACGCTGCTCAATGACAGTGATTCTACAGACAGCACGGCTGAAAAATGACAGACAACTGGGCTCAACAATAATGCAGTGCCTGCAACGTACAAGGGTTCATTGACAAAGCTTCCTTCGACGGCACGGATCAGTGCCAACGCTTGCCTCCATCCACGGGACTGACGATGAATTGACGCCTCCTCGCCTTCAGTCATTAATGTCGCCGCTTTGCTCCATCCAAGGTACTTTGTTAGCTAGACTTGTCTGAGTCCTGTAGCCAGCCTGCCCTCCATCGCGGTCGACCTGAACTTTGTATTTTCCCTGGTCTAGTGTGAACTTAAATACCCATGTAGCGCTATTGACTTCTAAGCACTATTTTTGGTTTCTTCTTTAAAAATTCATAACTTTGGTTCTACTTATTGGATTTTTGTCATTTTGGTCTCGATTTTCTCATAGAAATATTCTATATTTTTCTACACCTATGTGGAGTCTTTTTGTGGTGTTTTCATTGTGTTACTTTGTGTGTGTGTGTGAGACTGTTGCACAAATACTTTACACATTGCCTCCTTAGATAAGCCTGCCTGCTCTGTGCCAAGCTACCAGAGGTGAGCACAGGTTATTTCTAGTGTGTATCTAGCTTACCCTGACTAGAGTGGTGGCTTCTGCTTGGACAGGGTGCATACCTCTACCAACCAGAAACCCCAGTTCTAACATAGATTATCTCAAAACCAAAACACATTTTATCAAGAGGTTTAAAGTTCTCACACTTGTGGTGGTGAAAGTGTGGCATGTGTCTTAGCAGGCGTAGATGCAGAGATGCTTGAACCACAGACATGTAGGCTTTTTGTAAACATACTCTGCTTGGAGAAGCAGAGCAATTCTTCTATCAACTGGGACATGGGCGCCATCATTCAATGGAGTCTTTCTGGTGCCAGGCATGTAGTGCAGGTGTCTTTTTATTTAGTAGCTGATTGCCAGCTTACCTGCACTTATCTAGAACTCAGAGGGAGATGCAGTATAAAAGTGCACTCCTCAGACCTTCCCATCCACTCAACAAAAATCTGTGAAAATGTAAATTCATTGTAAGTGATTTTTAAGGCTGTTGAAGGAAATATAATAACTTTATTATGTTAGCTAAGATTACTGTTATTAAAATCAACATAAACGTGTATTTGCCTGATAATAAATAATCCCCACCTAGAGTTTAGGCACAGGCAGGAGTTCAAGTATGCTGAAAAAAGTTATCTCTGGGGGCCTTGTAAGCCAGGTGGGCATTGAAAACTGTCAGATGGTCTTCACTTTTTGCCTAATTCTCTGCAACCCTACTAGGTTTCCCAGGTCCATGCGTGATGTAGAGAAGAAATGGCACCACGAACAGACACCGGACAGCTACGCAGCCCACAAGAACGCCATCCGCAGACACCATCACTTCATCAGATCCGCCAAAAGGGCCTCCCTCAAGGACCGCCTCGAAAACAAGGCGCACAACAGCAAAGAGCTCTTCAACATCGTGAAGGAACTCTCCAACCCCAGCTCCAACACCAACGACATCCCACCATCGCAAGACCTGTGCGACTCCCTTGCCAACTTCTTCCAACGCAAGATCGCAGACATCCACGACAGCTTCAACAACCTGACCGCCCGACAGCCACCGACACCTCAGACCCCACGGCCACCACCCACACCGATCCCCTGCTCACCTGGACCAACATAAACGACGACGACACCATCAAAATCATGAACACCATCCACTCCGGCTCTCCGTCAGACCCATGCCCACACCACATCTTCAACAAAGCTAGCGCCACCATCACACCCCATCTCCGCAAGGCCATCAACATCTCCTTCGAGACCGCGACCTTCCCGGAGAGCTGGAAGCACACCGAGATCAACGCCTTACTCAAGAAACCCAAGGCAGATCCGAGGGACCTCAAGAACTTCCGGCCCATCTCCCTGCTCCCGTTCCCGGCGAAGGTCATCGAGAAGACCGTCAACAGACAACTGACCCACTACCTCGAGGAGAACAACATCCTGGACCAATCCTAGTCCGGGTTCCGCAGCAACCACAGTACCGAAACTGCCCTCATCGCCGCCACCGATGACATCAGGGCCCTGCTGGACAACGGCGAAACCGCGGCCCTCATCCTCCTGGACCTATCAGCCACCTTCGACACTGTCTGCCACCGCACCCTACCACACGCCTCCACAATGCAGGGATCTGAGACAAGGCTCTGGAATGGACCACCTCCTTCCTTTCCGGCAGAACCCAAAGCGTCCGCCTCCCCCCTTTCCATTCCGAAGCCTCCGAGATCATCTGCGGCGTACCCCAAGGATCATCCCTCAGCCCGACATTGTTCAACGTCTACATGGCACCACTAGCCCACGTCGCCCGACTGCACGACCTCAACATCATCTCTTACGCCGACGACACCCAGTTGATCCTCACCCTCACAAAGGACCCCCTCACCGCCAAAACCAACCTCCACGAAGGAATGAAGGCTGTCGCAGAGTGGATGAAGAACAGTCGTCTGAATCTGAACTCGGACAAGACGGAGGTCCTCATCCTCGGCTCCACCCCCTCAGCCTGGGACGACTCCTGGTGGCCGACTGCACTGGGAGCAGCACCGACACCCATCGACCACGCTCGCAACCTGGGGTTTATCCTCGACTCAACAATCTCCATGACCAAGCAAGTCAACGCCGTCTCGTCCTCCTGCTTCAACACCCTCCGCATGCTCCGCAAGATCTACAGGTGGATCCCCACCGAAACAAAAAGAATGGTCACCCAGGCCCTCGTCAGCAGCAGGCTGGACTACGGAAACGCCCTCTACGCAGGAGCCTCGGCCAAACTCCTGAAACAACTACAACGCATACAGAACGCCTCTGCATGCCTAATCCTCGACATCCCTCACCACAGCCACATCACACCCCACCTGAGAGACCTGCACTGGCTTCCCGTCAACAAGAGGATCACCTTCAAGCTCCTCACCCACGCACACAAGGCACTCCACAACACCCGTCCAGCATACCTCAACAGACGACTCGCCTTCTACACCCTGAACCGCCAGCTCCGCTCCGCCGACCTCACCCTCGCCACCGTCCCCCGCATCCGAAGAGCAACCACCGGTGGCAGATCATTCTCCCACCTCGCCGCCAAGACCTGGAACACCCTCCCCATCCTCCTACGGCAGACCCAAGACCTACTAACCTTCAGGAGGCTACTCAAGACCTGGCTATTCGAGCAGTAGCAGCACCCCTCCCCCCCAGCGCATTGAGACCCTCACGGGTGAGTAGTGCGCTTTACAAATGTGCTGATTGATTAATTGATTGTGTTCTTCTTTGACTTCTAGGACTTATAGTCTTATTTATTCCATTATAAAACAGGACTACAAGTACCATAATTCAAAGAAAAAACTTGGACTGTAGAAGCACATTAAGCATGGACCTGAAAAAGTTGGCAGTTTCTGTATCTAGGTTTCTCTTGATATACCATGCAGAAGTATATTTGCTGTATTTAAAGATCTTTGAATTCTACTAACCATAACAATTATGTACTGTGTTATTTATTGTATTTTCTTTTCAGTTTCCCATGCTGTCGATCTAGCCGTTTATTGAACACTAATGTTGAGTAATATGTACCACGTGAGATGTCAAATGAAGTTTGCCTATTACGTAATTGTTTCAATTACCGTGTTACCACCCTAAGGATCCTTGAATCCAGGGAAGAGTACGCATTTTGTTTCAGTAAAGACCTCTTGTGTGGGACTGACTTAGCCATTTACTTGATGTAGGTCTTATTGTCCTATTGCTTGATATAGGATCTATGTATGTTTCGAATTTCTTCTTTGGCTTTCTTTAGTTTGGAGTTTTTACATCTTTTTATATGAATCTTCCACATTTTAGTGTTAATTTTCTTATTAACTGCGTTCCCTACAATTCTCTGAAGAGATTATTTGGCAGGGACGTAGTTTTGATTTGATTAAATGTTTGAAGGGTCTGCATGTGTTAATTGCTGTAATTAGTCTCTCAATTACCTATTTACCATATATGTTCTCTCTACTTTATGAAAACTGGTGAATTTAAATCATGCTTGGTTACATGTTTCAGTAATGCATAGGTTTTACAGTTCAGAATGTATTTATTGGTGTTATGTTTGAAGTTTATTTTGCAAAACAATTTAACTCAATTTTTTTTAAAGTGGTGCTGCCTTTGTAGCTTTGTGTTGTACTATAAACTGAATGAGCATAGTAGACGCTTGAATGTGGATCTTATTTCATAAGCAAGATTGTTTCTTAATAGACAGCCTACTGCCACAACTGCGAGGTATATAGTCGGTTGGCTGATGCTGCCTAATAAGCTTAACTTGGCTGATAATCAAAGTGCATTTACCTTAGAAATGACAGGTCCCCTTTCTAAGGTGGTAAATAGTACAGCTTCAGCTCTTCAACCATTTAAGGCATGAGTGACCCAAAACTGTGGCTGCCACCAAAGCTCACTTTATGTGTTATGGCTCTCAGACTCTGTCACAGTTTTGGGTTGACCCATTTCTTAAACAATTGAAGAGCCCTGTCAGCACTATTTTACCATCTTACACAGAGGTAATTTGTCACAGGATCTTTTTTGCAAGCATGTACTACTTTTAATTGGAAATTCAGAAGCATTTGCTGACTTCTCTAAAGTAAACACCAGAGCATTACACAACAACATACACAAAGCAGCATTGTCACACAATTAAAATATATAAGGGGACATCAAAAGAAAACAGAATGCAACAGAACAACTGCAGTACAACACAACAAAATCACATTGCAATAATGCAGCAGAAAAACACAGCAGCCCAAAAACTACAGATCACAACCACAACAAGATGCCACAAAACAAATATGCACAAATCTTCTTTTCAGCATCTTTTGAATCCTCTTTTCCCAAATCAGTGGTTAAAGGTGTTTGGATCAAGTACTACCTTAACTTACCACCAAAGACATTAATTGTTGGCACCAGTCAAAGATATTTTTTGATCCATCCCCAAGTATCTACATAGTTGCTTTTGAAAAACACATGCTTAACTATGGCTAAGCTTGTTGTGGGGGCTTGAATATTTAAATAATGCCTTAAGAAAGTTGGAGCATCGTCAATGATATAGGAATAAGGAAGGTGGGTTTTTGCAGTAGCAGGGGTGTAGGGGGTTAATGATGAAGATGAATCAATCAAAACACAAAGGTGTTTGAGATCTTTTGTTGGCGATGTGGAGTCCCAAGAATGAAGGGACTGCTGGATATTGACTGTAGTATTCCCAACAGCCAGGATCTACATATTTGATGAACTTCAACATTAGAAAATATCAGCCCAATCAGATCTCGAGAGCCAGGAGGCAGAGAGCAAATGTGAATCATGTTCGGATCTCATATATATATATATTCACTGAAAAAACCATAGGTTTCAGACACGTTATAGTTAGAAATTAGCATTTAAAAAACCTTTGAAATTCACTGAAAAAACCATAGGTTTTAGGGACAGTTATAGTTAGTTGGACATTTCACTCGTACAAAACCATAGAAATTCCCCCGTTATAGTTAGTTCAGCTAACTATAACTCGCGCCCGCATTGCACTGCTGATGACGTCACATATTACATCACTCATGACATGGTCAGTGACATCACTGATGACATCACTGATGACATCTCAAATGACATCACTGATGACATCACTGATGACATCATCCACGTAATAATCTGATGCACCTCCTCACACCCTGATATAACCTTTGATACACGCACTCTAAATTACACACTGCCATTCGCAAAACCATAGACACTCCAACACCAATAACTACATACCCACTCACTGATTCTTAGGTCTACACACACACATCCACTCACTCACCCGTACAGTCACTCATACGTACGGTCACTCAGTACAGGACTATCATATGCACTCATACTCCTATATAGACACTCAAACACCGCCACTCATCCATAGAGGTACTCATACACCTAGTCAGTCATGCAAATAATTAATCACACTGCCATTTACTCACCTATACAGTTATACACACACCAGCTCACTTACTCATACAAATACTAGCACATTCTTACGCTCTTATACAATCACTGATACAAGCACACACTCATCCATACAGTCACTCTCACAATCACACACTCTCGCTTATAGCTATTTATATACTCCAACACACATATATACTGCCTTTCACATATGTAGTTACTCACACATGTACCACTGGGACATACATTCACTCACTAACACACTCTTACACACACTTACCCACCCATACAGCCTATCACAGATGCACTCTTGAAACCATCCACCCAGTGAATCACCCACTCACACATCTATGCACAGAGTCGCACACACCCCACCCACACAAACACTCAGGCACCCATACAGATACTCAGACAACCAATCAATAACTCATATAGACACTCATGTAGCTATTCACAAACCCATGCAGCCACTTACACAGCAACAGACAGACGGTTACAGACATTCACCCAGTTTAGTCACTAACCCTTGCATTCAGTAAGATACATTTAATCACTCACTTATAGAGTCAGTCACGCACCTACTAAATCCTTCATCCACACACTTATACACCCACTCATTCTTCAATACACCTTTCCCTATATATTAAAAATATTTAAACTTTACAGAAACACAGTCACTGGATGATGTCATCAGTGAAGTCATTTGAGATGTCATCAGTGAAGTCACTGACCATGTCATGAGTGATGTAATATGTGACGTCATCAGCAGTGCATTGCGGGGGCGCGAGTTATAGTTAGCTGAACTAACTATAACGGGGGAATTTCTATGGTTTTGTACGAGTGAAATGTCCAACTAACTATACTGTCCCTAAAACCTATGGTTTTTCAGTGAATTTCAAAGGTTTTTTAAATGCTAATTTCTAACTATAACGTGTCTGAAACCTATGGTTTTTTCAGTGAATTTCAAAGGTTTTTTAAATGCTAATTTCTAACTATAACGTGCCTGAAACCTATGGTTTTTTCAGTGAATTTCAAAGGTTTTTAAATGCTAATTTCTAACTATAACGCCCCTAAAACCTATGGTTTTTTCAGTGAATTTCAAAGGTTTTGTAAATGACAATTTTTAAATGTATTAATTGTTATATTTATTTTTTTGATACTGATTTACTACATTTTTTTAAACTATTTATTTTTACATATTTTATTTTTTAAATTACATTGTAATTACATTATACATTACATTACAAAATATACTTTCTCAGAATGAATTACTTTAGTTTAAATACTTTGCAAATAGGCAATAGACTTTTAAGTACAGTAGTTACAGTTGTTGCAATGGGCAACACAATTTCAAACACAATGCAACATTGAGCTCAATGTGAATTTCTAGTTAAATGCAATTAGTTACTTTATGGATTACTTTTCTAACCACAGGACTGGATCCTAGATTCAGTCCTGGGACATCTCCTGTAAACAGTTGAGTAAAAGCGTTTTGGTTACAGTAGTGATTTTTAAGGAATATTATTGTATTTTAAAAGTTGACACTTAGAAACTTTTTCACATATAATCACCAATGTTATCCTATGGGAGGAAATTCACTTAGCAGGTAAGTAGTGTTATCGTTACTTTTTCTTACTCAGTGGTGGATCCTGTATCCAGCACTGGTGCATCTCCTGTAAACAGTTGAAAGAATGCGTTTAAGTCATACAGGCGATTTTTAAGGAATATTTGTAGTTTGTGAAAATCGACACTTTGAAACTTTTCTGCTGAAAACCAGACAATGGATTCCAATGGAAGGAAATACAAGTTACTGGCAAGTACGGTTAGAATTACTTTTCAGGGTCAGTGCTGGGCTAAAAGATGCAGCACTGGGTTCTCTCCTGATAACAGGTGAGTAAATCGGAATTCGTAGTTCGGCTGATATTAGAGGAATATTATAAAGTTCCAAAACTCCACACTTAGAAGAATTTGCAAGTCAAACCAGTCAATGTTAGCCTATGGAAGGAAATTCAAGTTACTGGTAAGTACGGTTAAAATTTCTTTTCAGGATCAGTACTGGGCTCAAAGATGCAGCACTGAGGTCTCTCCTGATAACAGGTGAGTAAATCGGAATTCGTAGTTCTGCTGATTTTAGAGGAATATTTGTATGTTTCAAAAATTGACACTTTGAAACTTTTCTGCTGAAAACCAGACAATGGATTCCTATGGAAGGAAATACAAATTACTGGTAAGTACGGTTAGAATTACTTTTCAGGGTCAGTGCTGGGCTAAAAGATGCAGCACTGGGTTCTCTCCTGATAACAGGTGAGTAAATCGGAATTCGTAGTTCTGCTGATTTTAGAGGAATATTTGTATGTTTCAAAAATCGACACAAAAACTTTTTCAGCAAAAAGCAGGCAATGATATCCTATGGAAGGAAATTCAATTTACTGGTAAGTACGGTTAGAATTACTTTTCAAGGTCAGTGCTGGGCTAAAAGATGCAGCACTGGGTTCTCTCCTGATAACAGGTGAGTAAATCGGAATTCGTAGTTCGGCTGATTTTAGAGGAATATTATAAAGTTCCAAAACTCCACACTTAGAAGAATTTCCAAGTGAAACCAGTCAATGTTAGCCTATGGAAGGAAATTCAAATTACTGGTAAGTGCGGTTAAAATTACTTTTCAGGATCAGTATTGGGCTCAAAGATGCAGCATTGAGGTCTCTCCTGATAACAGGTGAGTAAATCGGAATTCGTAGTTCGGCTGATTTTAGAGGAATATTTGTATGTTACAAAAATCGACACTTAGAAACTTTTTCAGCAAAAAGCAGGCAATGATATCCTATGGAAGGAAATTCAAGTTACTGGTAAGTACGGTTAAAATTACTTTTCAGGATCAGTACTGGGCTGAAAGATGCAGCACTGAGGTCTCTCCTGATAACAGGTGAGTAAATCGGAATTCGTATTTCGGCTGATTTTAGAGGAATATTTGCACAATGGTGAAGGGAGGGGCGGGGCCTGAGGTGACATCTGTGCAAACGCGCCCCATGGCGCGTTTTAAGTTGGGGGATTAAGTCCCCTTGAATCATGAGGGTCCCTGGGTCCAACTAGCCCACCCTGTACCTCCTGTATGCGCCAGGGAGCTGCGTTGCAGAGAGGTGTTCAGAGGCCACCCCCCTTTTTGCACCTCTCTGCAACGCAGCTCTGTGGCGCTTTCTGGACATACCTGGTGGGCTAGTTGGCCCCCACGGACCCTCAGGATTGAAGGGGATTTCATTCCCCATCTTAAAATGCGCCACGGGGCCTGTTTGCACACATGTCACCTGAAGCCCCGCCCCCTCCCTTCACCACTGTGCAAACGCGCCCGTGGCGCATTTTAAGTTGGGGGATTAAGTCCCCTTGAATCCTGAGGGTCCCTGGGGTCCAACTATCCCACCAGGTACCTCCAGTAAGCGCCACAGAGCTGTGTTGCAGAGAGGTGTAAAAAGGGGCGTGGCCTCTGTACACCTCTCTGCAACGCAGCCCTGACGCATACTGGATGTTCCTGGTGGGCTAGTTGGCCCCCAGGGACGCCCAGTATTCAAGGGGAATCGTTCCCCTCTGCAAACGCGCCAGGGGGCGCGTTTGCAGAGTGGTAAAGGAAGGGGGCACAATCGTTTTTTGTTTTTTTCCTGGAAGGGGGCTGTGTGGCCCCCTTCCTTTTTCCTTTTTGGGCCCTGGGGACCCCATCCCCCAGGGCCTTACCCCTTTTTTTTCATTTTTTTTTAAAAAAACGAGAAGGGGGCCGCGCGGCCCCCCTTCCGTGGCCCATTCCGGCCCCGGGGACCCCAACCCCCGGAGCATGGCCACTCTTTTTATTATTTTTTTAAGGAGGGGGGCTGCGTGGCCCCCCTCCTCAGGCCTCCTTTTGCCCCGGGGACCCCATCCCCCGGGGCAGGCCGTGATGTTTCTTTTTTTTTTTCTTTTTTTTTTTTGGGGGGGAGGGGGGTTGCGTGGCCCCCCTCCCGGGCCACTTATGGCCCCGGGGACCCCATCCCAAGGGGCATGGCCTCTCGTTGGAGACTGTGGGGGGTCCCCAATCCCCCCACAGTCCCAGCCGGCTCCCCGCCTCCTGCGCGAGCCTGCATTGCTTTTCCACATGGGGAGCAGCTAACATGTTGCTCCCCTGTGTTGAAAAGCAATTGGGTTTGCATTTTGAAAGAGAGAGCAGGTTTCCTGCTCTCTCTTTCAAAATGCAAACCTAGTTTGCTATGACAGGACGGGAGCTGCGATGCTCCCGTCCTGTCATAGCAAACTACAGTGTCCCGGGGGTAGGCACCCCACGACACTGCAGGAGCCAGCCCTGGGGGGTGGTGGTCCCC
Organism: Calotriton arnoldi; assembly: GCA_963921515.1. Taxonomy (NCBI): domain Eukaryota; kingdom Metazoa; phylum Chordata; class Amphibia; order Caudata; family Salamandridae; genus Calotriton; species Calotriton arnoldi. The sequence continues at coordinate 390,778 of CAWUFW010008280.1, forward strand.
AGGGCCATCACTGGCTCCAGGATGGGGGCCGCGCGGCCCCCTCCCAACTTGTTCAAAGCCCCGGGGAGGTGGTGGTCCCCGGGGCTCTGGGGGTCCGTAACGGACCCCCATATTTAAATCTTTAGTGTCCCGGGGAGGTGGCGGTCCCCGGGACAGCGGGAGGGTGCACAGCCCTCCCGCCATTATTTTTTTTAAAAGCCCTGGGGGGTGGCGGTCCCCGGGGCTTGGGGGGCCTTAGAGGCCCCCCATAAACAATAAACCCACCCCCCCGCATGCCCCGGGGACTTGGGCCACCCGGGGGCAAATTTGCATCAAAGCGCGATTTTTTTTTTTCGGCAGGATCCGCGCACCCTGAGCGCATCCTGCCGATTTAAAAAAAAAATGCTTTTTTCTGCCCAGGGGGTCCTTGTGGGACCCCCTGAGCAGACCTAGGGGGTCAGGGTGTTTCTACCCTGCCCCCTTTGTGCGTTTTGCGCACTTGTTTCTTTTTTTTCTCGGCGGGATTCGTGCACCCTAAGCGCATCCCGCCGATTAAAAAAATGCTTTTCTGCCCAGGGGGTCCTTGTGGGACCCCTGAGCAGACCTAGGGGTCAGGGTGTTTCTACCCTGCCCCCTTTGCGCTTTGCGCACTTGTTTCTGTCCCTCGGTTCTACCGAGGACAAAATGGCTGCCAACACTTCCTGATTTGGAGTGTTGACAGCCAATTAGCATGCAGCTCGTGATCGGGAGGGTGCGCGAATCCGACGCGACCATAGATATATATGTGATTTTCCTTTTGATTTTCACAGGAACTACTGAACGGATTTACACCATTTAACAAAAGGGTTCTTTCTGAACCAAGAACTACCTCTTTGCCAAATTTGGTGTAATTCCGTTCAGCAGTTCGGGCTGTAGCCGTGGCTAAAGTTTCCTATGGGAAAATGAATGGGGAAAACACGTTTTGGGACCCCCTTTTTCTCGGCCCCGCTTGACGAATCACCCCGAAACTTTCAGGGTAGGAGCGGACTGGAGCGGGCCATAAAGTTTGAAAATTTCGCGAAGATTCGTCAACCGACGCAAGAGTTATTTCAAATAGAATGTCGCGGATTTCCTATGGAAAATAGGTCCTAACTATAACTATCTACTGGCGACCGCCAGTAGATAATATATATATATATATATATATATGTGTTAAACAAAGGCCCGAAAGCTTGGCAGGTCACTCGGCAGGAAGCCGTCCCTCAGGACTTCACTTTTCAGTCTCCTTGGCATCGCGGAAAATCGTGTGATCGCCTGACACGTTTCGATGTCTCTCACATCTTGTTCACAGGCTTGCTGAAACGAGAAACAGAAGAAGCTCTCTTTTATTTTCATTTATTTGCATATTTGATTAGTTCATTACCCACAGTGGGCTTGGTTTAGTACATCGTCTATTACAAAGCATTTTGGGACCTGTAGTCCCTCTTCGAGCATTTACTCTTCCCTTGGTAGGTTTCTGTTATCGTTTCATATTTAAGGATTATATTTTTTCACTTCCAGGAACTACGAGTCCCAGAATGCCGTGATTACAATAATCGCACCAAGCCAAAGGCCACTGGGGGCGTGTCTGTTAATAAAAGCGCAAATGGAAGTGACATATCAATGCCTGTTTTGTCTAAAGCCCATGAAGAAGAGGCGTTCTAGCCTCGAAACGCGTCGGTGACATGATAAAAGCAAGGGCAGGTGAAGAGCGAGCTGCAGAGGCTAAGACATACCTGAGGGTAAAGGGACGCTGTCGAGTGCCCTTTCAATGCTGGAGCCTACAGGCCCCCGCATAACTTCAGCCTCCCATCTGAGGCGTCTTATGATCCCCTCACCCTTCCTCACACCACAGTCCTGATGAAGACCCCGGCATAAGGATTGAAATAGCCTACATATATTTTGGGGTCGAAACGTCGACACTTTTTTATGAAGCCAGTATTAACACCAGGGATAAATATGTGTAAATATAATCATGGCTATACAGAAGTTTTGTTGTATATATTGCGATTAATAGGCTTTACTAAGGAGCCACTTGTCTTCCAAATACTATATTGTTTTGTTTGATGTGAACAACATTTTTGAAGTCACTACCCCCACCTCACTTGAATCACCGTCACTCCACCCTTCCTTCCCTTTTCTCCTATTCTCCCATCTAGGGATACAATTGTATATAATATTATATGAATTATGTCAATAATAGACCAATGCTTAGTGTGAATTAAACACTAGAAGCTACGAATACCTTGTGTCTCAACTTTGTTTTCATATATTTATGTTGTATTTTTGGTTTTTTGAAAAAGTTTGTTTAAAATTTCTGGGACCACTGTTCCTATGTACTGTCCTTTACCCAGGTCCCAGAGACTAGTATTGGGTTTACCCTTCTTAGGTAACTTTCAATGCTGGGGCAGATTGGTTAACAGAAATTCTACACGGCGGCCCGCCATGGAAAGGAGCACCATTTCCTGTAAAGTGAAAGGCTGAGGAAAGGAACACATTCTGTCTGTTAAGCACGGCGTTTCTTGCATATACAAGCACGCACTGACCCTGCCTACCTACTAAGGATGTAAAAATGCTTTTTAATTTCAAAATCTGACATTGAGCCTACTAAAGGATTATATTTTTTCACTTCCAGGAACTACGAGTCCCAGAATGCCGTTATTACAATAATCGCACCAAGCCAAAGCCCACTGGGGGCGTGTCTGTTAATAAAAGCGCAAATGGAAGTGACATATCAATGCCTGTTTTGTCTAAAGCCCATGAAGAAGAGGCGTTCTAGCCTCGAAACGCGGCGGCGACATGATAAAAGCAAGGGCAGGTGAAGAGCGAGCTGCAGAGGCTAAGACATACCTGAGGGTAAAGGGACACAGTCGAGTGCCCTTTCAATGCTGGGGCAGATTGGTTAACATATATATATATATATATATATATATATATATATATATATATATATATATATATATATATATATATATATATATTTATATATTATATACAGATCCACTCCAGACAAGGAAATGAAAAGACGGCACACCAAGTGAATTTCTCGCACAGATCTTTATGTGCAAGAGAACGACGCGTTTCAGCAATAAGCCTTTGTCAAGTTTTTGTTCAATTGAAGATAACAAAATACAAACTTCCCTGTACCGAAAAAAGACAGCAGGTAACAGCACATTACATGCTGCAAGCCACCATCCAGCAACCCTCATCAATAGCATACCATATGGTGAGCTCATTAGAGCCCGCCGTACCTGTAGTGATGATGAGTCATATCATAAGGAACAAATTAACATCAAGGATAGATTTGCACAGCGAGGTTACTCTAATAAAATACTGTATCAGGCGAGCAAAAAACTGGAAGGGGTAAAACAAACTGATATCCTCTTTCAGAACAAAAGGGGTAAGACGCAAAGTAGTGATAATCGACCTAGGATGATTACCACATATAATAAAAGATCTTTACATATAAAGCGTCTTCTAAGAAAACATTGGAATCTCTTAGTCACTGATCCCATAATAGGCAGTTCTATTGGAGCCACTCCTCAGGTCACATATCGACGACCAAGATCTCTAAGGGATTCCCTAGTACATAGTTATCAGGAACCCACACCACCTCCTAATTGGTTGAATAAAAAATTGGAGGGCTACTACCCTTGGGGGTCCTGCAAAGCATGTAATAATGGCAAAAGTCATAAAAGTTACACTACAAGTGATGGCAATGTCAGATATATTCGCAAGTTTATCACTTGTAATACTGAGTTCACGGTATACCTATTAGAATGTCCCTGTGGGCTCCGGTATATTGGGAGCACCAAACTACCATTAAAACAGCGAATATTACAACATCTTCGTGCTATCACCAACAATGACCTGAATTACCCTGTGGCCCGGCATTTCCAGGCCAAACATGATAGCAATAAGTATCATCTTAAGATTGTGGGAATTGATTGTATTTTGAAACAAACTCGAGGGGAGATAGAGAGAAGCAATTACGAGTACTAGAATCAAGATATATCATCGATCTAAATACCCGTATTCCTTTTGGTTTGAACACTAGTGAAGAATTGACAACTCACATAAACTGAATAGGATGTTAACTTGCCATTTTCCCACTCATCTGACTGATTGTATATAGGCCCCTTATTTTCTATTTCACTTAGTTTTTGGTTTCACTCTCTATTTGTGACATATTTTTAGGCACTTCTTTTTAATTGCAGTATGTTACAGTCTGGATGGTTGGACATTTGTCCTTGATTGTCTCATGATTCTTAAGGTTCTACATGGCTCAACGTCTGGTTGCTCCTACATGTTTATTATAACTGTGGAGCTTTATACTATCAACCTATTTGATTGAGAGTTTAGATGTATGTGGGGCATTTGCCCCGTATGTAGTTCCCTTTTTCCACTCCTTGACAATTCTAAGGAATCTCCCTTATTATTCTCTGAGCAGCAGGATCTGCCCCTATAACTTATAGATGTGGCCTTTTTGTAACTTCCATTGAAGTTTTGTTCGTTGATGTAACTATCTGCATTGTTGTGTAAGTGCCGTTTTAAAAATTCAATATTTAATTGCACTTTGGGTTATTTTAACACCTGTCGTGGCGTAACGGAACTCATGTTAAATCATCACATGGAATGAAATTATCTGAATGAAAGAATTCTGATTATTCAGTATTGTACATACATATGTTTATAGGTCATTATTAATTGTAAAATATCATGCACGTGCAATTTTTAATTTTTTATATCTCACGACCTTTGTATATGTAAGTCTTTTTTCGATAGTCTGTCTTCCATGTTCTTTGTTTATCCACGTTATTTCTATGGGGGATTGAGCACTAAACAAAAAAACTTGACAAAGGCTTATTGCTGAAACGCATCGTTCTCTTGCACATAAAGATCTGTGCGAGAAATTCACTTGGTGTGCCGTCTTTTCATTTCCTTGTCTGGAGTGGATCTGTATCTAATAATTGCTGATGGTGGTTGCTTCCATCGACGGCACCGGCGTTGCGAGGCCAGAGGCGGCATGAAAGCAACTCTGTTTTTCATTGGAATATATATATATAAATATATATATTACCTACTGGCGGTCGCCAGTAGGTAGTTATAGTTAGAACCTAGTTTCCATAGGAAAAGCATTTTTTGATTTGCTAATAACTTTGGCGTCGTTTGACGATTCTTCCTGAAATTCTCCCAAAAAAAGGTCTATCCAAGTCAGCTCCTATCCTGAAAGTTTGGGGGTGATTCGTCAAGTGGGGGCTGAGAAAAAAGAGGGGCCCAAAACTCGTTTTCTCCATGTTAATTTCTATAGGAAATTTTGCAACGAGCTACAGCCCGAACTGCTGAACGGAATTACCCCAAATTTGGCAAAAAGGTAGAGCTTGGTTCAGAAAGCGACCTTTTTTTTAAATGGTGTAAATCCGTTCAGTAGTTTTTGAGAAATTCAAAAAATAAGAGTAAAAAAATCAATTTCCCATAGAAAACTTTGTGCAAGGCTACAGCCGAAACTACTGAACGGAATTACTCAAAATTTGGCAGAATGGTAGTGCTTGGATCAGAAAGCGATCTGTTTAAAAATGGTGTAAATACGTTCAGTAGTTGCTGAGAAATTAGAAAAATAAAAGTTTCAATATCTGGGCGGAGCCTAAGTCGCGTGCGTGAGCTTCACTGTGATTGGCTGCTAGTAGTCCAAACCAGGAAGTGTTGGCAGCCATCATGTGGCTCAGTAGAAGCGAGTTACCGGAAAACGGAGAAACAAAGGTATAAAACAAGAGAAGGGGGCAGGGTAGAAAAACCCTGACCCCCTAGGCCTGCTCAGGGGGTCCCAGAATGAGCCCAAAAAATCATTTAAAAAATAAAAATTAAAAAATCGGCAAAAATTCGCACTGGGGTCGCAGGTTCTCGCGTTTCATTTTAATGAGGGCCTTGGGTGGGCTAGGTTCCGGGGGTATTTCTTAAAAAATAATAGCAGGGGCTCGCAGGGGTTGCGGGGGTGGGCTGGGGTCCGCGCAGCCCCGGGGCTACACTCATGTTTGGAGGGGGTTGCGCGGCCCCCCTTCTGGAGCCTTCTATGTGCTTGTAACTTTGGCATCGTTTGACGAATCTTTATGAAATTATCCAAAAAGTTTCTCTTTTTTTGATTAGCTCTTATATTGAAAGATTGGGGGTGAATAGTGTAGGAGGGGCTGAGAAAAAAGAGGATCCTAAAACGTGTTTTCTGCATGCAATTTCCATATGAAAGTTTACAGAAGACTACAGGTGAAACTGCTGAACGGAATTACGCCAAATTTGGCAGGGAGAAAGGTGATGGTCCAGAAAGCACGCTTTTGTTTAAATGGTGTAAATCCATTCAGTAGTTTTGGAGAAATATCAAATTTTACAGATATCGATATTTGAGAATTCTGACATGTGATTGGCTGAGGGGTTACAAGCACCAGCTTGCGGCTTATTGACTGTGAATGGTTGAAACCAGGAAGTGTTGGCAGCTATTTTGTGATTTACTCCGTCAGCTCGCATCTCTCCGTGTAGAAGCCATTGGGTTCGTAGTTTTACCTCTGCGAGGCAACACTGGCATCTGTGTCTGTGTGAGATATGCCTTTCACGCTGCCTCTCTTCATATCACTATGTCGCGGCTATGCCTTTAGAAGCCTGTCCGTCGGCTCGGAGCTCTGTTAATCAATCTGTCGGTACGATCCCCTACACTACCCAAAGACTACCCAAACACAACTGCACTGTCGTAAACTCTAAAACACTACCCCAGCACGATCCCCTACACTACCCAAACACCATTGCACTACCCTAAACCCTAAATCTACCCCCAGCACGACCCCCTACCCAAACACCACTGCACTACCCTAAACCCTAAAATACTACCCCCAGCACAACCCCCTACACTACCCAAACACCACTGCATTGTCATAAACCCTAAAACACTACCCCTAGCAGGACTCCCTACACTACGCAAACACCACTAGACTACCCTAAACCCTAAAACACTACTCCCAACATGACTCCCTACACTACAGAAACACCACTGCACTACCCTAAACCCTAAAACACTATCCCCAGGACGACCCCTACACTACCCAAACACCACTGTTGTACCCTAAACCCTAAAAGACTACCCCAGCATGACCCTCTACAGTACACAAATACCACTGCAGTACCGTAAACACTAAAACACTACTCCGAGGACAAGCCCCTACACTACACAAACACCACTGCACTACCCTAAAACACTACTGCCAGCATGACCCCATACACTACCCAAACATTACTGCATTGTCGTAAACTCTAAAACACTACCTCCAGCACCATTCTTACACTACCCAAACAGCAGTGCACTACCTTAAACCCTAAAACGCTACCTCCAGCACAAACACCCTACAGTACACAAACACCACTGTATTACCCTAAAGCATAAAACAGTACCAGTCCGTCGGTTCGCAGGTCTGCGTCTGCGAGCCGTCGTGTCCCTAGCTGTACAAATGCGAGCCAGTCCGTTAGGTGATCGGTGTGTCTCTGCTAGCAGGGCCGTTGGCCCGTTGGTGTCCCCTTGCGAGTTAGACCCGAGCTCTCCCTCTGCGAGCCAGCACGCTGGTGTGCGTTTGCGAGCCGACGGCCCGTAGCTCTCCCTCTGCGAGCCTGCCCAACGGCCCGCAGGTCTCCCTGTGCTAGCCGGATCGCAGCTGTCACTCTGCGAACCGATATTGGGACTATAAGGCGGCTCTAAAAAGAGCACTTGTGTTTATTAGTTGGAGCTACATATAAGTGCGGATGCACAGCTTCAGGTTAATCAGAAAAACGCGATTTCCCTGATCTGTGAAGTGTACTCCATCACTTCTGCAGATATCAGCCATATCAAAACGTATGTTGTTGTTGTAGATCAACCCCATTCTATAGTTTCTGAGGTATGCAGACACAGCTTTGTTGACATTCTTCCTAGATTTTTCAATATGAGGACAAAATTGGTTTGACCATTTCCACTTCTGTCTTTGGCATATATTGGAATATACAAAGACAGTTTGAGGCAAAAGCAACATCAATTGTCGAAAGGTGTCTTTCATTAGCATTTCCAAACCTACACCAGTCAATGTGCCTAGGTCGTTTCCACCACAGTGCACAATCATGAGGTCAGGGTGTTGGGGATGCAAACAGGTTTTAACCAAAGGCAACAATTGGTGCCACTTCAATCCTCTCTGTCCAAACCATTTAATGTCCACATTTTGTAAACCTAGGTCTAAGTCAATACGTCTCTGTTCTGCATACCTCTTGCACCAGAAAACATAGCTATGTCCTACGATCCACACTAGCATTTTGAAGGTATGGCTGGGAAGTATGGATAGATGTCTGTAGCTCATGCAGTCCGTTCGTAGAATAAGAGATATGTTTAAAGGTGGGGAACTACTTTTTTTTCTCATTCAAAACGATAACTGATTGGGAGATGAAAAGCATTGTTTTTTAAAAGTAGGGGGCACATTAGTTTTGTGGAAAAGCATCTTTGTGATTGGTTAAGAAAAAGCAGCTTAAACGTGGAGTACATATGATAGGAGAAAATTTGGTCAACTCAACCACACCTGCTACTTGCATCTGGAAGGCACTGTTCGAACTTAAAACAATCGTGAACTTTTAACCTGCACGTGCCGTTAAATGTTCGAGAAAATGTTGCAAAAAAATATCGTTAGGTTTAAAAAGATTGATGAACTTTTAACCTGCACGTGTTGTAGAATGTTCTAGAAAGTGTGTTGATAGAATACGTTGCACTTCTGCCTTCTATGTGTCCTTGAATATTAAAAAAACTGTTTATATGGAAAATTCAAATATAACCAATAGAGAGACGTTTTGCAATCTAAAAGAATCAAGGAACTATTCTAATTTGTTCTTTACATGTATTTATGTGTGGAGTAACAAAATTACAGACACAACAGCACCAGGAAGAGGAACAAGCAGGGAGTGGGGGGATGGGGGGAGATGGGCACAATGGCACACATGCACAATTAAGTACAGCACAAGTACAGACAAACCATGGCTAAAATGAAACACACCAACAAGGAGCACAAGTCACACAACCCGCCAACATCACACCACTGAACAAGCACAGAAGTGAAAACCACACTGTCTGAAAGGTAGAAGGGTGAACAATACCTCACATGTAGGGACATCTCACACAGAATGCAGCACACACACATAGGAAGAAGAGCACACCAACATCCAACACAATGTTGTCCAAACACAAACATTCGCACAATCGAACACAGGACACAAATGCACTCGCCTGTGGCGGATAAACGTCCAAAAGCGACAGTACGAAACAGGCACATGAGAACGCATAAGTACAAACCCACAGTCCGGATGGGGTAGCAATTCACGTATGGCAGGCAGCCAGAGAGTCAGTGACACACACATTGGCATACAAATGAAGACACAACACATTTGGAGACAAGTGAAAATGTGGAAACTTTATAAAAAAAGTGTGTGTCAGTACGGCCAAGAGTAGTGCCACGATATGCAGACAAATGCAGCAGCGTGCCTGAATAAGGAACGTAGGAAAACGTCCATGTTCACCTCGGGGTAGTCCATCACCAACACACGTCAGTGTCAAGCAGCGTTGGTTGTCCGCGCCTCGGACATGAGTCGACACCAATGCAGCCATGTCCACTGTCGTCTTGGGACATGTGACCAGATGCACAACGTGCAATGATGCGGCGGGACACGTGCAATGTGGCACATTGAGTCATGGTTGCAGGTACATTGTCACTCGTCCATGAACGTGAGTGCAGCTGCGTAAGCCACTATCTCTAATGAGTGATGGTTGGCCACAATGTTTGACATGTTGTCGACGTAATCCATCAGCTGACCGGGACAGATGTGCTGACTCCAACCACTGTACCCAATGTGCACCAAAGCAGAATCGGGAAGTGGGTCAATTTGCTCACTGCATACTACGACACGTGCAATGTCCCAGGCCCAGTTCCCAACATGCATGCCAAACATCCATACATGCCATAAACGGGCATCACCATGACACTCCTGGTCGTGGGCCAACAGGGGGCGCACACACCCATCATAATCCATGTCAGCTACGCACACGTTGGAGAGGCACACGTCCATGCACCACTCGGATAGGCACGTGCGACATTGCAATACAGGTTGAACGCAGGTGACGTCCGCAATGCGGAAGCTCAGCCGGTAAGTGATCCGCAGCACTGCCAAAGGCAGTGCACCCAGGACATGCAGCAGACGTGCAATGTATAGGTGGACGTGAATGGAGTCGACCATGTGTTTGGGATGCTTTGCCATTGCGTCAGTGGCTCTGCTTGTAGCTGCACTGGCTTGCCGTGTGCCAGTCTTGTGGATGAAATGGCACAGCTTGGTGCAATGAGCCGGGTCTGTGTGCAATGGGTGCAGGGCAGGGGTGTGGTGGGAGTACGTGTGAAGGCCATTTCACGCACGCTAACTACGAAGAAGGACTTTTGAGTGTGGGATGTGTACTCGTTGTTCTCAAATCGGGCAGTGCGTAGTGTGGGAGACGGATGCAAATATTATCGTATCTGTCAGGGGGGGCTGGCCACTTGCAAGTTCCTTCTAGGAGCAGCAGATGTGTTAGTGCAAGATAGCTCAGACAAAGAACCTTTCATCCCTACAGTAACTTCTCCAACTGCATTCATACAGGGTGTGTACAAAGGCCGGTCGTGGGTGTTGTGGGATGTCTGCGACCCTGGTCATCATGGATGAGATGCCCAGCACGTGGCACATGGGCGGGTTCACTGTGTGTTACGTTGCCAAACAGCTGCTCCTCCCTGCCACGAGCCCCCACACTTTTGTGCGCTGCTCTGTTGTATCCCGTGCACTCCTACGGCACACCATTGTAATGCCTATTCGCGCATGTCCTGCGGCATTCCAATCACACCGTGACACTGCCGTTTGGAGGTGGTGCATGCCACTTTACAACATCGACTGCTGCAGCCCTTGTGGCGGCCACACCAGAACACAGAGACACACTTACCGCACTTCTTGCACACGGACATGTCCGAGACACCCCGTTCCCTTGCCGGATAGGCACACCCCTGCGCTGACCTGTGTACGCCGGACCAGCACACGCCGATTGTGCATGCAGGAGGATGCGTGCGTAGCTACATGTCCAGGCTCACTGCCAACGCTGAGGTGACATGGTAACGTCCGCTGAAGACAGCACACTGTGATGTTGCAGGGCCCGTGCCCATCATGCTAACACAATGACCACATGGAGACACTTGCTCAGATGCGGGTTCGGGGGGCGTTGGCGGTCCTGGGGTTGTTGCGATGAGTGTTGTGTCCCTCATGGGTATCCGTGTATCATGCTCATTGACTCTATGGCACCTGTGGGTGTTCCGGTGTGGCTCTTGGCTGTGTTCCCTTTCATGCTGCAGGTAGTCGTCGTGCTTAACACCAGCAGAAAGCAGGTGTAAAATCCCTGGTGCTAACGTGGCTTATCGCCGGAATTTGTTTCGCATCGCAGTTTTTGGCTTTTGTTGTGAAAGTTGTGATGTGGTTTTTTCGTGTACAGAAAAGTAAACGAACTGGGCAGTGTATCCCGTCAAGATTCAGCACCTGACCCACTATTCCCAATCAATATAAATACAATGAGATTTCTTCATTGATTTTGTGTGTACACTGTAAATGCACTCACTACCACAGTGCAATTCAATACAGTATTTTAGTATTTAGAATAAATCGCAAAGGTGCACCTCGTGTGTTTTTGCACGGGAACGCCTACTCTGCATCTCACTATCAGCACTTTAATGCAACTAAAGTTGAGATAAATCTAACACACTATTCAGAAGCTGGTGCAAACTGCAGACATCACCAGTATTCCCTCGATAACTGCCCCAAAATTTAACACCATGGTAGACACCACTAAATAACAGTAATAAGAACGAGAAAGAGTCACACAGCACTTAAGTAACAACCAAAAACTTTATTGACATTTTTTTTTTCAAAAACTTTCTTTTTCCGTACATATAGAGGATAAACTAAATTTAACAAACTGAACACAAAACAACAAGGCGGAAGACTCCTGTTGGGTCCATTAATGTCAACGACACAGCCTGGAAAATAAAGCACAAAATAAGGACGTGTGTAATGCGCATATCAAAGGAGTGAGACACAGAGAAAGAGAGAAGGAAAAAAAAGCCAGAGAGAAAAAGAGAGGGAAGGAAAGAAAGGGAGTGAGAAAGGGAGAAGGGAGAGAGAGTGAGAGAGATAGAAGGAAAGGAAGGAAGAGAGTGAGAGAGAGAGAGTGAAGAGAGGGAAGTGAGAGAGAGAGAGAGAGACACTGCCGCCCCTGTGCATCCATGACCAAATAATTACCTGCTGCCACAGGAGTGTCTACCAGTGGGCACTCCACGTGCCCGTGAAAGCTCCAGGGCCCGGTCCCGCCACCATGGCTTGGTGGACATTATGTGGACCCGCTCCGCGGCCCAGCAGATCCCACACATGTCGCTGAGTCCTGAGTCATCAATGGCGGAGACCACATCAGCTTTTGGTGCCGCTAACCCTGTGCAACGCAAGTCAGCGCCACGTGGTGGTAGGCCGCTGACGGCCATACAACTTAGGGTGCGAATAACCCTGTGCAACTCAAGTCGGCGCCACGTGTTGGTAGGCCCCTGACGACCACATCAGCTTCGGGTGGCACTAACCTTGTGCAACTCAAGTCCGCGCCACGTGGTGGTAGGCTCCTGACGGCCACATCATCTTCGGGTGGCACTAACCCTGTGTAACTCAAGTCCGCGCCACGTGGTGGTAGGCCCCTGACGGCCACATCAGCTTTGGGTGGCAGTAACCCTGTGCAACTCAAGTCCACGCCACGTGGTAGAAGGCCCCTGATGGCTATACAGCTCAGGGTGCGACTAACCCTCTGCGCAAGTTTTCATGACTCTTTATGATTGAGACCCGTGGAGCGTCCGCCATCCAGTCACCACCGGCAATTAAGGATGTGACGTTGTCGATCCATTATATTTGTGTGGTCACATGGCCTGTGACGCATGTGTCGGATGGGTGTGGTGTGTGTGCAAACCTGCCCTCAGGGAGTGGCCGTGACATGTTGACAACTAGACCCCTGACCTGCACACCAACAGCAAGTACGCCTGCGACAAGTAGCTATGTGGGGGGTGTGAAAACGTGTTTTCTCAATGGATTTTCCATAGGAAACTTTAGACAAGGCTACAGGTCAAACTGCTGAACGGAATTACGCCAAATTTGGTAGGGAGAAAGGTCTTGGTCCATAAAGCGCGCTTTCTCGCATCGAGTGAAAATTTAAAAGAAAGGTCCCGGGGGCAATTTAATAATACGGAGCTCTGTCTGTGCAAGATAACCCTTTCACGCTCCCTCTGCCCAACATCACCACTTCGCAGCTATGCCGTTAGAAGCCAGTCCGTCGGCTCACAGCTCTCTACCTTTGCGAGCTAGTACGCTGGTGTGCCTGTACCTCTGCGAGCTACTACGCTGCTGTTCCTTTGGGAGCAGACGGCTCGTAGTACTGCGTCTGTGAGTCGAGCGGACGGGCCGCAGTTGTCCCTCTGCGAGCCTGGGTGCGAACTGTTCATAAGTCACACTACATAAGCATTGAAAAGCCATTTTGTGATTCAGTCCGTCAGCTGGCATCTGTCCGAGGCATTTCTGAAAACATACCGGAGTTCTTTCTGTGAGAGATACCCCTTTCACGCTGCCTCCCCCACATCAGCAGGTAACGCACCCTCTTCCCACATTTGCAACATACCCCCAACAACCTTCTTGGGCCCAGAATTGTCCATGTGCGGTTGGACAAACAAGAATCTTAGTCATGTATAGATTTACATATAAAACATTTTATTTAAACAAAACAACAACAAATAAAACTGAAGGGAGTCTGGTGCTGTGGTCACTGCCACGAAGTTGGGGTCACTGCAATTCAGGGCTCAGGACACAGTTCCACATGTGGGATCGGCTTGTATTGAACAGGGTTAGTGGCACCATGTGTCGCACCTTGTGTTGTACAGGGTTAGTGGCACCACGTGTCGCCAGCCTTGCATATGGAAATATGCCTCACTGATCGAAGGGAGTCTGGTGCTGTGGTCGTTGCCACGGACTTGGGGTCACTGCCATTCAGGACTCAGGACACAGTTCCACATGTGGGATCGGCTTGTGTTGAACAGGGTTAGTGGCACCACGTGTCGCCGGCTTGTGTTGAACAGGGTTAGTGGCACCACGTGTCGCGGCTTGTGTTGAACACGGTTAGTGGCACCACCTGTAGCCGGCCTTGCATCTGGAAATATGCCTCACTGATCAAAGGGAGTCTGGTGCTGTGGTTGCTGCCACGGACTTTGGGTCACTGCCATTCAGGACTCAGGACACAGTTCCACATGTGGGATCGGCTTGTGTTGAACAGGGTTAGTGGCACCACGTGTCGCCGGCTTGTGTTGATTAGGGTTAGTGGCACCACGTGTGGTGGCTTGTGTTGAACAGGGTTAGTGGCACCACGTGTCCAAAATTCGAATTGCGAGCTCCGCTGCCTGCAGTGTAGACTGCTAATGAGTGTTCGTTTGCACTTGAAAATGAATTTGGTGATTGTACTAAAGCTATAACTGATATAAAAAAGTTCTTGAAGCAAGGATACTAAAAGGATATTATGTAGGTTTTAGGCCTGTGATAGTTACTTGCCTACTGGACTCTGTAAGTTCCACATGTGGGATCGGCTTGTGTTGAACAGGGTTAGTGGCACCACGTGTCGCGCCTTGTGTTGTACAGGGTTAGTGGCACCACCTGTAGCCGGCCTTGCATATGGAAATATGCCTCACTGATCGAAGGGAGTCTGGTGCTGTGGTCGCTGCCACGGACTTGAGGTCACTGCCATTCAGGACTCAGGACACAGTTCCACATGTGGGATCGGCTTGTGTTGAACAGGGTTAGTGGCACCACGTGTCGCCGGCTTGTGTTGAACAGGGTTAGTGGCACCACGTGTCCAAAATTCGAATTGCGAGCTCTGCTGCCCGCAGTGTAGACTGCTAATGAGTGTTCATTTGCACTTGAAGATGAATTTGGTGATTGTACTAAAGCTATAACTGAAATAAAAAAAGTTCTTGAAGCAAGGATACTAAAAGGATATTATGTAGGTTTTAGGCCAGTGATAGTTACTTGCCTACTGGACTCTGTAATTAATGAATCAAGACTTAGTTTTAATTGTGAGCCCTGATGACCGCAGTGTAGGCCAGAGGTAGCAGTCAGCAAGGGCCCATAGCCACGTGGCGTTGAGTTGAGGTGCACAGTTAGTGGCACCGGAAGCTTTGAGAATGTATGAGCCTGTGATGCTGCTTGGTGCGGACGGGCCGCACTGGGAGCAACGTCTCTTGCCTAATGGACTGCGTCATCTGCAATCGTGACTGTATCTGAATTGTGAGCCCTGCTGTCCGCAGTGCAGGCCAGAGGTAGCGGTGAGCAAGGGCCCACAGCCACGTGCATAGGTTGGTGGCCCCACCGGCCTGCGTAGTTGAGGTTCAGTGGCACCACGTGTCGCCGGCCTTCCATATGCAAATACGCCTTACTAATCGAAGGGAGTCTGGTGCTGTGGTCGCTGCCACGAAGTTGGGGTCACTGCCTTTCAGGAGTCAGGACACAGTTCCACATGTGGGATCAGCTTGTGTTGAACAGGGTTAGTGGCACCACGTGTCGCGCCTTGTGTTGTACAGGGTTAGTGGCACCACCTGTAGCCGGCCTTGCATATGGAAATATGCCTCACTGATCGAAGGGAGTCTGGTGCTGTGGTCGCTGCCACGAACTTGGGGGTCACTGCCATTCAGGACTCAGGACAAAGTTCCACATGTGGGATCGGCTTGTGTTGAACAGGGTTAGTGGCACCACGTGTCGCCGGCTTGTGTTGAACAGGGTTAGTGGCACCACGTGTCGCGGCTTGTGTTGAACAGGGTTAGTGGCACCACGTGTCCAAAATTCGAATTGAGAGCTCTGCTGCCCGCAGTGTAGACTGCTAATGAGTGTTCGTTTGCACTTGAAGATGAATTTGTTGATTGTACTAAAGCTATAACTGATATAAAAAAAGTTCTTGAACTAAGGATACTAAAAGGATATTATGTAGATTTAAGGCCTGTGATAGTTACTTGCCTACTGGACTCTGTAATTAATGAATCAAGACTTAATTTTAATTGTGAGCCCTGATGACCACAGTGTAGGCCAGAGGTAGCGGTCAGCAAGGGCCCACAGCCACGTGACGTTGACTTGAGCTGCACAGATTGGGAGCATACAGTCATCTTAACCGATTATACTCTCTAACACAATTTGCATCTGCACTAATCTTGAATTGTTAGCCCTGCTAACCGCATTGTAGGCCGGAGGCAGCGGTCATCAAGGGCCCACAGCCACGTGGCGTTGACTTGAGCTGCACAGAGTTAGTTGTACTTGAAGCACTTAGCGTGTGCGCAGTCAGCGATGATGCGTGGTCCGGGCTGGCCACACTGGTAGCAATGTCTGTTGCCTACTGGACTGCGTCATCTGCAATCGCAAGTCGCTCTGAATTGTGAGCCCTACTCACCGCAGTGGAGGCAGGAGGCAGCGGTGAGGAAGGGCCCACAGGCACGTGTTGTTGACTTGAGCAATGTCTCTTGACTACTGGACTGCGTCATCTGCAATCTCGACTCCATCTGAATTGTGAGCCCTACTGACCGCAGTGTAGGCCGGAGGCAGCGGTCAGGAAGGGCCCACAGCCATGTGTTGTTGACTTCAGCAATGTCTCTTGCCTACGGGACTGCGTCATCTGCAATTGCGACTTGATCTGAATTGTGAGCCTTGCTGTCCGCAGTGTATATCGAAGGCAGTAGTTTGTAGAGACATAAGTCCACGGTGCTGTGCCGCTGGGGGCCTGTGTGGTGGAAGCCAGCGATCGGCTGAGGAGGCTGGCGGTCATGTTGGCAACCTCGTGGCAGGGTGAGGGGCACCACCCTGGCAGACGCTTTGGCCTTCCCACAAGTGAACCACGCCCAGAGCTCCGGCCTATTTATTCACACTCCTACGCTGAAGTGGCGTACGTCGGACCAGCCCACTCCTGTTACGCTTATGCTTACAGGGGGGGGCGACACAGCTACATGACTTAGATCTTCCCTAGTGTTTGACGTAACATGGTTAGGTCCACTGTCCACAACACTACAAGCACCAGTAGTATTTGTGCACATGGAGAGGTGTGTGTTTTGCATACTGAGAGGTGTCCAGCACATCACCGCTACACTTTGCATTGTGTGCATTGTTAAACATGGGTGAATTGCTTCCTTCACATATAGTTTGTTCACACCTGTCCCAATAATCAGCTATTGTGTGGCTGAGGGGCCATGCCGTTTTCGGACAGTTCGCTGTCTTGTTCTGCGCTGTCTCGGTGGTAGAGGGGGGGGGCCTGGGGTGGTGGGTGTTTTGGCGTTCTTGGGTGTCGGAGCTGCTTGATCAGTAGGTCTATGACATGTGTTGGTCTTCAGATGTGGCTCTGGGCTGGGCTCCCTTTCATACTGTATGTAGTTGTTTAATATTTAAAAAACAAGAAGACATTATATAGTTTAAATAACATATAAAAAAATTACAGTAGGGAGAGGGTTGGTACGGGGGGGAGGTCCTGAGGGTTGTGGCAGTGGGTGTTGTGTCCTTCTTGGGTGTCGGAAAAAACTATAGGTTAAATAAACATTATAATTAGAAGTTAGCATAAAAAAAAACATTGAAATTCACTGAAAAAACCATACGTTTCAGGGACGTTATAGATAGAAATTAGTATTTAAAAAACCTTTGAAATTCACTGAAAAAACCATAGGTTTCAGGGACGTTATAGTTAGTTGGACATTTCACTCATACAAAACCATAGAAATTCCACAGTTATAGTTAGTTCAGCTAACTATAACTCGCGCCCCCACAATGCACTGCTGATGACGTCACATATTACATCATTCATGACATGGTCAGTGACATCGCTGATGACATCACTGATGACATCTCAAATGACATCACTGATGACATCATCCATGTGACAAACTGATGTACCTCGTCACACACTAATATAACCTTTGATACACTCACTGTAAAATACAGACTACCATTTTCGATACCATTGACACACTAATACCTGTTACTACCTACCCACTCAGTGATTCCTAGGTCTAGACACACATCTACCCATTCACCCATATAATCAGTCATACATGCAGTAACTGATCAATAGAACACTATCAAATGCACTCATACACCTATATAGACATTGACACACCAGCACTCATCCTAGTCAGTTATGTACTCATCCTAGTCACTCATGCAAAGAATCAATCACAGTTCCATTTACTCACCTACACAGTTATACACACACCACCTCATTTATTCATACAGATAGTAACGCATAGTCTCTTATATAATCACTAATACAAGTATACACTCATACATACAGCCACTCTCACAATCACTGACTCTCATGTATAGTCATTTCTATACACCAACTCTCACATACACTGCCTTTTATATATGTACTTAGTTGGACATGTGCACTGAGACATCGATTCACTCACCAAGACGCCCATACACACACTTACCCACCCATACAACTGTTTCCACATGCACTCTTAAACTCATACACCCTGTCAATCAACCACTCACACATCTATGCACAGAGTCACACCCCCCCCACCCAACCACACACACACACTCAGTCTCCTATACAAATACGCAGGCAACTAATCAATAACCCATATAGACATTGATGTAGCTACTGACGAACCGATGCAGCAGCTTACACAACAACAGACAGAGTGATACAGACATTCACACACTTTAGACACTAACCCATGTATTCAGTAAGATACATTTAATCATTCACTTAAACAGTCAGTCACACACCTACTAAATCCTCCATCCAGACACTTATACATCCATTCATTCTTCAATACAGCTTGGTATATATATAATACATATTTAAATTTTAAAGAAAGCTACATTCACTGGATGATGTCATCAGTGATGTCATCAGTGATGTCATTTGAGATGTCATCAGTGATGTCATCAGTGATGTCACTGACCATGTCATGAATGATGTAATATGTGACGTCATCAGCAGTGCATTGCGGGGCGCGAGTTATAGTTAGCTGAACTAACTATAACGGTGGAATTTCTATGGTTTTGTATGAGTGAAATGTCCAACAAACTATAACGTCCCTGAAACCTATGGTTTTTCAGTTACTCTTACTAAATGCCTTCTGTGAATACCAAAAGTAGTAAGTTTAGGATTTTATCTCAGATTAGTTCTGTGAATCGGCCCCATAGTATTTAAAATAATTCATGGACTCTGAATAATTTAGAAAAGGGAACCAAAATGAATGTATCTGTCATTTCATTTATTGTCAGTTTGGATGTATAAAAGTCCATCAGCAGTACACACATAAGAAAACATATTTACATGTTTAAAAAGAATACAAAGCATTAAAACGGGCAATATAGTGATAAAATAGATAATAAACTACGGCTCTAATTAGCCAATCCGTGTGGCTATTAAGTGAAAAATTCTCAGTTTATCTAAAATACATCTAATAGCAATGCAAATGACAGTGCAAAGAATGCAAAATAGTCACAGTTTTCAGCAAGTTCATGCTCCTGAACCAGACTGCTTGTAGGAATTTAGACACTGAATGCACAACAATGGGGCTAGTGTCTGTTTTACATATCCTTAGATCTTCATGAAAGTGCCTAAATTCCAAGCTAAGACAGAGTGGCTTGATCCATTTTGCTCTATGCTCCTTGAATGCTCGGCATAAAAATAATACATGCTCAATTTTTTCATAGGTGGTATTGCATACGAGGCACAAGCCAGGCCCAGGTTCAGATTAACCATCTGCTTGCAAAGGATGCCAGTGGATGCGTGCCTATTTAAATTGCACATGCACATTTCTGCATTTGGGGAGTTTAACATAGTCTAAAAACGTGTTGAAGTTATAATCATTTTTTTACATCTAAAAAGGAATTAGTTAGCCTCCCCAATGGAACTGAATTCATTATTTGTTACTGGGCACAGTACCAGAATCTTTCCTTCACAATAGAGAGGGCATTAGATGGAATAGAAACTGTGTTTGACCAGTATTCTCCCATCAGCAAGTTGGCTGATGAAGATTTAATATCCCTTAACCAGGGGTTGTTGGTCACTTGGGATCTATCAATAATACCACATAGCTCTTATCTGAAATGGTCGAATTTTTTTATAGTTCAGATTCTGATCCAGTATAGAATAGGCCTGAGCTTAGCATACTCAATTATTGACTTTAAGACGCCCTCAGCGACAGAGTGTCCACGCTGGAGAACCATGAGTTGAGCCAGGAGGAACATATCGAACAACTCCAGCAGGTCTATGCGACCTGGACCTACAGGACCATGCAGCGGACTTGTAAAACTGGTAGTTCAGTAACAAGATTTGCATTAAGGGCATTTCATCTGGCGCAGAAGGCTTGGACATCACTGCCTTCGTGACTGACCTCTTTCGCACAATCCTTGATGAATCTCCTTAATTCTAAATCAAACTGGATTACCCACCAAGCAGGACCCAAGAGACCTGCCCCAGTTCCACCTGCTGATACACTGACGTGGGTCCATGACTTTCCATTAAAAGAATGCATCCTCCAAATGGACCGAGACAAACACCAGCTACAGTTCCAGGGCCATAAACCAACTCTTTACTAGGACCTGGCCGCATCTACTCTCCAGAAACACAGATCCTCTCGCCTGGTCATTTCTCACCTCAGGTCCACCAGTGTGTCCAAATCCTGGGGGTCACTTGTTTTGATTGATTTTCCGGTTCAACGGGGAACTTCATAAACTTAGATCAATGGAGGAAGCGTGCAAGCTTATGGACATTAAGGCAGCTTCCCCAGATCAGTCACAGTCTGCCAGGCAGGATCGAGGACACCGAAGCGCCCACAACCAGAGAATCATCAAACACTCACCTTCAAGGCTGCGCCCGGACCCAGACACTATAGCTAAGGAGTGGCAGGCTGTCTTAGCATCGCTCACTGAAGACCCCATAGACCTGCCACCAACAGGTAGCTAGCCACAACCACATACCTTGGATATTTTTCTCCTCCTCTTTCTTCTCCTGCATGCTGGGTGCTGGGCCCGAGCCAGGGTAGGGAGGGGGTAGCGCTGGCCATTATACCCTTTTCTATCTTTCTTCTATCCGTAGAGAATTGTGCCCTGGACATTGATGATATTCGTAATGTTTTCTTATTTGTTTGCTTGTTCTTTAGTGGGTTGTTCATTTCCTTTTCACTCCCGGGACCCCCTTTCATTAGATCTCTCTCATAGGCAACCCACCTTGATGGTGACCTCTCCTGTGGCCCCCATGTCAGAATATGCACCCATAGCTCTGGACTTTATAAGCAGGCGCCTAAATTGTTCTTCCTTTTCCTTATTCAAATGACTACAGACCTTAAGATTCTCACCCTTAATGTGAAGGGACTGAAAACCCAATCAAGAGACGTGCCATCATTTCATATTTTGAACACTCCGGAGTTCATATATGTCTTATGCAAGAAAAACAACTTTGCATAGGAGACATCCACATGCTTTGTTCCAGGGAATTCCCCCAACAATATTTACCATCCCTTTCTACTAAAACCGCAGGGGTTGCTATTCGCATTTCTAACACCTTTAATGGGAAGATTGGTCCCAAGCAGGCTGAAAATAAAGGCAGGTAACTGGCATACTCTGTTACGGTGTGCTCTCAAAATCTAATCCTAGGTACAGTGTATGCCCCTAATGATGGGCAGGAACCCTTTATCCACCATCCACTGCCTGCTGATGGGGGAGAGCTTAACCTAGCCTTCGACAATGAACTGAACCGCTCAGCCCAGCACCCTGGACAATCTGGGGCCCTCTCCCATAATGGAGCACTGTGGTTACAAGACATGGGTCTGGCAGACGTCTGGCGAACCATTCATCCCCACACTAGAGATTATTCTTTTTATTCACACGCACACAAAACTTAAGCCAGAATAGATTACTTTTTAGGCTCACAGGGGATCGTCTCTATGACCACTGTAAATGAGATTGTCGTACAGACCAATATCCCTTCTGAATTTTGACCTTAAACTTTTCACCGGGATTCTTGAGGCTCAGCTGAGTCTAATGTTACCAGTGCTCACAGAGCCTGACCAAGCGGGCTTCGTACCGAATCGCCAATGCTGTGACAATACGAAAAGGCTACTCCACCTTACTGATAAAGCAAGGCATTCCAACATGGAATGCATGCTATTGGTGATCGATGCTGAAAAAGCATTCAATAGAGTCCACTGGCCGTACTTGGTGGCCACCCTCCAACATTTCAGTTTTGGAGACCACTTCTATAAATGGATATTTAGCAGCTACACACAGCCAGCGGCAGTGGTCCGAGAGAACGGGCATTCCTCAGCTCCATTCTCGATCTGCAGGGGCACAAGACATGGGTGCCCATTCTCTCCCCTATTGTTCGCTCTATATATATGGAGCCTATGGCCCAAACAGTTTGGGATAATCTCCTTATAACCGGTATTCATTTCGGGGGAGAGGGACATGTCATAAGCCTCTATGCGGATGACTTCATAGCCACCTTGGAGGAACCTTTGATTTCCCTGCCGGCTTTTTTCACCAAGCTGAAGGTGTTTGCCTAGCAGCTGGCTTCAAAGGGAATGTACATAAATCTCAGGCCCTCAACATATCGCTTCTGATCACCAGTCAGGACACTTTGCAACACCACTACCCAGTGCCATGGGCAGCAGCGGCAAAACCCTATTTAGGGCTACAACTCACTGCTAAGACCCAGGAAATGTCTCTTAATTAGAAGAATATACTCCATCAGATCCTTTCATACTTGTGTTGCTGGAGGACGTATGGTCTCTCCTGGATCGGCCGCATTGCATCTCTAAAAATGACCATACTGCCAAAAATACTCTATCTCTTTCAGGCGCTTCCGGTGGAGACTTCCCTTGGGGTACTCCGTACTCTCAAACAGGACCTTTACTGCTTTGTCTGGGTGGATAAATGGCCCCGTATGTTCAAAGATCTCAGTCATAGACCCCTGAAGAGGGAGGCCTAGGCATACCGAACCTGCACAGCTATTATCAAGATACACAGCTTAGGCTCTTCTGGAATGGTCCCGTACTAAATCTGAAAAGCATTGGCTATTCATGTACTGAGATGTGGCAGGGCAATCTCTGTGGAGGATCCCCTTCCTTGATAAATCCATGCACCCCAAAAGCTTGTATCTATCTCCTATTATGAGACCCATACTGACTGCATGGGACTCAGTGGTGGAATGGAGAGGACTCACTTCCTTCCCCTCACCTCTAACACCTATTGTAGGCAATCCTGACTTTACCATAGGCGAATACTCCTTGGCCTTTTGACACTGGAACCAGGAAGGCTGTAGTTCCATAGGCCATCTATTCAATGGGGAGGAACCTCTGCTCTTTGAGAGACTTTGCTCTGATCATGCCATGCATGAAACTGAACGCTTCCATTATAGTCAAATTCGGCATTGGGTAATGCACTCCTCGATACACCCCATTGCACAACGGTATCTTACCCCTTATAAAAAGTGGCTGCTTTCTAAAATATCAAACGCCCATCTCATTGTGGAGCTCTATGGCTTCATTCACCCTGCCACTCCCCAACAAAAATCTCCTGGTTAGAGATTCTGGGAATTGGAAATAGGCCGTACATTAACACAGCGGGAATCACAGGATATCTACTACCGCACTAGACACATGGCTCGCAATATCACTGGCATCGAAGCAGCAACCAAAATAGTCACCTACTTGTATCTCACACCTCCCTGGTTGCACAAAGGGAACCCAGCTTGTAAGCTGGAGTGCTGGTGCAACTGTGGTTTCTTGGGGATGTTATCTCATTTGCCATAGGACTGCCCAAGACTTACATCCTACTGGACACAGGTGCTTGATGATATTGACATTCATTTTAACAAGCAAGTACCCCGCTTCCCCGCCTGTGTTATTCTAGGTCTACCTAATGCACTCACCTTCCCACTCAAGTTTCACAGAGGCAGGCAGATTGGCCTTGCACTGGGCGCAGCTTTGCAAAACATATTGTCACACTGGGACATGGGGCATGTTCTCACTTATCAGGGATAGTTGCATCCAACTATGATATGTTCTAGGCATGGAGCGTATATCCCTTTCCTTATTGAACAAAGGGATATCCTTCCCAGACCTCTGGTGTCTATTTCTCCCACTCCCGTTGGAGTACTGTGAACTCACTTGCTCTAAATATTAACATCTCCTACACTCACAGAGACTTCTGATGGCTCTACCTGAGGAGAATACAGACATTTCCTATACATTCCCAAGAGATCGGTTATTCTCCGGATTGATGCGGGTGGTCCCAAAGGAGGGGGGTGCAGATGGGACTGTTTGGCAGTTTACAAGATGTCATAGCTGTGATGAGTGGTGACACTGTGATGTCACATGGAATGATAAAAGGGAGAAAGTTCTGGGTTGGAAGGAAAAGGGTTTTTCAAGGAATTACAGGGCAATTACAGTTGAGCTGAGCGTATGAGCAGTAATAAACCTATTATAAATACTATACATGCTTTCCTGAGTCTCATTGACTTCATTATAATGGCGACGAAGCGGAGAACGCAGGATAAAGACCTACTTTGAGCTGGACAATGAGGCTGTCCGAGAGTCGCGCTGATTCCAGTGTCGCTAAGAAGAGCAGCCGCATACAAAGACAAAGAAAACAAGGCAATCGGTGAGTGGCAGACACGGTCAGTGTCGAGCATCGCTGAGAGGAGCAGCCGCGTACTGTGCACACACACAGAATGTGATGCAGACATTTTAGGCGTCATTTTAAAGTCAGTCAGTATTCTGAAAGCATGTAAACAAATAAATGGAAGCGGCAGGAAACAAAGGAGGCTTGTTTTTTTATGTATCTATTTGGTAAGGTGGCATGCTAAATACAAATATAATTTGATGAACAAATAAACAGGAAGCCAGGACATTTTGAGGAGCTGCAAGAACATTGGCGCCCATCTTAAAACCAGGCTTGAAAGGAAATTCGGGTACATTTTTTTTACTAAGAATAAGTCAGGGAAAAAGAAAGAGGAAGAAAACAGAATAAAAAAAGTTAAAGTGAAAGTAGTTAACAAATTGAGAAAATAGTTAGAAATATAAAAATAATAAAAGTCATGTCAGTAGAAAATACAAGCAATTAAATAACAGTTAACATGAATTCAGAGATATACAATGAAGACAAAGTTGTAGTTGTGGGAGAGGTCTCAAGTACAATTACCATTACCTTTTGATTTATCGGATCGACAAAATGTTGCTCAGAAATGGGAGAAATGGAGGAGAAGATTTGAACATTTTTTAGAGGCAACATGCAAAAATTATCGAGATGAGCAGGCAAAAGATTTGTTGCTTAATCTTGTTGGAGATGTTGTGTAAGATTTGATCATTACGTTTCCAGAACAAGAGCGAAATACATATAAAGGGCTTATGAAATGTTTGAATGATAAGTTTGATCCTCAAAGAAACCTGGATTTTGGGAGATGTAATTTTAATATGGCATGTTAAAAAGAAAATGAAACAATGGATGATTTTGTCTCAAGTTTAAACAAATTGGTGACATTCTGTGAATTCAACAAATTCAGCAATGAAGAGGCAATAAGGCTGGGAGTGATACAAGGTTGCAACTCAGTGAAATTTAGGAAAAGGCTTCTAGAAAAGACGTAGAACTTACAAAAGATATTACATATGGCTAGGACAGAAATGCATCCTCAAAAACATGCCATGAACACTATAGAACAAGTACAACAGATGTAAAAAAAGTGAATAGTGAAGAAAAATTTGAAATGCAATACAAAGAAAAGAGATTATGTTAGATATGTGGATTCCAATTTCCACATCAACAGTCCTGTCTGGCGATAGGACAACAATGTAAGGAGTGCGGAAGATACAATCATTTCACAAGTGTATGCAAATTTAAGAAAGAGAAGAAAGAAACTTAGACAAGAAAGGAAAACTGGAATAAGAAAACTAGTTTAGATGGAGAAAAAAAGACTGGAAGCACAAAATATATAAGACAAATTTAAGGAATTGAGGGAGATTCTGAGGATG
Source organism: Calotriton arnoldi (assembly GCA_963921515.1). Taxonomy (NCBI): domain Eukaryota; kingdom Metazoa; phylum Chordata; class Amphibia; order Caudata; family Salamandridae; genus Calotriton; species Calotriton arnoldi. The sequence continues at coordinate 416,916 of CAWUFW010008280.1, forward strand.
AACTTGAGCAGTTTGAGAGACTTTACATGATGCAAGAAGAAAGTGAAGTTCAACCACTTAATATGACAAAATGGAAAATATCAAGAAAACCACATTGGTGGAACTAATGTTTGGTTCCCAAAAGGTTACATTTTTTCTGGATAGTGGAGTGATGTGTAACATTATGTGCATAACAGAATATATGAAAATCAATGAACAACTCCCTGTGAGCCTTTCAAATTTTAGTGTTTTTCAATGGGGAGCCAAACATCCTGTTTCCTCTTCAGGAAAATTTGAAGAAACAATCAAGTATGGGGATGCCGTTAGTAAAGAGGAAATACAAGTTTCAAAATGTGAAGTTCCAGGACCATGTCTGTTAAGCAATGTCGCTGCTCAACTCATGGGATTGTTAGCAATGACTTGCTATCTGTTGACAGATCATCCAGTTCTGAGGAAATATCCAGAGGGTTGTATGACGTCACAACGCATGCCAGTACCCCGCATGCCGTTGCAACGCAAATCTTTACCCCGACTTGCTGTCGGGGGTGCGCTGGAAGTTGGAATAGTATAACTTACTATTCCAACTCCAGTGTATGCAACAGTAGGGAAGGTGTTGGAGTTAAATCCAACACCTTCTACCTCCTGCAGCAAGACTTTTGCGTTGCAACGGCAAGCGGGGTAATGGCATGCGTTGTAACGTATGCGGTGTAACGGTTGTTTCCCATCCAGAGTTGTTTGATGGTTTAGGCATGCTAAAAGATAAAGCAATTACCCTGCATATAAATGAAGCTGTAAGACCAGTGGCACAAACAGATAGAAAAGTTCCAATTCATATGCGAGCAAAAGTAGAGAAAGAGATAAAGTTATTACTTGAACAAGATATAATTGAAGTAGCAACAGGTCCAACACATTGAGTGTCACCCATTGTGGTCATTCCAAAGAAAGACACTGAAGACATTAGGATCTTTGTCGACATGAGAATTCTGAATACATCTATTGAAAGGGAAAGATATCCAGGTCCTCATTTGAATGATATGATCAGTAATATTAATGGGTCTGTTGTTTTTTTCAAAGCTTGATTTATGTAAAGGGTACCATCAATTGGAAATTGACAGTCAATCAAGGTATATATCACAACATTCTCTTCGCATATAGGACTGTTTAGGTACAAATGATTACATTTTGGAATATGTTCAGCTGCTGAGATCTTTCAGGAAATTAGAAAGAATGTTATAATGCCGGTGCAAACTAGCATGAACTATAGTGATGATATTTCAGTTTTTGGCAAAACACAGGAGGAACATGACCAGGCGTTGGATGAAGTGTGTAAACAATTTCAGAAAGCTGGATTGACACAATCTAAAAAAAATTGAAATGAATAAAGTAAAGTTGACATTTTATGGCCATATATTTTCTCATGAAGGAATGAAACCAGACCCTGTCAAAGTAACAGCTCTGAATGCAATACAAAGGCCTAAGGATGTAACAGAGTTGCGATAATTCATGGGAATGGCTAGTTATTGTGTACAATATGTTAACAAATTTGCAACTCTGAGCTCACCACTCAGGGAGTTAACAAAGAAGGGACAAAGATTTTGTTGGAGTGATGAATGTGAATACTCATTCAAGGAAATAAAACTAGAAATATCAACTGCAGCAAACTTAAAATATTTTGATTCAAGTTTGTGTACAGAATTAGTGGTGGATGCCAGCCCTATAGGACTCTGTGCAATTTTGGTACAGGATAAGCCTGGGAGAGAAACTCCTAGATATGCACTTTCTCATGTCAGTAAGAGACTATCTGATGTGAAACAAAGATACTCCTAACCTGAAAAAGAAAGTTTGGCGGTTGTGTGGGATATGTGAACATCATCACAATTTTATATATGGAAAGCTGTTTGTAATTATAACAGATCATCAAGCTCTTGTGTCTATTATTGGGAATCCTAAAACAAAAATGCCATTTAGAATTAAAAGATGGGGAATGAGACTAATGGACTATGATTTTAAAATCATTCATAAGCCAGGAAAGGAGTGTAATCCGGCAGATCATTTATCTAGACACCCTTTTAGGACAGGGGTGGAACAACAGTTAAAGGCAGAGGAATATATTTGTTTTATAATCAAATCAGCAGTTGCAGGCATTATTACAGAGTAAGAGCTCATTGAGGCCACACAAACTGATGACACTATTCAAGAAGCAAAGTACATGAGAATAATTGGAGACTAATAAATAGTGCAAGCTGATTTCAATCAAATATAAGGCAACATGATATATTAGCATTCAAAAATTCAATAACATACTCACTGAGCTGTATGCGGCTTCATCTTGAATTCTCCTCATACGTCAACTGGAAAATGTTCATTGGATTTAATGTTTGGTCAACCAAGACAAACTCGTCTGCCACATCTGCCAGCGGATCCACAAAAAAATCATAAAGAAATATTGCAAAAAAATAAAGAAGTAAAGGATAAAATTAAATAGTATGCAGAAAGCGGAAGAAAGTGTCAAAGCCAGGAATATCAATTAGGTGATTTGGTGTTGGTTCGCCAAGAACAGATAAGGAGGTCACAAGGTAGATTTCAGCCTATGCCAATGGAGATAACAAAGATTCAAGGAACAGCGTTAACAGCGGAGAACAGGGCCGGACTGGCTACCGGGCGTTTTGGAATGCTGCCGAGCTGGGGGCTGATTTCGTTGATGGGGACCTGCGTGTGCTGAACGAAATTTGTTTTGCTTTGTTTATTTTGAAGCACATGCAGGTCTCCATCAATGAAATTAGCCCCCACCGCAGTGACATCAGCCCCCAGCTTGGCAGCATGCCAAAATGCCCGGTAGCCAGTCCGGCCCTGGCGGAGAATGACAGCAGAATAATAATGAGGAATAAGACATTTTACAGAAAGGTCAAACCAAGTATTCAACAGGAAGGCATACAATTGAATGTTCAACCAGATGATCAGATGCTCAGAAAATCTGAACGATCTCTTTCTCTTCTTTGTCTTTTGAAGTTTTGGATTTTAGCTTTAGCCTTAAAAAAAAAAAAAAGAGGAGCAGAAATGTGATGATGTGATGTGTGGTGACACTGTGATGTCACGTGGAATGATAAAAGGGAGAAAGTCCTGGATTGGAAAGAAAAGGGTTTTTCAAGGAATTACAGGGCAGTTACAGTTAAGATTAAAAGAAGTATGCAGCTTAGTGTATGAGCTTTAATAAACCTATTATAATTATTATACATGTTTTCCTGAGCCTGCTTGACTTCATTATATTAGCAAATGAGCCACTGACCACTGACAGTTTTATTGGTGTAAAACTAATAAAGAGATTTTAACCATTAAGCTAAATCTAGGTGCAGTGGCAAAGTAGAGTACTCTGCAGCAGCCTTGACAAAGATCTTACAAAATTGTTCCCAGCTGTTGTGAGGATTCCAGCTCACCAGTTCCCACAGTTATTCAACATAGAGAGCATCATTAACAGTCTGCTCTATAAATCTCCAAAACTGGAGACACAGGGTGAGTTGAGGCTCTCCTGGCAAAGGTAATTATGGCTGTAGCCCTGTGGTTTAGCAACAGCCTACTCTTTGTAACTTGCTCACACCACAAATCAGTGTGGGACAATCTAATGCCCAAGTAATCAAATTCCTTGACTCTTTCAAGCACATTACCATCCAGAGCACTGGCTGCCTTCTAGGGGTAAATACCATAACGTTAGCGTTTTGAGCATTTATTTCCAAACCATGGGAGTTGCATAATAAACCAAACTTCTCAATTAATATCTGTAGCCCTTTTTCATTTTTTTCGAGATTAATAAGGTATTGTTGGCAAAGTGAAGTGCAGCTACCAAATACCTGCTAATGTGGGTGTATCGTTTTTACAACTTGTCAGAAATTCTACACAACCATTAATAAAATGAAGGAATAGAGTTGGAGCTGAAACACATCTCTGGGTAACTATGTTTTATGCCTATTATCCCTGAGAGTTTTCCAGTGGGGCCACAATGGACCTGTGCAAAACTGTTGGTATGTAGGCAACTAATAATAGTTAAAAGGTCAAATGGAATTTTCAAATCCAAAAGGATTTTTCACAGCTTGGTACTGTATCAAATGCTGGCAACAAAGGTAACACACAAGCTACCCCTACTCATGTCCACGACCTTCCATCTGATCAACAGAAATAAAAAGGCCTGTTCGATCATACTTGTCTTTGGTCTAAAACCTGTCTGGAATTGGCTTAGAATGTGATTTTCTGTCATCCAGGTGGTAACTTTGTCAAGATCTGTTTGAAAAATATTTTTGCAAGTTATGAATCAGGTTGATGGGGTGATATTAACTTGGTACGTTGCAGGGCCCTTCTTTGAATATAGGGACAATATCTGCTCCCTACCATTTATCTGGTATTAGGGGCAGCCGCTAAGATAGAATAAATTAGAACATTTATATATTGCACCCATATGTCAGGTTCAGATCAAAAGAGGTCTGTTGGAATCTTGCCAGACCTGGGGCCTTCCATGGTTTCTGTGCTTTGTGCTGCTGTGGTCTCAGATATGAAATAAGTGATAGTACAATGGGGGCTAGGGATCATTCTGGGGTAGATGGAAATTTGCAGTTGTAGCAGGAACTATATCATCTATAATATATCTATAGCATGAAGAGCAATAAAGTGCATTTGCTACCTAAGATATGTGGTGCTGATTGTTGTGTTCCTTTCAGCCCTCGTGAGACATAGACATAGGGGCCAGAAAGACCTTGAATCTTTGTTCTTAGTCGCTTCTAGGATATTTTCCCAATTCACATTTTCCAATAATTTTTTGCCAATTGTAAGGTTTTCTTGTAAGATGCCCTAGTTGCCCTTATTTAATTTCTTTTGCCCAGCTTAATGGCATTTACAAGATTCCTTTTTTCAGACGATAGTTGGAATTGAACCACTCATGGACTCTCTGTGCTCTCACCCCAAGAGATGTTCTTCACAAAAGACCCTCTGAGCTCAATAACCAGCATATCATGAATTTCAAGTATTCTATTTGGGCATTATGCATGCTCTCTAAAAAGATGGAGTGCTAAAGCAGTGGTTTCATAAATTGACTTTAATGTCAACTCGCAGGTACCAATAGTAGCCCATTTAACATTTGTCATGCTGTTTATAATATTTAAATCGTGGCCTCCTGTAGTTTAGCCTGGCAGTGGACCATTAATCAGTGGGCCAGACATATAAAGGGTCAGGGGGTCATGCTCACTCTCATGACTTGGAACTACCGTCAGATTGACCATCTTGCTCCACAACCCTATGTTAATGAATAGACACTCTATATGGTTGCTATAGGCTCCCCTTTTGAAGGTACGAATGGGGTTGCTGCCTGAGGCTGAATGACCATCACATGAATGGAGACAGTGAGACTGCATGATATCAATGATTTGTTGTCCAGCATTTGAAAGATGTTTAACTGGATTTGCATCAATGACTGGAATGCCCCAATGTGCATCCTCCTCACTAGGTAGGTCACTTGCAAATGTGGAAGTTTCAAAGCGAACATTAAAATCTCCTCCTACAATGATGGCACAAATTATGCTACCTAGTTTGAGTAGGCTGTCAAGAGGTTTAAAGTGGCAGATTTTGTTGACTCATTAGTAAACCAAAGTTAAACATAAATTAAAAGTACAGCTTTACAGCATTAGGGACCTACACTGGCTTCCTGTCCAGGCTAAGGTAAAATTGAAGGCCTTATGTATCGTAACAAAGTCCCTCCATGGTGTGGGCCCTTCCATATTTCTGAAGTCACTTAGGTGGCATGTCCCTCGACGTGACTTAAGATCATCCACTGCCCAGTTGGTGGTCATCCCCAAGGCCAAGAAGGCAAATTGGGGGGGCGGGGCAGAAGTTTTTTCCCACTTGGCCTGTAAGCTGTGGAACACTTGCACTGAGGTCTCAAACAATCAGGTTGGTCTTTAGAAAATCCTTAAAGACTTGGCTCTTTGTTTCCAGGGTTTGAAGTGTGTCTCCCAATCTCTTAATTAGTGATAGCACTCATTAGCCCTAAAATGCCTCGGCATTCACACGCTTTAGAAAAATCTTACTTACTTACTTACTCACTTTGGCCCTTCATTGTAATATCTTTATAGGAAGTATGTCCTGGAATGTGCTAGAAATGTCCTTAAGTCTCCTTCAAAGCAAAGTTTCTAGCCATACACATAGTCCTCCAAGGCACGGCCAACATTAGAATTTCTTGTCATTATTTGGTAACTTGTACAACCTAGTCTAAATACACAAGTGGTCATCCAGTTCTCTCAGAGAGGGCATACATCAAAAGAGCCGATGGAAAAAACCCAATAGTTATTAGGGATTTTTGATTTTAAGCCTGCAATGTTCCAGCATACCACCAAGAGATTTCTAGTCCTAGGGGCACGTGTTAGCACTGGGTCTTATGGTGTGCATATCCAAATACCGGGATCGGCATTGTGCCTACTAGAACAAGTTGCTGTATAAGAGCTATGAACCATAGAGTTTGAAGACCTGGTTGGAGCTGGGATGGAAGTAGGAATAACACTTATTTTCTAAGTGGATTTGATGCCCTACTCAAAAGAACCCCAATCACAGGTAGATGGCCTTTAAAAATGATTTTAGCATTATCAGGTTTGCAGGTCCCCTCGGCTATGAGCCATAGAATTCTATTTGATTGTTGAGCTGTTTTGGTGGTGACTATTCCAGCTATTCTCCCTTGTTCAGTGAAGCTATTTCCGACGATTTCCCTTTCAATTAGGTCTAGGGTGGTTGTTGGTTTAAATTGGATTTCCTATACCGATGGTAGGACAGATCTAAGGCCAAGCTTTATTAAACCCCTTGCTGATATAGCATCTACTACGGTAATTTTAAGGCAAATCTATTCACCACTTGGAGGGGCATAGCGCTTTACACCTACTATGTCACTGCAGATTACAGAATAACAGTATTGCACGCTCCTTATCCAGTAGATTCCCTTATTTTTAGACACTGGATCTTCTTAGATGCCTTGATTTAATTTGGGTACTTTGAGTATAATTACTTCTGTCATCAGAGGGGTTGGGTGGAGTTCATCTTTATGTAAAGATGTATCTTGGATCTAGGTTTGTGTATTTAGCTCAGAGAGGGGAGGTTAGAAGCTGGAAAAAAAATTGTTTGCAGAGAATGTTTTGTGGCTTTGCTTCCATGCTACCACTGTCCAGGCAGAGCGTTACTCTCTGAAAAGGGTGGCACTTATAACATTTGGCTATCCCTTCAATTTGGCAGGATTGCTGAAAATGTTGAGTTAGGGAGGTGGATAACATTCCAGATGGGCCCTTTCAGCCAATATCTTGCTCTCCGTATATGCGAATCTAAGTCTGTGTGTTTTTCTTCCAACCTGCGAATTGATTCCTGTGCTATAATGCCATAAACGATCTGTTAGCTTCGGTACTATCAACTTTAAGTCCTTTATTTCAGATTTCATAAACAGTTCACATGTTTCTGCAAGGTTAGTAAAAGGCCATAGCTGTGCCCCAACATCTGTTTGTGTTTCTTTAGGTGCTTTTACTGGGAATGGATCCTTCAGACTCCTCTGTGGTCTCAAGCAGAGTGAACCAGTTTGTGCAAGTGGCCTGTGGCACTAGGTTAATAGGTTAATAGGATAGCTCATTGCTGTGCCAGTTGTTCTTTGTGGCTCGCTACAGCTACTCAGCCTTTACATAGTATTATTAGTATTATTTGACAATGAATCTGACAAGCCTGTGCTCTGCTTATTAAAACTTTTTGCTACAATTTTTGATCTGCATTTCCCCACTTTCTGCTAGCAAGTCTCTATCACCTAGCATGATCTCTGCAGCCTGTATAGAGGGCCTCTTGTTATCACCTCCTACCCTCCTCCTCCCCCTCCCCCTTCCCTTCCTGTGGGCTTGACAAATCTTTTCTCTTCCCCATAATTCACACGAGTGGCTCCCAAATTGTTGCCAGCCACCCACCCTCTGGGGAGCATGTGATGTTTCCAAAAGATTTCTTTTAATAGCGCAAAAAGTGTCAGTTCAGAAAGTTCATATGGGGAGAAGAACCCAAAATTACCTTGTCATCCTGGAAGAGGCATCTAAGCGAGGACTTGATGCCTGATTTATTAGGCGAACAGTGGTTCAATAGGGCCAGTGGTCCCGTATAAGTTCCTTTTCTGGGAAAATAAGTTGTTTATTCATTAAGTCATATACATTTTAATTTAGGACTCAAGAATATGCATTTTCTAATGAATAAAAGGCAGGTAAAAAGCAGGACACCCTCCAATATTTTTTATAGTGCAAATAATTTATTCATTGCAACATATCAATTCATTTTTTAATATTCATATACTCTTTCTTGGTTTTTGTTATATAATTTTCACGATCCAGTGCTCACAAGTGAAAAGAAAGGTGCTCTAGTGAGTGGGAGCAGGTAAAAATGTGCAACTCTTAAAAAAAACACACAGCCAGGCAGCAGGCAAACCCACGATCATGCGCTGCAGCTAGGTCCGCTGCTATGCACCCCTTGCACAACGCACCGTACCTCACGTCTTCCTGCCCTCCAGGCTTGCCGCTCTTCGGTTTTCAGCTGAAGTCGCTCTCCTCCAATGCTGGGAGCCATCAAATGAAAGAGAGGTGGTGGGAGATACCTTGATGCAGCCGGAGGTAATTTCTGCTTACTGGAATAGGCAATTTGGCACCTTCAGTAGCGACTGCTTTCTGGAGCACTTTTTTTTTTTCCTCTCTCCTCTTTATTGCCCACCAAAAAAGAACATTAGCTGGTGCCTCTCTTTGCTTCAGCCAGTTTCAACGCTTGCTGTTTTGGAACAAATTCGATAGAGAGGGCTGGATATTTGTCCTGATTTCACAGTGGCTCCCTGGTTGACAGAGCTGCCTGGACTATATCGTTGAGGTTGATCAGGAGACCGGTATGCACCTTGATGGTGCTTTTTTTTGTATATTACTATTCCCGGCAAAATTAAGGACTTCCTGGGCGGTTTCGGAGGGTGAACCAGGTTTCATACCAGGGGTGCCATACAGGGTGCTATAAGGGTCCCCTGGTATTGGGTAACTGGGAGTCTCCTCCTTCCTTGAACCTTCAACCATTGAACTCTACCTAATTCACCCACAGGATTAAAGAACTGTTAACTATGGGAAAGCATCTTAAGTTTTCAAATTTAATGAATATGGATACTGCCGGTCTCAAAACCAAATCAAGTCTGCATCAGCTGCAGCAAGGGCTGAACATAGCCTGAAATCATGTTGTGGATCAACAGCAGCAGCTAAAAGCCCCTTAAGCTCAGATGAAGATCTGGGGGACCAGCAGTCAGCGGGAGGGGCTAGCCAGATGACCTTGCCACATACTCTCCAGGAATCTGTCCAAAATGAGTTATCTATATCCTGCAATGAAGGCAGGGTGCTTGGGGAGGTTAAGATCTTACCATCGAAGCCAGCATCCTCAAGGGGACTAGAAGAGGAAAATATCTCTTCCGAGGTACGCTCCGACCCCTCCACATATGCCACACATGGGAAGCTGAAAGAATACTCTCTTTTTTCAAAATCAAAGGCGGCTGCATCTATGCTTCCAGAGCTTTTGATGATCGATCTGAATATTCAATCTTGAAATATGGAAGTTATTCCCTCTCCCTTAACACAGGCCGGTCTTCAAGATCCAGGTATCTGCCAACATAATACCATAGCAGCTCTGCAGTCGCTAGTCCAGCCTCCAGTAATGGATCCGAGGATGGTTACAATCTCGCAAGTGCAATCCCAGGCCGCTATAGAAAACAAACTTAAGACTCCCTGCTGAAAGTACCCTGGAACTGCAGCCGGTGTCTCCACCTGTTCTAGCCGATGTAACCCTGATTCAACTCCAGGCTGTAACGGATAGCAACTCCCAGTCTCAGCTGCCTATCCTAACACCCAAAGTTCAGCAGGTCCAGCAATGGGACTTAAAAACTATGTTAAACCATACACTGGACGAAATAAAAGATCTAAAAGCATCTCAGGCAATTGAGAACGCATCGGTGCACCTTCGTTTGACCAAAATTGAGGAAGCAGTTGCCACCTTCTCAGTGAGGATGCAGGAAGCTGAGTCTAGGATATCACAGCTTGAGGATCGAATGGCGACTTTGCAGCAGCAGACAGATCTAGAAAGGAAAGACAAATTGTTGCTGGAAAACAAGATCGATGAACTAGAAAACCATTCATGACGTTCCAATCTATGGCTGGTGGGGGTACCAGAAGGCTGCAAAGGGGCCCAAATGGTGCAATGAGTTGAGACTTTTATTAAGAATCATATTCTACCAGAAACCTCAAGTGACTTGACAATTACAAGAGCCCATAGGGTACCGCCCCATCCATTTCCCACTCAAACTTGCCCAGAACGATTTTGGTTAATTTTTCCGACTATTGTATCAAGGAGCGGATACTTTCGAGAGCCATTCAAAGAAAACAATTCTCCACTAACAAAATACCTTGTTGCCGAATTTTCTCTGATATGTCCGTTGTAGCAGCACAGTGTTGAAAGGAATTTGTGAAACTTCTTTATCTATTTAAGGCCCTGGGTGCCCAGTCGCAATAGCCCCACAGTCTAAACTTAGGGTTTTAGTAAAGGGCAAATTTCATATGTTTACAAATCTTGAAGAAGCTCAAGAAATGCTGCAATCTATCTCTACCCCGCGAGTTTAGGAAAGTGTGACAGCAGAATGAAGGGCCGGAGAGAACGGAAGGAGGGAAGGAGAGAGGGAGGGTTCCAATCCAGCTAGAGAGATTCACTAGTATCAAATGGTGAGGGTAGGTTTCTCATTCAGGGTGCTTCAACATGGCACCCAGCAGGGGCGTCTACCCAGTATCCAGGCACTTGGACAGGGGGGATTGAGAGGGGTATCGTGGACTATTCTCCTACGTCCAGAGGTGGGATCACAGTGTGGGGTTGGTTGTGGGGGGCACGGATATCAGAAAAGTGCAGAATCATAGATAGGACAGTATCATTGGGAAGAAAAAAATTGTAACGGAACAGTAATTTTTTTATTGGCCTTTCTGAAATGGGGGTTGGGATACGAATAATTTTTGAATAGCAAAAAGTATGGGGCTTTTCTTAGGTTGCTTACTTCTAAAGTCCAATTTCCCAAAACAACATATTCCCAAGGATTATGCAAGGCCATATTTTGCTTCTGTGGGGCTGGCTATGAGGGGTGTTGCGATATATCTCGGGTGAGGGCTCGACTGGAATATTATACAGGTTCAGAGGGATCCCTTCGATAGGTGGATATGGATTACTGCCAGGGTAAATGGTTATGTTTGTCATCTCATAAATTATTATGCCCCAACAGTAGACAACCTTAAATATATTATAAAAATTAATGACTTTTTGAGAGGAGTGTTTAGTCCAATATTACTAGGAGGGGGATTTTAATTATATTCAGGATCTAGCTAGGGATACCTCGAATAAAACAAAAAGAATTGAAGCTTATAACCTAAAAGGTATTGGATACTATGATTAAAGGTAATCAATTGATTGATCCTTGGCATAGAGCCCCCTCAGAAATGTCACAGTATACCTACTATTCCCACCAATTTCAGTCAGCCTCGCTTATTGACAACTTTCTTATCTTTCACTCTCTTAAGTGTCTTGATTCCCATATATGGGAAAATTCTTTTTCCGACCATTCTGCCATTACTGTTAAGATAGAACTAGACTCTAAGCGACGGGAGAGATCCAGGTGGCAGATGGACCGTCTCCTTCTTTCCAACCAGGGATGTCTGGATAATATGAAAATATGGATTAAAGAATTTCTTCAGATGAACGAGGGCACTGCAGCCCTCTTCTCTGTTTGGGATACCTTTAAGGTGGCCTCCCGCGGGCAGATGTTAACTTTCACTGCCATTAAACCTTAGAGGTGGAGGGCAGGTATTTTGGAACTGCAACTTGCAGTTGATACTGCAGCTCAATCTAGGGTAAATTCCTTGGCCGAGCGTATTATTACTGCTACCGCTAAACAAGAACTCAGGGAATTCTTTCTACTTGAAGGGATAAACAATTCTCGATCTTACCAACAGCGAATCTATGAAGAAAGTCAGATGGTCGGAAAATAGCTGGCCTGGTCATCTACGGTGAAGCAGGAAGCTGCTATAGTTACCGAACTACAGGTACCTAGGTCAGGGGGGTTTGACAACTGATAAGGAGGAGGTTGCAAAAATAATCCTTGCTCACTATAAAAACTCTATGCCACAAAGTATACGGTTCCACAAGGAATATAGGCCTGTAAATCGCATGCATTTACAACGCATGCGATTACAATGTGGTCGTTACAACGACCGCGTTGTTACATCGCAGTACCATTACAACGCAAGTTGTTACATCGACTTGCTGTAGGGGGCGCGCTGGACTTAGGAATAGTATAATTTACTATTGCAACTTCAGTGTGTGCAACAGTAGGGAAGGTGTTGGAATAGTAAATTATACTATTCCTTAGGTTAGCGCGCTCCCTACAGCAAGTCGATGTAACGACTTGCATTGTAATGGTACTGCGATGTAACAACGAGGTCGTTATAACGACCGCGTTGTAATCGCATGCGTTGTAACGCATGCGATGTGATGGCTGTTTCCCTTCCACAAGAAGCCATACATCAGTATTTTGCTGATATCAATCTACCGTAAATGTCAAGTTTTCAGACTGAGGCATTAGTAGCCGATATTACAGCACTAGAAATTTGTCAAGTGATTGCGGCAGCGCCATCAGGAAAGGCCTGTGGGAATGATGGGTTTTCAATCAAGTTTTATAAAGTCTTTCAGGAAGAATTAATATCATTTTTAGCGGAGCTTTTTAAAGCAGTCAAAAATGGCAAAGAGGTTCCCCAGATATTTAAGAAATCAGTTATTGTTAGTTTTGTTAAAAAGGGAAGAATCCCCGTGATGTCAACTCTTATAGACTTATTAGTCTCCTCAATTCTGAATATAAAATCTTAATGAAGGTCTGGGCCAACAGAATCGTGCCTGTTCCCCAGAAAATAATTCATAAAGACAAGGTTGGCTTTTTACCAGGACGGCAAATGTCAGCGAATACCACTTTTCTAACACATGCCATTGATTTTTTTAGTACTAATTTGATACCAGCATATATAATGATGGTCAACGCTGAAAAAGCATTCAACCTTGTTAACTGTGATACCTTTTTTTTTTACACTGAAAAGGGTTGGATTTCCCAGTATAATCATCAATATGCTATTTAATATATACAAGTGCTCACAGGCAAAACATTTTTGAATTCTAGCATGCTCGGAAATATAGATATAAATCGGGGGGCTCAGCAGGGCTGTCCTTTATCGCCTGTACTTTTTACCTTCTTCATTGACCCATTGGCAGCCAGGATAAGAGCCAATCGGGCAATTAAAGCTCCAATGGAAGGTATGGCCAAGCTCAAATTATTTGACGATGATATAATCCTGTATCTCAGGCCTGATGGGTTAAACTTAAACACAATTTGGGGTGAGTTTCAGCAGTCTCCATCTATTGGCGGGTACAAAATCAATCATGGTAAAACACCTGAGTTGATAATGTCCCTCGTAGTTTTCACTGTCCAGTGGTTTTGATCAATCCGATTGGTTATCTAGGAGTTACTATGCGGAACTTTACAGGCTTAACTATGAGGCAACCTTGAAAAAAATTAGGGTTCTACTTGATCGATGGTCTCTTCTTCCTTTACTCTTATCAGCCAGTTGCCCTCAGCAAAATGTCAATTTTGCCTTTATTAATTTTTTTATTAATGAATGTTTTGATAAAATTAATTTGGTTTATTTTAAAGAGCTGGAAGTTTCTTTTCGTCAGTTTGTTTGGAATAAAAAAGCACCTAGAGTCAAATATCCAGTTCTACAATTGGGAATAAATCAGGGCGGGTTGGCACTGCCCCAGATACGTATATACTATGAAGCTTCCCTCCTCGGTTTTTTGGTTCGTATATTGGATTCAAGGGCCTTGTTAGAGGATTTTTTTATCAATAGGATGGTAATCACAGCATCCGGTTTTTATTAAAATGGCCAAACTCCCAAAAAGAACGAGGTATAAGACATTACAAGACCTCTGAATTAGACTCCAGTCTCTCTATACTACCAACGCACCAGAGGCCGGGTTTGGATATCTCCAGTTAAAGGAATGTAAAGTTTTAGGTCTACAAACCAAGTCTACCCAATGAAGGTTTTGGAATTCTAATGACTTCAGAGAGCTGGGCCATTTTCCTTTGGGAGGAAGGTGTATCACTTGGCACAAAATTTTAGCAAGGTGTGGAGATCGTAGTAAGCCCTTTTTGGGGATTTATGCAAATTATCCACCTTGTGAAAGAATTTTGTTTTCCTGTTTATGTCGTTCCTTCAACATTATTGACCGCTCTTTTTAAAACCAGGTTGAACAGGGTAGGTAACTGGTATAAAGCTCTGCAGAGTCAAGGGGAAAACCATCTCATAAAGAGTTTCTTGGCAAAAACGTCTGTGACAATGCAATGCTCCTTTTCCGAGGTTGAGTGGCAGACAATCTCGCAACTCGGTAGTAAAGCCTTAAGGGCTGCAAATTTTCAGCGTATTTCTTTCCTCTCACGATGGATGGCATTCTACACCCCAAATGCCTTACATAGAATGTACCCAGATTTGGAAGATAGATGTTTTAGGTGCCAGCAACCAGATGGTGGAGATTGCCTTCATACTTTCTTTACTTGCCCATTGCTGGCTCAATTCTGGGAAAAAATATTTGGGGCCTAAGTAAAGGCTTACAGAGCCAACTCATCCTGGAGCCCACTGTGGCACTTTTTGGTTGGTCAAAACAGAAGCTAACAGCGACTAATATTAAAGCCAAGCAAGCCTTGATTTCAATCACTTCGTTGGTGCCACAATCCTTGATTCTGCAGAATTGGAGGACAAGTAGAGTTCCCACATATATAGAATGGCATAAGAAAATGACCCACACAAGTAAATTCGAAGAGGCCTATGCAAAAAGGGTTGGTGCGATCAAAAGGTTTACGAGGGTTTAGAAAATTATTAAACAAATTGGGGATTGATCCATGTTGTTTATCCTTCCATCGGTCTTGTACGATGTCTATTACTTTTTCCACTCAAATAATTCTTACTTATGAGGCAATGAACTATAATATCACTCTATGTTAAAGGAGATTTTTAATTTTTGCTAATGATTTTCTGTGATTAAAATGTACTGCTGCTATATTGTACTTTGATTGATCACTTCTTTTTCAATTAGCGACTTTATATTGAGGGGCAGATTTACAAGCCTCCTGCGCCACCAGTACGTCACTTTTTGTGACGTACTGGTGGCGCAGGGGGCTGCTCCATATTTACAAGGAGAGGAAAAGCCACCCTGCGTGACTTTTCCTCTCCTTGTAAATACGGCCCCTTCACACGCAGCACTTTGCGGTGAAGGGGCGTTCCATGGGTGTTGCTGTGGGTGTTCCCACGCAACACTCATGGAACAAGACACATCTCCAGAATTACGAGAAATCGTAACTCTGGAGATGCGTCTGAGCTACGCCACCCTAGAGGTGGCGTAGCGAGACGCACCGAGGAGAAATGTTTTCATTTCTCCTCGTTTTTCTCTTTCAATGCGTGCTGCATTCTGCAGCACGCATTGAAAGAGGAAAATGGTTGTAGTGATTGTTTTTGTGCAGGAAGGTTCCCCTTCCTGCACAAAAACAATCTCCCCACGACGCAGGCATCCTTGCACCATGGTGCAAGGGTGCCTGCGCCGGCGCATGGCTGCAGTTTGTGCGCCAGCGCAGGGGGAAGCACAGGGATGCGACATATTCTTGTAAATATGTCGCATCCCTGTGCTTTCCAAACTAACGCAGCATGGCGCAGCAAAATGACTTGCTGCGCCGTGCTGCGTTAGTTAATTGTAAATCTGCCCCAGAGTATTTACTGAGACATAATGAATTTCTTTCTATTTTTCTGCTCAATATAAAATAAAAAAAATTAAAAACTCTTAGAAAAGAATAACATTAAACTCCTATTGATGAATTTATATAATAAAACAAGGAGTTAATTAGTTACAAAGTCGACGGCGTTTCAATCTCATTCAGTTGAGATCATTATCAGGACAGGTGTATGAGCACCTAATATCACTAGAAGAAAAGAGAAAAAGGAGGTGGGCAGACCAGAATAATTTGGGGGCCTGCTAGTTTTTTCAAGAAATAATTATTAAAGCAGAGAGAAAACATTTCCTAGTGTTGGCCTATCGGAACTCAAGGCCTGAATTATTTCTGGGGTCAAGACTGTTCAGTAATGGATTAGTCTCATCAAGGGCATTGAAACCACTTACTAAAAAGGCAGCTCTATTACTATATCTCATTTACTTGTGCGGCAATTACATTAGTACATGTCACTTCATGTGAAAGAGACATGGTAGTGGTTACATAGGTGCACCCTGATGGCTAACCCTGGTGGGATAAAGGAAACAAGGGTTAATTGAGCAAGAAATGTGCACGCCCTGCGTGGGAATATTTGAAAATATTTCAGATAGGTCACTCTTAGGGAAAGCACAATTTTTCTTTTCTGTGCCAGTGGCGGACCACCTTAATGGGTTCCAGTGTTGTGGAGTTAATCTTGTCTTGTGCCTAAAGGGAGAAGAACCAGACCTTTTTGAATTTTAGTCAGTACCACGTCTCTGTATAGGGTTGGAGACCAGTGCAGGAGACCAAAGAGTATGAGCAGTGCTTAATTTGTGCCAGTGTTTGCCGGTGCTCAGCACTGCCATCTTTTTCTAAACACCGGCACATGTTTATGCATCACATCATGACACTGTGTGCCTATATTTTTCTTTTTAGCAGAATTCCTCAGTGATGGTGTCATACACTTTTTTTAAAACTAGCATGTAGGTATGGCTCTCACTAGCATTTGGCAGCTGTAGTTTGAGATAAGCTGACTCCAGGTGCATTGGACTCACAAAAAAATACTTTGGGCCCTGGCACTTTATTTTTTACAAATTAACCACTGAGTATGATGGAATAGTGGATTAAAAACTTACGGCTGTTTTTAAGTCTAAATAACCACCTCGGGGAAATGGATTCCAATCGGCGATGGCAGTGTTTGTATTAAGGTTAGCCTGAAAAATTAAGTGAGCAGTGGGTCAGCAAAGCCAAAGGAGGAGGCCCAGCCCAGCCTCTTCAGGGCAGTGATTGGTGAAGACAGGACAGGCATGTCATGTGCAGTGGGGAGTCTTCTCACGCTATAGAGCGCTCGTGGTCACATGTGGGTCCTGCATCCTCCACCCTCTTCTTGACCTGTTGTTGCATTTGGGGGCTAGGAGCCCCGAAGCAACAAACTTTGTGTCCCCCACAGCGGGGAGTCTTCTCTTGCTATATAGTGCTCATGGTCATGTGTGGGACTTGCCTCCTCTACCCCCTTATAGTCCTGCTGGTGGATTCTGGGGCTAGCAGTCCCCAAACAACAAGCTTTGTGTCCCGCGCAGTAGGGAGGCGGTCTGGCGCTATACCGCACTCGTGGTCACTTGTGGGGACAAGCTTTGCATCAAGTCTTGTCGTGCTATATAGTGTGGGGCATGCCTCACCTGCCCCCTCCTTGTCCAGCTGGTTGATTCTGAGGCTAGGAGTCCCAAAACAACAAGCTTTGAATGAAGCAATTTTCCAGGAGACAGAGATGACCATGGCAGACAGTTGATCCCTGGGTAAATCTGAAGCCCCTCTTTCTTGACTTGGGTTGAAATACAAGGAAGACACACATGGGGACTATTCTGGTAGAAAAGAGTAATCCCAAGCTAGAAAAGATCACGCAGCCCCATTTCACTCAACCCTTGAAAGTGAATGCCAAATACCACTGATAGATCATCTTTGCTGTCCTTATGTATCCATATTTCCTCAATTAAGCAATATTATATAAGGGGGATGGACCTTCCAGGTAGTGATTGACCATAAGTGAGTCAGAAAGGGAAAGGCCCAATCAATAACTACAAGGAAATGCTATTCCACTTGGATAATATTGACATTTTAATTCAGATCCATACAAATTTGAGATGTAATTCACAAACCAATGTGTTATACATAGGTGCATCTTTTCATCATAATATATAAGAGGAAAGTTACATAAAGTATAATTGTTGGCTTGCATTAGGTGAGAACGCTTTCAAGTGTTCCTCTGAAATGCATTGAAGTTCATGTCTGTTTTTGAAAGTCACAAATGGGGGCATTTAAAAAGGGAGTATGGAAACAAGTCCAGAGTTAGGAAGAGCATAAGGGGATGCAACTGGTGAATCTGGGTCTTGCATGTTATTCCCCATTCTAGCTGTATAAACTCAGAACGGCACGGTGCTAGGGGAAATTACTAGCAGCAATAAGCAGGAATATATTATTGGGGGCCTGATAATTCCAGTCCTCTGCACCACACCACAGGTAATCAGTCCCAAATCTATAAAGGACCGACTTTCACCCTTCAGTATTCATTAAGATGCAAATTGTTTAAAATATTTCAGACAGCTCCTTGGGCCGCTTTTCTCCCCAAACATGAACCACATGTTAGGAAAACAATCAGGTACAAAACAACCTTTAATAGGTTTGGCCCTGTCTCTCCAGACTATTTTTTTCACCCTAAAATCCTTCATAATATACACACAGTGAGGTTTTTTAATGAGCAAGCTTCATTCATTGGTTTGTTGAATAGCCATTCACGTTTTTGGGGCAATGTGCCTGTGCACTGTCCCCATTGGCTTCATTCACATTGAGTGCCTACAGACTTCATGTGCTCCAAATTTACATCTACCTAAAATAGTTTACTTCTTCAGCTGTAAAGCTGATTCAAAGTTTATATTACATTTTATTTATTTTTAATATTACCTTTAAATACAGTCTATTCAGTATTCCTTCACTCCTTTTTAAAGTTTATGTTATAAAGTGCATAAGTGGCACTGTAGCTGCCTGTGATTTTAGTGGTTAGTTACACAGTGATTTGTTCCTGTCTGCTTCACTACTACTAATAATCATAATAATAATAATGATGCTGATGAGTAAGAAGTTTGGTTATTGGTTAAGTTGGGTGAAACTCTTCTCAAGAAACAACCATAATCCTTGTCAGGATGAACCACAAAAGTCACTAAATTAACCTGTGCTTAACCCTCTGGTAGCTTGGTACAGAATCAGTCAGGTTTACCTTAGAGGCAATTTGCAAGGTATTTAGGCAGCACATAAAAAGTAATAAAGTGAAAACACAACACAAGAAAACTCCCATGCTGATTTAGAAAAATAGAGGCAATGCTGATAAATAAAATGACACCAAAACAAATTAAATACAATCAGTGGAAAAGGAGTAATGAATTCCTAATTTTTTTAGTGAAAAGTAGCACCTAAAAGATGGTCACACAAGACTAGGGCAAAGTCAAAAGTTAAGGCCAACGGCGATGGAGCATGGTCGAGATACATGAGGTGGATTGGACCCGGTCTCGGCTTTTCTTCGGATTTGAAAGACATTTTGAAGAAAAGCTCCTGAGAAGGTAAGATTCAACTGGGCACGGAATCCAGCAGTGTCCATTACAGTAAAGATTTCTACCTTTGGGCTTTTTGGAAGTCGGAAATCTCCAGGGAGAGAAAGAAGGCTTCACAAAGCCAGATACTGTCTCTTAGAGGTACGAATGAACAGGATTTACTGCTGTGGAAAAGTATGTAGAAGGAGGGCCCGCAAAGTCAGGTCAACCGCTGATGCACCTTGGACGGATAGGCTGGCAGGTTGGTCCCAGTCTTCTGTCGGTTTTTCTGGCACTTTTTGATAAAATTAATTTTAAGTCCCAATGTTTATTGTTTGGCAGGAGCAGCACCTTTAAAAGCACAATCAAGGTTCCAGGACTGAAGATTCACAACTGGGGGTTTAGACCCACTCCAGCAAAAGCAAGGTGCAGGGTTCAAGGTCTCTGGAGCTTGTTATGTCCCTGCACTCACACAGGAGGCCAGCCAACTAGCCATTGGAGTCATTCTGATAGTTCTGGGTTCAGGAAGCAAGGCAAGCCTCAAACAGAAGGGCAGTCCTCGGGTGGCAACAGGGCAGTCCTATAAGGTACAAGGCAAGCCTCAGGCAGCAAGGCAGTCCCCTGGAAGTGCAATGCAGTCCTGCTGAAGTCATCTGCAGGTCTAGTAGTGTACTGAAGAGTTGGCAAGAGGGCCCAATATGTATAACTGGTGCCCGCCTTTGAAGTGGTAGAATATTCTAGGCTATAACCACATCTGGTTCTGGAAAGTTCCTTCCTTCTCCTGCCAAGACTCCAAGATTTCTGAGGTGACAAAAGGCTAGTGTCAGGTTCCTTTGTGTGTGTTTGCTGAGGCAACCCTTTGAATTGTAAGTGGGGCAGGGGCAGGGACAGCTCTACACTCAGCCATACCTGTAGGATGGCCCATCCTGCCAACACCTCTTCCCCTTTTGTGTAAATGTCGGGGAATACACAAAGCCCAACAGCTAAGATATTTACAGTCATATGACCCAAAACACTGTCAACAGGCACCAAATGGCTAGGGCAGGAAAATGAAAACATTCTAAAAGTGGCTTTTTCAGAATTGTCACTGAAAATCCAACCATACCATTAAAGAGGATTTTAAATTACAATTGACTTGAGTCCAAACATGACATTTCCTCCTTCTACCACTCATACGGTAACACTGATTAAATGTAATAAGGTAACCCAATGTTATCCTAAGGGGGAGTATGCCTTACAGGAGTGAAAAAACTAATTTAGGGGTTTTCACTACCATGGCGTATAAAACTTAAAAACACTTGTCCCACTTTTTAAATACCCTGCACCCTGCTCAATAGACTCTTTAGGGCCTACCTTCGGGGTGACTTATATGCATTAAAAAGCAAGTTCACTGAGGGTCTGCGGACTCTCTGGGTTCGCGGGGGTAGGTGAGCAGAGCAGCAAACCCCCTGACATGTTCAAATTTCACTTGAGGGTGACGCAAGCTCTGCAAATGGTGAGGTGGGTAATTTCAGACCCACAGTGCAGGGTAGCAGGGAGGGGGAAATTCAGGGGATAGTGAAGTTCAGAATTGTTTTGTTAGCAGTTGCGATGAGCTCAGAGAAACAGCAGAGGATGAGTGGGCCGGGGGGACGGCCATACAATGGGGGTTGGTGAAGTGGTCGGCACAAGTGAAAACAACCAGACCAACACACAATGGAGGTACGCAATAACTTGGAATTAAAAATGATGTCCTGGAACGCCAACGTCTGGGCTACAGAATAAAACTCACCTTGGTGTTGCAATATATTAAACGACATGCCCCCGACCTAGTCCTCCTACTGGAAATTCACCTGAAGGGTCAACACTGTAGGGCCCTGGATAGAGAGGGATACACTCTGGTCACGCATGCGGGCTGCACCTCAGGATCACGGGGAACGGGTATCTTGCTAAGGACTGTAACACCATATTCACCAGGTCATACCCGGTACTACCCCTCTGGTAAGTGCGTACTCCAAATGGGCCTGTGGGAGGGACACACTATTAACCTGGGCTCTGTGTATGCACCCCCTGGGATACGGGGTGACACATTCTCAGCACTTGGTGACTCGCTCTTAGATATGTCAATGGGCTCCCTTATCCTGGGTGGCAACATGAATGAAGTGATGTCCATGAAATGGGATAGACGGCTGGGAAGGTAAGAGACTCGGGGTAGGACCTCCCCTCAAATTCTTTGCTGACTCCATGGGGCCAATATGTAAGCCAACTGGGATAGACTGCCATGTCTAGCTGAGAGGTGTGTGTATTAGTGCTTTGTCTTGTGCTGTAACCTTCATAAGTCCACCAGAATTGGCTTACATATTTACTCACTGTGATGGGGTGGGCCATTTTTGGGACATTTAGCAGGAGGTATATCAGACCACTCCCCAGTAATTACCTTTCTTACGGGACCGGCCAGGGAGACAGCTCTGCCACCTCAAATAGTGGTGTGGCACTTAAATGATAGGAAGATACGGGACCAAATAGTGGAGGGCACTGAACGTAACTTTCAACACAATGATTGATCGGTGGATTCTCCATGCACCCAGGCTCTTATTGGGGTCAAGAAAAAAGAGGGATGGGTATGATGTCAGGCCTTGGAAAGGGAGACCAGGTCCTTGGAGGATGACATACTGAGGGGGGAGGCCCCGTGGACAGATCGAGTCCATCGCCTACATCTACGACAGTGGGAATTTAAGGATATTGCATAGAATGCTGTGAGGGTCCACACTCTAGCGGTACAGAGAAGGCTATATGACATGGGCGATAAGGCTACCAAGTTTATTGTCTGGTTGGATAAATGGGACAGAAGCAGAAACTGGGTCAAAGAATTACCCGATCAGAGGGGTGGGGTGCAAACTGTGAGTGAAGACATAGCTGAAATGTTTGCAACATATTATGAGAACGTGTACATCCGAGTTCCACAGATCAGGTGGAGACTCTATGGAGCTACTAGTGTCCCTGGCAGGGCCGGACTGACTACCGGGCGTTTTGGCATGCTGCCGAGTTGGGGACTGATGTCACTGCGGTGGGGGCTAATTTCGTTGATGGAGACCTGCGTGTGCTTCGAAATAAACAAAGCAAAACAAATTTTGTTCAGTACACGCAGGTCCCCATCAACGAAATCAGCCCCCAGTTCGGCAGCATTCCAAAACGCCCGGTAGCCAGTCCGGCCCTGGTCCCTGGCACTATGGGTTCTCGCTGAGGAGGAAAAGGAGGCCTTAGAACAGGACTTGATGGTAGAAGAAATTAAAGGGGCACTGAGAGAACTCCAATCGGGCAAGGCAGCAGGGCCCAATGGCCTTCTCCTTGAATTGCTCAAATGTGTAACCCACAAGATTGCACCCCCACCTTCCCAACATGTCCCTGGTCACGTGGGATGTCAGGGTCCTCCCAATAGACCGGAGAATGGCCACAATCGTGGTGATCCCCAAGAAGGGCAAGCCCCCAACAGCCTGTAGTTTGTACCACCCCATATCTTTACTCAATATGAAGCCCATGGTACTAGCCAAGGCCTTGACAAACAGACTGACTGAAGTCATAATATCAGTGATCCACTCAGACCAGTCCAGCTTTATGCAGAGATGGGGCACCCGGCTAAGCCTGCGGCAATTATATGGAGTGATGCATTTGATGGCAAACCCAGGCTCGGAGGAGGCAGCGGTGCTCTCCCTAGATGCAAGAATGGCCTTCAATAGCGTAAAGTGGTTTTATGTCTTCGTGGTTCTACCTATACTGGAGGATGGCCCTAAATTTTGCTCATGGGTCTGCCTATTATATATCAATCCTATATCAAGAGTACATGTGAATGGTACATTATCATGTGCCTTTGCTTTATGCAGGGGCATGCGGCAGGGTTGCCCCCTGTCGCTGATGATCTTTGCCTTGGCCTTGGAGCCCCTGGCAGCTTGGGTATGGCAGGATCCCTATTTTTTGGAGGATCAGGATCAGAAGTGGGAGAGAGTGGGAGGAAAAGATCTCTTTACATGCAGACAATATTTTGCTCTACGTAACGAGGCCCCGCTTCTCAATCCCATGGATCCTTCACATTTTCGCCTTATTCAGGAGTTACTCAGGCTACCAAATTAATTGGGATAAGTCCCTGATCTTCCCACACTCGGAGGGAAAGCTCGCCCATCCACCAAGCTGTCCGGCACCGGTGGAGAGTCGGGGATTCTGATACCTGGGAGTCCACGTTACCAGAAGCGGGGAGGAATTCTTACAGCAAAACGTATTCCTCCAATTAGAACCATTCCGAGCAGATGTGACACACAGGAAGGCACTACCGATTTCCCTAATGGGTAGACCTGTGCTCTTTAAAATGATGACCATCCCCTGTATTATATACATACTTCAAAACACCCCTTACAGGGTCACCATGAGTTTTTTTACCAAGGTTAACAGTGCATTGCGAACGCTCCTCTGGGACAGGGTAGTTCGCGAATATCCCGCGCGAAACTCCAGCACAGAGTCTTTGATGGAGACCTGGGGATTCCGGACCTATGAGCCTACTACTGAGCTGCTCAGTTGATGCTGGTAAAGAGTGGGTGTTCAGTGAGAGGGATGAACCAGCCTACAGAGTTAACCTTGGGGCCATGGGTGACCAGGGGTACCCAGTCCTCCTATATGGGAAGAGAAGGGGAGACACATTCCGTTTCACACCTGAGCAGTAGTGCAGGCCTGGCATGTGGCCAACAATTACCTAGGGTGGGGAGATAAATTGACAGCCAAAACCCTGCTGTGGGACAGCGACCACCTGGGAGAGGTGAAGAAACTGCAAAAACACATAAGATGGAGTCTGATAGGGGTAGACAAATTGGAGACGTCTGTAGAGTTGGATCACTGCTTCGTCACTGTGCTCCAGACAGAACATGCCCTGGACCAGGGGGAGATGTTTAGATACCTGCAATTGAGACATGCGCTGAGGTGCCACCTGCCCGATGGGGAACAACTACCAGATTACTCGCCCATGGAGGATTGACTACTTCTGGATCCCATACCGACTAAGGCAGAGTCTCTAGTTTCCAAAAATACACTGAACAATTCACCAGGCCATGTTCACCCATTACAAGAGGCATGGGAGGGTGATGTGGGTCCCATGGAAATAGCCATAAGGGCCCGTTTCCAATTGATGCAGCTCTGCATACTACATAGATCTTATTATTCCCATTCCAGATTGCACCAGATAGGCTGCTGTGACTCGGCCCAATATACCAGAGGGTGTGGCGAAACAGGTACCTTCTACCATACAATTTGGGACTGCCCAATAATGTAATACTTCTGGAGGGAGGTCACAGCGGTGATTGCCATGGTCATGGGACTTATTGTCCCGATGGAGGCCAGATGGCCGATCCTGGGTATCACTGGGGAAGAGAAATGGCCCAAATACCCTGTCCTGTGGTTCACATTGTCTGTAGGTGTTGCAATGCAAAATTTAGCCAGATTATGGGGGACGGGCAGACTCCCAAT
Source organism: Calotriton arnoldi (assembly GCA_963921515.1). Taxonomy (NCBI): domain Eukaryota; kingdom Metazoa; phylum Chordata; class Amphibia; order Caudata; family Salamandridae; genus Calotriton; species Calotriton arnoldi. Next base: position 441,837 of record CAWUFW010008280.1, read on the forward strand.
GGTCCAGGAATAGGAAAAACATCTTGACTGGTGCCAGCTGGCGGAACATTAGGTCTACCAAGGTCGAGGATGCCCCCGTAAGTTCGACAAGATTTGCGGAACCTGGATACAAAACAGGCAGTTCTGAGGAGGGTATCGGGAGTTATTGGAGGGAGGGCACAGGGTTGCTCCTTGTCAAATGTATATGTGGGAATATGTCGCACGTTACATACTGTGCACACAATTTGGCCGAAGCCAACCATTGTTAAGGTGAGAAATGTACAGGCTTCCTGTGAGTGGCCTACTGAGTTTGTCTTCCATTCGATCTGAATAGCTGTGGTTATATACAACTGCTTGATAAAACGATTTATTTAAAAAAATATATACTGCATCATTGTGCTAATTTAAAACACAGATTTCTCAAATTCATTAGGCTTTTAAGAAATATTTTCCTCATCCCCCAATATTTCCAGAAAGCCTGGTCTATATTTCAATAAATCTGTAAATTTACTGCACATTGAGTTTGCCCCATTGCATTGGCAGAATAATAAGAAATGGTGCAAAGAGATTGCAGTCAGGGCCGGACTGGCTACCGGGCGTTTTGGCATGCTGCCGAGCTGGGGGCTGATGTCACTGTGGTGGGGGCTAATTTCGTTGATGGAGACCTGCGTGTGCTTTGAAATAAACAAAGCAAAACAAATTTCGTTCAGCACACGCAGGTCCCCATCAACGAAATCAGCCCCCAGCTCGGCAGCATTCCAAAACGCCCGGTAGCCAGTCCGGCCCTGATTGCAGTCTGTTTCCCAAATGAAGAAAATAAGGCCATCATTTATGAGAAATTGGTGTAGGGCAACGCTGCAAGATTTCTTGCTGTGGTGTCCTACACCAATGGGAAAGGGCAGGAATGCACCATATTTATGAAATACAGTGCATTCCTGTCCTTTCCCCTTGAGCTAAAGCACAATTTGCTGCCTTGCGCCAACACAAGCACATTTGCACCATGGTGCAACGGTGTTTACATTGCATGCAGTATTGATTTTGTGCAGGAAGGGGCACCTTCCTGCACAAAACCAATCCAGAGATTTCTATGTGTGCTTCAGAAAGAGGAAAAAGCTAGGAGGAATACAAAAAATCTCTTTGTTATGCCTGCTCTGGGGAGGCATTGCCCCAGGTTTACATGATTAAGTAAATCTGGGGCAGCGTCAAACTCCATGGGTGTTGTGTGGGAAACCCAACTGCAACGCCCATGGAACACCTCTCTGGCACAGAATAAGGCAACACAGAGACTTGCGCTGCTTTGTCTTACTCTATATCTATGAGGCCATGCAAAGACATGCAAAGTGGCTTTGAGAGGCCTGATAGATATGACTGAGAGGCTTGCGCCACCAGAGCATCAAAAAAAGTGATACTCCGGCAGAACAAGCCTCTCATAAATTAGCCCCACAGTCTTTATTAGGGACTTCACCAATTTTCTCGAGTTTTCCTCGAGGCACACTCTTTTTGAAAATATGCATAACGGTTGTTAAATCGTTCACACACTTAAACATTACTACATTTACTTAATCAGTTTCAGCAACAAATATGAATAAAAATTGAATACTGTAGTTTTGTGTCAATATGTTGTTTGTGAAAGAATAAATGAAAGGAAGACGATTTATTCCATTTCAGATATGACACAAAAACCTGTTTTCAAAATGTTTTTACAAAAGTTCCATGGTTTTTTAAAAGTCTCAGACTTTTGGGGGTAACATATTTTTAAAGGTGACATCCTCTTATGATATCCCTGAAATTCTTTCAAAAGCATGCATACTTTGGGGCATATTTATGAGAGCCTTGCCTCACGTTTGCACCACACAAATTGGTACATGGGTGATGCAAGGATCTGAGTCAGCTTTATGAAGCCACACAAAGCCACCTTGCATGACTTTGAATGGCCTCATAAATCATGAGGAAGGCAACGTAGCACAAATCGATGTGTCTCCTTACTCTGCACCAGGGAGGAGTTCAATGGGCGTTGTGGTTGGTGTTCCCAAGCAACTCCCACAGTTTGGGACGCATTCCCAGGTTTCCAAGAATGCAACAAAATCATTTGCCTCCCGAGGTGAGGCGTAATGAGGAGAAATATCTGTTTCTTTCTGTTTTTTCCTCTTTCTATGTGTGCTGCAGAAAGAGGAAAACGTCTCTCAGGATTGTTTTTATGCAGGAAGGTGCCTCTTCCTGCACAAAAACAAATCCTGCCGAAGAAACAGGCACCATGGTGCAAGGGTGCCTGCGTTGGCACTAGGCTTTTGAAACGGCGTCAGCCCAGGGCAAAAGGACCGGAATGCACCATATTGGATAAATACGGTGTATTCCTGCCCTTTTACTTTGGCCTAGGGCAGCGCAGCAAGGTGACAAATCCCCATGAATGAGGGCAATCGTTTTGTTTAGAGGGAAACATTTTCTAAGTTTGCCCTTTGTAGACATTTTCCAGACTCCGCATTTTGAAGGCTGTACTGATGGGAGCAGTGATATTTTAAAAAGAATATATAATCAAAAATACATCTGGACTTTCAGTTCACCTAATTTGTGAAATGTGCTACTTTGTATATCAGTGCCTCAGAATTTAATTATAAATCCTCAAATGAACATAAATTTGACTTTTACATTGTTCCTCGATGATGGTATTTTCAGAGACTATTTCAGTCTAATAGCTAAGACTGTTAAGATTTGCTTGAACTGCTGCCTTTTATTTGTCTATTCTGTTAAATAATGGGAGACTTAATTGAAATTTGAATTGACGCCTTCTCGCAGATGGCAAATTGACATTTCTGAAAACAAATTGTCAACAAATGTATTTGAATTGTACAAATGAAAAAGACCACTTTCATGTTTTCCCATTCGAGGCAGAAGAATAGCATCACTTGAGCCAGGTAGAAAACTGAAAGTTAATGAAAGTTAGATGGACATAGTCATTTTAGCAATAGGAAAAATCTATTTTCTGGAACACTGGAAACATGACAAAGTACTTAAAAGCAGGACATACAACAATCTGAACTTAAAAGCAAACATTTTGTAAATTATAACGTTAGTGTATTTGCATGCTAAAATAGATTTTTGGAAAGCCCGCAAATCGTTTGCATAAAGAAAGGAAAACCTGCTCTGTAAGTCCAAGGGCGAATCTGTCACAGCACACCAAAATACATATTTCAATTTCATACATAATTTTTGCAATAGAATTTTACACAATTACAAACTTCAAATGGCATTTAGTGTGGATATGTAAAATATTTTCGAGTCGATTAAGCAAAGACACAGTCTACAAAAACAGCAAAGATTAAGTTGGCATACTGAGTTAGACTCAAATATACCCATCTATGCCAACAGGAACCATAAAATGACGGCCGAGCAAACAGCCCATTCTGCTGATTACACTGTCTTTAACAAACATTGTGTGACGTTAAATAACGGATTAACCAACACATTTCAATAAGCCTGCCCACATTGACATAATGAGTATTTATCATGAAAACATGTCACTGTTCTGGTCCACACAGTCATCTGTCTGCAAGGATCTATGACAAAACAACAAGGCATTCTGATGGGCATGTTCTAAGAAAATAGTGTATACTACACTATTATCACTGTGTGCACCCTGCCACAAAGCAAGAAGGTATGTTTCCAAAATATTTAGATGGAACAATTTAATTCATGTCTAAGGCAAGTTAAATTCTTGTGGACATCACATTAGATATAAGCACAGCATAACTTTTACAACGTCAGTGGTTGCATCCTTGCCCGAGGATACCATGCATGGCCTGCACACAAAAAACCAGGAAGGCACGCTAGCGCCGCTTCTTCTAAATTAAACATGAATGATGTACGGCGTCAATCCATTTGGTTTGTAATGGAAGCGCGTGCCGCTCCACAGAGTCAAAACTGAGGAGTTCCAAAGTCGGTGCAGGTGGTCAAATCTATGCCATGATTTTATGATGACTACTAACTAATTGCCTTATTTCAATATAAATTCATAGTAGGCAAACGTATCTTACATGAATATCCTAATAAATATAACCCAGCATTGATACAGTCGTCTTGAACCTATTCTATTCTATTCTATTCTATTCTAGTCTATTCAAGTGTTCTTGTACAGCGCACAGCTACCCCAGAGGGCCTCACAGCACTGAGGCAGGCACACCCGCTAGACCTGGCCGAAGTATGGAAGGCATGACTGCTAGAATAAGTATGTTTTTAAAAGCTTCCTGCAGGTAGTTTCTGAAAAAGCTAGTCTAAGATTGACTGGGAGGTCATTCCAAAGCTTGGAGGTCAAAAGGGCAAAGGAGTGACCTTCACACCAGGCCTTTCTGAGCCTGTGAATGGTCAGCAACTTTAAGTTCTCTGATTCTAACGATATCCTGGGGATGAAGCGGTTTAAGAGTCGACGGATGAGAGGGGGACCTTTTCCGCAAATTGCACGGTGGGCCAAGCATAGGACTTCAAAATGGATCCTTTTCTGTATTGGGAGCTAATGCAGTGCAGCCAAGGCTGGAGTAGCAGGGTGGTATTTGGTGATTTTGAAAAGGGTTTGTGCTGTGGCATTCTGAACAACCTGTAAACATCTTAAGATGTATTTAGGGCTTCTGTAAGAAGAGAGAGTTACTATAAGCGAGGCGAGAGTTGATTAATCCCTGTATAACCACTCTGTTTGATGCCAGTGGGAGCAACTAAATGATTTTTCTTAATGTCTTTAACAACCCAAATCAAGTTGCAGACAATTTCTTGGCTTGGGTTTCCTTGGTCAACTTATTATCTAGCCAGAAACCAAGGCTTTTTACTGTCTCGGAGGGTGAAGGTTGCTCTTCAAGGCAGTCAAGCCATGCTAGTTCATTTCAACTTGACATATTGTTTCCGGCAACCAGCACCTCCATGTTTCCTCCATTAAGCTTGAGGCTGCTGTCTGACATCCAGCCAATGACTTCCTTGAGGCATGCATTTAATTGTCAAGATGCCTGCTGTAGTTCATGGGTGAGCAATAAAATCAGCTGAGTATCGTCCGCATATGAGACTAGAGCGAGGCCGTGTGCCTGCACTATCCTTGCCAGCAGGTAAACATATACATTGAAAAGGGTTGGGATTAAGGAAGAGCCCTGTGGAACACACAATTCATGAAGTGAGTGGTTAAAAAAAACACTCCTCCCAAACTTGATAGCTTCTTTTATCCAGAAAAGCTGTGAGCCCCTTGAGAGCATGGCCAGTGATGCCGGCTCTTTTCGGTCTTTGGATAAGAGTGGGATGAGAGACAATGTCGAAAGCCACACTGAGATCCAGCATAATCATTGCTGCTGAGCCACAACGATCCAGGATGGCTCGAAGTTCTTCCACAGCTACTAATAAAGCAGTCGCAGTGCTGCTTACAGGCCTAAATACTGTTTGAGTAGGATGGAGAATAGAATTGGTTTACAGAAAACTGGAGAGATGCTGATTAACATGTTTCTCCAAAATTCTGCTTGCTATCAGTAGTAAGGAACTTGGGCAGTAGTTCTCGGTCAGAAGCGGATAGGGTGAAGGCTTCTTAAGCAAAGGTTTGACAATGTCATGTTTCCAAGTAGGGGGAACAATGCCATGAGCCAAGGAACTGTTAAGGATCTTCAATATGATTAGTAGGATGATGTTTCCTGCTTTTATTAGCCCATAAGGTAGGGCTGGATCTAATGGCGAGCCTGATTTTATGGAGGCTAAAATAGTTCAAATTTCTTCAGTATTAAAGATCGGGTAAGAGGGCAATTGGGATGTCATTATGGGGTCCTCAGATATAGTGGGGTTTTGCCCTGTGATTCTTGGCAGAGAGTATGGGGTATGCTTTATTTTGTTAATGAACGCATTGGCAAACATGTCACATCGGTCTATGGGGGAAGGAGGACCTAGCGAGCTTGTGGGTATTCTCATAAGGCTATTTACTATATTGTATAGCTCCTTAGATGAGTTACTAGCGGTTTCGATTCAAGTACAAAAATAAGAAACCCTGGCATGTCTTATGTCCTGTTGGTATATTTTTGTAGCTTGCCCATAGACTATTTTGTTAGGGATATCATAACCTTTACTCCAGATTCGTTCCTTTACTTTGCTTCTTTCTTGAGTTCCCTGAGCTCGGAAGTATACTATAGAGTCTGGCCGCTAGTGCGCTTAGATTTCTGAGGTTTACATGGGACCAAGTGATTCAGTGGCTCCGTTAGCCATCTTTCAAAATTTATAGTCATTTCTGTGGTATCTCCCTCCATGACCAGATTGGATTCTTTCAGAGATCTCATCCATTTACCCATATCAAGTTGGTACGGTGTCCATCTGACCTTGGGTGGGAGGGTCTCTTTCAGCACTGTTATAGGGAGGTCAACTCAAAATGGAACAATGTAATGATTTGAACATAAGACGGTAGGCACATCTTTTGTAAATAGATATGTAATATTTGAATAGATTAGATCAAAAAAATGGACTCAACAGTGCGTCAGAGATTTAATGACTTGCTTTAGCTGCAGTGCCACAAGATCTTTGCCAATCTGGCCACAATTACATCGCTATGGCCCTCAAAGTGTAGATTGAGATCACATAACAAGGTGAAATTAGCTTTCTTTATGCTCCATTCTGCAACAATTTCTGGTATGGCCAGCGCAAACTGTGTCGCTGAGCCTGGGGGGAGGTATATAACCTATATTTTACACCTCTTCTCTCTATGGTATCTGCATGCAGCTGGGTCCATGTGGGAGCGCATTATCACCATGTATTAGTGTGAGCATTTTGTTCCATGTGCATGTTCTTGAGTTGTTTATCTCAAGCAATTTGCCCCTACAAATACATCACAGGTAATGTCTTTTTTTACATCAGAACTTGGCCAGCAACACTGAAAAATCCACATTGGCCCAGTTCTATTGTGCAACTGATGAATGAGATTCTATCCCTTTTTTCGAGGCCGGTAATCTTTTAGCCACCTTCAGTAATGTCTCAGAATTAGGGCACACTTGTATGTGTTCTCCCTTCCTGGCAAGACCATTGCCTGTTAGCCACCTCTTATCATATTGTTAACTATATAACTGATCACCAGGCCATCCTAATTTTACTACAATATAGGCAACCCTCTAGAATTATGCTTGTGAAAGGTAGATAACTATCAGCTTCTACCATACTTCTGAAAAACAATTCAATCAATAAATCAGATCACCAGGATGATCAGCTCCAATTATTACTCACCCTTCATCCACCTATTCATTATGTTACATGATGGTGACCTCCGCAAATCTTTAGCTATGTTAGTTCTCTGAACAGTTCTATGCCAATCCCATGGATCACATGTTAAGAGCTTGCATCAAATCATCAGACAAAGCAGTACTCACGGTAATATTACACCAATACACTACTCTAAAGAAGACAATCTCTGGTTTGTACCCAGCCACAGAATGGACAACCATGCTCTGTTTGTAACCAATACAATATTGATCTGACTTGAAACCAATTGAACAAGGCCACAGAACTACAAGAGCACATGTGTAGTATAGGCACACATTATAAATGACAAGTAATAACAAAAGCAAGCTAAGATGTTTTAAGTGATGCAGCCCATGTACTATTTGATGACCACAAACTTGAATTTTCAACAATATTGTGCTTAAATTAGGCACACAAGCATATATTGGTTCAACCAGAAAAGAATGTGACAGATGAGTTCTGTCAGCCTAGATAGTCAGTCCTTTATCCATGATGGGGATTTGGTTAGACAGAAGTTATATGCTTCTGCTGAAAAAGAGTGCTTGCATTTGACATATTATGCTCATTACAACACACCTGGTTGTGGTAACAAGCCAATGATAAAGTCTGTAGGCTGGATTGGTTCGTTGGGAAAAGTTGTGTCGGATGCCACAGGTCCAAACTGTTCATTGTGAAAAGTTATGACAAAGGCAGTAGGCCTGACTTAACTATATTTGTTACTCCAAATAGGCATTTATCGATCATTACCCTCTATTCAAGCCTGTATATACATGCAGGTTTTTTGAAAGATAACTGAAGCAGGCAAGGGTTTTGGTTATCCTCTTTGTCAAACCCAGCTTTTGTTGCAAAAACTGAGGTTTTGTCTCTGCTCTAAAAGGTTTGTTTTCAAACCCATGTGTGACACGAGGGAACTTAGTTCACTGCACCAATGCTTGAATGTGAAAAACATGTTTTTATATCCCCACAGAACCCCATTCAATACATAGTAGTGTAAATGCTTTCTTTTCAGTTACCAACAGTCCCTTAACAGGGATCTAGGGGCACCATGGGGATTGGAAACAAACCTATTTCGTTGTCAATACCACATTCACAAACTGCACTAAGAAAAAGACACTTCAAATAAAAAGGATGTTTTTTTTCAACCGATGGACCCTGATGCTTAGCACATTCAAAACAACCACACATAATGTAATTAAAACAGCACAAATGCATGTTGCGAACAATAATTAAATGAACATTGCTTCCATGGTTAAAATGTAATTTAAAGACCTAACACCTTGACACTTACTTCTATGTGCTACGCTAGGGGAGCATGGAGTAGTATAACTTGCATCTAGAGTTTCTTAGAGAGAATCAGCGCAATGCATACCTGTTTACAGGCAAGCGCTGTAAGCATCAATAGTCAGGAAGGCCGCGTTCCATGCAAAAGGAAAACCTGCACTGAATCAGCATCAGCTCCTCCCAGACTCAGGCTCAATATCAGCTTTCAGTAGACAATGTGATACGGCAGCCTCTCTGGCAGTCAAGAACAAATCTGGCACAGTCTTGTGTGATAATCTGGGATGAAGGACCTCTCCTGACAAGGGGTCAAGTGGCAGTCCTTTTATGCTATATCTTTTCTACCATGGAGTGTCCAACATCACCTTAGGAATGTCTAGTATAACCAATGAGCATTAAGATGCTATATCAATTCAGACTACTCAGTTTTGGCTATTGTTATTGTTTGACCTTGGAATTGAGATAACAAGGCACTTATTCCAGATTGATGTTGCATCAGGCCTCTTGCTGATGTTTATATCTGATGTCCTGACACTTTCACAGGGTCTTGGAAAAATAAGGACAGACGACGTCTGTGTCAAGGGTAAATATATTGATGATTCTGCAGAAATATACTTAAAATTGAGTTGTGCCTTCTACTTCTCAATTCTGACATCATACGGGCGGAGAGATTTGTAGGGATTAATCTAATTTATAGGGAAATCCATGCTCTCAGAGCATTAAAACATAAAATGCAATAGTCTTATAATATCTGATATATATATATATATATATATATATTGTGCAACTCGCTTCCAACTTCTACTCGGACTAGAAAAACGAGCAAGGACCCAAGTAAGTGCAGATTATTTTCTTTATTGCTGTATTAGTCCGCCATGACGCGTTTCGGCCGTACCTTGGCCTTGATCACATGACACAGCTCAGACTGTGTTTCCCCAATTTAAAGTGTTAGTGCATGTTTTGCATCAATCGACATAGACAAAATACTACATACATAAAAACATGTCGTTAACATATTATAACTAACAATTATATATAAAATTACTGTGTAAAATACAATTGTTTATACATGATAGAATTAAATCATATAGTCATTGTACACATGTGTAATCCTATATTTGTGGAAATATGGTACATAGTCTGTTTCTTGATGTGGGCAAGTCATCTTACAGAATTTATAATTGCCTAAATGCGCAAATTTCCTGCCCTCACATATGTAAATGTCGATTGGCAAAAGAAATTCATTAAAAAGTGAAAAGTGCTAGATTTAAACATGAAAGAACATGTTTATGATGACCATTAAAAGAATTAGTGCAAAGTGATAAAGTGCTGTGTGCTGTGTGTTGCTGTTATTCACCAGTTCCCTTGTACCAATAACGGCAAAAAGAATTTTATTAGCGCAAATGCTGAGTCATAGAATTTAGATTAATCTCAAGCATATCCATATGTTCCAACTAAATTTGGATAATTCATAAATTATGAAATATGCTATTTATAGACGCTCAAATGGGGCTGCGGGAATTGGGACATGTTTAGTGTATATGGAATAAGATCTAGAACTATGTAGTGTAGTATATTGTAACGGCTGTACCTTTGAATTAGGACACACATATTAGTGTTCATAATAATTCAACTTACTCCAACCAAATAGATAAAATCAATTGTGATAAAATCCATATATATATTATTACAGTAAATAAAATACAATAAAAGTATCTTTAAAATTGTATTTATAAACGATGCCCTACAAAATATAAATATATATACATATATATATATAAGTGTATTAAGATCAGATTTCATAATATAACTAAAATAGTCCTAAAAAGTATAATGAATATATTTATACGAGCAGCAAATGATGTTAAAAATCTCAAGTTCTGTATTTTGAATTTTTAGTGTAACCATTCCTGGACACAATAATGAGGATACATCGAAATTCATGGAAATTCATACAATTAATACAATCAATTATATAAAAACCATAAAACCGATAAAATATCATAAAATTGTATTGGGTATCTGTTATAAATAAGTGTGCAAATCTTCTGTATTATTGAGCCCTCCCGGATGCTTAGAGTCAAATTCTAATATGTATTTTGTTTCTAGGCGTCTAAGTTTGCCTTCCCGGTCCCCTCCTCTTTTTTGGGCCGGTACTGACTCTATGGCATAATATTTGAGATCTTTCAGATTGCTACTGTGTTTGTCCTTAAAATGTCTGGCCACCGGGTAACTAACGTCATTATTAGTGATGGCACTCATGTGTTGCAAAATTCTTTTGTGTACTGCCAACTTAGTACTACCTATGTATTTTAATCTGCAACTGCATTCTAGCACATACACTGAAAATTCAGTTTTACATGTAAGGTGCTGCGTAATGTTTCGCACTTTATAGTTTATTGTCTGCATCGACTTCATTACTACATATGCGTCTTATACGGAGCATTTCCCCATAGGGGATGCTATTGATGAGGTGGGCTGGGTGCGCACTTGATGCATGGAGCAGTGTGTTACCCGCTGTAGGTTTCCTAAATAGTGTAGTCATTATACAATTGTTCACAATTTTGATTTGCACATCCAAAAAAGTAACCTCCATTTTACTCATGGTATAAGTAAATTTAATATTAAGTTGTTCTATAAAATCCTTAGCACTTTGTTGTGTTCCACGCCATATAATAAATAAGTCATCTATGAATCTGAGCCAAGTTACAATTTGATTAGAAAATACCAGTTCGTGTTTCCTCATGAGGACCAGCTCCTCCCACCACCCCATAAATAAACAGGCATAACTGGGGGAGAAGCTGGCCCCCATGGCAACTCCTTGTGTTTGCTGGTACATTTGATTATTAAAAATAAACAGATTATTCTCCAGACAGAACAGAATCATATTAATAAGCATTTTGTTATGTTGCGCATATCTTATTGGTCTATTTCATAGGAAATATTCAACAGCCCTGATTCCGTCCCTGTTTTTGATACATGTGTAGAGTGATGACACATCAAGGGCTATCAGTACGTATTCTGCTTTCCATTCCATGTCTTTGATCTTACGTAAAAAATCACTGGTGTCTTGTATGTACGATTTCAAATTCCTTACATGTTCCTGTAAAAAGAAATCTAAATACCTGGACATATTTTCCAATGGGCCATTACAAGTGGCAATAATGGGTCTGCCTGGTGGTCTACGTATGTCTTTATGAATTTTAGGGACAAAATATATGACAGGTATAGATGGATGTTCTTTCTTTAAAAACTTATATTCGTCCCAATTTATTAGACCCAAGCTTTTCCATGCTAATAATTGAGAAAAAAATGACTCCTGCATCTGTCTGTATTTCAAAATCGAACTCTTTTTGTAACAATTTTGGTCATTTAGTTGATTGTAAGCTTCTTTTAAATATTCTTCCAAGGACCATAGCACCACATTTCCGCCTTTGTCCGCATTCCTTATGACCACTTTATTGTCTTTGCTTAGTTTATTTATTAGTTGATGGTAACTTTTTTCTTGATATGACATTTTTGCTTTAGATCTATTTATGGTGTGGTTCAACCTTTTCACCTGTGCCACAATTTGTTCATTAAATATGTCCAACGAGTCACAGGACATGATAGGTGTAAATTTAGACTTTGCTTTGAACGGGGTCAATGGTTTGGCGGTGGTGGTTACGGTGGTATTTTGTTCCAGGCTACTTTCTTCTTGACTTATGCCACCTAGATTTGTCATGTTTAGATTTTCCATCTGCAATTCCTGCATGTCTTGCAGCAGACCCAAATCCGATACAGTTAAGCCAGTCTGGTCAGCATCCATTTTGGTTGTTACAGTGTTATCTGACATGATGTTGACTGCTTTTTGTTCATGAAATTTGGCAAGCTTTAATTTTCTAATGAATTTGTAAATATCGGCCCTAGTTTGCGTGTAATCAAAATTTGTTTCTGGGCAATATGATAAGCCTAATGACAGTAATTGTTCTTCCGCCTTGGTTAAGTTGATATCCGCCAAATCAATAATAGAGTTATCAGGGGTTGAGCTAGTGTCTATTACAGTAAGGCTTTCTTCCGAGGTACCTTCTATCTGCGGTTCCCTCGACCTCACCCTCTTTTCTTGTTCTCTCCTTTTTCTCTGGGCTTGTCTTCTCCCCCTTCTTCTCTTGGTACTCCTGCTGCCACGAGGCCCTTGTAGCGGGGTCGCAGTGTTTCCCTTCGGCTCCTTTTTAAAATGTCCAGCTCTTCCCCCAACGTTAATCTTATGGAATATTGTTCTTGTCTCCTTTTAGCTGTTTCCGTTTCTGATTCACTATCAGGTGCTGAACTCAGGTCTGACATAGATATTGATTCAACCTGCTGTTGATTCTTGTCTCTTGTGTTTGCGCCTTGCATGCGTTGGTTTGCTGTAGCTGTTCTTAGCGAATCATATTTACGAGCAAAAGTAAATATTTGTCCATTTGCATAATCGTCTCTGTCCCGCCTAAATTTGTATGTCTTCCTCGTCTTTATTTTTTCTTCTTCCTTATTAAGCCTTATTGTCATTTCATCATGCAATTTTTGCTTGTTCTGCTTATCTCCCTGTTGTAGGTTCTCATTTTCCAGTGTTTCGATTTTGGCTTGAAGGTCAATTCTGTCAATCTCCGCGTATTTTACTAGTATTTCCACTAATCTGCGTGAAGATTCTAGATTACATTGTGCCCACTCAGCCATCATGAGTGGGTTCGGTGTCTCATAACTGGGGGCGATCATTATACGGAGGCCTCTGGGGATTCTCCCACATCCAGATACCTCCGAAGTGATCGTGCCTCCCACCATTTAGCTTGTTCTTGGCGCTTCAGTTTTTCCAGGATTCGGTAATTATCCTTCAGTCCCTTCGATCTCCCGCTGTTTTCCCCATTTGCATCTTTGGTTGCACTTTGTGTGACTAATGTGTCATCAGAGAACATTTCTTCAGCTGCCGTTTCTCTGTTTCTGAGCGTGTCAGAGGACATGGTCAGCAATATGTTTATGTCTATTATATATCCCGCCTGGAAAAAATCCCTAGTAGACAATGTCAGTAGGTTTTCCCAAGGGTGCACACCTCCCCTCCTGCATGTAACTTGTATCTCGTACCTTAATACGGCCCACCGTCGGCTCGAAGTTCCTGCTCCCGGTATCGCCTCCCGAGCAATCCGTAAGCAAGAGGCTTCACCACACGCGATGTGACCTGTCAGGTAACTGTAATTTAGTTCCGCAGGGGGCTCCGGTTTGTTCCGTTGCGGGAAATCTTGAAAAGTGCCCCCGGGGTCCACGCCAATGCAGCTCTGCGAGCCCGCAGTGCCTATGGCAGAGAAAACCCGGAAGGAAGACTTGCTGGTCCGGAGCCTGCTTCTGGAAAGGGGGTCCAAGAGACGGAGGCAGTCTTCTCCGTAAATATTGTGCAACTTGCTTCCAACTTCTACTCGGACTAGAAAAACGAGCAAGGACCCAAGTAAGTGCAGATTATTTTCTTTATTGCTGCATTAGTCCGCCATGACGCGTTTCGGCCGTACCTCGGCCTTGATCACATGACACAGCTCAGACTGTGTTTCCCCAATTTAAAGTGCTAGTGCATGTTTTGCATCAATCGACATAGACAAAATACTACATACATAAAAACATGTCGTTAACATATTATAACTAACAATTATATATAAAATTACTGTGTAAAATACAATTGTTTATACATGATAGAATTAAATCATATAGTCATTGTACACATGTGTAATCCTATATTTGTGGTAATATGGTACATAGTCTGTTTCTTGATGTGGGCAAGTCATCTTACAGAATTTATAATTGCCTAAATGCACAAATATCCTGCCCTCACTTATGTAAATGTCGATTGGCAAAAGAAATTCATTAAAAAAGTGAAAAGTGCTAGATTTAAACATGAAAGAACATGTTTATGATGACCATTAAAAAGAATTAGTGCAAAGTGATAAAGTGCTGTGTGCTGTGTGCTGTGTGTTGCTGTTATTCACCATTTCCCTTGTACCAATAACGGCAAAAAGAATTTTATTAGCGCAAATGCTGAGTCATAGATTTTAGATTAATCTCAAGCATATCCATATGTTCCAACTAAATTTGGATAATCCATAAATTATGAAATATGCTATTTATAGATGCTCAAATGGGGCTGCGGGAATTGGGACATGTTTAGTGTATATGGAATAAGATCTAGAACTATGTAGTGTAGTATATTGTAACAGCTGTACCTTTTAATTAGGACACACATATTAGTGTTCATAATAATTCAACTTACTCCAACCAAATAGATAAAATCAATTGTGATAAAATCCATATATATATTAATACAGTACATAAAATACAATAAAAGTATCTTTAAAATTGTATTTGTAAATGATGCCCTACAAAATATAAATATATATACATATATATATATATAAGTGTATTAAGATCAGATTTCATAATATAACTAAAATAGTCCTAAAAAGTATAATGAATATATTTATACGAGCTTCAAATGATGTTAAAAATCTCAAGTTCTGTATTTTGAATTTTTAGTGTAACCATTCCTGGACACAATAATGAGGATACATCGAAATTCATGGAAATTCATACAATTAATACAATCAATTATATAAAAACCATAAAACCGATAAAATATCATAAAATTGTATTGGGTATCTGTTATAAATAAGTGTGCAAATCTTCTGCATTATTGAGCCGTCCCGGATGCTTAGAGTCAAATTCTAATATGTATTTTGTTTCTAGGCGTCTAAGTTTGCCTTCCCGGTCCCCTCCTCTTTTTTGGGCCGGTACTGACTCTATGGCATAATATTTGAGATCTTTCAGATTGCTACTGTGTTTGTCCTTAAAATGTCTGGCCACTGG
Source organism: Calotriton arnoldi (assembly GCA_963921515.1). Lineage (NCBI taxonomy): Eukaryota > Metazoa > Chordata > Amphibia > Caudata > Salamandridae > Calotriton > Calotriton arnoldi. The sequence goes on from CAWUFW010008280.1 coordinate 457,191, forward strand.
GTAACTAACGTCATTATTAGTGATGGCCCTCATGTGTTGCAAAATTATTTTGTGTTCTGCCAACTTAGTACTACCTATGTATTTTAATCTGCAACTGCATTCTAGCACATACACTGAAAATTCAGTTTTACATGTAAGGTGCTGCGTAATGTTTCGCACTTTACTGCTGAATGCAGTTTGGTACGTAGTGGTATTAACACCTTGTTGGCAGGCTTTGCATGATGTGCATCTGAAAAATCCTTTTCTGGCTGTCAGCCACATAGTTTTTCCCTGATCCTCCGGGCTACTTCTGACTAATGAATTGGCCATACTAGTAGATTTTCTAAAGGTAATGGAGGGGTTGTTGGGTAATAGTTTACCTATTACAGGGTCATCTCTCACAATTGGCCAATTACGTCTGATGATGGTTCTGAGCTGTTTTTCTTGTTTAGAGAAACCTAGAATAAGTCTGATAGGTTCAGCCATTTTTTGTTTATCCTCCGGCTTTTTTCTGTATTGCAATAAGTCTGCTCTAGCCTGTTCCTTAGATTTTGTAATGGCCGCATCAATAACCGTTGTTTTGTAACCTTTTGTTAAAAAACGTGCGCGACATTCTGTTTGTTTATTGTCTGCATCGACTTCATTACTACATATGCACCTTATACGGAGCATTTCCCCATAGGGGATGCTATTGACGAGGTGTGCTGGGTGCGCACTTGATGCATGGAGCAGTGTGTTACCCGCTGTAGGTTTCCTAAATAGTGTAGTCATTATACAATTGTTCACAATTTTGATTTGCACATCCAAAAAAGTAACCTCCATTTTACTCATGGTATAAGTAAATTTAAGATTGACATCATTAATATTAAGTTGTTCTATAAAATCCTTAGCACTTTGTTGTGTTCCACGCCATATAATAAATAAGTCATCTATGAATCTGAGCCAAGTTACAATTTGATTAGAAAATACCAGTTCGTGTTTCCTCATGAGGACCAGCTCCTCCCACCACCCCATAAATAAACAGGCATAACTGGGGGAGAAGCTGGCCCCCATGGCAACTCCTTGTGTTTGCTGGTACATTTGATTATTAAAAATAAACAGATTATTCTCCAGACAGAACAGAATCATATTAATAAGCATTTTGTTATGTTGCGCATATCTTATTGGTCTATTTGATAGGAAATATTCAACAGCCCTGATTCCGTCCCTGTTTTTGATACATGTGTAGAGTGACGACACATCAAGGGCTATCAGTACGTATTCTGCTTTCCATTCCATGTCTTTGATCTTACGTAAAAAATCACTGGTGTCTTGTATGTACGATTTCAAATTCCTTACATGTTCCTGTAAAAAGAAATCTAAATACCTGGACATATTTTCCAATGGGCCATTACAAGCGGCAATAATGGGTCTGCCTGGTGGTCTATGTATGTCTTTATGAATTTTAGGGACAAAATATATGACAGGTATAGATGGATGTTCTTTCTTTAAAAACTTATATTCGTCCCAATTTATTAGACCCAAGCTTTTCCATGCTAATAATTGAGAAAAAAATGACTCCTCATCTGGCTGTATTTCAAAATCGAACTCTTTTGTAACAATTTTGGTCATTTAGTAGATTGTAAGCTTCTTTTAAATATTCTTCCAAGGACCATAGCACCACATTTCCGCCCTTGTCCGCATTCCTTATGACCACTTTATTGTCTTTGCTTAGTTTATTTATTAGTTGATGGTAACTTTTTTCTTGATATGACATATTATCGATCATTACCCTCTATTCAAGCCTGTATATACATGCAGGTTTTTCGACAGATAACTGAAGCAGGCAAGGGTTTTGGTTGTCCTCTTTGTCAAACCCAGCTTTTGTTGCAAAAACTGAGGTTTTGTCTCTGCTCTAAAAGGTTTGTTTTCAAACCCATGTGTGACACGAGGGAACTTAGTTCACTGCACCAATGCTTGAATGTGAAAAACATGTTTTTATATCCCCGCAGAACCCCATTCAATACATAGTAGTGTAAATGCTTTCTTTTCAGTTACCAACAGTCCCTTAACAGGGATCTAGGGGCACCATGGGGATTGGAAACAAACCTATTTCGTTGTCAATACCACATTCACAAACTGCACTAAGAAAAAGACACTTCAAATAAAAAGGATGTTTTTTTTCAACAGATGGACCCTGATGCTTAGCACATTCAAAACAACCACACATAATGTAATTAAAACAGCACAAATGCATGTTGCGAACAATAATTAAATGAACATTGCTTCCATGATTAAAATGTAATTTAAAGACCTAACACCTTGACACTTACTTCTATGTGCTACGCTAGGGGATTCATGGAGTAGTATCACTTGCATCTAGAGTTTCTTAGAGAGAATCAGCGCAATGCATACCTGTTTACAGGCAAGCGCTGTAAGCATCAGTAGTCAGGAAGGCCGCGTTCCATGCAAAAGGAAAACCTGCACTGAATCAGCATCAGCTCCTCCCAGACTCAGGCTCAATATCAGCTTTCAGTAGAAAATGTGATACGGCAGCCTCTCTGGAAGTCAAGAACAAATCTGGCACAGTCTTGTGTGATAATCTGGGATGAAGGACTCTCCTGACAAGGGGTCAAGTGGCAGTCCTTTTATGCTATATCTTTTCTACCATGGAGTGTCCAACATCACCTTAGGAATGTCTAGTATAACCAATGAGCATTAAGATGCTATATCAATTCAGACTACTCAGTTTTGGCTATTGTTATTGTTTGACCTTGGAATTGAGATAACAAGGCACTTATTCCAGATTGATGTTGCATCAGGCCTCTTGCTGATGTTTATATCTGATGTCCTGACACTTTCACAGGGTCTTGGAAAAATATGGACAGACGATGTCTGTGTCAAGGGTAAATATGTTGATGATTCTGCAGAAATATACTTAAAATTGAGTTGTGCCTTCTACTTCTCAATTCTGACATCATACGGGCGGAGAGATTTGTAGGGATTAATCTAATTTATAGGGAAATCCATGCTCTCAGAGCATTAAAATATAAAATGCAATAGTCTTATAATATCTGATATATATATATATATATATTGTGCAACTCGCTTCCAACTTCTACTCGGACTAGAAAAACGAGCAAGGACCCAAGTAAGTGCAGATTATTTTCTTTATTGCTGCATTAGTCCGCCATGACGCGTTTTGGCCGTACCTTGGCCTTGATCACATGACACAGCTCAGACTGTGTTTCCCCAATTTAAAGTGTTAGTGCATGTTTTGCATCAATCGACATAGACAAAATACTACATACATAAAAACATGTCGTTAACATATTATAACTAACAATTATATATAAAATTACTGTGTAAAATACAATTGTTTATACATGATAGAATTAAATCATATAGTCATTGTACACATGTGTAATCCTATATTTGTGGTAATATGGTACATAGTCTGTTTCTTGATGTGGGCAAGTCATCTTACAGAATTTATAATTGCCTAAATGCGCAAATTTCCTGCCCTCACTTATGTAAATGTCGATTGGCAAAAGAAATTCATTAAAAAAGTGAAAAGTGCTAGATTTAAACATGAAAGAACATGTTTATGATGACCATTAAAAAGAATTAGTGCAAAGTGATAAAGTGCTGTGTGCTGTGTGTTGCTGTTATTCACCAGTTCCCTTGTACCAATAACGGCAAAAAGAATTTTATTAGCGCAAATGCTGAGTCATAGATTTTAGATTAATCTCAAGCATATCCATATGTTCCAACTAAATTTAGACAGAACGATATTTACTTTAAACTGGTGAAAAAACTTCAGGCAAACAACAAGGTAATTGTTCGCCAGTCTGACAAAGGGGGAAACATCGTACTATGGACACATGAATGTATATGGAGGAAGCAATGCAGCAATTGAATAACAAGGAATGTTACAAACGTAGTAACATGCAAATGGTGACGGCAGCACGCCAAGATTTCTATCACAAACTAATGGCATGGAAGTCAGCGGGCCTTCTTTCAAGGGATGAATTTGCATTTTTTAAAAATGACCATCCAAAAATTCCAGTGATGTATTTTATCCCCAAGATTCACAAGTGCACATCTAAACCACCAGGCAGGCCCATTATATCAGCCTGTGGGAGCCTATTGGAGAACACATCACGCTATGTGGATTTTTTTCTACAAAGCCTTGTTAAAAACTCCCCTCTTATATTCAGGACACAAGTGATTTTCTGAGGAGGTTGGGTGATGTTGAGTGGGTAGAAGGGTGCGTTTTGGTTTCTTTGGATGTCACTACGTTATACACCAGTATTAACCATCATGATGGTATCAAAGCGGCAGAGCACTATCTAGGCACTAGATCTGTCTATATGGATGAACATAACAAAATGTTAATCACCATGATCTCCTTCTGCCTTGATAATAATTTATTTTTATTTAACAACCAAGTTTTTAATCAAACTAGAGGTGTGGCCATGGGGGCCTGCTTTTCTCCAAGTTATGCCTGTCTGCATATGGGGCTTTGGGAGGAGCGGGTCCTCATGGCCTCATATGGTGAAATTATATCTAATCATGTATTATGCTAGTATAGATTCATTGACGATATATTCTTTGTGTGGAAAGGCTCAGAAAATACCGCTAAGAAATTTGTGGAGGAAATCAATTGCAATAATTTGAATTTGAATTTCTCGGCCCAAATGAGTAAAGATAATATCTGTTTCCTTGATGTAGAAATTTTCATTGTGAATAACGAAATGGAGACTAGACTACACAGGAAGTTAACTGCGGGGAACTCAATATTGCATGCCTCGAGTCACCATCCTGCCCATTTAATTAACAGCATCCCTTATGGGGAGATGTTACGTATATGCAGGATTTGCAGTTCGGAAAGGGAATGCAAGCTGGCCCAATTACAAAGTAGAGAGAGGTTCATGAACAGGGGCTATTCCGCAAAGGTACTCGAAAAGGCTATGAATAAAACCAAATGCATACACCAACGGCAAGCACTTACTAAATCCAAGAATTGTAATGCCAATCAAACTGATTCTCCTACGAGATTAATTCTTGCTTATAGTTTACAACACAAAGCTATATGTAAAATTATTAACAAAAACTGGGCTTTGGTGCAAAGTGATACAGTGTTGGATAGCCAAGTTACCAGATCCCCTTGCATTACGTTTAGGAAAGCTCCATCAATGAGCAATTCCCTAGTAAAAAGCAGTCCAGAGGTGGTGATACCAAAAACATGGCTGAACTCTAGGAAAGGTTTTATGCGATGCACAAGTTGCAAAGCATGTAAATATGGTGTTAGTAGAAGCAGCTATACAACACCGTTTAAACCTAATCCAGTATCCATCACCAAAAGTCTCAATTGCAAAACAGAGTATGCTGTCTATGTGTTGGAGTGCTCATGCAACCTGCAGTATGTGGGAAGCACAAAACTGCAGGTGCATAAGCGAGTGCTCCAACACATGAGAGCTATTCTAAATAATGATGTTTCTTACCCGGTTGCCCGACATTTTAAAGAACATCATACAAGTAAATTAGACAACCTCAGATATTTTGTCATAGATACGATTCCTCCCCAGAAACGAGGTGGCAACCGGGAAGCTCTACTTAGGAGACTAGAGACTAGATACATTCTAGAACTGGACAGCAAGATTCCCCGTGGGTTGAATTCAAGTGAAGACTTTTATACATGCCTGTAATTGAATACATTTGATGTTTTGTGCTGAACAGGGTTTTAATCATGATCTTAAACTTATTATACTGCTGTCTCTAAATGAAATGGTTTTAGTTTTTATATGTATAAGTTAATTTTTTGGCACATCTGCACTTTAGTGGAATCACGGTTGTGATGTCCAAGGGTGGAATTTATAAAATAAATTTGCACTATTTGCACTAGCACTTTAGGTAAATCCAAGCCATAGAAACATCGTCTGACTAGGCCCACTTGGGCATGATTGGGCTTTATTTTGAACTGTAATTGTACTTCCCAAATGCACTATAGCATTAAGAAATCCAACAGTTAAGTTACAAATGGTCAATTTATGGGTATACAAGCAATAAGAATTGATGTTGAGAAAGGGGATTATGTTTTAATATTACGAACTATCCTTGTTTTTAACAATCAATTATTTAATGAAATAATTTTCTATTGCATTTTTTAACATCTTTCTTTTATCATTTGAGGAAGGTGTTTTGCCCATGATTAGTAGCAAATATTTTAGAATATGTATATAGTGTTCTGAAATATTTTACCATTTTGTGTTTTATAATGTTTAGAATGTGTTTATTTAAGTGAATAAGAAAAAAGAATTGTCTTTTACTTTGTATATACATATATGCATTTGGGACTTTGCAGTATTCCAAGCCTCATTAGTTTCTTTTATGTCTATTATGGCGGTTCTTTTTTGTAATTAATCACGTGCCAGCACTGTTCCTTTAAATGTTAGAAAGCACTCCACATGTGCGTCATGTGATCAAGGGCACTGTGTTGCTCGAAACGCGTCATGGCGGTGGTGCAGGGCGTTCACACTACGAAATAAAAAATACTTGCACCAGTAACGGGTCTGCATTCGTCTATGTTTGGTGATGAATTTTACCTGAAGAAGCAAGCTGCATATATATATATATATATATTTTTTTTTTCTCCCAACGTCCTTGCGCTCAAGAATGCACTCGACAATGCTCTCACCCTTCGGATATTGTTAGCCTTGCTGCAGCACGCTGTCTCTCTGTCCAAACTCTGACAATCATGCTCGACGCGTTTCAAGGTATTCGCCTCTTAATCATGAGCTTCACACAAAGGCACGGAAGGCTCACCTGTTTGTTCACTTCATTTTTATTGTTGAATGAGACAGCCCTCAGTGGGCGTGGCTTGCAGTAAACGCCACTGAGGGCTGTCTCATTCAACAATAAAAATGAAGTGAACAAACAGGTGAGCCTTCCGTGCCTTTGTGTGAAGCTCATGATTAAGAGGCGAATACCTTGAAATGCGTCGAGCATGATTGTCAAGTTTGGACAGAGAGACAGCGTGCTGCAGCAAGGCTAACAATACCCGAAGGGCGAGAGCATTGTCGAGTGCATTCTTGAGCGCAAGGGCGTTTGGGAGAAAAAAAAATATATATATATATATATATATATATATATATTCACTGAAAAAACATAGGTTTTAGGGACCTTATAGTTAGAAATTAGCATTTAAAAAACCTTAGAAGTTCACTGAAAAAACCACAGGTTTCAGGAACGTTGTAGTTAATTGGACATTTCACTGTACAAAACCAGAGAAATTCGGCCGTTATAGTTAGTTGAGCTAACTATAACTCGCGCCCCCGCAATGCACTGCTGATGACGTCACATATTACATCATTCATTACATGGTCATTGACATCACTGATGACATCTCAAATGACATCACTGATGACATCATCTAGTGACTGTGTTTTCTGTAAAGTTTAAATATGTTTTATATATATAAATGCCGAGGTATATTAAAGAATGAGTGGGTGTATGAGTGTCTGAATGGATGATTTAGTAGGTGCATGACTGACTGTATAAGTGAGTGATTAAACGTGTCTTACTGAATGCATGGGTTAGTGACTAATCTGTGTGAATGTTTGTATCAGTCTGTCAGTTGGTGTGTAAGCGGCTGCATGGGTTGGTGAGTAGCTACATAAATGTCTATATGGGTTATTGATTGGTGTGTGACTCTGTGCATATATGTGTGAGTGGGTGATTTACTGGGTGTATGGGTTCAAGAGTGCATCTGTGAAGGGCTGTATGGGTGGGTGAGTGTGTGTATGGGTGTGTTGGTTAGTGAATGGATTTCTCAGTGGTACATGTGTGAGTAACTACATATGTAAAAGGCAGTATATGTGAGTGTTGGAGTATATAAATGACTATATGTGAGAGTGAGTGATTGTGAGAGTGGCTGTATGGATGAGTATGTGCTTGTATCAGTGATTGTGTAAGAGAGTAAGTACATGTTAGTATCTGTATGAATAAGTGAGGTGGTGTGTGTATAACTGTATAGGTGAGTAAATAGGAGTGTGATTGATTCTTTGCATGACTGACTAGGTGTGTGAGTATCTCTATGGATGAGTGGCGGTGTGTGAGTGTCTGTAAAGGTGTATGAGTGCATATGAAAGTGCTGTATTGTTGACTAACTGCATGTATGAGTGACTGTATGGGTGAATGAGTGGATGTGTGAGTAGCCCAAGGAATCAGTGAGTGGGTATGTAGTAACTGGTATTGGTGTGTCTATGGTTCCGAAAATGGTAGTCTGTATTTTAGAGTAGGTGTATCAAGGGTTATATCAGGGTATGAGGAGGTGCATCAGATTATCACGTGGATGATGTCATCAGTGATGTCATCAGTGATCTCAATGATCATGTCATGAATGATGTAATATGTGACGTCATCAGCAGGGCATTGCGTGGGCGCGAGTTATAGTTAGCTCAACTAACTATAACGGCCGAATTTCTCTGGTTTTGTACGAGTGAAATGTCCAACTAACTATAACGTCCCTGAAACCTGTGGTTTTTTCAGTGAATTTCTAAGGTTTTTTTAAAATTTCTAACTATAACGTCCCTGAAACCTATGGTTTTTTCAGTGAATTTCAAAGTGTTTTTAATGCTAATTTCTAACCTTAACGTCCCTCAAAACCTATGGTTTTTTCAGTGAATTGCTAAGGTTTTTCAAATGCAGTCATCCTGTGCCCCAAACTTTTTGCTGGCTGGTACTGGTGGTAACTGACTCTGACTAACCAGGCCCGGAGCCAGTGCTATGCTGAAAGCCACTTAGAATACAGTGAAAACACCCACATACACTAGGGTACACTATGGGTTGATGTACCCCTGTGATTGGCATGACCTCCCCTGTAAGGCCCTAGTACATAATAGGGCAGGGGGATTAAAACTACCTCTAAGTCAGAGGTGCAGAAAGAGGCAAGATAAGTGCAGAAAGACGCAACAGAGGTGCCAAAACAGGCAAGAGAGGAGCAGAAAGAAGCAAGTGAAGTGCAGAAAGAGGCAAGAGAGGTGCACAAAGTGGCAACAGAAGTGCAGAAAGAGGCAAGAGGGGTGCAGAAAGAAGGAAGAGAAGTGCAGAAAGAGGCAAGAGAAGTGCTGAAAGAAGCATCAGAGGAGTGGAAATAAGCAAGAGAAGTGCTGAAAGAGGCACGAGGGGTGCAGAAAGAGCAAGAGAATTGCAGAAAGAACCAACAGAGGTACAGAAAGAGGCAAGAGAGGTGCAGCAACAGGCAACAAATGTGCAGAAAGAGGGAACAGGGGTGCAGAAAGAGGCAAGAGAGGTGCACAAAGAGGAAATAGGGGTGCATAAAGAGGCAAGAGGGGTGCTGAAAGACGCAAGAGCAGTGCAGATTAAACCAACGAGGTACAAAAAGAGGAAAGAGGAGTGCAGAAAGAGGTAGGAGAGGTGCACAAACAGGCAAGAGAGGTACAGAAAGAGGCAGGAGGGGTGCAGAAAGAAGGAAGAGAAGTGCAGAAAGAGGCAAGAGAATTGCTGAAAGAAGCAACAGAGGTGTAGAAAGAAGCAAGAGAAGTGCAGAAAGAGGCAAGTGAGGTGCAGAAAGAAGCAAGAACAGTGCAGAAAGCACCAACAGAGGTGCAAAAAGAGGCAAGAGGGGTGCATAAAAAGGTAGGAGGTGCACAAAGAGGCAAGACAGGTACAGAAAGAGGCAGGAGGGGTGCAGAAACAAGGAAGAGAAGTGCAGAAAGAAGCAACAGAGGTGCTGAAAGAGGCGCGAAGGGTGCAGAAAGAGCAAGAGAAGTGCAGAAAGAACCAACAGAGGTACAGAAAGAGGCAAGAGAGGAGCAGAAACAGGCAGGAAAGGTGCAGAAAGAGGGAACGGGGTGCAGAAAGAGGCAAGAGAGGTACAGAAAGGGAAAAGAGGGGTGCAGAAAGCGGCAAGAGGGGTGCAGAAAGAAGCAAGAGCAGTACAGAATGAACCAAAGAGAGGTGCAAAACGAGGAAAGAGGAGTGCAGAAAGAGGTAGGAGAGGTGCACAAAGAGGCAAGAGAGGTACAGAAAGAGGCAGGAGGGGTGCAGAAAGAAGGAAGAGAAGTGCAGAAAGAGGCAAAAGAATTGCTGAAAGAAGCAACAGAGGTGTAGAAAGAAGCAAGAGAAGTGCAGAAAGAGGCAAGTGAGGTGCATAAAGAAGCAAGAGCAGTGCACAAAGAACCAACAGAGGTGCAAAAAGAAGCAAGAGCGGTACAGAAAATGGTAGAAGAGGTGCACAAAGAAGCAAGAGAGGTACAGAAAGAGGCAGGAGGGGTGCAGAAAGAAGGAACAGAAGTGCAGAAAGAAGCAACAGAGGTGCTGAAAGAGGCAAGAGGAGTGCAGAAAGAGGTAGGAGAGGTACACAAAGAGGCAAGAGAGTTACAGAAAGGGACAGGAGGTGTGCAGAAAAACGGAAGAGAAGTGCAGAAAGAGGCAAAAGAATTGCTGAAAGAAGCAACAGAGGTGTAGAAAGAAGCAAGAGAAGTGTGGAAAGAGGCAAGTGAGGTACAGAAAGAAGCAAGAGCAGTGCAGAAAGAACCAACAGAGGTGCAAAAAGAAGCAAGAGCGGTACAGAAAAAGGTAGAAGAGGTGCACAAAGAGGCAAGAGAGGTACAGAACGAGGCAGGAGGGGTGCAGAAAGAAGGAAGAGAAGTGCAGAAAGAAGCAACAGAGGTGCTGAAAGAGGCACAACGAGTGCAGAAAGAGCAAGAGAAGTGCAGAAAGAACCAACAGAGGTGCAGAAAGAGGAAAGAGAGGTGCAGAAAGAGGCAGGAAAGGTGCAGAAAGAGGGAACAGGGGTGCAGAAATAGGCAAGAGAGGTGCAGAAAGAATAAAGAGGGGTGCAGAAAGAGGCAAGAGGGGTGCAGAAAGAAGCAAGTGAGGTGTAGAAAGAGGCAACAGAGGTGCATAAAGACGCAAGAGAGGTGCAGAAACAAGCAAAAGAAGTGCAGAAAGAGGCAAGAGAACTGCTAAAAGAAGCAACAGAGGTGTCGAAAGAAGCAAGAGAAGTGCAGAAAGAGGCAAGTGAGGTGCAGAAAGAGGAAAGAGAGGTGCAGAAAATGGCAAGAGAACAGCAGAAAGAGGCAGGAGGGATGCAAAAAAGGGAAGAAGGGTACAGAAAGAATCAAGAGAGGTGCAGAAAGAAGCAAGAGAAATGCAGAAAGAGGCAAGAGAGGTGCAGAAAGAGGCAATAGAGGTACAGAAAGAGGCAAGGGAAGTGCAGAAACAGGCAAGAGAAATGCACAAAGAGGCAAGAGAGGAGCAGAAAGAGGCAAGAGACATGTAGAAAGAAGCAAAAGAAGTGCAGAAAGAGGCAGGAGAGGTGCAGAATCAAGCAAGAGAAGTGCAGAAAGAGGCAAGAGCAGTGCAGAAAGAACCAACAGAGGTGCAAAAAGGGGCAAGAGGGGTGCAGAAAAAGGTAGGAGAGGTGTACAAAGAGGCAAGAGAGGTACAGAAAGAGGTAGGAGGGGTACAGAAAGAAGGGAGAAAAGTGCAGAAAGAAGCAACAGAGGTGCTGAAAGAGGTGCGAATGGTGCAGAAAGAGCAAGAGAAGTGCAGAAAAAAGCTACAGAGGTACAAAAAGAGGCAAGAGAGGTGCAGAAACAGGCAGGAAAGGTGCAGAAAGAGGGAACAGGGGTGCAGAAAGAGGCAAGAGAGGTGCAAGAAGAGTGGAGAGGGGTGCAGAAAGAGGCGTGCAGAAAGAACCAACAGAGGTGCAGAAAGAAGCAAGAGCAGTGCAGAAAAAGGTAGAAGAGGTGCACAAAGAGGCAAGAGAGGTTCAGAAAGAGGCAGGAGGGGTGCAGAAAGAAGGAAGAGAAGTGCAGAAAGAAGCAACAGAGTTGTTGAAAGAGGCACGAAGGGAGCAGAAAGAGCAAGAGAAAGAACCAACAGAGGTACAGAAAGACGCAACAGAGGTGCAGAAAGACGCAAGAGAGGTGCAGAAACAAGTAATAGAAATGCATAAAGAATCAACAGAGATGTAGTAAGGGGGAAGTGGGGTGGAGAAGGAGGCAAGAGGGATACAGAAAGAAACAAGAGAGGTACAGAAAGAGGGAAGAGGGGTGCAGAAAGAGGGAAGAGTGGTGTGAAAGCGGCATGAGGGTTGCAGAAAGAAGCAACAGAAATGTAGAAAGAGGCAAGAGAGGCGCAGAAAGAAGCAAGAGTGGTTTACACACCATTAGTACCAATTTAATACCGACATTTAGCAATAAGTAACAGGTGACCATTCTAGGTTTGCACAGGGCCTTCCACCATGCTGTAACACTTGTCGCTGCATTTTTGGTGCTGTTTGAGCTAGAAACACTGTTTTTTTAGTTCAAATCTGCAGATTATGCAGCAGATGATGGATTATGTGGCAAATGCGTTAAATGTATAACTGTGCAAAAGTCGGTGCAGCCAAACAGTAACATAATTCCAGTGGCCCTGCTCATACCTCTGACTAGGTCCAGAAGTGCTCCTTAGTGGTTCCTTCTTTTTTTGTCTCATTGAGTTCATAGTTTAGCTTCTATGGAAACGAGGAAGACTAAACCTGAGGTTACAACTCCACAACACAGACTATCATACCACACAATTACTCTCCATAACACATAATCCCACTCTACATAATTCCTGCACACTAAATACCACATACTTTCTATCCACATAATTTCACTGCACAACATACCACATAATTCCACTACAAACAACCTACATCCACTCCACTCCAAGAAGCATTATTAAAATACTTTTACAGTTACAACGCCAATAGCTCTAACTCTCGCAAATGCGAAACCTATTACATTGCAAATGCTTCTTTAACTAGTAGTCACGTTTGCAGAGTGGTGGAGAGAGGGTGCTGGGCCTCTGACTAGCGCTCAGGAATTCCACTGTGTAGGACTTACAGGAGGTGCCAGGAGGGCTTCATAGCCCCCAAAGTCCCTCAGGACTAAAGTGGACTTCATCCCCTATCCTGTAGTCTGCCAGGAGGTGCATTTGCAGAGTGGTGGAGGAAGGGGGCGTGGCCTCCGAAGACGTCTTATCAATCCCACTGTTTGGTAAACTTACTGGAGGTAACAAGAGGGGTAATTGGCCCCCAAGGACATCCTTGGGGGCCAACTACCCCTCCTATTACCTCCAGTAAGTCCCACACAGCAGGATTGCTCAGTTCTCATAGCAGGCCACGCCCCCTTTGCCCAACACTCTACAAACGCTCTCCCTGGCACGCTCTTGGATAGGGATTGAAGTCCCCTTCACTGCTGGGGGTAGTTAGGGGCCAAATAGCCTACCTTTTACCTCCATTAAGCCCCGCACAGTGGGATTGCTGAGAGGTGGACACAAGCCACGCCCCCTTTGTCCACCACTCTGTAAACGCGCCTCCTGGCATGCTCTTGGTTGGGAAAGAAAGTCCCCTTACCTCCTGAGGGTCCCTGGAGGCCAACTAGCCCTCTTGTTACCTCCAGTAAGCCCCACGCAGCTGGATTGCTGAGAGTGGTCCGAGGCCACTCCCCCTTTTTACACAATTCTGCAAACGCGCCTCCTGGCGCACTGCTGCTTGGGGGATGAAGTCCACTTTAGTCCTGAGGTCCTCAGGACACAAGAGGACCTCATCACCCCACCAGCAGTGCGCCAAGAGGCGCGTTTGCAGAGTGGTGTAAAAAGGGGCGTGGCCTCGGTCCACCTCTCAGCAATACCACTGTGTGGGGATTACTGGAGGTACCTGGTGGGCTAGTTGGCCCCCAGGGACACTGAGGAATGAAGGGGACTTAATCCCCCAACTTAGAACATGCCAGGGGGCACGTTTGCAGAGTGTTGCAGGCAGGGGGCTGGGCCTCCGGCGAGATGCCGGCTTTTCTTTTATTAAAATATTTTTAGAAGGGGGGCTTCTTTTAGTTTTTTTAGGGCCCTGGTTACCCCATCCCCCGGGGCCTGAGCCTTTTTTATGAAAAAAAAAAAAAAACAGGAAGGGGGCCGCGTTGCCTTCCTTCCCTGGGCCACTGTTGGCCCCGGGGACCCCATCCCCCAGGGCCTGGCTTCATTTTTATAAAATATTTTTCCCAGGAGGGGGGCCACATGGCCCCCCTCCCCTGGGCCACTTCAGGCCCTGGGGACCCCATCTCTGGGGCCTGGACAGTCTTGTTTATTTTTTTTTGGAGGGGGGCCACGTGGCCCCCTCCTGAGGCCATTTTTGGCCCCGGGGACCCCATCCCCTGGGGCATGGCCAAAGCTTTTAAAAACATTTTGTTTAGGGAGGGGGGCTGCGTGGCCCCCCTTCCCTGGGTCACTATTGTCCCCAGGGATACCATCCCCCGGGGGTTGGCCAATGCTTTTTTTTTAATTAAGGAGGGGGGCGGCGTGGCCCCCCTCCCCTGGGCCACTTCTGGCCCCAGGGATACCATCCCCTGAGGCCGGCCCTCAAGTTGGGGACCGTGGGGGGAGCCCCAATGCCCAGACGGTCCCAGCCGGCTCCCCGCCTCCTGCGGGAGCCGGCATTGCTTTTGGGCAAGGGGAGCTGCATGTTAGCAGGGCAAGGGGAGCTGCTAACATGCAGCTCTCCTTGCCCAAAAGCAATTCTGCTTTGCTTCTTGGAAGCAAGAGCAGTTTTCCTGCTCTTGCTTCCAAGAAGCAAAGCAGGAGTTTGCTATGGCAGGGCGAGAGCTGTGCTCCCGCCCTGCCATAGCAAACGGCAATGTCCCGGGGGTGGGCACCCCGGGACATTGCAGGAGCCGGCCCTGGGGGGGGCGGTTCCCAGGGCCATCGAGGGCTCCACGAGGGGGGCTGCGCGGCCCCCCTCAAACATATGGGATCCTTGTTCTTTGCTGCAGATGCCCGGCTGGGCTACCCTGGATGCCTCTGGGGTGATGACTGGGGAGCAGCCCTCCCTCCGGCTGCTGCCCGACATTCCGGACTTGATCCGCGGCTGCCTGGCGTCACCCTTCTCCTCTTCTGGACTGTGGCTGGCACGCTCGGTGCCTGTCACCTTCATAGATCATCAACGAGGGTTCCGAAATCGCTACCTGACATTGTCTCCTGACCAGTTTTTCTCTTTCTCTCTCTCGATTTGGCGCGCCCTCCTGACCCGGCTGCTGCCTTCCCCTTTTGAGGTCGCTGCCAGGGGACCCGCGCTGACTGCATCGACCCGATTATGGCTGGCGTCTCGCAGCCTTTACCCGCCTGATCTGATTACTGGCCCCCCACTGTCCGTCCAGCTGAATCAGCACAGACAACCACGAACCCCTTTATGGATGCGGCAACAGGTGCTATAAACCCAGAGTCCTGCTGGACGCTATATGTGCCTGGCTCCGGGCCCCTGCCGTGCATAACATTGGGCATCCGCCGAGCTGGACCGCTGGCATGTAGGGCACCAGAACCCAGCAGAGTCCGGAAATGAACCGTGCTGGACACGTGAGCCCAGCAGAACCCAGCGCACTGCAGAACTAATCATGCCAAGCACCAGAAGTTGAACTCTGCTTACCCTGCACCCCTGGCACACCGAGAAACACGCAGGACCCAGCACACTGGAATGTGAGACAGCACATGCCCGCCAGTCAAGTATCCTGGCATAGAGGCCACCAGAACTCACTGGATACACAACACCACTGTGGACTGAAGAGCTGCAGTGAGTCCAGGCCACAGACCCCCTCTGAGCCCAGGCCATAATATATGTTTGATACATATATTACCTACTGGCGGTCGCCAGTAGGTAGTTATAGTTAGGACCACTTTTCCATAGGAAAAGCATTTTTTGATGTGCTTATAACTTTGCCGTCGTTTGACGAATCTTTACAAAATTTTCCCAAAAGTTCTTCTTTTCAGGTCAGCTCCTATTCTAAAAGTTTGGGGGATTCGTAAAGGGGGCTAAGAAAAAGGGGGGTCCCAAAACGTGTTTTCTCCATGCAATTTCCACAGGAAACTTTAGACAAGGCTACAGGTCAAACTGCTGAACGGAATTACGCCAAATTTGGCACAGAGAAAGTTCTTGGTCCAGAAAGCACGCTTTTAATTAAATCGGGTAAATCCGTTCAGTAGTTTTAGAGAAATATCAAATTTTCCAGATATCGATATTTAAGAATTCTGACATCTGATTGGCTGAAGCGTTACGAGCACGAGCTTGCGGCTCATTGGCTGCAAACTGTTGAAACTAGGAAGTGTTGGCAGCCATTTTGTGATTCAGTCCGTCAGCTCACAACTCTTCCTCTACAAGGCATCAGGTCCGTAGTTCTCCCTCTGCGAGACAACACTAAAAATATACTGCAGCTCTGTCTGTGCGAGATACCCCTTTCACGGTCCCTCTCCCCACATCACCAGCTCGCGGCTATGCCTTTAGAAGCCAGTCAGTCGGCTCGCAGCTCTGCAACTGCGAGCTGTGAGCCATTTTGTGACTCAGTCCGTCAGCTCGCATCTCTCCCTCTAAAAGGCATCGGATCTGTAATTCTACCTCTGCGAGGCAATACTGAAAATATCCTGCAGGTCTGTCTGTGTGAGATACTCCTTTTACGCTCCCTCTCCCCACATCATCAGCTCTCGGCTATGCCTTTAGAAGCCAGTCCGTCAGCTCGCAGCTCTGTGTCTGCGAGCCGTTGGGCCCGCAGCTCTACCTCTGTGAGCCAACTCGTCAGCTCGTAGCTGTGTCTGTGCTAGCAGGCCCGTCAGCCCGTTACTCTCCCTCTGCGAGTTATCCCGTCGGGTTGCAGCTCGGAGGGCTCGCAGCTGTATCTCTGCGAGTCAGCCCGTTAACTGATAGCTGTGTGTCTGCTAGCAGGCCTGTTGGCCCGTTGGTCTCCCTCTGTGAGTCAGGCCACAGCTCTCCCTCTGTGAGCCGGTACGGTGCTGTGCTTTTGCGAGCCAACGGCTCGTAGGTCTCCCTCTGCGAGCTGAGCCCATGGGCCGCAGCTCTTCCCCTGCGAGCCTGCCTGACGGCCCGCAGGTGTCCCTCTGCTAGCTGAACCGCAGCTGACACTCTGCGAGACGAAATTGGGAATATAAGGCGGCTCTAAAAAGAGCCCTTGTGTTTATTAGTTGGAGTTACATGTAAGTGCGAATGCACAGCTTCAGATTAATCAGGAAAACTCGGTTTCCCTCATCTGTGAAGTGTACTCCATCACTTCTGTAGATATCAGCCATATCAAAACGTATGTTGTTGTTGTAAATCAACCCCATTCTATCGTTTCTGAGGTATGCAGACACAGCTTTGTTGACATTCTTCCTAGATTTTTCAATCTTATGAAAAAATTGGTTTGACCATTTCCACTTCTGTCTTTGGCATATATTGGAATATACAAAGACAGTTTGAGGCAAAAGTAACATCAATTGTCCAAAGGTGTCCTTCATAAGCATTTCCAAACCTACCTCAGTCAATGTGCCTAGGTCGTTACCACCACAGTGCACAATCATGAGATCAGGGTGTTGGAGATGCAAACAGGTTTTAACCAAAGGGAGCAATTGGTGCCACTTCAATCCTCTCTGTGCAAACCATTTAATGTGCACATTTTGTAAACCTAGGTCTAAGTCAATACGTCTCTGTTCTGCTTACCTCTTGCACCAGAAAACATAGCTATGTCCTACAATCCACACTAGCATTTTGAAGGTATGGCTAGAAGATATGGATAAATGTCTGTAGCTCATGCAGTCCGTTCGTAGAATAAGAGATATGTTTAAACATGTGGAACTACTTTTTTACATACAAAACGTTAACCGATTGGGAGATGAAATGTATTGTGTCCTAAAAAGTAGGGTGTATATTAGTTTTGATGAAAAGCATCTTTGTGATTGGTTAATAAAAAAGCAGTTTATACGTGGAGTACATGTTAAAGGATGAAATTTGCTCAGCTCAACCACACCTGCCAATTGTATTTGGAAGGTGCAGTTCAAACTTAAGAGAATGGTGAACTTTTGACCTCCACCTGCCATTAAATGTTGGAGAAAATGTTGAAAAAAAAAATATCAGTAGGTTTAAAAAAATGATGAACTTTTAACCTGCACGTGTCGTAGAATGTTCTAGAAAGTGTTGATACAATACCTTGAACTTTTCACCTGTATGTGTCCTTAAAAAAACTGTTTATATGGAAAGTTCAAAAGTAACCAATTAAAAGAGGTTTTGCAATCTAAAAAAAATAAGGAACTATTCTGATTTGTTCTTTACATGGATTTATGTGTGGAGCAACAGGGAAATTGTGCCATTACTGGTTCCATTCTTGATGAAAGCGGTGCATTACATGTACTGTGTGACAAGAAAAGAATTGCATGCATTTGTGACATTTGAAATCTGCATACCAACTAGGAAGGTAAATTAGAAATTAAGAAGGTGTGTTATGTGTTTTATAGTAGTGGTTAAGTATTTGAGAAGATATTTTTAACTTTGAAAGTATTTTTTATTTCTAAATAACATAGTGTTAGTAAAGTCTGGTGTTTTATTGGTTCTAAAATATGCATAATGTGTAACTAGTTGTTAAACAAGTACTTTATATATGTTTAGGAGTTTTTGACAAAGAAAAAGTGTAAGTTGTCATCTTTAAAAGACTGTGGGCCATATTCTCAAGACCAGCGATAACATTATTGCCGCTTTAGCGGCAGTTTCCTGCCGCTAAAGCGGCGATAATGTTATCGCCATTCTTGTGAATATGGCCCTGTATGGTTTTGAAAATTCGATGTAGCGTTAATTTCCATTTGTATATCTATTCCGGGAGATAAAACAGAATGTGGCACGTTTGGAAATTATGCTCAGTCTGGAAATAGTGGAGAAGGGGTGACAGTAGAAAATTCATGTGTTATTAACTTAACAGAGATGGAATGTGGATCAGTTACAGGCTCAGCTTCCGCATTGCCCACGTCACCTGCGTCCAGCCCTGGTTCCACTGCCGAACATGCACATTCGAGTGTCCCATGGATGTCTGCCTATCCAACACAACTGTTGATGAATTGGACTATGGCTTGTGTTTGCGCCCCCTGTTGGATAACGAACAGGAGTGTAACCGAGACAGCCGTGCATGGGATGCCTGGACATACTGCGTATGTATTGGTAGTTGTGCATGGGAGATGGCACAATTTCTCGTGTGCAGTGACCACATCGAGGCGCTCCCCTATTGGGCTGTGTTGCGGATTGGTGAGACGGCGTGGGCTGAGCACACCTGCCCGGACCACCTAATGGATTGGTTCACCCTGGTGTTCCTTGAACACGACAACGACGTACTATTGGAACACATTGCACATGAAGCTGCACGGGCATTCATGGACCAGTAACTACGTACCTGCAGCCACATCCTATTGCCACCCACAGCACATGGCCCAACAACTTGTTGCACAGTGGAGATTGCTCCCATATCCCACCAAAACAGAGGACACGTCTCCCTTCGGTCGAGCTCTGGATGCATGTGCGTGGAATAACGCGTGTGCACACACACCTGTCCAAGGCGACGCAGGTCCATGGTCCGAGCAACACAGCGTCGTTTGGGAACTTTGCCAATTCGGACACACTGCTCGGTGAGAGCACACACATGGCGATGTAGCACGACATGTGAACCTGTCGGACCCTCACACCTGATCACGGTCGGCAGAGCAGACAATTGCCGCACCCCGGAGGCAGAGCACCATGCAGACCCCACGTACAGTGAGTCGTGCCCCCTCACACTGGGCACTGTGCAGACGCCAAATAAACCATCCGACTTATCCACAGCCCACACATAGAAGCCCCTGCCTGTGGTACCCCTGCATGGGATGGCATTGACACCCACGAAAACAGCAACCCATGTCCCACAACGTTGTACACACATTCAAATCATTGCTCAGAGCTGTGGCATATCCTCCACACAAAAAGAAGAAATGTTATGTGCACACTTTGTGGTCTCATTTTTTACACTGAGAGGTAGATTTCAATGTCAGTCAAGGCTGGTGTGGTACTGCGAGGCTTTGCATTTGGGTGTTCTTAGGAAATCTAAGTTGTTGGGGAGCAAGGCAAGGTGGGCTGTGAGCATTGCCATATGTGATAAATCTTGTCCATTTCAGCCCCAACATCATCTGCCCCTCGACATGCACCCATGCTGTGTGTAAGAGTCTTAAGCATGTCCGTGCCTGTTGTGGCCGTTGCCTCGTCCGTACTCACACGCACATGCCAATAAAGCCTATGCCACTCCACTGGTGTCTAACTGTGAGGTGTGTTGTAAAGATTGTCCACTCGTGTGCCACAATGAGCCTCGTCCCAACACAGGGAAGAACTGACTGTTGCATGTGCAACGGGGGTGTATCCCTTTGGCACGCTCCGCCTCTGTGAGCCAGACATTGTTTTTGCATAGGTGCTGGATGACATCTGATGCAGCCCCATCACCTACGCAGTCTGATGTGTCAGGGGCACACAGCCATGCAGCCATCACCCCGCCACACACACCGGACACAGAACCAGTATGAGGGGAGTTTTGTACCACATTGCCTTCATTGCTGATGTTCTGTGAATGCTATGTGTGTGGGCTGCATTGTGGGGGAATTGACTGTGCACGGATGGCGATGCACACACACATGTTGGCATGTGGAGCCAGGTGCCCGTGCGGCCTTGCGCTGCTTGTGCTATCTCACTCCGTCTCTCTCCCTCGCTCTCTCCCACCCTGTCATAGCAAACTTGTGAAAGCGATGGGTGCGCAGCTCTCAGCGCGGCACTCGAGTACTTCTTAAGTCTTTCAAACAACGAGGGGTATATTCTCAAGGACATATCGCCGAGTTAACGGCACTTTATTGCAACCAAAATGGTGATAAATTTAACGCACCATTCACAAGCTGGAGCAAACAGCCCATATCACCAGTTTACCAGCGATAGCAGCCTCAAAAAGCATTGTCACGGATGACTCCGGCAAATATTGCTAATGAGATGTAGAGTAGGCGTTCTCGTGCAAAAAGCAGCGAACACATCACTTCGTAAGTGTCTCAACCACCAGCAAGATCGTCGAAGAGAGTACAAAACAGGCGATAAGGTGCGTTAGTAGCAGAAAGTTTACACCTGCTCTGAGCTGGTGTAAAGTCGGACTACAACCTGCAATATGAAAGGGAGCCCAGCCCAGAGCCACACGTGAATGACAACAGATGCAATGGAGCCAACGATCATGCAGCTCGGACACCCAACACTGCTCCGACACCCCCGCCACCAGCCCCTTGTCCGCCATCCCCCTCACCCCCCACACAAACAAATGTGACAGCAACCTTAGGAAATCTGGAACGTAACAAATTGGCTGATGTCACACAATTATAGTAAAGAAGATGCATGTGAGGTTGGACAAATAAGAATCTCAGTCATCTATGGATTTACATATAAAACATTTTATTAAAACAAAACAACAAAATAAAAGTAGGTACAGGTATGGCGTGTCATCCCTCGACAATTTGTGAATCACAGCCTGCAAGACAAAAAGAAAAATAAGATTGTGCGTCATGCGTCCATGAAAGGAGAGAGAGAGAGAGAGAAAGAGAGAAAGAGTGAGAAAGAGGAAGAGAGAGAGAAAGAAAGAGTGAGACAGAGGAAGACAGAGAAAGAGTGAGAGAGAGAGGAAGAGAGAGAGAAAGAGAGGAAGAGAGAGAGAAAGAGAGAAAGAGTGAGATACAAGGAAGCGAGAGAGAAAGAGAGAAACAGTGTGAGAGAGAGGTAGAGAGAGAGAGAAAGAGTGAGACAGAGAGGAAGAGAGAGAGAAAGAAAGAATGAGAAAGAGAGAGAGGAAGAGGAAGAGACATAGAAAGAGAGAAAGAGTGTGAGAGAGAGAAAGGAAGAGATAGAGAGTGAGAGAGAGAGAAAGAGTGTGAGTGACAGAAAGGAAGAGATGGAGAGGGAGAGTGAGTGTTGACACTGTGGAGAAAATCCTCACAGCTCACCTTTCTGCCACCGGTGTGTCTCCAACCACGTGCCGGGACATAGTGCAGTCTTCAAGTTTAGTCATCTGAGTACATACAACTGCACAGGCCTAATTCTCTGTTTCGCCCCTGCGCACCCAAGCTGCTGCAACCCATTGACTCCTGCCGCCCAGAGGTGTCTGCCTGCCTCTGCGCACCCAGGCTGCTGTATCCCATCCACTCCCACTGCCCAGAGGTGTCTGCCCGCTGCTGTGCACCCAGGCTGGTGCACCCCATCCAGTCCCACTGCCCAGAGGTGACTGCCCGTTCCTGCGCACCCAGACTGCTGCATCCCATCCACTCCCACTGCCTAGAGAATTCAAAGTGGGTGTTGATTGCAGGATGGCCACGCATCATCGCAGGCTGCACATGCGCTCAGCTCTAGTGGCACTAACTCAGTGGAACTGAAGTCATCGCCTCGTGGCGGAAGGTCCGTGTCAGGGTCATCAATCTGTGAATCACAGCCTGCTAGACAAAAAGCAAGATAAGATTGTGCGTCATGCGTCCATCAAAGGAGAGAGAGAGAGAAAGAGTGAGAGAGAAGAAGAGAGAGAGAAAGTGAGAGAGAGGAAGAGAGAGAGAAAGAAAGAAAGAGTGAGAGGTAGACAGAGAGAAAGAGAGAAAGAGTGAGAGAGAGAGGAAGAGAGAGAGAAACAGTGAGAGAGAGGAAGAGAGAGAGAAAGAGAGAAACAGTGTGAGAAAGAGGAAGAGAGAAACAGAGGAAGAGTATGAGAGAGAGAAAGAGAGAGAGGTAGAGAGAGAGAAAGAAAAAAAAGGGTGAGAGAGAGGAAGAGAGAGAGAAAGAGTGTGAGGGAGAGAAAGGAAGAGATGGAGAGACACAGTGAGTGCCCACACTGTGGACAAAACCCTCACAGCTCACCTTTCCATCACCGGTGTGTCTCCAACCACGTTCCAGGACATGGTGGAGCCCTCAAGCTTACTCATCTGAAACGTAGTATGGAATCAGTAATGGCAGAGTATATACAACTGCACACGCCTAATTCTCAGTCCCGCCTTTGTGAATCCAGGCTGCTGCACCCCATCCACTTCCACTGCCCAGAGGTGTCTGCTCACCGCTGCGCACCCAGGCTGCTGCACCCCATCCACTTCCACTGCCCAGAGGTGTCTGCCCGCTGCTGCGCACCCAGGCTGCTGCACCCCATCTACTCCCACTGCCCGGAGGTGACTGTCCGCCGCTGCGCACCCAGGCTGCTGTACCCCATCCACTCCCACGGCCCAGAGGTGACTGCCCGCCGCTGCGCTAACAAGCCTCTCTGCTCACCTTTCGCAACCTGAGTGTAGAAAAGAGGGCCTACCACGTGCCGCTGCAAGCCCCAAGCCCGGGGCCCGCGGACACGGCACCCTGCATATCATGCAGCCCCACTCCTCAGGCCACCAGGTCTCACATTTGGTGCTGGGTCTTGATTTCGCCATGGCAGAGGACATACCAGTGCACCGGGCTTTTCATCGCAGGCTACACACCCACTCAGCCCTTGCGGTGCCACTAACTCTGTGACCAACGAGGCGACGCCACGTGGCGGTAGGCCTGCGCTGTCTGATGGCTCAGGCCTACACTGCGGTCCAGCAGGGCACACAAAACCTGAGCTGTCTAGACCGCCGGGACGGGCCATCACCGCAGGCTGCACACCCGGTCAGCAGTTACGGTACCCGTACCTCAGTGGACCGAAAGTCACCGTCCCGTGCCGGTGTGCCTGTGCCGGCCGCAGTGTATCCGGTGCGAGCAACTCTGAAATGGCGTCGAGCACGTGCGCCCAGTCTTTTTTATTGGCAGGGTCACGTGTCCTGTGATGCCTGTGCTGGATGGGTGTGGTGTGGGTGTATACTAGCCGTGAGGGAGTGGCTGTGGCGTACTGACAACTAGGGTGTGACCAGCAGATCACTGCACTGAAAATCTGGGCCATGTAGCGTTGTTGTCCTTCCCTGTAAGAGGAGTGGGCTGGCCTGGCGTATGCCAGTCCTGCGTGAGGCTGTGAAGAATGACTCCAGAGCTATGGGCGTGGCTCCGTCCTGGGCTGTATGAGGAATCAACTGATGCGGGTGTCCCTGTTGTAGTGCTGACGTCACCCGGGTCGCAAGCGCCAATGTGTCACTCTGTGAGCCAAGTCCCACAACATGGCCAACATGGAAGGTACGGGGAATTACTGACCCTACATTCATCCATAGCTCCACACATGAAAGATGGTGGACATGACATATCTGTGTGGATATGAATGTTTATTGCACATTCAGTGGAGTGTTGCAGCTGTAGCAATACAGGGCCATGCAAAGTTTAAGTTTCAGTTTTTGGCACATGGAGGGCAGCCAATTAGAGCCAAGCTTGTGTTAGGGGGTAGGCTGCGCCAACATATGTACTTATACAATTACTCCGCCAATCCCCAAGCACTTATAAATTCACTATACACTCTCCTTGCAGTACTCTAATGATCCAGTCTCTACGTACGTACTTATACAATGACCGAGAGAAAGTTACATAACCAAAGTTTTCCCCACTGCCAGAGGTAACATGGTTGCATACGCTGTCCACAGCACAATGTAATGTGGTAGGGCCCAGGGGCAGCATCTTGCATACTTAATGAACACACGGACACAGATAGATAGTGGAACTGGGTACGGCACGTGCGCTCGACTCATTTTTATTACGAGGGTCACATGTCCAGTGACGTCTGTGCTGGATGCGTGTAGGTTGAGTGCAAGCCAGCCCTCCAGGAATGGTTGGTGCTGGCAACAAGTACAACAGTAATCATTGGATCAGACACACAGATTCAATCATAAAGGGTCAATGATTTGTGCTGCACTAAGGTAGGGGCAACAGATGTGAAATAATACACACAAGATTGTATCGTAAAGGGTCCATGACTTGTGGTACACTGAGGTAGGGGCAGCAGATGTGAAATTATACACAAAACATTGTATCATAAAGGGTCCATGAGTTGTGCTGCACTGAGATAGGGGCATCAGAAGCATTCAGCGTGTGCGCAGCCAGCGATGATGCGTGGTGCGGGCGAGCCACACTGGGAGCAATGTCTGTTGCCTACTGGACTGAGTCATCTGCAATCGCGACTCGATGTGAATTGTGAGCCCTGCTATCCGCAGTGTAGATCGAAGGCAGTAGTCAGCACAGACATCGAAGAATGCTTTTAGTCACTTCCTGTTTACAAAATTCGAGGACAGAGTACAATTCTCTCTGCAATAAATAAATCATGTCTCAATTTAAATTGTGAGCTCTGTTAACCACAGTGTAGGTGTATGGAACAAAAGATGAAACATTTATGGAATACACTGTCGAAATATGTAGGTTTCAGGGACATTATAGTTAGTTGCCTACTGGACTCTGAAAATAATGAATGAAGACTGAATTTGAATTGTGAGCCCTGATGAGCACAGTGTAGGCCGGAGGCAGCGGTCAGGAAGGGCCTACAGCCACGTGGCGTTGACTTGAGCTGCATACAGTTAGTGGTAGGTGTGGCGCTCAGCGTGTGCGCAACCAGCGATGATGCAATGTCTCTTGCCTACTGGACTGCGTCATCTGCAATCACGACTCGATCTGAATTGTGAGCCCTGCTGACCACAGTGTAGGCCGGAGGCAGTGGTCAGGAAGAGTCCACAGCCACGTGGCGTTGACTTGAGCTGCATAGAGTTAGTGGTAGGTGTGGCGCTCAGCATGTGCGCAGCCAGCGATGATGCAATGTCTCTTGCCTACTGGACTGCGTCATCTGCAATCGCGACTCGATCTGAATTGTGAGCTGCTGACCGCAGTGTAGATCGAAGGCAGTAGTCAGCACAGACATCAAGGAATGCTTTTTGTCACTTCCTCTTGACAAAATTCGAGGACATAGAGTACAATTCTGTCTGCAATTAATAAATCAAGACTGAATTCAAATTGTGAGCTCTGCTGTCTGCAGTGTAGACTGCCATTCAGTGTTCCTTTGGACTTGCAAGATGAATTTGGTCATTGTACTAAAGCTATAACTGATATAAAACAAGTTCTTGAAGCAAGGATACTAAAAGGATATTATGTAGGTTTTAGGGACGTAATACTTAGTTGCCTACTGGACTCTACAATTAATGAATCAAGAGTCAATTTTAAATGTGAGCCCTGATGACCGCAGTGTAGGCCGGAGGCAGTGGTCAGCAAGGGCCCACAGCCACGTGGCGTTGAGTTGAGCTGTACAGTTAGTGTCACCTGAAGCAACCAGCGTGTGTGGAGCCTGCGATGATGCGTGGTCCGGGCGGGCCGCACTGGTAGCAATGTCTTTTGCCTAATGAATTCTGTCTTAATAAGTCCACGTGGCGTAGACTTGTGGTGCACTGAGTTAGTGGCACCTGAAGCACTCAGTGTGTGCGCAGTCTGCGATGATGCATGGTCCGGGCGGGCCACACTGGGATCAATGTCTCTTGCCTACTGGACTGCGTCATCTGCAATCGCGACTCGATCTGAATTGTGAGCCCTGCTGTCCGCAGTGTAGATCAAAGGCAGTAGTCTATACAGACATAAGTCTGTGGTGCTCTGCTGCTGGGTTCGGCAGCGGGCCTGTGTCGAGGAGGCCGGCGGTCACGGCGGAGGCCTCGTGGCAGGGTGAGCGCTGCCGCCCTGGCAGATGCATTGGCCTTCCCACAAGTGAACCATGCCCAGAGCCCCAGCCTATTTATTCATACTCCTACGCTGGAGTGGCGTACGTTGGACCAGCCCACTCCGCTTCGGCTTCCAGGGGGGACAACACAGCTACATGACCGAGATCTTCCCCACTGCCTGAGGTAACATGGTTGCGTCTATTGTCCACAACACTACAAGCATCAGCAGTATATGTCCATATGGAGAGGTTTGTGCTCTGCATAGTGAGGTCTGTCCACCACATCACCGCTACACTTGGTATTGTGTGCATTTTTATTGATGGGTGACTTGCGTCCTTCACACATACTTGGTTGCCACATCTCCCAAGATTCAGCTATTGTGTGGCTGAGGGACCATGCCGCTTTTGGAAGGTCCGCTGTCCTGTTCTGCGCTGCCTCGGTGGTAGTAGGGAGGGGGGTGGTCTGGGGGGAAGGTCCTGAGGGTGATGGCAGTGGGTGTTGTGGCCTTCTTGGGTGTCGGAGCTGCATGGTCAGTAGCTCTATGACATGTGTTGGTCTTCAGATGTGGTTCTGGGCTGGGCTCCCTTTCACACTGTAGGTAGTCGTCCTGCTTTACACCAGTAAAAGGCAGATGTTAAATTCCTACTGCTAACGCAGCTTATCGCCTGTTTTTGGATCGCACCCCAGATTTGGCTGCTCGTTGAAAATATCGGGAAGTGGTGTTTTCGTGTTATTTTTGCACGGGAAAGCCTACTCTGCATATTATTAGCGTTAGTTGTCGCTCTCATTTGTGGCGAATTTTTTTGCGGAACCTATTGTTGGAAAACTGGCGATATCTGCTGTTTTCACTAGGTTGAGAATGGAATGATAATTTAAAATCACTGAAAAAACCATAGGTTTAATGAACATTATAATTAGAAATTAGCATTTAAAAAACGTTTGAAATTCACTGAAAAAACCATAGGTTTCAGGCACGTTATAGATAGAAATTAGCATTTAAAAACCTTAGAAATTCACTGAAAAAACCATAGGTTTCAGGGACGTTATAGTTAGAAATTAGCATTTAAAAACCTTTGAAATTCACTGAAAAAACCATAGGTTTCAGGGACGTTATAGTTAGAAATTAGCATTTAAAAACCTTTAAAATTCACTGAAAAAACCATAGGTTTCAGGGACATTATAGTTAGCTGGACATTTCACTTGTACAAAACCATAGAAATTCCACTGTTATAGTTAGTTCAGCTAACTATAACTTGCGCCCCCGCAATGCACTGCTGATGACATCACATATTACATCATTCATGACATGGTCAGTGACATCACTGATGACATTACTGATGACATCTCAAATGATATCACTGATGACATCATCCAGTGAATGTGTTTTTCTTTAAAGTTTAAATATGTATTATATATATACCAAGGTGTGTTGAAGAATGAGTGGGTGTATAAGTGTCTGGATGGAGGATTTAGTAGATGTGTGACTGACTGTTTAACGGAGTTATTACATGTCTCTTACTGAATGCATGGGTTAGTGACTAAACTGTGTGAATGTCTATATCAGTCTGTTTGCTGTTGTATAAGCTGCTGCATGGGTTGGTCAGTAGCTACATGAGTGTCTATATGGGTTATTAATTGGTTGCCAGAGTATTTGTATGGGTGCCTGAGTGTGTGTGTGGGTCCGTGGGAGGTGTGTGACTCTGTGCATACATGTTTGAGTGGTTGATTCACTGGGTGTATGGGTTCAAGAGTGCATGTGGAAACAGCTGTATGCGTGGGTGAGTGTGTGTATGGGTGTGTTAGTGAGTGAATGGATGTCTCAGTGGTACATGTCCAACTAACTACATATGTAAAAGACAGTGTATGTGAGAGTTGGAGTATATAAATGACTATACGTGAGAGTTAGTGATTGTGAGAGTGGCTGTATGGATGAGTGTGTACTTGTATCAGTGATTGAATAAGAGAGTAATTATGCATTTCTTTCTGTTTGAATAAGTGATGCTATGTCTATAACTGTATAGGTCAGTAAATGGAAGTGTGATTGATTATTTGCATGACTGACTAGGTGTGTGAGTAACTCTGGATGAGTGCTGGTGTGTGAGTGTCTGTGTAGGCGTACGAGTGCATATGATAGTGTTGTATTGATGAGTGACTGCATGTATGAGTGATTGTATGGGTGAATGAGTGGATGAGTGTGTAGACCTAAGAACCAGTGATTAGATATGTAGTAAGTGGTATTGGTGTGCCTATGGTTTCAAAACTTGATTTCTGTTTTTTGGAGTGGGTGTATCAAAGGTTATGTTAGGGTGTGAGAAGGTGCATCAGATTGTCACATGGAAGATGTCATCAGTGGTGTCATTTGAGATGTCATAAGTGATGTCATCAGTGATGTCACTGACCATGTCATGAATGATGTAATATGTGATGTCATCAGCAGTGCATTGCGGGGGCGCGAGATATAGTTAGCTGAACTAACTATAACAGTGGAATTTCTATGGTTTTGTACGAGTGAAATGTCCAGCTAACTATAACGTCCCTGAAACCTATGGTTTTTTCAGTGAATTTCAAAGGTTTTTTAAATGCTAATTTCTAACTATAACGTCCCTGAAACCTATGGTTTTTTCAGTGAATATATATATATCATCCAAGCACACTCTCTGAACCTCCACGCTCCTTGCTGGTGAACAGAGAGAGACGGACCCAGATACATATGGCAGGTAAGATCTTTTATTGACTCCCTCTGTGACGCGTTTAGAGCACCTTGTGCCCTTGTTCACACATGGAAACAAACGTCGGCCATTACAATTTTATATGCTAGGTGTCCACCCCCCTGTGTCACATGGTAATAGACATGGAAGTAATACTATTTGAACAAGCATGCATATGTCTTCCTTCCAAAATGATCCCACATTGGAGAAATGATTGTTGGAAAATACTCTGTCTAAACAAATCCACATGATATAGTGCTACATATTTGTATTCGAAAATTTCAAATTACAATACAAAAAATATGACTTTTTAGCTCTGGCTGGGCGGCTATTGTATGGAGTAACGCCATCTGTGCAAAAAATCGCGGTGTGTGCAAATGAGCAATTATTGACATATTAGCATAAGTACAACACATAATTTTTGGATTAAAAAATTATTTGTTAAAAACCCTTTATGCATTGACTAAAAAACATAGACGTCGACATAAAATTGATTATGTAAAAGACGTTATATATTCCGCATGATGTTATCATTAATGCATCAGTCTGCGTTTAACATAGCCATTCTTGAAAAATACTTTCTGCATAAATGCATGAAACAAAAAATTGCCATAATGTTATAATCCTGAGTTTAAGTTAATAAATATAGCATCTTCTGCAGAGTCATTGTTCATTATAATGCAACTGGTTTAAAATTAGATTTAAAGTGCTTCCGTGTCTAGCAGTATATTATCTTATGTAAACATGTGATGTTATATAAAGTGCTAAGTGCTCCTAAAAAATCTTAAAAATTGTGCTTAGTTCATGTAATAAAAACCCGTGGACTTAAAACCCTAATCTAAAAGTTTATAGACACATCCTATCTAGAGTGATGGCGACTAAAAAGCAGTATGATTAGAAACTAAAACTACAGTGCATAAAAATAGCTAAACCTCATAAGACAAAAAAATCTATCTAAATCTAACATCACTATATACACTATCTCTTTAGGTTAGAAATACTACATGACTTCTTTGAATGGCAACATAGACAACGATGGATGTTTCTTGTGTGTGGTTACTACAGAAAAATTCATATTCATTGATAATCATTACAAAAAATTGTACATATCCTCCGTTGAATTTAATCCATTGGGTGCCTTACTATCTAGATCTAAAATGGTACGTGTTTCTAGCTGACGTAATAGTTTTTCCCTATTGCCACCCCTCCTAAGTGGTGCAATGGCATTGATCACGTAATATGTAAGGCAAATCAACTCAATTCAATTCAATTCAAAAATACTTTATTCGGCTTTAAGATAAAAACCATAAAAGTTACACAGCTCCATATAACAACTCATTGTCATGGACAGCCTTAAAATGTCTGGCGACAGGATATGAATTATCATTATTTACAATTGCTCTCAGGTGCTGCAGAATCCTGACATGCACCTGTGCCTCATGGGAACAGTCCAGCCCGAACTGCCAGGCCAGGTCCTCTCTGGACTGGAAACAAGTATCCTAGGACCGGTTTAGGGGTTTCACCCCTCTTCAGCCAGGATAGCTTGACTCCAGTGGAATGGAGAGCAAGATCCTTGTGACTGGGGGTGAATGTTTGCATTGTTCAGCATTCCGTCCATCAATTGTTTCTTTTGCATTTGTCACCCCGAGTGGGACGGGTATGCCCAGACGTGGATCCCGTGCTCTCCATGCCACTGGAGTTAAGCTATCCTGGCTGATGAGGGGAGAAACCCCGAAACCGGTCCTAGGATGCTTGTTTCTAGTCCAGGGAGGACATGGCCTGGCAGTTCGGGCTGGACTGTTCCCATGAGGCACAGGGTCAAGACTGATTTGCATATGGCTGGGTTCAAACTGGATTGGCATGGTGAGAAAAAAACAATGGATTTAGGCCCAGATCTCTGTACTGGGGTGAATGTATGACATTGTTCTGCATTCTGTCCATCAATTGTTCTTTTTGCATGAGTAATTGAAGGAACACATGGATAATGCCTGGGTGATTGCAAGACTGCATGGGAAGTTCCTGTGTGATTGGAGGAGTGCATAGGTACTGCCTGAGTGATTGAAGGAGTGCATAGGTAATGCCTGGGTGATTGCATAAGTGCATGGGTAGTGCTTGGGTGATTGGAGGAGTGCATGGGTACTGCCTGAGTGATTCAAGGAGAGCATGGGTAATGCCTGGGTGATTGCATGAGTGCAGGTGTAATGTCTGGGAGATTGGACCAGTGCATGGGTACTGCCTGAGTTATTGAAGGAGTGCATGGGTAATGCGTGAGTAATTGAATGAGTGCATGGGTGGTGCCTGGGTGATTGGAAGAGTGCATGGGTACTGCCTGAGTGACTGAAAAAGTGCATGGGTAGTGCCCGGGTAATTGCATATGTGCAGGGGTAATGTCTGGTTGATTGGGGGAGTAAATGGGTACTGCCTCAGTGATTGAAGGAGTGCATGGGTAATGCCTGAGTGATTGAAGAAGTGCATGGGTAATGCCTGGGTGATTGCAAGACTGCAAGGGTAGTGCCTAGGTGATTGGAGGAGTACATGGGTACTGCCTGAGTGATTGAAGAAGTGCATGGGTAGTGCCTGTGTGATTGCTTGAGTGCAGGTGTAATGTCTGGGTGATTGGAGGAGTGCATGGGGACTGCCTAAGTGATTGAAGGAGTGCATGGGTAATGCCTGGGTGATTCCATAAGTGCATGGGTAGTGCCTGGGTGATTGGAAGAGTGCATGGGTACTGCCTGGGTGATTGCATGAGTGCATGGGTAGTGCCTGGGTGATTCCATGAGTGCAGGAGCAATGTCTGGGTGATTGGAGGAGTGCATGGGTACTGCCTGAGTGATTAAAAGAGTGCATAGGTAATGCCTGGGTAATTGCATAAGTGCATGTATAATGCCTGGGTGACTGCATGAGTGCAGGTGTAATGTCTGGGTGATTGAAGGAGTGCATGGGTACTGCCTGAGTGATTGGAGGAGTGCATGGGTAACTGCTTGAGTGATTGAAGGAGTGGATGGTTAACGCCTGGGTGATTGAAGGAGTGGATGGTTAATGCCTGGGTGATTGCATAAGTGCATGGGTAGTACCTGGGTGATTGGAAGAGTGCATTGGTACTGCCTGAGTGATTGAAAAAGTGCATGGGTAGTGCCTGGGCAATTGCATAAGTGCAGGGGTAATGTCTGGGTGATTGGAGGAGTGCATGGGTACTGCCTCAGTGATTGAAGGAGTGCATGGGTAATGCCTGAGTGATTGAAGAAGTGCATGGGTAATGCCTGGGTGATTGCAAGACTGCATGGGTAGTGCCTGGGTGATTAGAGGAGTGCATGGGTACTGCCTGAGTGATTGAATAAGTGCATGAGTAGTGCCTGTGTGATTGCCTGAGTGCAGGCGTAATGTCTGGGTGATTGGAAGAGTGCATGGGGACTGCCTAAGTGATTGAAGGAGTGCATGGGTAATGCCTGGGTGCTTCCATAAGTGCATGGGTAGCGCCTGGGTGATTGGAAGAGTGCATGGGTAGTGCCTGGGTGATTGCATGAGTGCATGGGTAGTGCCTGGGTGATTCCATGAGTGCAGGAGTAATGTCTGGGTGATTGGAGGAGTGCATGGGTACTGCCTGAGTGATTAAAAGAGTGCATAGGTAATGCCTGGGTAATTGCATAAGTGCATGTGTAATGCCTGGGTGACTGCATGAGTGCAGGTGTAATGTCTGGGTGATTGAAGGAGTGCATGGGTACTGCCTGAGTGATTGGAGGAGTGCATGGGTAACTGCCTGAGTGATTGAAGGAGTGGATGGTTAATGCCTGGGTGATTGCATGAGTGCATGGGTAGTACCTGGGTGATTGGAAGAGTGCATGGGTACTGCCTGAGTGATTGAAAAAGTGCATGGGTAGTGCCTGTGTAATTGCATAAGTGCAGGGGTAATGTCTGGGTGATTGGAGGAGTGGATGGGTACTGCCTCAGTGATTGAAGGAGTGCATGAGTAGTGCCTGTGTGATTGCATGAGTGCAGGCGTAATGTGCATGGGTACTGCCTGAGTGATTAAAAGAGTGCATAGGTAATGCCTGGGTGATTGCATAAGTGCATGTGTAATGCCTGGGTGACTGCATGAGTGCAGGTGTAATGTCTGGGTGATTGGAGGAGTGAATGGGTACTGCCTGAGTGATTGAAGGTGTGGATGGGTAATGCCTGGGTGATTGCATGAGTGCATTGGTAGTGTCTGGGTGATTGGACGAGTGCATGGGTACTGCCTGAGTGATTGAAAAAGTGCATGGGTAGTGCCTGGGTAATTGCATAAGTGCAGGGGTAATGTCCGGGTGATTGGAGGAGTGCATGGGTACTGCCTCAGTGATTGAA
This sequence comes from Calotriton arnoldi, assembly GCA_963921515.1. Classification (NCBI taxonomy): domain Eukaryota; kingdom Metazoa; phylum Chordata; class Amphibia; order Caudata; family Salamandridae; genus Calotriton; species Calotriton arnoldi. The sequence goes on from CAWUFW010008280.1 coordinate 490,655, forward strand.
AGAGTACATGGGTAATGCCTGAGTGATTGAAGAAGGGCATGGGTAATGCCTGGGTGATTGCAAGACGGCATGGGTAGTGCCTGGGTGATTGGAGGAGTGCATGGGTACTGACTGAGTGATTGAAGAAGTGCATCAGTAGTGCGTGCGTGATTGCATGAGTGCAGGGGTAATGTCTGGGTGATTAGAGGAGTGAATGAGTACTCCCTAAGTGATTAAAGGGGTGTATGGGTAGTGCCTGGGTGATTCCATAAGTGCAGGGGTAGTGCCTGGGTGATTGGAAGAGAGCATGGGTACTGCCTGTGTGATTGCATGAGTGCATGGGTAGTGCCTGGGTGACTCCGTGAGTGCAGGAGTAATGTCTGGGTGATTAGAGGAGTGCATGGTTACTGCCTGAGTGATTGAAAGAGTGCATAGGTAATGCCTAGGTGATTGCATAAGTGCATGGGTTGTGCCTGTGTGATTAGAGGAATGCATGGATACTGCCTGAGTGATTGAAGGAGTGCATGGGTAATGCCTGGGTGTTTGCAAGACTGCATGGGTAGTGCCTGAGTGGTTGGAGGTGTGCATGGGTACTGCCTGAGTGATTGAAGAAGTGCATTTGTAGTGCCTGCGTGATTGCATGAGTGCAGGGGTAATGTCTGGGTGATTGGAGGAGTGCATTGGTACTGCCTAAGTGATTGAAGGAGTGCATGGATAATGCCTGGGTGATTCCATAAGTGGATGGGTAGTGCCTGGGTGATTGGTAGAGTGCATGGGTACTCCCTGTGTGATTGCATGAGTGCATGGGTAGTGCCTGGGTGACTCCATGAGTACAAGTGTAATGTCTGGGTGATTGGAGGAGTGCATGGGTACTGGCTGAGTGATTAAAAGAGTGCATAGGTAATGCCTGGGTGATTGCATAAGTGCATGTGTAATGCCTGGGTGACTGCATGAGTGCAGGTGTAATGTCTGGGTGATTGGAGGAGTGAATGGGTACTGCCTGAGTGATTGAAGGTGTGGATGGGTAATGCCTGGGTGATTGCATGAGTGCAGGTGTAAAGTCTGGGTGATTGGAGGAGTGAATGGGTACTGCCTGAGTGATTGAAGGAGTGGTTGGGTAATACCTGGATAAGTGCATTGGTAGTGCCTGGGTGATTGGAGGAGTGCATGGGTACTGCCTCAGTGATTGAAGGAGTGCATGGGTAATGCCTGAGTGATTGAAGAAGTGCATGGGTAGTGCCTGGGTGATTGGAGGAGTGCATGGGTACTACCTGAGTGATTGAAGAAGTGCATGAGTAGTGCCTGTGTGATTGCATGAGTGCAGGTGTAATGTCTGGGTGATTGGAGGAGTGCATGGGTACTGCCTAAGTGATTGAAGGAGTGCATGGGTAATGCCTGGGTGATTCCATAAGTGCATGGGTAGTGCCTGGGTGATTGGAAGAGTGCATGGGTACTGCCTGGGTGATTGCATGAGTGCATGGGTAGTGCCTGGGTGATTCCATGAGTGCAGGAGTAATGTCTGGGTGATTGGAGGAGTGCATGGGTACTGCCTGAGTGATTAAAAGAGTGCATAGGTAATGCCTGGGTGATTGCATAAGTGCATGTGTAATGCCTGGGTGACTGCATGAGTGCAGGTGTAATGTCTGGGTGATTGGAGGAGTGAATGGGTACTGCCTGAGTGATTGAAGGTGTGGATGGGTAATGCCTGGGTGATTGCATGAGTGCACTGGTAGTGCCTGGGTGATTGGAGGAGTGCATGGGTACTGCCTGAGTAATTGAAAAAGTGCATAGGTAGTGCCTGGGTAATTGCATAAGTGCAGGGTTAATGTCCGGGTGATTGGAGGAGTTCATGGGTACTGCCTGAGTGATTGAAAGAGTGCATGGGTAATGCCTGAGTGATTGAAGAAGGGCATGGGTAATGCCTGGGTGATTGTAAGACTGCATGGGTAGTGCCTGGGTGATTGGAGGAGTGCATGGATACTCCCTAAGTGATTGAAGAGGTGCATGGGTAGTGCCTGGGTGATTCCATAAGTGCATGGGTAGTGCCTGGGTGACTGCATGAGTGCAGGTGTAATGTCTGGGTGATTGGAGGAGTGAATGGGTACTGCCTGAGTGATTGAAGGAGTGGTTGGGTAATGCCTGGATGAGTGCATTGGTAGTGCCTGGGTGATTGGAGGAGTGCATGGGTACTGCCTCAGTGATTGAAGGAGTGCATGGGTAATGCCCGAGTGATTGAAGAAGTGCATGGGTAGTGCCTGGTTGATTGGAGGAGTGCATGGGTACTGCCTGAGTGATTGAAGAAGTGCATGAGTAGTGCCTGTGTGATTGCATGAGTGCAGGTGTAATGTCTGGGTGATTGGAGGAGTGCATGGGTACTGCCTAAGTGATTGAAGGAGTGCATGGGTAATGCCTGGGTGATTCCATAAGTGCATGGGTAGTGCCTGGGTGATTGGAAGAGTGCATGGGTACTGACTGGGTGATTGCATGAGTGCATGGGTAGTGCCTGGGTGATTCCATGAGTGCAGGAGTAATGTCTGGGTGATTGGAGGAGTGCATGGGTACTGCCTGAGTGATTAAAAGAGTGCATAGGTAATGCCTGGGTGATTGCATAAGTGCATGTGTAATGCCTGGGTGACTGCATGAGTGCAGGTGTAATGTCTGGGTGATTGGAGGAGTGAATGGGTACTGCCTGAGTGATTGCAGGTGTGGATGGGTAATGCCTGGGTGATTGCATGAGTGCACTGGTAGTGCCTGGGTGATTGGAGGAGTGCATGGGTACTGCCTGAGTAATTGAAAAAGTGCATGGGTAGTGCCTGGGTAATTGCATAAGTGCAGGGTTAATGTCCGGGTGATTGGAGGAGTTCATGGGTACTGCCTGAGTGATTGAAAGAGTGCATGGGTAATGCCTGAGTGATTGAAGAAGGGCATGGGTAATGCCTGGGTGATTATAAGACTGCATGGGTAGTGCCTGGGTGATTGGAGGAGTGCATGGATACTCCCTAAGCGATTGAAGAGGTGCATGGGTAGTGCCTGGGTGATTCCATAAGTGCATGGGTAGTGCCTGGGTGATTGAAAGAGTGCATGGGTACTCTCTGTGTGATTGCATGAGTGCATGGGTAGTGCCTGGATGACTCTGTGAGTACAGGAGTAATGTCTCGGTGATTAGAGGAGTGCATGGTTACTGCCTGAGTGATTGAAAGAGTGCATAGGTAATGCCTAGGTGATTGCACAAGTGCATGGGTTGTGCCTGTGTGATTAGAGGAATGCATGGATACTGCCTGAGTGATTGAAGGAGTGCATGGGTAATGCCTGGGTGTTTGCAAGACTGCATGGGTAGTGCCTGAGTGGTTGGAGGAGTGCATGGGTACTGCCTGAGTGATTGAAAAAGTGCATTTGTAGTGCCTGCGTGATTGCATGAGTGCAGGGGTAATGTCTGGGTGATTGGAGGAGTGCATTGGTACTGCCTAAGTGATTGAAGGAGTGCATGGATGATGTCTGGGTGATTCCATAAGTGCATGGGTAGTGCCTGGGTGATTGGAAGAGTGCATGGGTACTCCCTGTGTGATTGCATGAGTGCATGGGTAGTGCCTGGGTGACTCCATGAGTGCAGGGGTAATGTCTGGGTGATTGGAGGAGTGCATGGGTACTGTCTCAGTGATTGAAGGAGTGCATGGGTAATGCCTGGGTGATTGCAAGACTGCATGGGTAGTGCCTGGGTGATTGGAGGAGTGCATGGGTACTGCCTGAGTGATTGAATAAGTGCATGAGTAGTGCCTGTGTGATTGCCTGAGTGCAGGCGTAATGTCTGGGTGATTGGAAGAGTGCATGGGGACTGCCTAAGTGATTGAAGGAGTGCATGGGTAATGCCTGGGTGATTCCATAAGTGTATGGGTAGTGCCTGGGTGATTGGAAGAGTGCATGGGTAGTGCCTGGGTGATTGCATGAGTGCATGAGTAGTGCCTGGGTGATTCCATGAGTGCAGGAGTAATGTCTGGGTGATTGGAGGAGTGCATGGGTACTGCCTGAGTGATTAAAAGAGTGCATAGGTAATGCCTGGGTAATTGCATAAGTGCATGTGTAATGCCTGGGTGACTGCATGAGTGCAGGTGTAATGTCTGGGTGATTGAAGGAGTGCATGGGTACTGCCTGAGTGATTGGAGGAGTGCATGGGTAACTGCCTGAGTGATTGAAGGAGTGGATGGTTAATGCCTGGGTGATTGCATGAGTGCATGGGTAGTACCTGGGTGATTGGAAGAGTGCATGGGTACTGCCTGAGTGATTGAAAAAGTGCATGGGTAGTGCCTGTGTAATTGCATAAGTGCAGGGGTAATGTCTGGGTGATTGGAGGAGTGGATGGGTACTGCCTCAGTGATTGAAGGAGGGCATGGGTACTGCCTGAGTGATTGAAGAAGTGCATGAGTAGTGCCTGTGTGATTGCATGAGTGCAGGTGTAATGTCTGGGTGATTGGAGGAGTGCATGGGTACTGCCTAAGTGATTGAAGGAATGCATGGGTAATGACTGGGTGATTCCATAAGTGCATGGGTAGTGCCTGGTGATTGGAAGAGTGCATGGGTACTGCCTGGGTGATTGCATGAGTACATGGGTAGTGCCTGGGTGATTCCATGAGTGTAGGGGTAATGTCTGGGTGATTGGAGGAGTGCATGGGTACTGCCTGAGTGATTAAAAGAGTGCATAGGTAATGCCTGGGTGATTGCATAAGTGCATGTGTAATGCCTGGGTGACTGCATGAGTTCAGGTGTAATGTCTGGGTGATTGGAGGAGTGAATGGGTACTGCCTGAGTGATTGAAGGTGTGGATGGGTAATGCCTGGGTGATTGCATGAGTGCATTGGTAGTGTCTGGGTGATTGGAGGAGTGCATGGGTACTGCCTGAGTGATTGAAAAAGTGCATGGGTAGTGCCTGGGTAATTGCATAAGTGCAGGGGTAATGTCAGGGTGATTGGAGGAGTGCATGGGTACTGCCTCAGTGATTGAAAGAGTGCATGGGTAATCCCTGAGTGATTGAAGAAGGGCATGGGTAATGCCTGGGTGATTGCAAGACGGCATGGGTAGTGCCTGGGTGATTGGAGGAGTGCATGGGTACTGACTGAGTGATTGAAGAAGTGCATCAGTAGTGCGTGCGTGATTGCATGAGTGCAGGGGTAATGTCTGGGTGATTAGAGGAGTGAATGAGTACTCCCTAAGTTATTAAAGGGTTGCATGGTTAGTGCCTGGGTGATTCCATAAGTGCATGGTTAGTTCCTGGGTGATTGGAAGAGTGCATGGGTACTGCCTGTGTGATTGCATGAGTGCATGGGTAGTGCCTGGGTGACTCCGTGAGTGCAGGAGTAATGTCTGGGTGATTAGAGGAGTGCATGATTACTGCCTGAGTGATTGAAAGAGTGCATAGGTAATGCCTAGGTGATTACAAGACTGCATGGGTAGTGCCTGAGTGGTTGGAGGAGTGCATGGGTACTGCCTGAGTGATTGAAGAAGTGCATGAGTAGTGCCTGTGTGATTGCATGAGTGCAGGTGTAATGTCTGGGTGATTGGAGGAGTGCATGGGTACTGCCTAAGTGATTGAAGGAGTGCATGGGTAATGCCTGGGTGATTCCATAAGTGCATGGGTAGTGCCTGGGTGATTGGAAGAGTGCATGGGTACTGCCTGGGTGATTGCATGAGTGCATGGGTAGTGCCTGGGTGATTCCATGAGTGCAGGAGTAATGTCTGGGTGATTGGAGGAGTGCATGGGTACTGCCTGAGTGATTAAAAGAGTGCATAGGTAATGCCTGGGTGATTGCATAAGTGCATGTGTAATGCCTGGGTGACTGCATGAGTGCAGGTGTAATGTCTGGGTGATTGGAGGAGTGAATGGGTACTGCCTGAGTGATTGAAGGTGTGGATGGGTAATGCCTGGGTGATTGCATGAGTGCATTGGTAGTGCCTGGGTGACTGCATGAGTGCAGGTGTAATGTCTGGGTGATTGGAGGAGTGAATGGGTACTGCCTGAGTGATTAAAAGAGTGCATAGGTAATGCCTGGGTGATTGCATAAGTGCATGTGTAATGCCTGGGTGACTGCATGAGTGCAGGTGTAATGTCTGGGTGATTGGAGGAGTGCATGGGTACTGCCTGAGTAATTGAAAAAGTGCATGGGTAGTGCCTGGGTAATTGCATAAGTGCAGGGTTAATGTCCGGGTGATTGGAGGAGTGCATGGGTACTGCCTCAGTGATTGAAAGAGTGCATGGGTAATGCCTGAGTGATTGAAGAAGGGCATGGGTAATGCCTGGGTGATTGTAAGACTGCATGGGTAGTGCCTGGGTGATTGGAGGAGTGCATGGATACTCCTAAGCGATAGAAGAGGTGCATGGGTAGTGCCTGGGTGATTCCATAAGTGCATGGGTAGTGCCTGGGTGATTGAAAGAGTGCATGGGTACTGCCTGTGTGATTGCATGAGTGCATGGGTAGTGCCTGGATGACTCCGTGAGTGCAGGAGTAATGTCTGGGTGATTAGAGGAGTGCATGGTTACTGCCTGAGTGATTGAAAGAGTGCATAGGTAATGCCTAGGTGATTGCATAAGTGCATGGGTTGTGCCTGTGTGATTAGAGGAATGCATGGATACTGCCTGAGTGATTGAAGGAGTGCATGGGTAATGCCTGGGTGTTTGCAAGACTGCATGGGTAGTGCCTGAGTGGTTGGAGGAGTGCATGGGTACTGCCTGAGTGATTGAAAAAGTGCATTTGTAGTGCCTCCGTCATTGCATGAGTGCAGGGGTAATGTCTGGGTGATTGGAGGAGTGCATTGGTACTGCCTAAATGATTGAAGGAGTGCATGGATGACGCCTGGGTGATTCCATAAGTGCATGGGTAGTGCCTGGGTGATTGGAAGAGTGCATGGGTACTCCCTGTGTGATTGCATGAGTGCATGGGTAGTGCCTGGGTGACTCCATGAGTGCAAGTGTAATGTCTGGGTGATTGGAGGAGTGCATGGGTACTGCCTGAGTGATTGAAGGAGTGCATGGGTAATGGCTGAGTCATTGAAGAAGTGCATGGGTAATGTCTGGGTGATTGCAAGACTGCATGGGTAGTGCCTGGGTGATTGGAGTAGTGCATGGGTACTGCCTGAGTGATTGAAGGAGTGGTTGGGTAATACCTGGATAAGTGCATGGGTAATGCCTGAGTGATTGAAGAAGTGCATGGGTAGTGCCTGGGTGATTGGAGGAGTGCATGGGTACTACCTGAGTGATTGAAGAAGTGTATGAGTAGTGCCTGTGTGATTGCATGAGTGCAGGTGTAATGTCTGGGTGATTGGAGGAGTGCATGGGTACTGCCTAAGTGATTGAAGGAGTGCATGGGTAATGCCTGGGTGATTCCATAAGTGCATGGGTAGTGCCTGGGTGATTGGAAGAGTGCATGGGTACTGCCTGGGTGATTGCATGAGTGCATGGGTAGTGCCTGGGTGATTCCATGAGTGCAGGAGTAATGTCTGGGTGATTGGAGGAGTGCATGGGTACTGCCTGAGTGATTAAAAGAGTGCATAGGTAATGCCTGGGTGATTGCATAAGTTCATGTGTAATGCCTGGGTGACTGCATGAGTGCAGGTGTAATGTCTGGGTGATTGGAGGAGTGAATGGGTACTGCCTGAGTGATTGAAGGTGTGGATGGGTAATGCCTGGGTGATTGCATGAGTGCACTGGTAGTGCCTGGGTGATTGGAGGAGTGCATGGGTACTGCCTGAGTAATTGAAAAAGTGCATGGGTAGTGCCTGGGTGACTGAATGAGTGCAGGTGTAATGTCTGGGTGATTGGAGGAGTGAATGGGTACTGCCTGAGTGATTGAAGGAGTGGTTGGGTAATGCCTGGATGAGTGCATTGGTAGTGCCTGGGTGATTGGAGGAGTGCATGGGTACTGCCTCAGTGATTGAAGGAGTGCATGGGTAATGCCCGAGTGATTGAAGAAGTGCATGGGTAGTGCCTGGTTGATTGGAGGAGTGCATGGGTACTGCCTGAGTGATTGAAGAAGTGCATGAGTAGTGCCTGTGTGATTGCATGAGTGCAGGTGTAATGTCTGGGTGATTGGAGGAGTGCATGGGTACTGCCTAAGTGATTGAAGGAGTGCATGGGTAATGCCTGGGCGATTCCATAAGTGCATGGGTAGTGCCTGGGTGATTGGAAGAGTGCATGGGTACTGCCTGGGTGATTGCATGAGTGCATGGGTAGTGCCTGGGTGATTCCATGAGTGCAGGAGTAATGTCTGGGTGATTGGAGGAGTGCATGGGTACTGCCTGAGTGATTAAAAGAGTGCATAGGTAATGCCTGGGTGATTGCATAAGTGCATGTGTAATGCCTGGGTGACTGCATGAGTGCAGGTGTAATGTCTGGGTGATTGGAGGAGTGAATGGGTACTGCCTGAGTGATTGCAGGTGTGGATGGGTAATGCCTGGGTGATTGCATGAGTGCACTGGTAGTGCCTGGGTGATTGGAGGAGTGCATGGGTACTGCCTGAGTAATTGAAAAAGTGCATGGGTAGTGCCTGGGTAATTGCATAAGTGCAGGGTTAATGTCCGGATGATTGGAGGAGTTCATGGGTACTGCCTGAGTGATTGAAAGAGTGCATGGGTAATGCCTGAGTGATTGAAGAAGGGCATGGGTAATGCCTGGGTGATTATAAGACTGCATGGGTAGTGCCTGGGTGATTGGAGGAGTGCATGGATACTCCCTAAGCGATTGAAGAGGTGCATGGGTAGTGCCTGGGTGATTCCATAAGTGCATGGGTAGTGCCTGGGTGATTGAAAGAGTGCATGGGTACTCTCTGTGTGATTGCATGAGTGGATGGGTAGTGCCTGGATGACTCTGCGAGTACAGGAGTAATGTCTCGGTGATTAGAGGAGTGCATGGTTACTGCCTGAGTGATTGAAAGAGTGCATAGGTAATGCCTAGGTGATTGCACAAGTGCATGGGTTGTGCCTGTGTGATTAGAGGAATGCATGGATACTGCCTGAGTGATTGAAGGAGTGCATGGGTAATGCCTGGGTGTTTGCAAGACTGCATGGGTAGTGCCTGAGTGGTTGGAGGAGTGCATGGGTACTGCCTGAGTGATTGAAAAAGTGCATTTGTAGTGCCTGCGTGATTGCATGAGTGCAGGGGTAATGTCTGGGTGATTGGAGGAGTGCATTGGTACTGCCTAAGTGATTGAAGGAGTGCATGGATGATGTCTGGGTGATTCCATAAGTGCATGGGTAGTGCCTGGGTGATTGGAAGAGTGCATGGGTACTCCCTGTGTGATTGCATGAGTGCATGGGTAGTGCCTGGGTGACTCCATGAGTGCAGGGGTAATGTCTGGGTGATTGGAGGAGTGCATGGGTACTGTCTCAGTGATTGAAGGAGTGCATGGGTAATGCCTGGGTGATTGCAAGACTGCATGGGTAGTGCCTGGGTGATTGGAGGAGTGCATGGGTACTGCCTGAGTGATTGAATAAGTGCATGAGTAGTGCCTGTGTGATTGCCTGAGTGCAGGCGTAATGTCTGGGTGATTGGAAGAGTGCATGGGGACTGCCTAAGTGATTGAAGGAGTGCATGGGTAATGCCTGGGTGATTCCATAAGTGTATGGGTAGTGCCTGGGTGATTGGAAGAGTGCATGGGTAGTGCCTGGGTGATTGCATGAGTGCATGAGTAGTGCCTGGGTGATTCCATGAGTGCAGGAGTAATGTCTGGGTGATTGAAGGAGTGCATGGGTACTGCCTGAGTGATTAAAAGAGTGCATAGGTAATGCCTGGGTAATTGCATAAGTGCATGTGTAATGCCTGGGTGACTGCATGAGTGCAGGTGTAATGTCTGGGTGATTGAAGGAGTGCATGGGTACTGCCTGAGTGATTGAAGGAGTGCATGGGTAACTGCCTGAGTGATTGAAGGAGTGGATGGTTAATGCCTGGGTGATTGCATGAGTGCATGGGTAGTACCTGGGTGATTGGAAGAGTGCATGGGTACTGCCTGAGTGATTGAAAAAGTGCATGGGTTGTGCCTGTGTAATTGCATAAGTGCAGGGGTAATGTCTGGGTGATTGGAGGAGTGGATGGGTACTGCCTCAGTGATTGAAGGAGGGCATGGGTACTGCCTGAGTGATTGAAGAAGTGCATGAGTAGTGCCTGTGTGATTGCATGAGTGCAGGTGTAATGTCTGGGTGATTGGAGGAGTGCATGGGTACTGCCTAAGTGATTGAAGGAATGCATGGGTAATGACTGGGTGATTCCATAAGTGCATGGGTAGTGCCTGGTGATTGGAAGAGTGCATGGGTACTGCCTGGGTGATTGCATGAGTGCATGGGTAGTGCCTGGGTGACTCCATGAGTGTAGGAGTAATGTCTGGGTGATTGGAGGAGTGCATGGGTACTGCCTGAGTGATTAAAAGAGTGCATAGGTAATGCCTGGGTGATTGCATAAGTGCATGTGTAATGCCTGGGTGACTGCATGAGTTCAGGTGTAATGTCTGGGTGATTGGAGGAGTGAATGGGTACTGCCTGAGTGATTGACGGTGTGGATGGGTAATGCCTGGGTGATTGCATGAGTGCATTGGTAGTGTCTGGGTGATTGGAGGAGTGCATGGGTACTGCCTGAGTGATTGAAAAAGTGCATGGGTAGTGCCTGGGTAATTGCATAAGTGCAGGGGTAATGTCAGGGTGATTGGAGGAGTGCATGGGTACTGCCTCAGTGATTGAAAGAGTGCATGGGTAATGCCTGAGTGATTGAAGAAGGGCATGGGTAATGCCTGGGTGATTGCAAGACGGCATGGGTAGTGCCTGGGTGATTGGAGGAGTGCATGGGTACTGACTGAGTGATTGAAGAAGTGCATCAGTAGTGCGTGCGTGATTGCATGAGTGCAGGGGTAATGTCTGGGTGATTAGAGGAGTGAATGAGTACTCCCTAAGTGATTAAAGGGGTGCATGGTTAGTGCCTGGGTGATTCCATAAGTGCATGGTTAGTGCCTGGGTGATTGGAAGAGTGCATGTGTACTGCCTGTGTGATTGCATGAGTGCATGGGTAGTGCCTGGGTGACTCCGTGAGTGCAGGAGTAATGTCTGGGTGATTAGAGGAGTGCATGGTTACTGCCTGAGTGATTGAAAGAGTGCATAGGTAATGCCTAGGTGATTGCAAGACTGCATGGGTAGTGCCTGAGTGGTTGGAGGAGTGCATGGGTACTGCCTGAGTGATTGAAGAAGTGCATTTGTAGTGCCTGCGTGATTGCATGAGTGCAGGGGTAATGTCTGGGTGATTGGAGGAGTGATTTGGTACTGCCTAAGTGATTGAAGGAGTGCATGGATAATGCCTGGGTGATTCCATAAATGGATGGGCAGTGCCTGGGTGATTGGAAGAGTGCATGGGTACTCCCTGTGTGATTGCATAAGTGCATGGGTAGTGCCTGGGTGACTCCATGAGTGCAAGTGTAATGTCTGGGTGATTGGAGGAGTGCATTTGTACTGCCTGAGTGATTGAAGGAGTGGTTGGGTAATGCCTGGATGAGTGAATTGGTAGTGCCTGGGTGATTGGAGGAGTGCATGGGTACTGCCTCAGTGATTGAAGGAGTGCATGGGTAATGCACGAGTGATTGAAGAAGTGCATGGGTAGTGCCTGGGTGATTGGAGGAGTGCATGGGTACTGCCTGAGTGATTGAAGAAGTGCATGAGTAGTGCCTGTGTGATTGCATGAGTGCAGGTGTAATGTCTGGGTGATTGGAGGAGTGCATGGGTACTGCCTAAGTGATTGAAGGAGTGCATAGGTAATGCCTGGGTGATTCCATAAGTGCATGGGTAGTGCCTGGGTGATTGGAAGAGTGCATGGGTACTGCCTGGGTGATTGCATGAGTGCATGGGTAGTGCCTGGGTGATTCCATGAGTGCAGGAGTAATGTCTGGGTGATTAGAGGAGTGCATGGGTACTGCCTGAGTGATTAAAAGAGTGCATAGGTAATGCCTGGGTGATTGCATAAGTGCATGTGTAATGCCTGGGTGACTGCATGAGTGCAGGTGTAATGTCTGGGTGATTGGAGGAGTGAATGGGTACTGCCTGAGTGATTGAAGGTGTGGATGGGTAATGCCTGGGTGATTGCATGAGTGCATTGGTAGTGCCTGAGTGATTGGAGGAGTGCATGGGTACTGCCTGAGTAATTGAAAAAGTGCATGGGTAGTGCCTGGGTAATTGCATAAGTGCAGGGTTAATGTCCGGGTGATTGGAGGAGTGCATGGGTACTGCCTCAGTGATTGAAAGAGTGCATGGGTAATGCCTGAGTGATTGAAGAAGGGCATGGGTAATGCCTGGGTGATTGTAAGACTGCATGGGTAGTGCCTGGGTGATTGGAGGAGTGCATGGATACTCCCTAAGCGATAGAAGAGGTGCATGGGTAGTGCCTGGGTGATTCCATAAGTGCATGGGTAGTGCCTGGGTGATTGAAAGAGTGCATGGGTACTGCCTGTGTGATTGCATGAGTGCATGGGTAGTGCCTGGATGACTCCGTGAGTGCAGGAGTAATGTCTGGGTGATTAGAGGAGTGCATGGTTACTGCCTGAGTGATTGAAAGAGTGCATAGGTAATGCCTAGGTGATTGCATAAGTGCATGGGTTGTGCCTGTGTGATTAGAGGAATGCATGGATACTGCCTGAGTGATTGAAGGAGTGCATGGGTAATGCCTGGGTGTTTGCAAGACTGCATGGGTAGTGCCTGAGTGGTTGGAGGAGTGCATGGGTACTGCCTGAGTGATTGAAAAAGTGCATTTGTAGTGCCTCCGTGATTGCATGAGTGCAGGGGTAATGTCTGGGTGATTGGAGGAGTGCATTGGTACTGCCTAAGTGATTGAAGGAGTGCATGGATGATGCCTGGGTGATTCCATAAGTGCATGGGTAGTGCCTGGGTGATTGGAAGAGTGCATGGGTACTCCCTGTGTGATTGCATGAGTGCATGGGTAGTGCCTGGGTGACTCCATGAGTGCAAGTGTAATGTCTGGGTGATTGGAGGAGTGCATGGGTACTGCCTGAGTGATTGAAGGAGTGCATGGGTAATGGCTGAGTGATTGAAGAAGTGCATGGGTAATGTCTGGGTGATTGCAAGACTGCATGGGTAGTGCCTGGGTGATTGGAGTAGTGCATGGGTACTGCCTGAGTGATTGAAGGAGTGCATGGGTAATACCAGGGTGATTCCATAAGTGCATGGGTAGTGTCTTGGTGATTGAAAGAGTGCATGGGTACTGCTTGGGTGATTTCATGAGTGCATGGGTAGTACCTGGGTGATTCCATGAGTGCAGGAGTAATGACTGGGTGATTGGAGGAGTGCATTTGTACTGCCTGAGTGATTGAAAGAGTGCATAGGTACTGCCTGGGTGATTGCATAAGTGCATGGGTAGTGCCTGGGTGATTGAAGGAGTGCATGTGTAATGCCTGGGTGATTGCATGAGTGCAGGTGTAATGTCTGGGTGATTGGAGGAGTGCTTGGGTACCGCCTGAGTGATTGAAGGAGTGGATGGTTAATGCCCGGGTGATTGCATAAGTGCATGGGTAGTACCTGGGTGATTGGAGGAGTGCATGGGTATTGCCTGAGTGATTGAAAAAGTGCATGGGTAGTGCCTAGGTAATTGCATAAGTGCAGGGGTAATGTCTGGGTGATTGGAGGTGTGCATGGGTACTGCCTCAGTGATTGAAGGAATGCATGGTTAATGCCTGAGTGATTGCAAGACTGCATGGGTAGTGCCTGGGTGATTGGAGGAGTGCATGGGTACTACCTGAGTGATTGAAGAAGTGCATGAGTAGTGCCTGTGTGATTGCATGAGTGCAGGCGTAATGTCTGGGTGATTGGAGGAGTGCATGGGTACTGCCTAAGTGACTGAAGGAGTGCATGGGTAATGCCTGGGTGATTCCATAAGTGCATGGGTAGTGCCTGGGTGATTGAAAGAGTGCATGGGTACTGCCTGGGTTATTCCATGAGTGCAGGAGTAATGTCTGGGTGATTTCAGGAGTGCATGGGTAATGTCTGAGTGATTGAAGAAGTTGATGGGTAATGCCTTGGTGATTGCATCAGTGCATAGGTAGTGCCTTGGTGATTGCATCAGTGCATGAGTAGTGCCTTGGTGATTGGAGGAGTATATGGGTACTGTCTCAGTGATTGAAAAGGTGCATGGGTAGTGCCTGGGTAATTGCATAAGTGCAGGGTTAATGTCTGGGTGATTAGAGGAGTGCATAGGTTATGCCTGGGTGATTGCATAAGTGCATGGGTAGTACCTGGGTGATTGGAGGAGTGCATGGGTACTGCCTGAGTGATTGAAAAAGTGCATGGGTAGTGCCTAGGTAATTGCATAAGTGCAGGGGTAATGTCTGGGTGATTGGAGGTGTGCATGGGTACTGCCTCAGTGATTGAAGGAATGCATGGTTAATGCCTGAATGATTGCAAGACTGCATGGGTAGTGCCTGGGTGATTGGAGGAGTGCATGGGTACTGCCTGAGTGATTGAAGAAGTGCATGAGTAGTGCCTGTGTGATTGCATGAGTGCAGGTGTAATGTCTGGGTGATTGGAGGAGTGCATGGGTACTGCCTAAGTGATTGAAGGAGTGCATGGGTAATGCCTGGGTGATTCCATAAGTGCATGGGTAGTGCCTGGGTGATTGGAAGAGTGCATGGGTACTGCCTGGGTGATTGCATGAGTGCATGGGTAGTGCCTGGGTGATTCCATGAGTGCAGGAGTAATGTCTGGGTGATTGGAGGAGTGCATGGGTACTGCCTGAGTGATTAAAAGAGTGCATAGGTAATGCCTGGGTGATTGCATAAGTGCATGTGTAATGCCTGGGTGACTGCATGAGTGCAGGTGTAATGTCTGGGTGATTGTAGGAGTGAATGGGTACTGCCTGAGTGATTGAAGGTGTGGATGGGTAATGCCTGGGTGATTGCATGAGTGCATTGGTAGTGCCTGGGTGATTGGAGGAGTGCATGGGTACTGCCTGAGTAATTGAAAAAGTGCATGGGTAGTGCCTGGGTAATTGCATAAGTGCAGGGTTAATGTCTGGGTGATTGGAGGAGTGCATGGGTACTGCCTCAGTGATTGAAGGAGTGCATGGGTAATGCCTGGGTGGTTCCATAAGTGAATGGGTAGTGCCTGGGTGATTGGAAGAGTGCATGGGTACTGCCTGTGTGATTGCATGAGTGCATGGGTAGTGCCTGGGTGACTCCATGAGTGCAAGTGTAATGTCTGGGTGATTGGAGGAGTGCATGGCTACTGCCTGAGTGATTGAAGGAGTGGTTGAGTAATGCCTGGATGATTGCATGAGTGCATGGGTAGTGCCTGGGTGATTGAAGGAGTGCATGGGTACTGCTTGAGTGATTGAATGAGTGCATAGGTAATGCCTGGGTGATTGCATGAGTGCAGGGGTAATGTCTGGGTGATTGGAGGAATGCATGGGTACTGCCTGAGTGATTGAAGGAGTACATGGGTAATGCCTGGGTGTTTGCATGAGTGCAGGGGTAATGTCTGGGTGATTGCAGGAGTGCATGGGTACTGCCTGAGTGATTGAATAAGTGCATGGGTAGTGCCTGGGTGGTTGGAGGAGTGCATGGGTACTGCCTGAGTTATTGAATAAGTGCATGGGTAGTACCTGTGTGATTGCATGAGTGCCGGGGTAATGTCTGGTGATTGGAGGAGTGCATGGGTACTGCCTAACTGATTGAAGGAGTGCATGGGTAATGCCTGGGTGGTTCCATAAGAGCATGGGTAGTGCATGGGTGATTGGAAGAGTGCATGGGTACTGCCTGTGTGATTGCATGAGTGCATGGGTAGTGCCTGGGTGACTCCATGAGTGCAAGTGTAATGTCTGGGTGATTGGAGGAGTGCATGGATACTGCCTGAGTGATTGAAGGAGTGTTTGAGTAATGCCTGGATGATTGCATGAGTGCATGGGTAGCGCCTGGGTGATTGGAGGAGTGCATGGGTACTGCTTGAGTGATTGAATGAGTGCATAGGTAATGCCTGGGTGATTGCATGAGTGCAGGGGTAATGTCTGGGTGATTGGAGGAATGCATGGGTACTGCCTGAGTGATTGAAGGAGTACATGGGTAATGCCTGGGTGATTGCATGAGTGCAGGGGTAATGTCTGGGTGATTGGAGGAGTGCATAGGTTCTGCCTGAGTGATTGAAGGAGTGCATGGGTAATGCCTGGGTGATTCCATGAGTGCAAGAGTAATGTCTGGGTGAGGGGAGGAGTGAATGGGTACTATCTGAGTGATTAAAGGAGTAAGTGGGTAATGCCTGGGTGATTCCATGAGGGCAGGAGAAATGTTTAGGTGATTGGAGGAGTGCATGGGTAATGCCTGGGTGTTTGTATAAGTGCATGGGTAGTGCCTGGGTGATTGGAGGAGTGCATGGGTACTGCCTGAGTGATTGAAGGAGTGCATAGGTAATGCCTGGGTGATTGCATGAGTGCATGGGTAGTGTCTGGGTGATTGGAAGAGTGCAATGGGTACTGCCTGGGTGATTGCATAAGTGCATGGGTAGTGCCTGGGTGATTCCATGAGTGCAGGAGTAATGTCTGGGTGATTCGAGGAGTGCATGGGTACTGCCTGAGTGATTGAAAGAGTGCATAGGTAATGCCTGGGTGATTGCATAAGTGCATGGGTAGTGCCTGGATTATTGGAGGAGTACATGGATACTGCCTGAGTGATTGGAGAAGTGCATGGGTAATGCCTGTGTGATTGCATGAGTGCAGGTGTAATGTCTGAGTGATTGGGGGAGTGCATGGGTACTGCCTGAGTGATTGAAGGAGTGGATGGGTAATGCCTGGGTGATTGCATGAGTGCATGGGTAGTGCCTGGGTGATTGGAGGAGTGCATGGGTACTGCCTGAGTGATTGAAGGAGTGCATAGGTAATGCCTGGGTGATTACATGAGCGCACGGGCAATGTCTGGGTGATTGGAGGAGTGCATGGGTACTGCCTGAGTGATTGAAGGAGTACATGTGTAACACCTGGTGATTGCATGAGTGCAGGGGTAATGTCTGGGTGATTGGAGGAGTGCATAGGTACTGCCTGAGTGATTGAAGGAGTGCATGGGTA
The DNA here is from genome assembly GCA_963921515.1 of Calotriton arnoldi. NCBI lineage: Eukaryota > Metazoa > Chordata > Amphibia > Caudata > Salamandridae > Calotriton > Calotriton arnoldi. The sequence goes on from CAWUFW010008280.1 coordinate 507,708, forward strand.
ATGCCTTCGTGATTCCATGAGTGCAAGAGGAATATCTGGGTGATCGGAGGATCGCATGGGTACTGCCTGAGTCATTGAAGGAGTGCATGGGTAATGCCTGGGTGATTTCATGAGGGCAGGAGTAATGTGTCGGTGATTTGGGGAGTGCATGGGTACTGCCTCAGTGATTGAAGGACTGCATACGTAATGCCTGGGTGATTGCATGAGTGCATGGGTTGTGCCTGGGTGATTGGAGGAGTGCATGGGTACTGCCTGAGTGAATGAAGGAGTACTAGGGTTATGCCTGGGTGATTGCATGAGTTCAGGGGTAATGTCTGGGTGATTGGAGGAGTGCTTCGGTACTCTCTGAGTGATTGAAAGAATGGATGGGTAATGCCTGGATGATTGCATGAGTGCATGGGTAGTGCCTGGGTGATTGGAGGAGTGAATGGATACTGCCTGAGTGATTGAAGGAGTGCATGGGTACTGCCTGGGTGATTGCATAAGTGCATGGGTAGTGCCTGGGTGATTCCATGAGTGCAGGAATAATGTCTGGGTGATTCAAGGAGTGCATGCGTACTGCCTGAGTGATTGAAAGAGTGCATAGGTAATGCCTGGGTGATTGCATAAGTGCATGGGTAGTGCCTGGATGATTGGAGGAGTACATGGATACTGCCTGAGTGATTGGAGAAGTGCATGGGTAATGCCTGTGTGATTGCATGAGTGCAGGTGTAATGTCTGAGTGATTGGGGGAGTGCATGGGTACTGCCTGAGTGATTGAAGGAGTGGATGGGTAATGCCTGGGTGATTGCATGAGTGCATGGGTAGTGCCTGGGTGATTGGAGGAGTGCATGGGTTCTGCCTGAGTGATTGAAGGAGTGCATAGGTAATGCCTGGGTGATTGCATGAGCGCAGGGGCAATGTCTGGGTGATTGGAGGAGTGCATGGGTACTGCCTGAGTGATTGAAGGAGTACATGTGTAACACCTGGTGATTGCATGAGTGCAGGGGTAATGTCTGGGTGATTGGAGGAGTGCATAGGTACTGCCTGAGTGATTGAAGGAGTGCATGGGTAATGCCTTCATGATTCCATGAGTGCAAGAGTAATATCTGGGTGATTGGAGGAGCGCATGGGTAGTGCCTGAGTCATTGAAGGAGTGCATGGGTAATGCCTGGGTGATTTCATGAGGGCAGGAGTAATGTGTCGGTGATTTGGGGAGTGCATGGGTACTGCCTGAGTGATTGAAGGACTGCATACGTAATGCCTGGGTGATTGCATGAGTGCATGGGTAGTGCCTGGGTGATTGGAGGAGTGCATGGGTACTGCCTGAGTGAATGAAGGAGTACTAGGGTAATGCCTGGGTGATTGCATGAGTTCAGGGGTAATGTCTGGGTGATTGGAGGAGTGCTACGTACTCTCTGAGTGATTGAAAGAATGGATGGGTAATGCCTGGATGATTGCATGAGTGCATGGGTAGTGCCTGGGTGATTGGAGGAGTGAATGGATACTGCCTGAGTGATTGAAGGAGTGCATGGGTAATGCCTGGATGATTCCATGAGTGCAGGAGTAATGTCTGGGTGATTGGAGGAGTGCATGGGTACTGCCTGAATGATTCAAGGAGTGCATGGGTAATGCCTGGGTGATTCCATGAGTGCAATAGTAATGTCTGGGTGATTGGAGGAGTGCATGGGTACTGCCTGAATGATTCAAGGAGTGCATGGGTAACGCATGGGTGATTGCAAGAGTGCTGGAGTAATGTCTGGGTGATTGGAGGAATGCATGGGTACTGCCTGAGTGATTAAAGGAGTGCATAGGTAATGCCTGGGTGATTGCATAAGTGCATGGGTAGTACCTGTGTGATTGGAGAGGGCATGGGAACTGCCTGAGTGATTGAAGGAGTGCATGGGTAGTGCCTACGTGATTCCATGAGTGCATGGGTAATGCCTGGGTGATTCCATGGGTGCAGGAGTAATGTCTGGGTGATTGGAGGAGTGCATGGGTAGTACTAGAGTGCATGGATGAGTACATGAGTAATGCCTGGGTGATTGCATGAGTGTACAAATAGTGCCTAGGTGATTGGAGGAGTAGATAGGTAGTGTCTGGGTGATATTATAAGTGTATGGTTACTGCCTAGGTGATTGGAGAAGTGCATGGATAGTGCATGGGTGATGGGAAAAGTGTGGGAATAGTGCCCAACTGTATAGATAAGTGCATGGGTAGTGTTTTAAAAAATGAATGAGTGCAGTAAAAGCGACTGTAAACATTAGTACATATCATGGTTATTACATTATTTCATCTTACCTTTTTTATTAATGAAGATACAAAACTTAGTGGAACTATTTTATAGTAGTTTTGTTGTAGACTGAATTTAAAATCTTTTCAAACTTTAGTATTACCTCCTGTAAAAAAAAAGAAGAAAAAACTGTTATTGCATATAATATTATAGTTTTAAGAACACAACATAATTTTAGAATTACATAACATATTCAGTTTCCCTTTTTGCTGTTCTCAGATTCTACTGAATTTCACCATACACAGTGATTTCAATGTAAATCATCATATAAGAGCGGGGAAAAAAATACAATCAATGAGATTGTCAAAAAAAACTAAATCTGCGTTGAAAATATTTACAACAAGTGCAACTATCTGTTTACCTATCTACAGTTTGTAAATTACATTCTTCAACTACATTAAATCTTTTACTTCTCTCAAGTACATTTTTAAATATACACTCTCATTTACATCGCGTATAATATAAAGATCAAATATATAAACTACTTCTTTCAAACACAATTTTGCAAATGCAATAATAATTAGCACAAACAATAATCCAAAGAGTAATTGTTCACATCTTCCCAATAGGCTAAATAATGTTTCCATAACTATTTGTATTGAAAATATCCAAAATAAACTCGTTAATTCGTGTTCACATCTTCCCAATAGGCCGAATGATGTTTTCAAAACTTTTGCATCAAAAATATCAGATATGAATTTAGTAATTCGTAAGGCAACCAACATTTGAATTCCAAATGGGCATCATTACAATGTGTCCATCCTTTATTGCACTTTAAATACACAGTATAGTGTCCAGATGTTGTAGTAGGTCCATCAAGAAAAATAATAGCCACTGCTTTAAAACTTCTTCCTGAAATTGATACTTGACTTGCCACAACATTTTTTATTTTGGTTCACAATTTTCTTCCATTTGCTCTACAACGTTGTATCATTAAAATGACATATTGTCCAAATCTTTCTATATATAATGTTGACAACATTTCTGATTTACAATGGGAACATTTCATATCTTGATTAGCTGTTTTTACTAATTTGTTAAAAGAGACTGATTTGCAATCTGGTATCAACAAGTATATTAATCGTTCAGTGTCTATTTCAGTGGTAGAAGAAAATGAACACTCTTCATATTTATGATCCCATCTGTAACTTAGTCCAAATGTTTTTTAATTTCTATTCCTTCATCTTCCAATACTGCAAGCATAAACATAAGAAATTCTTGTGCATCTTGTTGTATATTGAGTGTAAATTACGAAGAACCAGTACATATATCCAAAAGATGCCGAATGCCAGAAGAAGTATGGATTTTAGTTCTATCAGTTACCAAGTTTTGAAAAATATAACGTAATAAAGAGCAGCATCTTTTTTCTCGATTTTCCATAATTTCATGATGGAGATCTTCTAGATAAAAGACAACATTTACAATTACATTAGCACAGCAGTTGATACCTGAACTATTTTCTAACTGGTATCCTACAATATCATCAACAGAGTCAATTTTCATTTTCTTTGCACTTTCATGATTCTCTTCAATTGTTTTCTTTTTTTGAATCTCAGTAGAATGTTTGTCATATTTCCATTTTGGACACACTACACGTTTCTCATATACGGGATATTCAGCAAAGTTAGGAGCATAAAGTCTTCTTAACCGATTGCACTCTCTTACACAATTTGCATCAGCACTAAACGTTTTCTCATCAAAATCAATCAAATACAAAACAGATAATGTTCTTACTTGAGACAATGCAACGTATGCCATACCTTCTTTAAAACACTGCTCTTCCAATATTTACCAAAGCACTGTCTACACTGAAACCTTGAGATTTATGAATGGTTACTGCATATGCTAAAGAAAGAGGAAACTGTTTTCTACGAACATACAAGTCTTTACAAGCAAAAAACGAATAGCACAATGTCCAATCTTTTTTACCTCTTCAATCTGATCAAAATTAACCTTCAAAAATTCAATTCCATCTCTGTTCTGATATTTAACAAAATCAACAACTTTTCCCATTGCTCCATTTACTAAACCTTTTTCTACATCCAAATTACGCCGTAAAATTACCGACAGTTCACACATACATATAAAGTCTTTTCTAAACCAGCAGTCTTAGATACAGACTTCTCCAAAGAACTAATTTTGACTGTAATTTCTCTGAGAGAAGAATAGTAACTCCTTTGTGTTCCATTTTATCAATGGCTTCCATTTTCACTATTGGTTGGTTTTCCAATTTTAAAAGTTCTTGATTGAATGAGAACACTCTTGCAGTGTTGGCATTAGGCAATCTATAGACTTCTTTTCTCCAATTTTTTGTACATTATTTCAAGTGCTATCTTTTCATTTGGAAACAAGTTCGCTAGTAGCCAACTTTGTAAAGCTTCTTTACCATGTTTTGTCAAAACACCAATTCTTATATCTTGAAGAATGTTTCTATAATGTTCATCACTTGCTTGTTGCATATTCTTTATAAGTTCTTTATATTCAAAATGAGACCTAGGGCCAGATAAACGACCCTTTCATTTAGCGCCTCGCAATGTGTGACACATTGCGATTTGCAAATTGCGAGGCGCTAAATGAAATGTACAACAGTGTGTTTAGACTATTTTGCGATTCCCAATGGGGTCGGAAATTGTGAGGCTCATTAATACTAATGAGCCTCTCACCATTTGCGAGCCCATTGTGAATGCCAGCCCTCCCAGGGATGGTGGCCTGCTGGGCTCAGCAGACCACCATGTCTAGGACTGCTTTTTAATAAAGCAGCTTTTTTTTTTTAAATGCAGCCCAATTTTCCTTAAAGGAAAACGGGATGCATTTAAAATAAAAAAATGAAATGTTTTCGTTTAATTATTTAAGGGCAGGCAGTAGTCCCTGGGACCACTGCCTGCCCGTAAAAAATTATTTTGCATGCATTTGCAAATGCATTACCACCTACTTGAAGTAGGTGGTAATTGCGAGTGTTTTGCAACCGCAATTGCGGTCGCAAAACATTTGTACATTGTTTTGAGACTCGCAATTTGGAATGGAACACCCCTTCCAAATAGCGAACCGGAAAACATATTTAGCGAGTCGCAAAAAAATTGCGACTCACTAAATGGGCTATGTACGTGGTCCAATATGTTTTTGCATGCGCAAACGGGTTCGCAAACCCGTTTGCGCATACAAAAACGGGTCGTACATCAGGCCCCAAATGTTCACATTTCCAATAATTCCCAAAGATTTCCTAGTGTCTTTATGGACAAGTGTTTTAAAAACTGGTCGTCCTTTCACAGGAGTAAGTTGTAGTAGATCGCCGAATACAATTACATGTTTTCCTCCAAATAAAACATCCCAATCTATTTTTAAAATCTGTTGCATTCTTAAATGTACAAAGGCAAGCATTAAGTTTGAGACCATGCTCACCTCATCAATGATTAGAAGTTTAATTTTTTTCAGTACTGTTGAGACTTCATAACAAGCTTCTCCAGATAGTTTGTGATATTCCAACTTATTTTCATGTTCAACTGGTAGCATGAGTAATCGATGTAATGTAATCCCTTTAATGTTGTGTGCTGCTCACCCAGTTGGAGCGGTTACAACACAAGATAAATGTGAATCTGTAGTTTTTTGTAGATAACTGGTCAAAACTTCAATTATAAAACTTTTTCCTGTTCCAGCTTGCCCACTGATGTACATTCAAATAGGATTAAATGATGTGCAATGGCATTCTTTTTTTTCATGCAGTAAACCATGATGTATCTGTTCTGTCATTTGCTGATATATTTCTTTTTGTTTTGTTCTGAATTTCCCAACTCAATAATATCCTGTTGTGCTTGTTGCATTGCCGTTTCTACTTCATTCATGGCTATTGCCGCTTCATTTTCAAGAATTGGTTGTCCTTGTGGATCTTGACTTAGTGGAACAGAACTTTGTCTATCTTGAGAACTGTCTCTAGCTGTTTCAGCTGCAATAGTAGCTTCTTGTTCAATCTCTTCACTTAAAATTTGTAGATAAGTTGGGAAAATTGTGCATTGAATGCTATCTTTACATGCAATAAAAGAATCTTGATAGCACTCAAAATCTCCAAGTAGTTCCATTTCACTGCGCCAAGGCTTGAAGAGTGGCAGAAGTGCTAAATAGAAAAGTTTCCTTTTATCTGGAGTTTCGCAACTGAGTTTCCTGTGGTTAATGAGATTTCCTTTGGCATGTTTTACCAAACATCCATCATATCCAATTACTGTTGTATTCCTCTTAGGGTGTCCATAAACGGGCTTTCCAGTATCATGTTCTTATATAGGCACAATCGCCCTGCCCTTATATAGGCATAAAATCCCAGCCCTTATTTAGGCATGGTCTCCGACATCCGTCCACCCTAACGTCACAACGAGTTCTTGAAGAGCAGACCCTTAGGCTGTGGGAGTTTCCCTAGTCCAGGACTATTGATTTCTTCAAGGACTCATATATTATGCATGAACCATTATTCCTTAGGGGTTCATTCATGACGTCTTCCGCTGTCCGACTCACGTCAATGCTAACATTCTGAGGTAATTCTCAGGTATAAATATACCTTCCCTAGCCCCTTTAAATCAGAGGAGACCTCGACTTCAGAGGAGCCCGTTTCCCGGCCTGACGCACTGAGAAGACGCTGTCATCCCTGCACGCAGAGAGTCCAGCTTCCAGTGATCTGACTTCCCTTGTGGGGTGTTGGAGTTCGAGTCTGGCAAAGAGATTCCTACGTCTCTCATTCTTCAGGTATGGAGCAGACTAGAACCTAGAGGGACTCTTGGCATACTAGGCATACTGGGGTTAGCGTACTCTTAGTATACTATAGTAAGGAATACTTCACCTACTTCATACCTCGTCCTACACCTCGGTTAGGTTAGGTACATTGGGGTAGAACTAGATTAGAAACGCATCGTATGAGTACTCGCATTTTTAGTCTGTGTTATTTATGTACCAGCATATGTACTAAAAGATAATGCTCTCGCAGTATTATTTATTTCTACTGCTCACACTGTACATTATTTATCTCGCATACTGTCTTGTGATCGTAACAGCACATTTTACTTACACCAGAGACAAGACTGTTCAATAAATCCTTTATTGAAACGCCCGTCTATTTCTTTCTGTGTAACTTGGAGAAAACTAAGCATGCACGACTGAGCTGAGTGAAATAGTTATCTATTGTTTCCACGACTCTGGGACACGTTCTGATTCTAAAGGAAAACACAGTGGTCATGTTTTGCGGCTGCCAGAAACTACTCCCTTCTTGTTGTCAAGGAGTTTCTAGTGGCCTCTGAGCTAGCTGGCACAAGTAATTAAGTTTAATATACTCGATAGGGACATACTGACCTTAGTCCTATGTCAAACCTATAGGATATATTATTCCAATGCGCAGAGCCTATTAGGGAAATAGGAGCTACACTACATGGCGCCCAACGGTTTGGTAAGGCAGTAATTCAACGTTAGATACTGAGTAACTCAGCCATGCTTTTTCTCTCAAGAGCCCTACCCATATACTCCAAAAGACGTCTGGAGTGGGCAGGGTTAAGTATCCACCACGGCTACATAGGGCAATACCCTATATATTAGCTGCTCAACGTTGAAGGATACAGTGTTCCAAAATATTGTCCACCTAATCTTTGTTTCCTTGAAACTTGTTCTACATTTTTCAAACAACAAAATGCCCGGCTCCGACACTGAGACCGGAAACGGTGGAGCTGCGGCTGATCCAGCCCAAGCAGCAGCCTTTAACATTACAGGTTTAATTGAAACCGAGGAGGGTGTCATAAACATCGCTCCAAACTTAAGAAGAGCCATTACTCTAAAACTTATAAAACATGGCCTACCACCAAGAGGCGGTAGAGCAGTTTTCGTGATAGAGGCACACGAATCCTTTCAGACAGAGGTATTTTATTCATGGGTAATATTTCCTGAATCCAATCCAGTAACACACATGTTTCACTTCTACAAAGAAGATGAACCACCAGAGGAATACATTCCTTTCGAGGATATAGAAATTCCATTAACATACCAGGAGCATCAGCTCTGGTTTAAAGGTGCCCTAAAACATCACAAAAACATTACCAGGCTCGGTCCACTAGGTAGACCAGGAGCAACATGGCCGATTCTAGCCGGCTACACACCTCATCCTGAACTGGATATAATGTCAGATGAGGACTTACTTGTTCAAATACAAGAATTAATAAAAATCTACAGACAATTGGTCCAATATGCCATGCGGACTTTCACAGTCCAACCACCATTAACACTTCCAAATCAGACCCCTAACCAGGGGAACACTCTAAAAATTACACCACAGACTCTATACGCAGTCATGGGTAAAATGCCCACAAAACGTGAGCAAATTCCATTCTGGATAGCTCAAAAAAATACTCAAATCGAAGCAGTATTTCCAAATACTAGCCCGTATGAGAAACACAGAATACTGACAATCAGTTTACCAATGGGGATCACACCACAACTGGAAGACTGCACCACTTGGGGCTCAGTCTTTGCTGCCATCTACACTAAAACACATGGCATTCTGTCAATTGCGGTAATACCTGATGTCCTGAAACAAATTCAAAACGAATACGGGGCAGAGCCTGCTCTAAATTTAGGTATGAAATTACTGAAAAATTTCGACCAGGTCTCAACAATAATATTATCTAATATTAAAGGGGAGGCAGCAGCAGTTGCGATCTGCCAAAAATTAAGGGAATTTGATGTTACAGAACATCAAACAGAGCTACCCAGATTTATAGAGCAATCTTATACAGAATTAGGCAGAGATAGTTTGGGTGGAAGACCAGTGAAGCCGAAGCTATCTGAAAGTCCTGAGAAGGACTCAATTAAACAAACTCCTACATCTTCTAAAAAGAAGTGGGAGTCTACTAAACAAAAATCAAACGAGAAACATTCTCAATCCCGAGGTAGGTCTCCTCAAAAGGAGCCCTCTGAAAGGAGGTATAACCTCAGGAATAGGGATAATTTGAGAAAACCTGATAGGTATCAAGATACTGATACACGTTCCTCTCGTCCCTTTCAGATCTCATCACAGACTTCGGAAAGAAGAGGACGAACAGAACATAGAGAAGAACGCGTGAAATCGAAAGACGACAAACACGCTCCAAAAACTAAAGCAAAACCTCAATTCTCCAAAAAGAAAGTAGCAGGTCTAAAGGTCAGACATGCCGAGAATACTGAGAACATAACTCAAGAATGGAGAATGGGCTCAGACAATGCTGGACAGTGCAGCAGAAGTCACAATAGTTCGCCAGAACCTGAAGGAACTTCTGGAGATAGTGGAATTGAATGAGTACATTACAGTCCAGACTGTAGACACCAGGGTTAGTACTCCACAAAAGTTATATGACATAACACTCCGGATGGAGGGAGACAAACCTAGACAGGTGAAAGCACTTTTTGGGAAAGACTATCAAAGGGCTATGACATACTTCTAGCAGAAAAGGACTGGCCACCACAATTTGTCAGGGAGTGCCCACATGGCGAGGACATTATTATGCCTGCCTTCTCCAACCATATTTCAATTCACCTAAAATATACATATGCCAGGAAATGGGCAGTGGCCCAGGCCCCAGCATTATATAAAAATCATGTAGGATGGGATGAGGATTCACCTCACCATAAAATACATCTGAAACATGAACCAACTGCACAACGGCAGTACCCAATAAAGCAAGAAGCTAAAAAACAGGTCAGGGAGATCTTAGATCAACTTGAATATCAAGGGGTGATTGAAACATGCACCTCCTCAATGAACAATCCTTTGTTTCCTGTCTCCAAACCAGACAATACATATTGTCTAGTTTTGGATTACAGACATTTAAACACTTATTCTAAAACTTTTACAGTATAAAATGCACATAGCACAGCATTAATGAATAATATTGTGCGTAAAAAATATAAAACAACATTAGACATCTCAAATGGTTTCTTTTGTCAAAACATAGCACCTGAAAGCAGGTACTTAACAGCATTCTCCATAATGGGGACCCAGCGTCACTTTTGTCGACTCCCACAAGGGTCGAAGAACAGCCCAGGTTTATTCTCAGCGAGGGTAACAGAGTTACTACAAATTTATGACAATGAGGCATTGTCCTATGTCGATGACATCTATCTGACGGACGATGACTTGGAAAAACACTTGAACAGGGTGAGCACCATTATACTGGGATTCGCCTCTGAGGGCTACAAGTTCAACTTTAAAAAGTCCCGAATTGCCCATCTCAATGTCCTATTTTTGGGATATGAGCTTTCAAGTGAAGGCAAGAGCTTGGCAGCTAACTTTTAGAAAAGTGTGCGCTGCTCCAACCTCCAAAAACGCTAAAAAACTTACAATCCATCCTGGGTTTCCTAAATTTTGGAAGAACATACATTCTAAATTATGCAGAAAGGGTTAAACCTCTCTATGCATTAATCAAACCTGATTTTTCAATCAGAAACTGGACACAGGAACATACAGAAATCTTGCGTTCACTCCAGGCTAACATGTTAGCAACAAATCACTTACAAACACGCGTAAGTCAACGCAATTTGGTAATCCGAATAATTTCAGTTCAATGTGGATTCACCTACTTAACCTTCAATGAGGGTGATTAAATACCAATAGCATACAAATCCCATTTGTACACACAAGCGGAAATGCGCTTCAGTTCTACTGAAAAATTCTAACAGCAGTTCAAACCGCTGTAGCAAAAGAAAGAGCCTTAGCCCAAGGGAAACGCATTATTGTCGTAACCCCGGTACCAGCTTTAGAAGCGGTCACAAAAGCTAGCATTCCAAATGCTAAAGCATTACATCCAAGATGGATACAATGGGTTAATTCTCTTGCTGCAACAGATGTTGAATATGTTTTTGATCCAGATTTAAAAACACAAGCATTCCTGCAATACGAACATGAATGTCCTCTGCCTACTGAAATTCTGCCTCTCGATCAGTACGAATTCATAATTTACACTGACGGATCCGCACAACCCGCAACAGGGAGTAAGCAAGCTTACAGTGCAGCGTGTGCAATCGTTAAAGGTCGCATGCGAAATGGCATCTTCAGACCTATGGTCACAAAAACCCAGTCTCTAGGAGATTGTACAGCTCAGCGAGCTGAACTACAAGCATTCAAACTGGCACTTGAAAGTACAGATCGAGAATTCCCACACTAATAGTGTGCGATTCCTTTACTGTGTTCAGTCGTATAATGACTACATACGAAACTGGCTTGAAAATGGTTTCAAAGATGCGAAAGGTGGCACAATAAAGCATAAAATGCTTTGGGAACAAGTAGTTCGGTTGAAGAATGAACTACCAAAGGCTCACATGATCCACACACTGAGTCATCAACGTGATGGCGTTCACGTTGCAGGGAATTCATTGGCTGACGAAGCCGCAAAGGGGGCTGTTCAGATGGCTTCCGTAGCTGCGATCACTCGTTCCAAAACAAAAATAGATGGTGAGATAATGTTGGCTGTCAATGCTTCAAGCAAAGGCAGCAGTGCAGCGTTACCAAAAAAGTTTCCACTCAAGTACTCTTATGTAATTGATGCGAACAACGTTCCTTTTGCTCAAATCCCTGAGTGGGGGATAGGGTAATTCCAAACAAGGAACGCAGATTAGGACTAATCCTAGCAGCACACGAAGGGATAGCTTCTGCCCATGCAGGTGTTTCAGCGACAGTATCTTTACTCAAGCAAAGATATTGGTGGCCTGGCATTCGGAAACAAACTAAAAACTATGTTTTAGAATGTGATATTTGCCAACAGATGAAAGTCTCAACAGTGAAACGTCCTGCGCAGACACCCCTGTTAATTTCAGACAAACCATTAGCTTGTGTTTACCTGGACCACTGCGGTCCCTTGCAAAGGGACGGTAACTATAAATACATCATGGTTTCAGTGGATTCATGCTCTAGGTTCCTATGGTTATGGCCTCAGCGCTCGGCTGACACTCGAACTGTTATAAAAGATTTGCGAGTCTTTATCGGCATATACGCAATAGGCACGCTACATTCTGACCAGGGTCCTGCGTTTAGCTCTCGGGCTTACAAAGAAGCCATGGCCAGTCTGGGTGTTGCATTGCGGTACTCCTCTCCATTCCATCCTGAGGGAAATTCTGTTGTGGAAAGGAAAAACCGGGACATAAAGCAGTCTATAACAGCTAGGGTATTAGGTTCGGGTGATGGGTGGGTCAAACACCTTAGTGGGGTTCAGCGCTCATTGAACAACCTGCCAAGAAGTTCTCTAGGGGGGGTCACTAAATATGAGGTCCTATTTGGGACAAGAATGTGGGTACCAGACCTTGAACACGTAGGCACAGTGGTGGAAAATAAACCCTTTGATATCAAAGATCGTTTGGCTGTTTTACAGGAACTAAACAAGTTAAGAACGAAACATAGCAACGTATTCCCACAGCCAACCACCACTGGGGATCAACCGGCTGTCCCAGCAAGGCCTGTCTGGATTCCAAAAGTTGGGGATCTAGTCAGAGAAAAGATTGCGGACAAGAAGGAATTTGGACCTTCTTACAGACAACCAGTACCTGTCCAAGCAGTTCAAGGAACAAGAACAGTACTTCTACCGCCCCTTGCTGGAAGAAAGGAGAAAAGATTTGTGTCCATCGACCTCATCAAACCACAGTATGTGGCCAATACTAAATAGTAGGCCTCGTGGACTCCGACCTAGTAGCAGACGCACTCCTCTCGCTACTATCCAAGAGGTTCAGACTGAAAGACTGATAACAATCGAGAACTCAGCTGTAACTGATGGAGGACTAAGCAACAACGCTATGGAACTCATCCCTCTTGAACATCAAGTAACAGTTCGTCCAAATACACCTGTTTACACCAACGTAACAAGTGATGAACTGGTTCCAGTGATTTCTACAAACCCTGATGCAATTCCAACAATTGACAGAACTGCTTCTGGCTATTTCATTAACTTTGATACGTTCTCAGAAGATCTGAGTGAACCTGAAACGACGCCAGCATCATTGAAATTCAAGCAGCAAGTACAAGACTTTCTTCACTTTCTGAAAAAACTTATTTGGTTTCTCCATGGATTGAACTCTGGATTACATCTGGACTTTTTGTTTTCCTGCTCTGGCTAGCTTTGGTAACAACTGTGAGCGTGCTTATAAGTGGCAGATACATCCATGTGAACACTGAAGGAAAAGACGTGAACGTACTTTTGAAACCTCATAAATCTTCCCATCGTGAAGCAAGAGACTTGTCATCAGTGAACATCACAGCTGTTCCTATACAGGATGGTATAGTGTGGGACAAAACAGATTTTGATATCTTCGGTCCGACGGAACAATTGAACATTCCACATTTGTTTAAAATTTCACTAAGTGATCTAATTACGTCCAGTACCTATTCAGATGATTGGGACTTTGAGACTGTCAATGATATAATGTTTGACCTAGAAAAATCTGCTGCATTTTCTAAACATGAATATTTAGAGGGTTCATCAGACTATGAACAAATGTATTGTTTTAACCACTATGGTCATCATTATTTGCATAAATCTGCATATCCAAGAAATGTGTTTATGTTTAACCAATGGGAACATTGTCCTACACCACCTAAAGGTAGTTCAAAAACATTTGCTAGTAAATTCCCATATTTTTCAGGATACAATACATCTGAACCAGAAATGTTTTACTATAAAAATGTAAACAAGACAGGGCTGAAAATTATGTTAACAAATACAAAACAGATTTACTCTGCGTTATTTAATGCCCAACTGTCTAGACAGGGTTTCGACTTTTGGAAAGACACAATAGACACCTCATGTTGAATGATCAGAGTTGCTGCGGCATGTTGCCAGGCTTCCCATATCTAGTAACGGTCAACTCCAGGGTCACTTGCTGTATGCAAATATTGTTTGCCCCAATAGACACAGTCAGGGAGTCGCCTCTATGGCCTTCGCTGAACGTTTCTTTTATAAGATTTGATACTTTGAGCAGAATGAAAGCCATGCTTTTACAGCAAACAGTGCCTTTGACCTCGGCCAAAGAAACCTATGATCTACAAGTTGCAAGGACTTCGGCTGAGATACAGACTTTAATACGTATGAACTGCCCTATACATTTCGTAGAAATGATATCACGTATCTTCAACATGTCTGATACAACTGGCATTATACATGTATTTAAGAGCATCTGCTCCGGTCTGTTAGCACCTTTCCAGGCAATACTCGGAATCATCCCGAACTTTGCACATTCGGTGTTTGGTGGCATACCATTAATTCTAGCACTTGTTGCCGGAATTCTATTTCTCTTCCTGCTATTGCGCTATGGCCAGCCTATTCGCAGACATCACTCCGAGCGAAATGGAGAAAGCTCTCCTTGAACGAAAGTGCCGTGAGCGAATAGTACAGCTATTGGGCATGACTCGTCTACGGGACCTTAATACAACTTGGTTCCTGTCATTCAGACCAATCTGGCAAGATTGCATCTTACCTGTTCTACGATGCCTGCTATGCGGTGAAGAATGCGTGTTGGACACCTGTCTAACATTTCCATCAGCTACGCCAACGGATGTCGATACTCTGCTGGACCCGATAACGGCCCATGCTCTGTGTTGTCCCCAGAGGCTACCAATCCTGATGTCAGCATTCATTGAGATCTCACAGACGCTTCCGGCTGCTGCTGAGGTATGAGAAAGATCTACAGGCACACAGGTAACAACGGACGCAAACTTTGCTGCGGCACCCAATGCTGGAAGCAATGCTTCACACCTCTGTGCAATTAATCTGCTACACGAGGTGTTCCAACTGACACCAACTACAGTGGACGATGTTTGGTCTATAGAAGTAGATGATCTCATGTTTACACCAGACCCGTAAACTGACTCTGATTCAGCATACAGTGTTCCAGAGATGCAGTAACAATTTGGCCTTCATTTTTTCAAAACAACTTGGAACTCTACCAAAATTGAACTTTTTCCCATTTTTCGCACGAAAATGGCACTACAATCTGCTTAAAGTAGAACTAGCCTTATAATACAGACTTCAAGGTACTTCCACGAACACTTAGGGGCCGATTCCGATTCAGGCCGGAAATATCTCCGACCGAGCCGGACTCGGAGAGATTTCCGACCGAATCGGACCCTACCAGCCCGACCGAATGAGTACGATGCGCACGTATGCCATCGGACTCGAGTCGGTCGGACTCCCATTGAAGTCAATGGGAGCCGGTCGTACAACGCATACGCGGGCTCCCATTGACTCAATGGGTGCGAGGTGGACAAGTGCGCCCCCTACAGCGGGTACGTGTCGAAGCGGGTCACGCCGTACACGCACAGGTAGGGGGGACCCATGGGTCCCCCATGTGTGCGACTTGCGCGGCTATGCATACAGGGGGGTCCGACACGGACCCCCAAAGTACGGCTCCGACTGCTCTTTCGAGCCGGAGTGCGCGGCTCGATCGGACTGCTCGCAGCGCGCATCGTGCTTACCCGGCCGGGGAACGTCTCCATTGCGCGGTGCGAGTCGAGTCCGAGCGAGTCGGTCGGTGCGGTTCGACCCGGGAATGAGTCGGTCGGAGCGGTCGGGACGCCCGGACGAGTCGGTCGGCGAATTCGCATCGTACTCGCTCGCCCGGACGCGCGTACGAATCGGTCGGGAAATAGGGCTCCGAATCGGATCCGGTTAAGCCGAATCCGATTCGGAGCCCTACCGGCCGAGATCCGAATCGGCCCCTTTGTCATCTTGTGTGTCTAAACCAGTTCATTTATTTTCATGACATGAAATGACTTTGACTTTTGAATAACCCTGGGCAAAGCACTACGCTACGCTCGCGTAGTTTGCGAAGTTTGCGCTACTTCGCACAACGCGAATTGCACGTAGCACAGTGCAAACACGCGTAGCGTAGCGTAGTGCAGCGGTCATTTTTTGCTTGCTCGCGGTCCTCAACGTCAAGTTGGCGACCGCGAGCAAGCAAAATGACATCCCGGCGAGACTTTTTCCTCGTTCGCGATCAGCAACATCAAGTTGCCGATCGCGAGCGTGGAAAATAAACCTCCCGGCGAGATTCTCAACGCGGGAGGTCAGGTTTCTCATTGCGAGTGGTCGCGTATGCTCGCGACCGCTCGCGATGAGAAACTACCAGTCCGCGTTCAGAAAGCTGCCGCTCGGGTAAAAATCTACTCGAACGGCAGTAAAAGACAGCTCGCACTGTGCAAGATGCCGTTTTCAATGATTGCACAGTGCGGACATGCATCCAGCACTGTGCAATCATTGCGAACAGCGCACTACGCAGTTCGCGTAGTGCTATGCGTAGCTCGCGTAGTACGAACTGCACTTTGCGTAGCTTCGCGTAGCACTACTTCGCGAACTATGCCCACCCTTACTTTTGAACAACTTATCGATCATTTTCTGTCACATGTAAATATTACTGCTTCTTTTCATTCATGTTGCATTTTATTTTAAATATATGCCTGAAGTGAAAGGCTATGCTTAATATGTACAGTACCTTTTGCATTCTAATTGGTTTTTTAAATGCCTTTTTTAAATGGTTTTATGAAATATTTTAGAAATATGAAATACTCCATTTTAATGTTTAGCATTTTAAATGTTTAGCATTTTAGTATTATCGTACACACGAAAGTGGAGTGGGTGTTGTATTCCTCTTAAGGTGTCCATAAACGGGCTTTCCAGTATCATGTCCCTATATAGGCACAATTCGCCCTGCCCTTATATAGGCATAAAATCCCAGCCCTTATTTAGGCATGGTCTCCGACATCCGTCCACCCTAACGTCACAACGAGTTCTTGAAGAACAGACCCTTAGGCTGCGGGAGTTTCCTAGTCCAGGACTATTGATTTCTTCAAGGACTCATATATTATGCATGAACCATTATTCCTTAGGGGTTCATTCATGACGTCTTCTGCTGTCCGACTCACGTCAATGCTAACATTCTGAGGTAATTCTCAGGTATAAATATACCTTCCCTAGCCCCTGTAAATCAGAGGAGACCTCGACTTCAGAGGAGCCCATTTCCCGGCCTGACGCACTGAGAAGACGCTGTCATCCCTGCACGCAGAGAGTCCAGCTTCCAGTGATCTGACTTCCCTTGCGGGGTGTTGGAGTTTGAGTCTGGCAAAGAGATTCCTACCTCTCTCATTCTTCAGGTATGGAGCAGACTAGAACCTAGAGGGACTCTTGGCATACTAGGCATACTGGGGTTAGCGTACTCTTAGTATACTATAGTAAGGAATACTTCACCTACTTCATACCTCGTCCTACACCTCGGTTAGGTTAGGTACATTGGGGTAGAACTAGATTAGAAACGCATCGTATGAGTACTCGCATTTTTAGTCTGTGTTATTTATGTACCAGCATATGTACTAAAAGATAATGCTCTCGCATTATTATTTATTTCTACTGCTCACACTGTACATTATTTATCTGGCATACTGTCTTGTGATCGTAACAGCACATTTTACTTACACCAGAAACAAGACTGTTCAATAAATCCTTTATTGAAACGCCCGTCTATTTCTTTCTGTGTAACTTGGAGAAAACTAAGCATGCACGACTGAGCTGAGTGAAATAGTTATCTATTGTTTCCACGACTCTGGGACAAGTTCTGATTCTAAAGGGAAACACAGTGGTCATGTTTTGCGGCTGCCAGAAACTACTCCCTTCTTGTTGTCAAGGAGTTTCTAGTGGCCTCTAAGCTAGCTGGCACAAGTAATTAAGTTTAGTATACTCGATAGTGACATACTGACCTTAGTCCTATGTCAAACCTATATGATATATTATTCCAATGCGCAGAGCCTATTAGGGAAATAGGAGCTACACTACATTACTGCATATTTTTCTTCATTTATATTTTCTGTTACATTTCTCTTAAAGCTGTAATGTTGCAGTACTTCATAGAGAAATGTGTTTTCCAGATGTGGACTCCTTTTGGGATAGTTCGTATCCAACATATTAGTTTTAACAAAATCTGTACTTTCTGGTTCATTCAATGCTAAGTATTCAATTTCTTGTAGAGATTTCAAAACTCTATTTCGTGTAGCCGCAAGACCTAGACTTACCCAAATGATTCCTTTTGATTTTGAATATAAACTGGCAGAGTTCAACCGATCCAAACATTCGTAGGATCCAGTCTCTCGATGGGAAAGCATCTTCAAACTAAAGCTGTACAATTTGTTGCAAAGACTCTTCTCTTGTGAAATTTCTTCCCACATTTCCTTCAACTCTGTCTTTTCAGATTTAGTTATATATGACGTAACGTAGCGAGCAACAGCAATTGAATTATCTGCAACATACTGGATATCCATGTTTGCATTCCACATTGTCAAAATCACTGTATTGAAGTCATTAATAAACTTTAAATCTTCAGTTCTTTTTATTTTGTATGTATTCTTCGGAGATTTTCGACTTATAGTATGTCTTACTGCTGACATAAAACTATTGACTCTTCCTTTTGAAATTACTGGATGTGGGAATCCAAAACGACATTTTGTATAAATATTTCCCTTTGACTTGTATTTTCGTTGACAATATTTTCCACATCGATGACTTTGAAACCGTAAAACATGTTCTCTTAACCTCTGTTCTCCTCCATTTTTAGGAATGGCACCGGTAACATAGTCTTCAATGAAAGACAAAACAGTTTCATCAGAATCCGTTCCAAATTTAGGTGCATCCTTGATCCATAATAACATGTGTATATGAGGAGCACCTCTGGCTTGGTACTCCTTTCTCCAAAAGAAATCAGTAACTTCTCCAAGAGGTGGATTTTTTTTATTGGCGATAAAAGACATCATAGCTTGAAACCTATGATTAAAATACCTACAGACATTCACAGGATCCAAAGAACACAGTTCTCCAGTTGTCTTCAATTCAATATTCTTGACATTTGAATTTGCTGGTCGTAGAAATTCAAGTAAATCGTCCCACGCGTATTCAGCACAGCTAAGCGTAACAAACCACGTAGGAGTACCTAAGTTTCTTAACGATCCCAATACTCATTAGCTCCACGTTGACACGCCATCAAATTAATTAACTGAGATTCTAAATGATCGTCTCTTTGTTGAACTTTGTCCATAAATTCCTTTGCAGAAACATGTGTAAGATGAAGTCCTGTTTTTAATATGTGATTCACTGCATATGATAGTTCAGACAAGAAACTTTCAAATAGAAGATGAAATATATATGGAATACACTGTCGCAATCTTGGATCTTCTGTGTACAATCTTGTCGAACGGTATTCTGAAGCTGAAATCTGTACTGCTCGTTCATCATATCGTCCACCTTCTCCAGTGGGAAGAGCTGTGGAAAACAACGAGCTTCTAAACTTTTTTCCCATACAGCCATGGGAGTTCCCTTCGCTTTCTTCATTTGAAACAATTCAATAGTGTTTCCAATCACTTCTTTTGAATGTAGAGGATGTATACTGTAATGTTCGTAAATCTCTTCACTCCTGGAGTTGTCCACTTTTTCTATTTGTTCTGTTGAAATTTCTGTATCTTCTTCTAAACATATTTCCTGTTCTTCCACATTTACAGTTTTATAATAAATATTGTTCTGTACAAGATATAATGTAGCCTTTTGAAGTTTGCTGACATCTACTAACTCTTGCCATATTTTCCGACTCTTTGTTGGTACACCATTAACTAGAAAACCTACAGGCTCACTTTCCTCTCTCTCTATACCAATAGTTTCAATATTTTTCTTAAAATCTAAAGGTAAGTACACAACTCTTCTTTTGAGACCTCTTTATAAATCTGTTGGAGGAAGTTTACCTCTTTAAGGCTCCATACGAACAATAGCCTGAAACGGGTGCACAGATTGAATAAGAATGGACTCATATGTATTTAAATCTGCCAGTTCCAGAGGAACAGCTACCAACTCTAAGTTGTTATGTACAGCTCTAGCTGACATTTTATTCTCTTCTAATTTATTGTAACAATATTTACAACTACGTTGATCAGTATCCAACTCAAAACGACCTTCCACCAACAAATAAGCACCAAATTGCTCCCACTTATCATTATTTTCCTTTTCACTTTTTAAATATACAGCAACATTCCTAGTTGGACTTTTATAGTAAGTACATCGACAACAAATACAAACATAGTTTGGTTTTTCACATGAAAGTATTTTAAACTTTGTCATTTCTCCTGCAAACTTCTCAGTACTAATATCTTCCACCTGTTCTTCAACACCTACACTTATCAAGCTCTCACTTTCTCTTCACTCCTCTTGAGGACCAAAGATACGAAACTGTATATCATCACCAACTTTTTTTTACATCCGATACTGTACCATGCAAAAGAGCTGTGTTCATTTCAGTTAAACATAATGCAGGATTTTTTACGTAGTACAATCTCCTTACTAACTTCCGCATTTCTGAGTGATGTACTGCTAACATTCTTAAATGATGAAAAGTACTTTGACACACTTTTCTAGAAAGACAAGCCAGAGAATGACCCTGCAACTGAGTATATTTTCTCACTTTACAAGGATCTAATCCTTGCAACATCTTAATCTTCTGTTTAACACTTTTTTGGGCATATTCGCGTAAGAAAACTCGTAATATATCAATAGATTCCTGTTGAATACTACAAATACTACTACAATCCCACTTATACACTGGAGCTTTTGAACGTCTCCCTTGAACTTCTTCAGCTATTACTTCTTCAACATCTCTAGGAACCATCTTTTCCTTTTCAATTGCACAACCATTTTTTATTTCATAACAACGACCACTGGTATCAACTGCATGAACTAAATTATTTTGTTGAAAATAGCTTTCTTCATTAAAGAAAGGCTCAGTACTGGAAGTGTGCTTCCATTCACCAGAAAAAGTTTTGCAACAGTTACTTCTATTAACCAGTCTTTTTCTTTGCTTTTCTCCTTTATAAACTGCATTGTTTTATTCAATGTTTTCATTCTCTTCAATACTAATATAAATAATTTTTGTTTCAATTCAAAAGCAGTATCTACTACACTTTCAATCTGTTGCTTTTTTATATGCTACAGATCTTTTTTATACTTTTACAATCTTTAATTAAATTTTGAATTACTCTATTATGGAACATATGTACACGTATGTCCTTAAATTGTTTCTGTCTTTTTGTCACATGTACTTCTTTTCCATTGTGTTTCTTTATTTGCTTCTCCTTTGCTCTGAAAATTTATTTTCTTTCCTCATTTGGTTTGTATTTTGATCTTTTAATCTCTCCACAACTTTTTTATAAATTGTTTAGTTCTCTTACCAGAAGCCACTTTATCCTCAGCATCCTTTTGGTGTTTTTCTACTGCACTCATTTTAGTTTTTATTAAGTACTTCTGTTTCCTTTGTTCTCTTCTCTTTTCATGTTTTCTTGCCATCTTTTATTTCTAATCCAAATAAAATATCTTCCTAAAAAACAAACAATAGTTTAATTATTTTAGTACATTCATTACAATTTCTAAATTAATAACATTTCAATTTTGAAAATAACAACAAAGTGCAAAATAACTATTAAATCACTATTGCATTTATAACTCAGAAGAAAAAACAGATGCACAGAAGAAGGCAAGACAAGTGCAGAAAGAGGCAAGAGAAGTGCAGAAAGAGGGGACAGGGATGTAGAAAGAGGGAAGAGAGGTGCAGAAACAGGAAAGAGGGCTGCAGAAACAAGCAAGATAGGTGCAAAAGACACAAGAGGGGTGCAGCAAGAAGCAAGTGAGGTGCTGGAAGAAGTAAGGGAAGTGCAGAAAGAAGCAAAAAACATGCACAATGAGACAACAGTGGTGCAGAAAGAGGCAACAGGGGTGCAAAAAGAAGCAAGAGAGGTACAGAAAGAAGCAAGAGAAGTACAGAAGAAAGCAACAAAGGTGCAGAAAGAGGAAAGAAAAAATTGAAAAATGCAAGAGAGTTGCAGAAACAGGCAAAAGAAGTGCAGTTAGAGAGAACAGGGGTGCACAAAGAAGCAAGAGAGGTGCAGAAAAAGTGAAAAAGGATACAAAAAGAGGCAAGAGAAGTGCAGAAAGAGGGAAGAGAGTTGCAGAAACAGACAACTGAGGTAAGACAGAAGCGGGTGCTGAAAGAGGCAAAAGAAGTACTGAAAGAGGGTAGAGGAGTGTAGAAAGAGCCAAGAGGGGTGCAGAAAGAAACACCTGGCATGCACAAAGAGGCAGCAGAGGTACAGAAAGAGGGAAGAAGGGTAAAAAAGAGACAAGAGGGGTGCAGAAAGAAGCAAGAGAAGTGGAGAAAGAAGCACTTTTGGGCCGCAGCTTCACTATTCAACAACTACTCAGAGTGTTGGGCCTACCAAATACAATGCAGCAAGTTTTTCAATATGTCTGTTAAAAGACTCACAATATTCCAGAAAGCATGCATGCATAGTCTGTACCTTTTAAAAGTGCTATCATATATCAAAGAGACATGCAAATAGATTGGTAGTGGGCAGTGGTTGAGAAAATACATGACTAGATGCGTAGTGTCTGATGGAATAGCTCACAGCAACAGTACTGCGTGGGTGATTACATGAGAGCAGTAGTACTAAATGAGTGATTAGATCAGTGCAGGGGAAATACATTAGACAAACCATGAGTGCAAAAGTAACGCATGCTTTAAAACATGAGTGTATGAGTAGTGCTTGAAAGAATAAAAAAGTGCATGGGTACTGCCTGAGTGATTCTGTGACTGCAGTGCTATTAACCGGATAATTGCATGACTGTATGGGAAGCACCTGAGAAAAAATGAGAGTGTAAGGGTAATGCTTGGCCTATTCTATGAGTGCATAAGTAGTACCTGACTCAGTAGATGAGAGCACGGATAGTGCCTGACTGAATCTTTGACTGGGATAGTAGTGCCTTGGTGATTGCTCAAATCTATGGTTAATGTCTGAGGGATTACATGACATGCATGTGTCTATGCCTTTTCCTAGTGGCATCATATATAAAAGAAACATACAGATACATGTATACCAGACTTTTATACCTCTACCATCTGTTTAGGAATAACACGTGAGAGAATACATGTGCACGCAGACACATAACTCAGTCATAAGACTAAAAAGTCCCTTAAACGTGACAAACTGCACTTTCCATTTTAAAGAGACACCTAAAATTATGCGGCATACTTGAAGTGTACATCTCCACAGGCCAATGTGAGCTAACCAAATCACTAATCCCTCTGCCAACATATTTTAAACCTCACTTTTGGGCTGTAGCTTCACTATTCACCAACTACTCAGAGTGTTGGGCCTAAGCAAATACAAAGCAGCAACCTTTTCAATCTATCTGTTAAAAGACTCACAATATTATAGAGAGCATGCATGCATGTGTCTGTACCTTTTAAAAGTGGCATCATATATCAAAGAAACATACAAATAGATGGGTACTGGGTAGTGCCTGAGAGAACGAATGACTAGATGGGTAGCACCTGAGTGAATAGTTAAGTGCAAGAGTACTGACTGGGTGATTGCATTAAGGCAGCAGTACTGAATGGGTGATTAGATCAGTGCTGGGGAAATACCTTAGATAGACCATGAGAGCAAGGCTAACGCACGGTTAAAGACAAGAGTATATGAGTAGTACTTGAAAGAGCAAAAAAAGTGCATTGGTACTGCTTGAGTGATTCTATGACTGCAGTGCTAGTAACTGGATGATTGTATGACTGTATGGGAAGCACCTGAGAAAAAATAAGAGAGTAAGGGTAATGCTTGAGCCATTCTATGAGTGCATCAGTATTATCAGAGTGAGTAGATAAGAGCATGGGTAGTGCCTGACTGAATCTTTGAGTGGGATAGTAGTGCCTTGGTGATTGATCGAATCTATGGTTAATGTCTGAGGGATTACATGGCATGCATGTGTCTGTGCCTTTCCCTAGTGGCATCATATATAAAAGAAAGATACAGATAGATGTATACCAAAGTTTTATACCTCTACCATCTCTTTGACATAACACAACATAGAATACATATGTACGCAGACACATACTTCACTCATAAGACTAAAACGTCCCTCAAAACTTGACAGATTGCACTTCTCATTTTAAAGAGAAACCTAAAATTATGCGGTATACTTGAAGTATACATCTTCATCTACCAATATGAGCTTACCAAATCACTAATCCCTCTGCCAACATGTCTTAAACCTTACTTTTGGGCTGCAGTTTCACTAATTAGCTATTACTCAGAGTGTTGGGCCTAGCCAAATACAAAGCAGCAACATTTTCAATGTGTCTGTTAATAGACTCACAATATTCCAGAGAGCATGCATGCATGTGTCTGTACCTTTAAAAAGTGGCATCATATATGAAAGAAACATACAAACAGATGGGTAGTGCATAGTGCCTGAGATAATGGATGACTAGATGAGTACCACCTGAGTAAATAGTTCAGTGCAACAGAACTTCCTGGGTGATTGCATGAGAACAGTAGTACTGAATGGGTGATTAGATCAGGCCAGGGGAAATACCTTAGACAAACCATGAGTGCAAAGCTAACAGATGGTTAAAGACAAGAGTGTATCAGTAATGCTTAAAAGAATACAAACATGCATAGGTACTGCCTGAGTGATTCTATGACTGCAGTAGTAGTAACTGGATGATTCTATGAGTGTATGGCAAGTACCCGAGAGAAAATATGAGTGGAAGGGTAATGCTTGGCCTATTCTATGAGTGCATAGGTACTATCTGACTAAGTAGATGAGAGCACGGATAGTGCCTGACTAAAACTTTGAGTGGGATAGTAGTGCGTTGGTGATTGCTCGAACCTATGGTTAATGTCTGAGGGATTACATGGCATGCATGTGTCTGTGCCTTTTCCTAGTGGCCTCATATATAAAAGAAACATACAGATACATGTATACCAGACTTTTATACCTCTACCATCTGTTTAGGCATAACACGTGAGAGAATAGATGTGCATGCAGACACATACCTCAGTCATAAGACTAAAAAGTCCCTTAAACTTGACAAACCGCACTTCTCATTTTAAAGAGACACTGAAAATTATGCGGCATATTTGAAGTATGCATCTCCACAGACCAATACAACCTAATGTAATCACTAATCCCTCTGCCAAGATGTCTTAAACCTCAGTTTTGCCCTGCAGGTTCACTATTCAGTACCAATGCGAGCTAACCAAATCACTAATCCCTCTGCCAACATATTTTAAACCTCACTTTTGGGCTGTAGCTTCACTATTCACAAACAACTCAGTGTTGAACCAAAACAAATACAAAGCAGCAACCTTTTCAATCTATCTGTTAAAAGTCTCACAATATTCCAGAAAGAACGCATACATGTGTCTGTACCTTTTAAAAGTGGTATCATATATCAAAGAAACATACAAATAGAAGGGTAGTGGGTAGTGCCTGAGAGAATGCACAACTAGATGAGTAGTGCCTCAGTGAAAAGATAAGTACAAGAGTACTGCCTGGATAATTTCAGAAAGCCAACACTAATCCTTCTACCATGTTACTATCTACAAACTATTTTAAAACTCTTTTCATTACACTAATACAAAGTACAATCAAGAGCTGTACATTTCATAACATATTCCATTCATCACATTTGTCTTACAATTTCAACACTTGTTTTTTTTTTTTAAAGTAAGAATATCACTAGAAACAATAAAGCAGTGCTGAATACACCTTACAATTGGTTACTCATGTTTGAGGTAGTATTGAAGAATACCAAATATCAGAAACTCTTAACAGATTTCCTATTCCACACAAGAAATGTAATGCACCTCTCTCAGAAAGGTGAAACCAGAAATGGCAAACTTTCCTCTCTTTTTGCACTCAAATAAATGTAAGTATCAAATCGCATTGCTTCCATCATTATTTCAAATCCTAAAACACATTTCTATTGGTTGCACATATTAACCCTTTCTAATTGTCTTCAAAAGGGGCCCAAACTGCTTCTGTAATTTTCTGGAGTCGCGACTCCACCACGGTGGTGCTGCGAATCAATACGGGAGTTCAAAAACATATTTTCAATAATACTACTATAGATTTTCAGCAACACACTACTTCTCCACATACTACTCTCTTAGAAAACCTTAATTTACTAACTTTTCACATATATTTAAGTATCCTTTTCACATTTTAAGTCCACAGTTAAGTTTCAACCCTTCCCCATTCAACTTAATGCCAGTTTCCATAGTAACAGGTCATGGAACTTTCAACTGTACGGGCAGGTCCCAAGTTCACCGTAGTTTCAAGTTCAGCACACAAGCTTACTAATGCAAACAGCAGGTGTGGCTGACTTTTGCAAAATATTACCTTATGAAATCTACTGTACCTTCGAAACATTTTCTAATAACGAATCAGAAACATGATACCTCCGCAAAGTAACATGCATCCTATTTTTGAGTGCACAATCTTGATGAATAGCCAATAATTTATCAACTTTTTAAAAAACAACATGTTCTCCACCATTTTAGATACCTCTCATTCAACCAAATGACTACCTCAGCTACAGACATCTTTTCATTCCTTCCAGACATCCCTTCAAGATTCTCACAGTGTGGATTGTAGGGCACAGCTATGCTTTCTGGTGCAAAAGGTATGTTGAACGCAGAGATATTGCCAAAGACATAGGTTTGCAGAATGTGGACATTAAATGGATTGCACAGAGAGGATTAAAGTGGCACCAATTGATGCCTTTGGTTAAAACCTTTTTCCATCTCCAACCCCCTGACCTCATGATTGTGCACTGTGGTGGCAATGACCTAGGCATATTGACTGGGGTAGGTCTGGAAATGCTAATGAAGGATACCTTTACACAGTTGATGTTGCTTTTGCCTCAAACTGTCTTTGTATTCTCTAATATATGTCAAAGATAGAAATGGAAGTGGTCAAATCCACTCTGTCCACAGTTTGAGAAAGCTAGGAAGAATGTGAATAAAGCGGTTTCTGCATATCTCAGAGATCATAGGATGGGCTCCATCTATAACAACAATCTACGTTTTGATTTGGACGACATCTACAGAAGTGATGGAGTGCACTTCACAGATCAAGGAAACCGAGTTTTTCTCAACAACCTAAAGCTGTGCATCCGCACTTACATGTAGATACAACAAACTCATTATGAAAACAAGGGATCTTTTTAGAGCCACCCTATAACCCCACAGGTTTCCTGCTCTTGCTTCCAAGAAGCAAAGCAGTGTTTGCTATGGCAGGGCAGGAGCCGTGCTCCCGCCCTGTCATAGCAAACGGCAATGTCCCGGGGGTGGGCACCCCGGGACATTGCAGGAGCCGGCCCTGGGGGGTGGCGGACCCCAGGGCCATCTAGGGCTCCAGGAGGGGGGCCGCATTGGCCCCTCGCTACATTTGCACAGCCCCGGGGAGGTGGTAATTCCCAGGGCCGGGGGTCCGCAACGGAACCCTGTATTTCAATAATAAGTGCCTAGGGAGGTGGTGGTCCCCGGGGCAGTGTGGGGGGCTCGAGCCCCCCCACACAGAGTTTTTTATTGTAGCCCCAGGGAGGTGGCAGTCCCCAGGGCTATGGGGGGCTGCGTGGCCCCCCGCATCCAAAGCATATAGCCCCGGGGAAGTGGTGGTCCCCGGGGTTTGGGGGGCCTGCGAGGCCCCCCTCCCTAAAATATTAAATGCCCTGGGGAGGTGGCGGTCCCCGGGGCTGCGTCTTACCTTTAAAAAACATACATATTCTTTTTTTAATTTTGCTTGGAGTCGCGACTTAATCCCTTGACTTAAAACTCACCACGGGGCGCGTTTTCACACTTGTCACATCAGGTCCCACCCCCTCCCTTCACCACTGTGCAAACAGGCCTTCTGGCACGTTGTAAGTTGGGGGATTAACTCCCCTTGAATCCTGAGGGTCCCTGGGGTCCAACTAGCCCACCAGGTACCTCCAGTATGCGCCACAGAGCTGAGTTGCAGAGAGGTGTTAAAAGGGGCGTGGCCTTGGACCACCTCTCTGCAAAGCAGCTCCGTGGTGCTTATTGGAGGTACCTGGTGGGCTAGTTGACCGAAAGGGACCCTCAGGATTCAAGGGGACTTAATCCCCCAACTTACAACATGCTCGGGGGCGCGTTTGCACAGTGGTGCAGGGAGGGGGCGGTGCCTGATATAAGAAGTTAGCAATACTGCTGTGTGGGACTTACTGGTGGTAATAAAAGGGGTAGTTGGCACCCAAGGTTGACATTGGGGGCTAACTACTCCTCCGGCTACCTCCAGTAAATCCCACACAGTGGGATTGCTAAGAGGTGTTTGAAGGCCACGCTCACCTTTCTCCACCACTCTGCAAACGCGACTGCTATGTTATAGTTAGAAAATTAACATTTAAAAAACCTTTGAAATTCACTGAAAAAACCATAGGTTTCAGGGACGTTATAGTTAGAAATTAGCATTTAAAAAACCATTGAAATTCGCTGAAAAAACCATAGGTTTCAGGCACGTTATAGTTAGAAATTAGCATTTAAAAAACCTTAGAAATTCACTGAAAAAACCATAGGTTTCAGGGACGTTATAGTTAGTTGGACATTTCTCTCGTACAAAACCATAGAAATTCCCACGTTATAGTTAGTTCAGCTAACTATAACTCGCGCACCCCGCAATGCACTGCTGATGACATCACATATTACATCATTCATGACATGGTCAGTGACATCACTGATGATATCACTGATGACATCTCAAATGACATCACTGATGCCATCACTGATGACATCATCCACGTGAAAATCTGATGCACCTCCTCACACTCTAATATAACCTTTTATACACCCACTGTAAAATACAGACTACCATTTTCGAAACCATCGACACACCAATACCAGTTACTACATACGCACTCACTGATTCCTAGGTCTACACACAGATCCACTCATTCACCCATACAATCACTCATACATGCAGTCACTCATCAATACAACACTATCATAAGCACTCATACACCTATATAGACACTCGCACACCACCACTCATCCAGAGTTACTCACACACCTAGTCAGTCATGCAACAAATCAATCACACTCCCATTTACTCACCTATACAGTTATACACACACCACATCACTTATTTAAACAAAAACAAACACATACTTACTCTCTTATACAATCACTGATACAAGTACACACTCATCCATACATCACTCTCACAATCACTGACTCTCACGTATAGTCATTTATATACTTCAACTCTCACATACACTGCCTTTTACATATGTAGTTACTTGGACATGTACCATTGAGACATCCATTCACTCACCAACACACCCATACACACACTCACCCACCCATACAGCTGTTTCCACATGCACTCTTGAACCCATACACACAGTGAATCAACCACTCAAACATCTATGCACAGAGTCACACACCTCCCACCCACCCACACACACACTCAGGCACCCACAAAAATACTCAGGCAACCAATCGATAACCCATATAGACACTCATGTAGCTACTGACCAATCCATGCAGCAGCTTATACAACAACAGACAGACTGATACAGACATTCACACAGTTTAGTCACTAACTCATGCATTCAGTAAGACACATGTAATCACTCATTTAAACAGTCAGTCACGTACCTACTAAATCCTCCATCCAGACACTTATACACCCACTCATTCTTCAATACACCTTGGCATATATATAATACATATTTAAACTTTAAAGAAAAACACAGTCACTGGATGATGTCATCAGTGATGTCATTTGAGATGTCATCAGTGATGTCATCAGTGATGTCACTGGCCATGTCATGAATGATGTAATATGTGACGTCATCAGCAGTGCATTGCGGGTGCGCGAGTTATAGTTAGCTGAACTAACTATAACGGGGGAATTTCTATGGTTTTGTACGAGAGAAATGTCCAACTAACTATAACATCCCTGAAACCTATGGTTTTTTCAGTCAATATATATATATATATATTCACTGAAAAAACCATAGGTTTCAGGGGCGTTATAGTTAGGAATTAGCATTTAAAAAACCTTTCAAATTCACTGAAAAAACCATAGGTTTCAGGGGCGTTATAGTTACTTGGACATTGCACTCGTACAAAACCCGTGAAATTCCCCCGTTATAGTTAGTTCAGCTAACTATAACTCGCGCCCCGCAATGCACTGCTGATGACGTCACATATTACATCACTCATGACATGGTCAGTGACATCACTGATGACATCACTGATGACATCTCAAATGACATCACTGATGACATCACTGATGACATCATCCAGTGACTGTGTGTTTCTGTAAAGTTTAAATATGTTTAATATATATAGGGAAAGGCGTATTGAAGAGTGAGTGGGTGTATAAGTGTCTGAATGGATGATTTAGTAGGTGCGTGACTGAGTCTATAAGTGAGTCATTAAACGTATCTTACTGAATGCATGGGTTAGTGACTAAACTGGGTGAATGTCTGTATCCGTCTGTCTGTTGCTGTGTAAGTGGCTGCATGGGTTTGTGAATAGCTACATGAGTGTCTATATGAGTTATTGATTGGTTGTCTGAGTATCTGTATGGGTGCCTGACTGTTTGTGTGGGTGGGGTGTGTGCGACTCTGTACATAGATGTGTGAGTGGGTGATTCACTGGGTGCATGATTTGAAGAGTGCGTCTGTGATGGACTGCTTGGGTGGGTGAGTGTGTGTATGGGTGTGTTAGTGAGTGAATGTATATCTCAGTGGTACATGTGCGAGTAACTACATATGTAAAAGGAAGTATATATGTGTGTTAGAGTATTTAAAAGGCTATACGTGAGAGTG
The DNA here is from genome assembly GCA_963921515.1 of Calotriton arnoldi. Classification (NCBI taxonomy): domain Eukaryota; kingdom Metazoa; phylum Chordata; class Amphibia; order Caudata; family Salamandridae; genus Calotriton; species Calotriton arnoldi. Next base: position 538,669 of record CAWUFW010008280.1, read on the forward strand.
TGTGATTGTGAGAGTGGCTGTATGGATGCGTGTGTGCTTGTATCAGTTATTGTATAAGAGCGTAAGAATGTGCTAGTATTTGTATGAGTTATTGAGCTGGTGTGTGTATAACTCTATAGGTGAGTAAATGGGTGTGTGATTAATTTTTTGCATGACTGACTAGGTGTGTGAGTACGTCTATGGATGAGTGGCGGTGTGTCAGTGTTTATATAGGTGTATGAGTGCATATGATAGTCCTGTACTGAGTGACTGTAAGTATGAGTGACTGTACGGGTGAGTGAGTGGATGTGTGTGTAGTCCTAACAATCAGTGAGTTGGTATGTAGTTATTGGTATTGGAGTGTCTATGGTTTTGAGAATCGCAGTCTGTAATTTAGAGTGGGTGTATCAAAAGTTATATTAGGGTCTGAGAAGATGCATGAAATTATCACATGGATGATGTCATCAGTGATGTCATCAGTGATGTCATTTGAGATGTCATCAGTGATGTCATCAGTGATGTCACTGACCATGTCATGAGTGATGTAATATGTGACGTCATCAGCAGTGCATTGCGGGGGCGCGAGTTATAGTTAGCTGAACTAACTATAACGGGGGAATTTCACGGGTTTTGTACGAGTGCAATGTCCAAGTAACTATAACGCCCCTGAAACCTATGGTTTTTTCAGTGAATTTGAAAGGTTTTTTAAATGCTTATTCCTAACTATAACGCCCCTGAAACCTATGGTTTTTTCAGTGAATTTCAAAGGTTTTTTAAATGCTAATTCCTAACTATAACGTGCCTGAAACCTATGGTTTTTTCAGTGAATTTCTAAGGTTTTTTAAATGCTAATTCCTAACTATAACGTGCCTGAAACCTATGGTTTTTTCAGTGAATTTCTAAGGTTTTTTAAATGCTAATTCCTAACTATAACGTGCCTGAAACCTATGGTTTTTTCAGTGAATTTCAAAGGTTTTTAAAAGCTAATATTTAAGTGTAATAATAGTTATACTTATGTTTCTTGTACTGAATTTCTTTAGTTTTTTATATTTATTTGTAAATATATTATTTATTAAACAATATTGTATATTTTTATGTATTTTGCAAAAAAATATTTAATAAATTAAAAAGTAAAATATTGTATAATTTTTTCTGTTATATTTTTATTTTAATATATTTGTATTGTTTAATTTTAAAAAAAAATGTTTTTTTGGAATCGCGCACCGAAAGCGTACCGAACGCGGCGAATACGCGTACCCCAGCCACCTATTTAAGGAACTCGTAAAGGATCCACGTATGGTATGCGACGGGTGCGTGTTTCTAGTCACGTAACATACGTATATTACATGTGTGCGCGTTTGCTAAGCGACCGGTATGCGATTCCTGCTCCGGCTTATACGCGACACATACGAATTACCGTACGCGATGCTTGCGCGGTGGCAGGCCCCGCGTGACATCAAATACGTGCCCAGGCGCGCAGGGTGCGCGACTCCCGCGAAATTTTTTATATTGAAAAATAATATGTATGTGTCTTTAATGTACATATGAAGGTAAGAGATTATCTAAGGTATTCATAAAAAAATATTTGGGGGATTCGCGCACCCAACGCGTTTACCTTGGAGTCGCGCACCCAACGCGTTTCACCAGGGGGCCGCACTGGGAGTCGCGCACCCAACGCGTTCACACTAGGGGCCGCGCTGAGCGGCGCGCTGGGTGCGCGACTCCTTATTTCACCGTAAAATTTTTGTTAGCTCCTACCACTAATTTATATTCTCCCCGGGGACCCCATCCCCCGGGGCCTATACATAATAATGGAGACCGTGAGGGGAGCCCCAATGCCCCCACGGTCCCGCCGGCTCCCCGCGTCCTTCGAGAGCCGGCATTGCTTTTCCACATGGGGAGCTGCTGACATGCAGCTCCCCGTGTGGAAAGCATCTGCTTTGGATATTGGAGCGAGAGCAGGTTTCCTGCTCTCTCTTCCAATATCCAAAGCAAGTTTGCAATGAGCCGCGAGGCTCCCGTCCTGTCATTGCAAACAGCAGTGTCCCGGGGGTAGGCACCCCGAGACACTGCAGGAGCCGGCCCTGGGGGGTGGCGGTCCCCAGGGCCACCAAGGGCTCCAGGAGGGGGCCGCGCGGCCCCCCTCCCCACATCAGCAAAGCCCCGGGGAGGTGGTGGTCCCCGGGTTTCGGGGTCCAAAACGGACCACCATTTTAAATTTTTAGTGCCCCGGGAGGTGGCGGTCCCCGGGGCATGTGGGGGCCTCAAGCCCCCCACACAGGATTTTTTTTTTAAAAAGAAGCCCCGGGGAGGTGGTGGTCCCGGGGCTGCGGGAGGGCCGAGTGCCCTCCCGCACCATTTTAAAATGAAAGCCCCGGGGGTGGCGGTCCCCGGGCTTGGGGGCCCTTGAGGCCCCCCATACATAAATTTAACCCCCACCATGCCCCCGGGACTTGGGCCACCCGGGGGCAAAATACAATCGAAGCACGGGAGAGCGCGTTTGATTATTTTTTATCGGCAGGATCCGCGCACCCTGAGCGCATCCTGCCGTTTAAAAAAATGCTTTTCTGCCTAGGGGTCCTTATGGGACCCCCTGAGCAGACCTAGGGGTCAGGGTGTTTCTACCCTGCCCCCTTTGTGCGCTTTGCGCACTTGTTTCTGTCCCTCGGTTCTACCGAGGGACAAAATGGCTGCCAACATTTCCTGAATCGGAATGTTGACAGCCAGCTGACAGCCAATTAGCATGCAGCTCGTGATCGGGACGGTGCACGCAGGGTGCGCTCAGGGTGCGCGGATCCTCCGTGCCCATAGATATATATGTACTTTTACTTTTGATTTTCTCAGCAACTACTGAACGGATTTACACCATTTAACAAAAGGGTTCTTTCTGAACCAAGAACTACCTCTTTGCCAAATTTGGTGTAATTCCGTTCAGCAGTTCGGGCTGTAGCCGTGTCTAAAGTTTCCTATGGAAAAATGAATGGGGAAAATACGTTTTGGGACCCCCCTTTTTTCTCAGCCCCCGCTTGACGAATCCCCCCGAAACTTTCAGGGTAGGAGCGGACCGGAGCGCCCCACAAAGTTTGAAAATTTCGCAAAGATACGTCAACCGGCAAGAGAGTTATTTCAAATAGAATGTCGCGGATTTCTTATGGAAAATAGGTCCTAACTATAACTATCTACTGGCGACCGCCAGTAGATAATATATATATATATGTGTGTGTGTGTGCGCGTGTGTGTATGTGTGTGTGGATTTGTGTTACTATCCTTGTGGGGGTTTGAGTGTCACAAGGCAATGTCTTGTAAATTATAAAAAATGACTTCAGGAACATCTGTGTCAATTTTTACAACTTTTAAAATTAATTACCTTGTGGGGACCTGTGTTTCATCAAGTGTGTTTATATTTTTGCTCAGCTCTGCCCCTGTAGACAGTAGGCGGTATGGCAGTCTTAAACACACTTTACATGTAAACACACTTTGCTCACCGCAAACACACAGAAAGACAGGCATTTCAAAGAAAAAGCTGCAAAACCTGGGTTTATCCAAATATTTTTCATGAAAATTATCCTTTTCTCTATTTATTAAAATATTGCTTTATTTACATGAAGCTATCGAATAATTTTTTTTGCGTCTGAACATTATTAGTGGTTTTATAAACATTGCTAAAAGCAAATTGGGTCAGTTTTGAATCCCAGAATACTTCACTATTGCCGTTAGTTCCTATTCTGTAATTAACCCCTTCGCTGCTAGGCCTCCCCCCCCCCTGTGTTAAGCCTTTTTTTGGCTATTTGGGGTATTTCGCGCTTATGCCCCTGTAACTTTTTGACCACCTAAGGTATCCATGCCAAATTTGCATCCTTTTCTTCCAACATCATGGGTATTTTAAAGGTACCCAGGGTTTGTGGATTTCCCTGGAGGAGACCCGGAAATTAGCCAAAATACAGCTAAATTTGGGGGTTTTTTGGGAAAAAAGTGCTGCAAATGAAAGCATCTGTTTTTTTCCCTGCAAATGGTATCCACAAAAGGTTTGAGGGGCTGAAATCACCATTTTCCCAGCGTTCAGGGACTGACAGACGTTTGTCAGAAAACCAACATTTTTTACACAGTTTTGACATTTTACTGGGACATAGCCTATTTTTGCTATTTTTTGTGCTTTCAACCTTCTTCCAGTTAATGGTAGAAATGGGTATGAAAGCAATAATGGATCCTGCAAAGCTATACATTTTAGAAAAGTAGACAAAATTCTGAATTCAGCAAGGGGTCATTTGTGTAGATCTTTTAAGGTTTTTTTATAGAAACTATCAGTTGAAAATAGGAAAAATTGAAAATGAGTTTGAAAAAAACAGCCATTTGTGCCAACGTTTTCTCATGTAACTTCTTCCAATTATGACAGATGTTTAAAAGCAATATACCATTACATCTGCTGGACCTTTCTGGTTGTGGGGATATGTAGGACTAGTAGGTTCACCAAGAACATGATGAACCCAGAGCCAATAACTGAGCAGCGTCTTGCAATGTACCGGGTATATAGTAATTAATTTGGGATAATATATACAGTGAAAAATCGGGATGAAAGACACCTATGTATTTCTGAAATTGGAACAAAATATAGAGTTTAGAAACAGTAGTTATTTGCACATTTCCGAAATTGTGAGTACCCATACTAGCATGAGAATTATAGGACATTTTTCAAAGTGACTTCTTTTTTACACATTGTCTTTCATTTGGAAGGCAGAAATGATTTGAAAGTCAATAGGTAATAACAGTTGCTCTACAATTCTGTGTTACCCTAAGTCTCCCGATAAAAATGGTACCTCACTTGTGTGGGTAGGCCTAGTGCCCGTGACAGGAAACGGCTCAAAACGCAACGTGGACACATTTTATTTTTACAGTAAAAACTGACCCTTTTATTGCAAAGTGCCTAGCTGTAGATTTTGAACCCTAGCCCTGCCGGCACCTAGGGAAACCTAGCAAACCTATACATTTTTAAAAACTAGACACCCAGGGGAATCTAGGATGGGGTGACTTGAATGGCTCTCACCAGGTTCTGCTACCCAGAATCGCTTGCAAACCTCAAACTTTGTAAAAAGAACACATTTTCCTCAGATTGCTATGGTGAAAAGTTCTGGAATCTGCGTGGATCCACAAAATTCTACCCACCCTGCATTCCCCAAAGTCTTCCGCGAAAAATGGTACCTCACTTGTGTGGGTAGGCCTAGTGCCAGTGACAGGAAACGGCCCAAAATTTAACGTGGACACACCACGTTTTAACAGTGAAAACTGACCCATTTCTTTGCAAAGTGCCTAGCTGTAGATTTTGAACCCTAACTCTGCCAGCACCTAGGGAAACTTAGCAAACCTATACATTTTTGGAAACTAGACACCCAGAGGAATCTAGGATGGGGTGACTTGTCTGGCTCTCGCCAGGTTCTGTTACCCAAAATCCCTTGCAAACCTCAAACTTTGTCAAAAAAATCTTATTTTCCTCACATTTCTGTGGTGGAAAGTTCTGGAATCTGCGTAGGTCCACAAATTTCCTACCACCCAGCGTTCCCCCAGGGCTCCCGATAAAAATGGTACCTCACTCGCGTGGGTGGGTCAAGTACCCGTGACAGGCAAGGGCTCAAAACGTATTGAGGAGACATCAAAATGACCTATTACAAAACAACTTGGTTTTGCAAGGGGAGTCACCTGGGTTTTTGGCCCCGGGCTCGGCGGCCATCTTGGGAAACTACCAAACCCACACATTTCTGAAAACTACACAACCGGGGGAGTCCAGCAAGGTATGGCCTGCGTGGATCCCCCAATGTTTTCCTACCCAGAATCCCCTGCAAACCTAAAATATAGCTGAAAAAAACACATTTTCTACATATTTTTGGGTGGAATCACCATGCCGGCACAAATGTCCTACCCCACAGCGTTCTCCTTACTCTCCCGAGTAAAATGATACCTCACTTGTGTGAGTGTCCAATGCAGAATTGGCTAAAAACATCTTTTTTTTTAAATGTAGCGCTTAGAATTCTCGGTGCTATACCCTTTATCCCTATGTTTTGGGCTCTTCCCAGTCACAGGCCCTTGCCCCACCCACACAAGTGAGGTATCATTTTATTCGGGAGACTGAGGGGAACGCTGTGGGGTAGAACATTTGTGCCGGCACAGTGACTCCACCCAAAGATATGTGGAAAATGTGGCTTTTTCAGCTAAATTTGAGGTTTGCAGGGGATTCTAGGTAGTAAAATGTTGGGGGACCCACGCAAGCCATACCTCGATGGACTCCCTCGGGTGTCTAGTTTTCAGAAATGTGTGGGTTTGGTAGGTTTCCCAATATGGCCGCCGGGGCCAAAAACCCAGGTGACTCGCCTTGCAAAACCAGGTTGTTTTGTGCTAGGTAATTTTGATGTCTCCTCAATATATTTTGGGCCCTTGCCTGTCGTGGGTACTTGACCCACCCACACGAGTGAGGTACCATTTTTATCAGGAGACCTGGGGGAACGCTGGGTGGTAGGGAATTTGTGTCAGCCCGGTGATCCTACAACTTTCCTACACAGAAAAGGGAGAAAAATTAGATTTTTTCATCAAAATTTGAGGATTGCAGGGGATTCTGGGTAGGGAAATGTTGGGAGATCCACGCAAGCCATACCTCCCTGAACTCCCCCAGGTCTCTAGTTTTCAGAAATGTGTGGTTTGAGTAGGTTTCCCTAGATGGCCGCCAAGCCCGGGACCAAAAACTCATGTGACCCCCCTTGCAAAAGTAGATAGTTTTGTGATAGGTAATTTTGATGTCTCCACAATAAGTTTTGGGCCCTTGCCTGTCGCGGGTACTTGACCTACCCACAAAAGTGAGGTACCATTTTTATTGGGAGACCTGGGAGAACGCTGGGTGGTAGGAAATTTGTATCATCCCAGTGATCCTACAACTTTTCCACACAGAAATTTGAGAAATATATGATTTTTTCATCAAAATTTGAGGTTTGCAGGGGATTCTGGGTAGGGAAACATTGGGGGATCCACGCAAGCCATACCTTCCTAGACTCCCCCAAGTCTCTAATTTTCAGAAATGTGTGGGTTTGGTAGGTTTCCCTTGATGGCTGCCGACCGCGGGACCAAAAACGCAGATGCCCCCTATGTATCAGAAAATGACCGGGTTTTGCAAGGGGGGTCACATGAGTTTTTGGTCCCGGGCTTAGCGGCAGAAAGACTGTCATTTTGCGGAGGGGGGGTGGGGGCATTAGGAAGAATAGTTTTAATAGAAAAGTCATGTTCTTATAAAACTGGTGAACATCTTAAAAGATGTATTCAGATATCACCTTAATATGTTATTATATATAAATCATTTGAACTGCTTATTTTAAAAACTGTTCCTACAGCTTTACAAATAAAAATAGTTTTTCGACATTCCCAGAGATGGGTGAAGAAGAATCATAAAGCAACGAGGATGCACCAAAATATGTTTATTCTCCTGATTGCAAGTGTACATTGTGCTATATCTTAGATGTTTCCTGTTAGGCAGATTGTGACTTTTCTACACTATTGCTGCTTAAGGTTTATGGAAAGGATGCATGGCAAATGCAAGGTTTTATTCATCAAACAGCTCTTCTTAATTTGAATAGGAAAAAGTTCATGTTTTGCTTTTCGTATACCAATTTGGGGACAAATGTACAAACAGTCTGCTCCCAAAGAGTGGCTGCACCTATCTGTCTCTCACTGATATCTGTAAAAGGACACTTTTGTAGACCGTCTCCTAAATGCTCGCTTCTAATCGTGAAAACAGAGAAATAGCCACCGGGCTGATTCTATCTCTTTGTCTTATTTCCTTCTCAAGTATTAAAAAGCTAAATGAAAAGTAAACACATTGCCAAAATGTTTGATCTTTATTCACTTCAGGAGTAGGGCACTATTAGAGCATGTACAGACTTCTCTTTCTCAAAACATTGAAAGAAGAAAAGGTTATGGTGTTATCTTCAGCCTGAGGAGGAGGGGGACAAGGGGATAGAATCTGTCGAAAGGTTTAACAGGCTATCTCCTGTGCCATGCATCAAACCGTGAAACACAAAAGTATTCATGTGAACTGCTTCTAAACCGTTGCAGAGTCAAAGGTTCTCCACAGCGACACTGAAACATAAAGCAGTATCAGTACAAGAGTCAATTCACGTTCTCCAAGGAGCTTCATCCAGTGCCTGCCTACTCAGTTTTGCCACCGCTGCTGGCATGGGACTGATAGCACTCAATTTTAACCTCCACACTCAATCTGAAGTTGTGAGTCAGTTCCTGTTGTTTTTTCATGGCCTAGGCAGGCTCAAGACAATGAAGGTATGATTTCACATCAATGAGGACGTTCACCCTGTTGCCCAGTGGCACCACAGGGTAGCTTTCCAGTTGAAAGAAGCTATTCGGAAAGAACTAGAAACGCTTGAAGCATGACATCATTGAGAGATTAACCAGTCCTACGCCATGGGTTTCACCCATCCTGGTGGTGCCAAAAATGGACAGTGGAGATGCAGTGCACATCTGTATTGATTTGCGCAAGGCCATAAAAGCAATTGAGAGAGAAAGACACACTGGTTCACACATAGCGGGCAGGATCATGCAACTGAACGGTGCTAAAGTATTCTCCTGTCTTGACCTGAAGAAGGGATACCATCAACGCGAGTTGTAAGAGAACTGCAGGTACATCACTACTTTTTTGACTCATGTTGATTTTTTCAGATACAAAAGTTTGAGTTTTGGAGTGTCGTCAGCTGCAGAAATATTTCAGGATGTTATACCTTGAATAATTCAACAGCTTACCATGCTTTTAATTATAGTGATAACATGCTAGTATTTGGAGCAACGCAAGAGGAGCATGACAAGGCTCGTACACAAGTGTGGTAGTTACTTGCTGATGAAGGTCTTACTATGAACTCAGCAAAGTGTGAGTTTCACAAGATCAAACTTAAATACTGTGGACACATGTTTTCTGATGGAGAAACAACCCTTGACCCTGATAAAGTGAAAGCTCTGTCAACTACATACCCCTCCAAGATGTCACCATGCTACAATTCTTCTTAGGCATGGCCAGTTATTGCTCAAGATACATTCATGACTTTGCTTCTAGAAGTGCCCCATTGAGAGACTTGACAAAAACGAATGTCCCATTCCAATGGGTTACTGAATGCGATCAAAGCTTCAAAAGAATAAAACATGAAATTAAGAATGAGACTGGATCGCCTATTTTGACCACAAATCACAGATTGAGATTACAGTAGATGCAAACCCGGTGGGGCTGGGGACAATACTTGCTCAACATAATGGTCATCCAAATGCTCAGACATATTGTGGCCTTTGTCAGCCGAAGCCTGTCTAACACAGAACATGCCTATTCTCAGCCGGAGAAGGCGAGTCTGGCTGTGGTGTGGGCCTGCAAACATTTTCATGTGTTTATATACGGAAAACGTTTCACTATCATAACCGATCACCAAGCGCTGCTCACCATTTTTGGAAATCCGAAAGCCAAGAGGCCACCCTCGCTTTGAGAGATGAGGTTTGAGACTGCAAGAGTATGACTATGCAATTGTACACAAGCCTCTGAAACATAGTAAATGTTAGTGTATACTTGCTGTAGCAGGCCAAATCTCCATACATCACAGGAATACCATTGAATGGTGTGCTTAGACCTTGATACCTGCCTTATTCCCACACATTCAGGAAACTTACTATTGTCTTCTAATACCTCAGTTTTCTTCTCCATCTATTTGGGTGAACATGGGAATAGCAAGAGCACCATTTTTAGGTTTCGCCTGCACAGCACTTGTGCTGTGCTTGAGAAATCCATTTTATTCAATAGAATCTTAAAAGGGGCAACATCCCACCCCCTTGCTTTTCATTGATTTCTGTGTTTGTTACTTACTTTTCCTCCATTTCTATTGGCTGTAGCATAGTTTGTGGCATTTACCAATGCTTTTTCCTTGCTTGCTTTGCTTAACATTTTTCCATCGCAAAAGTACTGTTTCCTTCTGCTGTTGTGGCCATTTTAAGGCATGGGCAAAGTGGGCTAAATTAAAATTGCCGCACACTACTCATAATATACATGTTCAATTTTTAATGGGGACTTGACATTAATAATATTGTCTAAGACAAAACTATATTATGCATATTTTCCAGACAAGCATGATTTTTTAAACATGTTAATTGGGAAAGATAAAAAATTAAATGTTGCGTATTGAATCCACTGCAAAGCAGATACATTAAACACTAAATTCCATTGCACCCTTCAATATATTTTATACTCCCTAAACACGGAAATGTTTACAAGAAACTCTAAAATGTCTATTAGCACGATTGCTATTGAGTGAAAGGAAACCAAAAAGCAGCATTCAGTGCAGAACTTCAGGATGGCCGCACGTAGAAGTGCAAATGCGCGATTGTGCATCTCAAAAGGTCAATTAGCATGACAAGAGGCTCGTCCCAGAAAACCCCCAAAGACGGTGAAGGACAGGAAAAGCTTCCTGAAGGGAGGATGGGCCCTGTTGCAATGGAGCACACCTTGCTAAACTTAGCCTACAGAGAAGCAGCATGGCATACGACATTGGGGCCGATTCCGATCTCGGTCGGAGGCGTACCCAACACCATTCGGTCGGGAAAAAAGCCATGCGAAAGCCTGTTTCCCGACCGATCCGTACAGCACACCGAACGAGTAAGTACGATGCGCACAACAGCAAAGAATCCGGCCGAGCCGTACTCACCCAAACCAGGTCCTGTTCCCCGACCGAGGCGAATCCGGAAACGCCGAATCGAGTCGCACGGAAGGAAAAATGCAGCCCCGTCCGGCCGGACAAGTACGATGCGCTTTCCGTACGCGCCGAACCCGTCGCTACGCACGGCACGTCAAAGCATCCGGGAGAGGCGCACATAAGCTCCGATTCGCGCCACAACACGATCCACGGCTCCGAGACGAACACGGCAGCGACGAGGACGACGCGAAGCGACGAGGACGAGGCGAAGCGACGAGGACGACGCGAAGCAACGAGAAGGTCGAACGACACGAACCAACCATGAATCCCTTCGTCCCAATCATACCAATATTCTACATTTACTACCGGAACAGGCACGGACGCGTACGGCGCAGAAGGTAAGCCAGACACCAACCACAAAACACATACAACACGTACACGACACATCACACACACACAGAGGGATGCAGAATATACTTACACCAGCAACAGCAGCACCATAGGGGCGGGATGCCCATCACCAATGCCACATATGCACACAGGGGCCTGAATGCGCACCACCACCCTCACCCAGGGGGGGCAGGATGCCTACCACTACTACCACCCTCACCCAGGGGGGGCTGGATGCCTACCACTACTACCACCCTTAGCCAGGGGGGGCTGGATGCCTACCACTACTACCACCCTTAGCCAGGGGGGGCAGGATGCCTACCACCACTACCACCCTCACCCAGGGGGGGCAGGATGCCTACCACTACTACCACCCTCACCCAGGGGGGGCTGGATGCCTACCACTACTACCACCCTTAGCCAGGGGGGCAGGATGCCTACCACCACTACCACCCTCACCCAGGGGGGCTGGATGCCTACCACTACTACCACCCTCACCCAGGGGGCTGGATGCCTACCACTACTACCACTCTTAGCCAGGGGGCAGGATGCCTACCACCACTACCACCCTCACCCAGGGGGGCAGGATGCCTACCACTACTACCACCCTCACCCAGGGGGGCTGGATGCCTACCACTACTACCACCCTTAGCCAGGGGGCAGGATGCCTACCACCACTACCACCCTCACCCAGGGGGGGCAGGATGCCTACCACTACTACCACCCTTACCCAGGGGGGGCTGGATGCCTACCACTACTACCACCCTTAGCCAGGGGGGGCAGGATGCCTACCACCACTACCACCCTCACCCAGGGGGGGCAGGATGCCTACCACTACTACCACCCTCACCCAGGGGGGCAGGATGCCTACCACTACTACCACCCTCACCCAGGGGGGCTGGATGCCTACCACCACTACCACCCTCACCCAGGGGGGCAGGATGCCTACCACTACTACCACCCTCACCCAGGGGGGCTGGATGCCTACCACTACTACCACCCTTAGCCAGGGGGGCAGGATGCCTACCACCACTACCACCCTCACCCAGGGGGGCAGGATGCCTACCACTACTACCACCCTCACCCAGGGGGCTGGATGCCTACCACTACTACCACCCTTAGCCAGGGGGGCTGGATGCCTACCACTACTACCACCCTTAGCCAGGGGGGCAGGATGCCTACCACCACTACCACCCTCACCCAGGGGGGCAGGATGCCTACCACTACTACCACCCTCACCCAGGGGGGCTGGATGCCTACCACTACTACCACCCTTAGCCAGGGGGGGCAGGATGCCTACCACCACTACCACCCTCACCCAGGGGGGGCTGGATGCCTACCAGTACTACCACCCTCACCCAGGGGGGGCAGGATGCCTACCACTACTACCACCCCCACTCATAGGATGGACAATGCATGACACAACCAGCACACCACAACCTAGGGAATGCAAGAAGAAGACATCCCCCCAACACCATGACAAGCGTGTGTAGACTGTGTCAAATGCCTACAACACCGAACATGACTTTGAACATACAATGTGACTCCCTAGCACATGTGCCACACATATATGTGTGTGGCACCCACAATGCAAGCAGGCCATGACCATTGTGGCATTGGGGTCCAAACCCCCATCATCACAGTGACCAAAAGGTAAGTGTGGGGTCCATAGCTGCAGCACATTTTGAACATTGTGGCAATGGGGTCCAAACCCCCATCATCACAGTGACCAAAAGGTAAGTGTGGGGTCCATAGCTGCAGCACATTTTGAACATTGTGGCAATGGGGTCAAAACCCCCATCATCACAGTGACCAAAAGGTAAGTGTGGGGTCCATAGCTGAAGCACATTTTGAACATTGTGGCAATGGGGTCCAAACCCCCATCATCACAGTGACCAAAAGGTAAGTGTGGGGTCCATAGCTGAAGCACATTTTGAACATTGTGGCAATGGGGTCCAAACCCCCATCATCACAGTGACCAAAATGTAAGTGTGGGGTCCATAGCTGAAGCACATTTAGAACATTGTGGCAATGGGGTCCAAACCCCCATCATCACAGTGACCAAAATGTAAGTGTGGGGTCCATAGCTGAAGCACATTTTGAACATTGTGGCAATGGGGTCCAAACCCCCATCATCACAGTCACCAAAATGTAAGTGTGGGGTCCATAGCTGAAGCACATTTAGAACATTGTGGCAATGGGGTCCAAACCCCCATCATCACAGTCACCAAAATGTAAGTGTGGGGTCCATAGCTGAAGCACATTTTGAACATTGTGGCAATGGGGTCCAAACCCCCATCATCACAGTGACCAAAAGGTAAGTGTTGACAAAGAAAGAGGTGCAACTGCCAAACTGCATGGATGATTCCTGGTCACAGAACAACAAACACATCAGTGGCAAAGTAGTGTATGTGTCCCATTGCAACATAAATTGGGGGAGCCAAATCCTGCAGTGCAAATAAGACATAACTTTGGCCATGTGCAGACAAACAACACCCATGGGGGCTGACACCGTCAACAATCATCAATGACACAATGACAGAAGTGACCATCAGTATGCAGACCCACATATTTGCACCAATGGACACACACATGCAGATACCCTGTGGAGACTGCAGATGTGAGGTGAACAGATACCATACCATGGCAGCAATGGGACACACAAACCATGATCATTGTGCTGACCGATGACCTAGGAGTCCCAGGGACAGCAGGGGAAACCCACCAAACTACATACAGCCAATGGCACACCAAAGATATGCCAATGCAGTGGTGCAGTTGCACAAACACAAACAGGCAGACCCACCCTGCACATCATACACAACAGGTGAGGGTGGGGGGTGCCAGTGTCCCCAGGCAACCACACAACACATGAGGAGACCTGAATACCAATCATACAGATGTGCATACAGTGCCACACAAAGGTAACTCATGGATCCAAATTCCCTATGTGGGCAAGCAGGCATTGTCTGATGAGAGGGAGCACAAATCACACATGTCACACAGGCACGTAGGGACAGCAACTGACACAGCAAGACACAGACACACCACAGCACCACCCCCAGGGCCCCCACAATGTGGTGACCCTGGGCTGCATTACAATCCCACTGTGATGACAAAGCTAAATGTGGTTCACACTGTGAACCACAGTCATGTGTACTGAGCAACTAACTACCATCACACCTACACAAGCACAAATCAAACAGCATGGCCAGTGAGCCAAGGCCAACATGGAGGCAGGGGCCTAGCCGGGCAACAACTCTCATCTGCACACACTCAACACCACACCCCTCGACCTCCAACAATGTGCAGCAGTGAAGCACACATGCACTGGTGACATTGCACATGCACCCATGACTATTCCAGGGTGGTGGGTGGGAAGCAAGGTGCAGAAACACATCACACATGGACACTCAACAAGACTCCTGAATGTCTGACACACTGCACACTACGCGGTACATGGACATGACGGCAATACCACACCAACCAATGGGATCACAGCCATAGTCACACACCAATGAAGAAGCCAAGGTCACCCACAAAGAACACACATAGACAACAACAAACATTGCAGCCCAGACCCTGAGGAGTGCCAGCAGTCACACACACAACGTGTCACAATCACTGAAAGATAACACAAACTGGAAATCACATGACAGGGGCAAACAACAAGTGCCAAGGGGAAACCTGACTGTGACCCAGCTGCGTCTGCACACAAACTCAGCCCTGACAGCAAGCACACCTATGTGTGACACCCTGATGACCAGTAATGTGCCATGCACCCACATCACAGAGAACCCAGGAGAAGACTTTGGGGAACATAGCTCAACTCAGCTAGCATCACAAACAGGTACAACACTAGGGATCACAGCATGCACAGCTAAACGGAAGTGAACACACAGACATGCACATACAACACACACCTTGGGCGCAGGCAATGTCACAGGAGTACACACTGACATGAGGGGACTCCACTCCTGTGTGAGGAAAGCTGTGCCATATGTTGCCTCAGTAGGGCCCCACCATGTCAGCTGAGCACTTGGTCACACAATCAACAATTAGCACCAAATGAGGGCTCCCGTCACATCAGCCTGGTCATGGAAGTGCCAACGGAATCATCAGCACAGATCCAACACACTTGTATAGCAATGTTGCACTGACAACACAGATGAGTCCTTCCCCATTGATGCCCAAACCTGCATGTCCAGTGGAGATGGCCACACGGTCAGGGAAGTAGACGAATTGAACAATGGCAGGCACAACAGATGTGCAGGGGTGGAAGCCACAGATGTGAAATTGCCAATCTAAGTAGGAAATCCCATTGCCAAATACTGAACACATGACACCCTCAGATGCTCCTATGGATGACATGGATACACCATAGGATAGGACACATTCCCCCTGGACCACATGGGTTCCTGCACAGTAACACTTCATTATCATGAGACCAAATATCACCATCACTGCAGCAAGGGCATGGTTAGCATCATCAACATCATGTACATCAGAAGCAAAAGCACTAGAGAACAGAAAGTTGCTTTATTCAGCATATGTGGCATTAAAAGTAGAAGTCCGGTAGAACATAAACAAAGGCCAATGGCCAGTCCATCAACAAAGTCACAAGTGGGTGACAGTGGCAGATGCCACCCTACACATGCCTGCACAAAACCAGGGACAATCCACTAGGAGGGGCAACCGGGGGTAGGCCAGGCACCGCAGGGACAGGATCAGGGCTCACCAGGAGGAAGCAGGGAAGGGGTGGTGGGTGCTGGAGAGCCACTGACAACTGCAGTGGAGGTGTCTGACATGGTGTGTGCCGGCACAACTGGGGGGCATGGCTCAGATGTTGTGGGTGCCGGCACGACTGCAGTGGACCTTGCAGATGGAGTGGACAGGTCCGCCACTGCAGTGCCCAAGTCAGACAGGGTGGTAGTGGACTCCACTGCAGTGCCTACCACCAGGGGAGGAGAATGGGGAACAGGCAAGGTGGCTGGACAGAGGGGGAGGACACCCTCACCACATCAGTGGCACAGACAAGCGCAGCGGGGGGTGGTTCTGGGAGAGCAAGTGGCAGGGGGAGAAGGCCGGAGCCTCTTGGGGATGGTATATCTGTGGGTGGGGGAACCTGGGGCAGGGTGTGGTGGGGGCACCTGTGGAGTGGGGGCCTGAGGGATGGAGGAAGGAGACCTGGTGCTTGAGCTGCAGGGCGGGGCGGGGTCTTGCTCTTAGCACTCCGGGGGGACTTGCGGGTGGGGGCCTCAGTCTTTCTGCGCCTGGGGGAGGGTGTCCGCGGGCGAGGGGCACTCTGCTCCGTGTGGGGGGGCTTCCTCTTCCCCCTGGATGCTGGGGCAGCTGGATCGGAGGGGAAGAGGCCGAGGTCACTGAGGAAGAGGCGCTGGGTCTTTGGGGTTGCAGGTGAGGCAAGGGAGGGTGCTTTGGAGGGAGAGTCAACTGAGGACTGCGCAGTGCCCGTGGATGCGTGTGTGTGTACCAGGGCCCCATCCCCTGTGAGTCTGGTTTCAGTCCCCTGACTGTGCGTGCGTGTGCGTTTAGTTTGTGGCGTGTGTGTCTGTGTGCTGGACGTGTGTGTGCTGGTGTGTGCCTGTGCCGGTGTGTGTGTGCTTGGGACGGGTAAGGTGCTGGGGAGTGTGGATGGAGCAGAGGCAGGAGGGTGAGGGACTGTCTGAGGAGGGACACTGCTGCCGTCAGGGAGGAGTCCATGGACCTGTTGCCCCTCTGTAGGTCAGACATGCCCGATGAGATGCCCTCCATGAACGACACCAGCTGAGTCAACAGTGCGGTGTGCGCATGGAGGACACTCAGCATGGCTGTCTGCCCTACATGGAGCTGGCGAATGAGGTACACAGACTCCTCACTCAGGGCAGCAGGGGACACAGGGGCAGGGGGTGCGGTGCCTGGCCCAAAGGAGACACGCTCCCGAACATGGGAGCCTCCACGGACCTGGGGAATGGGAGCCGATGGGAGGGCGGTGGTGGTGCTGGTGGTGGCGGGGACAGCAACACTAGCTGGGGTGTGGTGGCTGCTGACACCCGCCTCCACAAGGGAGTCATCCTCCGAGTTGCTCTGGTCCTCAGCTGAGGTGGATGGTGCTGAGGACTCCTCGGTGTGGCTCCCTCGCCCTCCGTGCCACTGGGTCCCTCCGACCACTCCTCGGCTGCTGACCCAGTCTGGCTCTCTGGCTCCTCCTGGTCCGTGGAGCTGTCCCCTTCCGTGGCCGTGGATGTATCTGCAAACAATGGGGAAACAGACAGACATCAGTCACCTGCACCAAACGCACACACCACTGTGAGCACAGCACATTACAGAGCAAGCCCTGGCATCATTAGTTGTACATTGCTAAAAGTGCCCTAACTGAACAGGAGAAGCCAATTGTCAGTCTGATGCCAAGCATGGCACTCACATCCCACATGGCCTTGCACCCATCTGTCTGGTGTCTGTTGGATTGCAACACCCCAGTGTGGACACATGCACCAAGTACACAGTAGTTGGACAGTGCAGAGGACACGGTGTGGCATGTGGACATGCACACATCACAGCTCTTGCCACTGAGTCAGTACAGGTTTCCGGATGAAAGGGATGCCCAGAGTCAAATAGGAAATGCATGTGATGCATACCAGCGACAGACACCATGATGCACCCATGTCCTGATAGCCAGCGCCACAATGGTGTGCATGTAGCACATGTCACTCCCCTGCAGGACCACCAATAAGTTGACACATGCCATGGCAGAGGCATGACTGCTAAGTCATACATCACTGTCTCAGTGATGTATGACTTGGCAGCCAGACAACAACACTATGCACTGTGTCACAATAGTAGGTCATGGGGAATGCAAGTCCTGGAGCTGCACAAGTGCACATGTACATCCCCCACACAACACATCATCTTAACCCTCATCTGTCCAGGTCACACCTATTGGACATATGGGAGACCTGTGACACTACCCTCTGAACCTGAGCCCCTCACAATTTGCTGTGAATGGGGAACAGCTGCCTGAACTTCACATTCGCATACCCCAGTCTGCACGGGCAGCTGATCAACCACCTATGTGACACACAAGTATCGTCTCCTATGGTCACATCTCCAGGGGCATGCTGAGCCCCTACCAAGAAACACCCCAGCAGTCCTGGCAACTAATCCACAGCACACTGACACAGAGGCAGACACCTGAGTGGTCAAATCACTGTGCACAATGTGTCAGCTGATACACGGGAGTGGGAGTACAGAGTGCATTGCATGGCCTGGAGTAGGCATGACTGTCCTGCTCCACATGAATGAGGGATGTGCCCTGGACAGTGGATAGCTGGCTATGTATGTGTGACACACGTAATCTGCACACTCCTGGGGCCCAAACATTGTTCCCACCCGCTGCATGGGTGTGTGCCACATACCCCAGGCACATGTGGTGGCTCAGCTCAGCAAGTGGACCGCATATCAAAGCAACACGCAGATCACATGTCCAAACCCACCTTTAGTGAAGAAAACTGCAAGGACACAGTCCCAAGTGACACAATTCCCTGAATGTAAGGGCCACACCTGGGTATCAGATGAGCAGTGGGCAGTGCACAATAGAGGGACATGGCTCCTGGACAACATGACTGCTGCACTGTGGCAGTTGAACCAGGCCAGAGGAGGGCACAAAGCATGTAATACAGAGTTCACAGTGCAGTCTTTGACTCACCCCCTCCTTGCTGCTGTCTGGCCTTCAGCTGCCCATCCAGGTCTGGAAACACCACCGCCATGATCTGGAGCATGTGGGGGTCAGGGTCCGTGTTCCGCCCCTCCTGCGAGGAGGCGACAGCTTCAGCTGGACCCGTGCAATCCTCCGGGTCCAGCCCCGAAGGTCCTGCCACCTCTTCTGGCAGTTGCGGATCCGGCGCTTGTAGACCCCCACGGACCGGACGGCCCGGACGATGTCCTTCCAGATTTCCTGCTTCCGATGGGCATTAACCTGTCAGGATGACAAAGTGAAAAGGCCATTACCACACATGCAACATATCCGTGCATGACACAGTTGTATATACATGTCTCAATCACAGGGGCACATGATGTACACAGGCAGTGCAAAGCTGCCCATGGACAGTTTGCCAGACGTCACTACATGGTATCATTGCATGGGAAGTAAAACCATGTTCAAATGCACTGTCACTGCACCATACCTGTCCAGTGCAAGTCACTACACACTATGGGGGGTGACAACTACTCAGTGAGCCTGCTAGCCAGTGGCGTGCAGACTTTCAGCCTTGCTAGTCACACAAAATGCACATTCAGAAAGGCAGTGCACAGAACACTCACCTGCTCCCCTGGTGTCCCATACAGCTTGCTGTACTGTGGAAGTAGGCTGTCCAGCAGGGCCTGGTTCTCTTCAAGGCTGAAGGCTGGGGCTCTCTCCACAGTACGTGCCATTGCAGGGTCCAGAGGGGCAGAGACAGCAGCAGTGCAGTGGCAGATGTCGTCCTGGAGCATGTAGTGCAGGCAAGTGAGCTCTCAGGGGAACAGCCAGCAATATATATGTGCTGGAGAGGCAGATACTGTCCCTTGTGTCCAAAGTGATAGGTCCAAGTCGTTTGCATCTTCTGAATCTGGCCAATCCATGGAATAGCAGCACCAAAACACGCCCACAGCATCCTTCAAATCTTCAACTTCATGACATACATGATTTTGCAACATTGTTGTGGATGACCAACTGAATTTACAGCAACCAACTCGTTCGAAATTCGAAAACGCGTCCGTTGCCAGGCAAGCCCATTGTCAATGGGTGCGCACCGATCGGTCCATTGCGGTACAACGCGTACAGGGGTACAACGCGTACCCGCACACATTGAATGCAATGGGCCGGCCGGAGGCACCGATCGGTCCATTGCAGTTCAACGCGTACAGGGGTACAACGCGTACCCGCACACATTGAATGCAATGGGCCGGCCGGAGGCACCGATCGGTCCATTGCAGTACAACGCGCACAGGGGTACAACGCGTACCCGCACACATTGAATGCAATGGGCCGGCCGGAGGCACCGATCGGTCCATTGCAGTTCAACGCGCACAGGGGTACAACGCATACCCGCACACATTGAATGCAATGGGCCGGCCGGAGGCACCGATCGGTCCATTGCAGTACAACGCGCACAGGGGTACAACGCGTACCCGCACACATTGAATGCAATGGGCCGGCCGGAGGCACCGATCGGTCCATTGCAGTACAACGCTTCACTGTACATGTGACTGGCATATGTCAGCATGCCTGTCTCAGATGGACATATGCCAGCCACAGATAGCTCCCAGGGAGTGAGGGGCACACCTACATCACGACAGCCTGTCCAAACTTTATCATAAGGCATGTAAGGCTGCATTTCCTATTGTGTGTATGTTGGTGTACATGTTGTCCTGTGGGTGTCACCTGTGGGCAGCCACCCCCAGGCTGTGCACGTGTTCATGGGGACAGGATCCTGGGTGTTACGTGTACATGACCACTGTGATGTGCAACTGTTCATATCTGTGCATGTGCCATGGTCACATTTCACGGTGGTGTATGTGTATGTCATGTCACATACCCTGTGAGTCCCATGTGGGACAGTATGTTTGAGCCAGGGTGTCCCAGTGGCACAATAGTGATGGTCCTCCACAGTCTTTGTGCATGTAGTGTTTACAATGTCTCTGATTTCATGTGCACAATGGGAGACAGTCTCCACATCCACGTTGTGTGTGCATGGACTTTGATGTTGTGCGTGTGTGTGTCACAGACGTCCATGTCTGTCCTGCCTTGGCAAGTGGGGCCACTACCTGTGGGGGTCATGGTTGTTTTGCTGTGGTGTATACATGATACTCCATGTAATGCCAGTGTCCATGTGGCATTACAGGGTCCCTGGGAATGTACCTGTCGTTGAGCTGTGGTGCCTGGGCCACATCTGTCCTCACATGTCACTGTGGGGGGTTATTGTGACACGGCAGCAGGAGATGGGAACTGTGACACGGCCTCATGATATCCAATGGGCCAACCTGGGACTAATTAATGCCACCTGTTGGACCGTGTTGACAGATGTTGGCCATGTATGTACCATACATGTCCTTCCGGTACTGCACACTTCATGTAGTTGTGCCTCATAATGATGTATGTTGGGATCTTGAGTGTGTTCAATGCCGCATATGTGGGGTGACTGACAATCTTGCTTACTTCTCCTCTGCACTGCAGGGCTCCTGCTGTCCATCGACCATTCCCAGACCTGGCAACGATGGTGGAACGGGACAGCATCCGACGGTACCGCTTCACCAGGCAGCTGATTGAGGATTTGGCAGTGCAGTTGTCCCCACATTTGCAGCCTGGCCGGCCGTATCCTACAGCGCTGACCCCCAAGGTGAAGGTGATGGCAGCCCTACACTTCTTTGCCACTGGTACCTTTCAACATACTGTGGCGACTGCTGGTGGGATGTCACAGACCATGTTGAGCCGTGTGCTCCGCGATGTTTTGGCGGCAATGTTGCTCTTCCTGAACCGGTACATCTATTTCCCTAGACTGCGACGACTCACTGACGTGAAGAGTGACTTTTATGCCCTGGGGAGGATGCCGCATGTCATTGGCTCCATTGATGGGACACATGTGGCTTTGGTACCACCACAGGCCCAGGAGCAGGCCTACCGTAACCGCAAGCACTACCACTCGGTCAATGCACTGGTGGTGTGTCTTGCAGACATGACCATCACACACGTGTGTGCCCATTTCCCTGGTTCAGCACACGATGCCTTTGTGATGAGGAGTAGTCGCATCCCCAGAATGATGGCACAGATGCAGAACCAGCGTGCCTGGCTTGTCGGTGTGTACTGACTTTGTGCCATTGTGTGTGATCTGATCTGTAGTATTCCGCCCACTTTTCCAAGTCAGCTAATGTGCACTTGTCTGTCCGTAGGTGACTCGGGATACCCCAACATGCCGTGGTTGCTGACACCCTTCAGGAACCCTGTGACACCAGCCCAGATGCGCTACAATGAGGCACATGGTCGGACCAGGAGAGTGATTGAGCGGACATTTGGTCTCCTGAAGAGCCGCTTCCACTGCCTGGACAAGACCGGAGGGTCCCTCCCATTTGCCCCTGCGAAAGTGTGCAAGATTATCATCGTCTGCTGCATGCTCCACAACCTGGCAGTGCGGAAGGAGTTGCCTCTCATCCAGGATGACAATGACCAACATCCGCCACCTGTGGAGGATCCTGGCCTGGACCACGATGCCAGTGACGATGATGATGATGATGATGATGGTGATGTCCGCACACAGCTCATCACCAACTTCTTTAGCTGAATGTGAGTATCCTGAGGTGTCATGTCAATGATGTGAGTTGGCATGATGTGTGGGTGGTGCTCTGGTGCTGTTGGAGTGTGTCCATGGGCTACTTGACTGGATGTGTGTTGCGATGTGTGCTAACAGGTGGGCTGTACTCCCCAACAGTGTTGACATGCTAACTTGGTTCTGGGTGGGTATCTTGTAACATGTATTGTGCATGAGTTTTGCTGTTATGTCCTGTACTCCAATGCTTTTGACTGTGTGTCATTTCTGTCCTTCACAGGGTACTTTCAGATTCGTTTGGTCAACTGTGTCCACCGACGACGTGATTGCACATCCAGGCTGGTAGCTGTTGTGTCCCTACAGGTGATGTGCGCCACACCCATGGACTTCCTTCCGTCTACAGTTGTTGACTGTGTGCCCGCTGCCAGGTGGGATCACCTTGCATCTGTAGTGGTTACGACATGTTGCAACTGTGTAATAAACCTGTGCTTCACTTTGTGATGTGCGTTGTCTGTGGTCACACATTTGACTGCCATTTGCTTACTGCACCTGTGGGCTACTTGACTACAACTGGGAATGGGTGTGGTGTCTGTGCATTGCACCGTCTTCCCTGGCAACATCAGTGTAGGCAATGAGTCAGATGGCCTAGGTGTGTATGTGTTGTGTAGCCCTGGTGGTGTGTCTCCCTCATGTGTGTCACGTTGCCTGTACTCACATGCCTGTGTTGTCCTTGCTGTTGCAGTTCGCATACACAGTGTAATTTTGCAGTTCATCATCCCCATAACAGCACCCACGTTGGAATCACGACAGAGGCAAGTATGGTGTATTAGTGTGTTTATTGTGATACATTTGTGTTAATAGTGCATAGGATGGGTAGTGCTGTACATAAATCTTGCAATCCCAAGTTCCTAGGTGAATTGAAAGTCCTGGTAGACAGGATCCCCAGTATCGGGGCCACAGTTGTCTGACACATTGGTCCAACTTGTACTCCCCATGCAATGTGTGGGAGTAGTGTTGCCGTCAACAGGGTGAACAGTCTGTGCACAAAGGCGAACATCCACAACAGGTTCAGGCTTCCTGGGAGTTGCGCTTGGCCATCGGCCTCTCACTTTTCCCTCCTCGGATGACCCCTCTTCTTGGGGGGGCCCCTCAAGTACAGGCTGCTGCGGTGCAGGGGACTCTCCGCCAGAGTCCTCCTCCCTCCCTGTGGCAGTTGCAGTTTGTTCGGCACCAGATGTTGTTGGCACACAGGGAGGTGTGGACTGGTTGCTGTTCATCTGGCGGAGGCATTGTAAAATGTCCCTGTGCACCGCCGTCATCTCATGCAGTGCATCCCACTTGGACTCCACGCGGGACATATGTGAGTCCACACGGGACATGTGTGACTCCACGTGGGACATGTGGGAGTCCAAGCGGGCATGATGGGCAGCCTGCTGCTGTTTCATGTCTCTGAGGAGCCCCACTACCTGGCTGAGCTCTCCGGTGCTGGACTGGTATGCATCAGCTATGCGTACCAGTTGTGGGTCATCCTGCACACCAGCAACGTCTGCAAGCAGCGACCTCTGTCTCCCACCCCTCCCACCACCCCTGCTGACATGTGAAGTGTGTGCAGTAGCACACACAGATAACCCTGGTCCACCTTGGGGATTGGTGGTGGTGGTGGTGTCCATGGCCCCAGGTTGGTCCAGGGTCCCTGTGCTGGTGTTGCTCCTTGTTCTGTCCATGTCGGCAGGGATAGTATTCGTGGTGACAGTCGTTGGAGGGGTGGGTGCAGGGGGTGCAGCTGGTGGTCCTGCTGGTGCTGCAGCTGGTGGTCCTGCTGGTGCTGCATGTTGACTTGCACCGGATGTGCCAGGTTGGTCTTCATCGTCCGAGGAGGACAGAGGCTGTACGACGCCAGTGAGCTCGGCATCCTCTTGAGCCTGGGACTGGGACTCCTCAGCGTCTGCTGCTGTGTCCCCATCATCACCTGTTTTCCGGAGACACAAAAAATGTATGTTATGTTTCTGCAGGCATCAATGGTTGACACACATGACAGTTGTGACTGTGCCTCTGGGTGCGGGCCTGTACATTGCATTGTCCTAAGTCGTCACAGTCAGGGGTTCATATTGGTGTGGCACATTGTCCTGCATCATTTGGGCATTTCTATGTATTTTCTGGGGTGTGAACATGGTCTGCATTGGTTGTGTTTGGTTGACAGCCGGCCCTCCTTCCCACCCACCCAGCCAGTCAGTTATCCCACCATGGAACGTGCTTGCGTTGCAGGGAGTGTAAGTTGTCTCTCAGGATGTCACTCAGTGGTGTCCTGCTGTTTGTTGGTGCACATTTGCCAGCAGGGCCTTGTGCTCCCCACAGCAGTAGCCAGTGTCAGCCATCTTGTGAGTCCTTCTCCACTTCCTGTGATGTGAGCATGGTTCAGGGTGGTGTTGATGGGACAGTTGTGGGGGTGACCAATATCAGTGACTACGACTCCCATCATGCTATTGCCTCCACCCCCTTCCCAGCATGCCCATGCTTCCTTCCTTTTGACTCTGCTTCCCTGTGGGGTGGGCTGGCTGTGCTGACAGGATGGCTGGGAGTGTTGTCCTGGCAGTTGTTTGGCTAAAAGTCCCAAGAGTGTCCCTGTGCTTCACACAACATAACCCAGGGTGGTGGTTCTTTGTGGGATCTTGTGTTAGGATGGGGGCATTGCATTCTACCAGGTGGGTTCTGTGGAGTTTGTGTTGGGGGTGTGTGAGGGGAGGTGCTTGTGACTATGGTCAGTGCTGCAAGTCCCCCTTCCCACCCAGCTAGCCAGATATCCCACCATGGAACGTGCTTGCATTGCAGGGAGTGTAAGTTGTCTCTCAGGATTTCATTCAGTGGTGTCCTGCTGTTTGTTGGTGCACAGTTGCCAGCAGGGCCTTGTGCTCCCCACAGCAGTAGCCAGTGTCAGCCATCTTGTGAGTCCTTCTCCACTTCCTGTGATGTGAGCATGGTTCAGGGTGGTGTTGATGGGACAGTTGTGGGGGTGAGCTATGTCTGTGACTACGACTCCCATCATGCTATTGCCTCCACCCCCCTTCCCAGCATTCCCATACTTACTTGCTTTTGTGGGGAGTTCAGTGTGTGTGGGTGTGAGAGCAATGGCAAGATGGCTGACAGTGGTGTCCTGCTGTTGGTTGGTATGCAGTACCCAGCATGCCCTTGTGCTCCCCACGACACAGCAACAGTGTCAGACATCTTTGATGGGCCTTTCCACTCTCTGTGGGATGTGCATGCGTGAGTGTGAGCTTGCTGGGCCATGTGGTGGGGGATGTAGAGCTGTGACTATGACTCCCATCATGCTATTGCCTCCTCCCCCTTCCCAGCATGCCCATGCTTCCTTCCTTTTGACTCTGCTTCCCTGTGGGGTGGGCTGGCTGTGCTGACAGGATGGCTGGGAGTGTTGTCCTGGCAGTTGTTTGGCTAGAGGTCCCAAGAGTGTCCCTGTGTTCACACAACATAACCCAGGGTGGTGGTTCTTTGTGGGATCTTGTGTTAGGATGGGGGGGATTGCATTCTACCAGGTGGGTTCTGTGGAGTTTGTGTTGGGGTATGTGTGAGGGGAGGTGCTTGTGACTATGGACAGTGCTGCAAGTCCTCCTTCCCACCCAGCTAGCCAGATATCCCACCATGGAACATGCTTGCATTGCAGGGAGTGTAAGTTGTTTCTCAGGATGTCAGTCAGTGGTGTCCTGCTGTTTGTTGGTGCACAGTTGCCAGCAGGGCCTTGTGCTCCCCACAGCAGTAGCCAGTGTCAGCCATCTTGTGAGTCCTTCTCCACTTCCTGTGATGTGAGCATGGTTCAGGGTGGTGTTGATGGGACAGTTGTGGGGGTGACCAATATCAGTGACTACGACTCCCATCATGCTATTGCCTCCACCCCCTTCCCAGCATGCCCATGCTTCCTTCCTTTTGACTCAGCTTCCCTGTGGGGTGGGCTGGCTGTGCTGACTGGATGGCTGGGAGTGTTGTCCTGGCAGTTGTTTGGCTAAAAGTCCCAAGAGTGTCCCTGTGCTTCACACAACATAACCCAGGGTGGTGGTTCTTTGTGGGATCTTGTGTTAGGATGGTGGGCATTGCATTCTACCAGGTGGGTTCTGTGGAGTTTGTGTTGGGGGGTGTGTGAGGGGAGGTGCTTGTGACTATGGTCAGTGCTGCAAGTCCCCCTTCCCACCCAGCTAGCCAGATATCCCACCATGGAACGTGCTTGCATTGCAGGGAGTGTAAGTTGTCTCTCAGGATGTCATTCAGTGGTGTCCTGCTGTTTGTTGGTGCACATTTGCCAGCAGGGCCTTGTGCTCCCCACAGCAGTAGCCAGTGTCAGCCATCTGGTGAGTCCTTCTCCACTTCCTGTGATGTGAGCATGGTTCAGGGTGGTGTTGATGGGACAGTTGTGGGGGTGACCAATATCAGTGACTACGACTCCCATCATGCTATTGCCTCCACCCCCTTCCCAGCATGCCCATGCTTCCTTCCTTTTGACTCTGCTTCCCTGTGGGGTGGGCTGGCTGTGCTGACAGGATGGCTGGGAGTGTTGTCCTGGCAGTTGTTTGGCTAAAAGTCCCAAGAGTGTCCCTGTGCTTCACACAACATAACCCAGGGTGGTGGTTCTTTGTGGGATCTTGTGTTAGGATGGTGGGCATTGCATTCTACCAGGTGGGTTCTGTGGAGTTTGTGTTGGGGGGTGTGTGAGGGGAGGTGCTTGTGACTATGGTCAGTGCTGCAAGTCCCCCTTCCCACCCAGCTAGCCAGATATCCCACCATGGAACGTGCTTGCATTGCAGGGAGTGGACGTTGTCTCTCAGGATGTCAGTCAGTGGTGTCCTGCTGTTTGTTGGTGCACAGTTGCCAGCAGGGCCTTGTGCTCCCCACAGCAGTAGCCAGTGTCAGCCATCTTGTGAGTCCTTCTCCACTTCGTGTGATGTGAGCATGGTTCAGGGTGGTGTTGATGGGACAGTTGTGGGGGTGACCAATATCAGTGACTACGACTCCCATCATGCTATTGCCTCCACCCCCTTCCCAGCATGCCCATGCTTCCTTCCTTTTGACTCAGCTTCCCTGTGGGGTGGGCTGACTGTGCTGACAGGATGGCTGGGAGTGTTGTCCTGGCAGTTGTTTGGCTAAAAGTCCCAAGAGTGTCCCTGTGCTTCACACAACATAACCCAGGGTGGTGGTTCTTTGTGGGATCTTGTGTTAGGATGGTGGGCATTGCATTCTACCAGGTGGGTTCTGTGGAGTTTGTGTTGGGGGGTGTGTGAGGGGAGGTGCTTGTGACTATGGTCAGTGCTGCAAGTCCCCCTTCCCACCCAGCTAGCCAGATATCCCACCATGGAACGTGCTTGCATTGCAGGGAGTGTAAGTTGTCTCTCAGGATGTCATTCAGTGGTGTCCTGCTGTTTGTTGGTGCACATTTGCCAGCAGGGCCTTGTGCTCCCCACAGCAGTAGCCAGTGTCAGCCATCTTGTGAGTCCTTCTCCACTTCCTGTGATGTGAGCATGGTTCAGGGTGGTGTTGATGGGACAGTTGGGGGGCAATATGTGTGACTGCGACTCCCATGATGCTATTGGCTACACTGACTTGGCCAGCATACACAGGATTCCTTCCTTTGAGTGGTCTTCACTGTGTGTTGGTGTTGTTGTGGTGGCTACATGTGTGGATGTGTTTGTTAGTTCTATTTGTGCCACTGCCTAGCTGTAGTTGTAGTTGTGTTTGTACATGTGTTGGCACAGTTGGATGTGACTTTTTGATGGCATGTGTTGTGTTTATCTGACTGACATACACATTTTGGGATGATTCTGTTCTGGTTGCTGTGTAATTGCTATGAGTGCATGGTTTGACTCTCCCTTGACAGTGATGTGTGTGTTTTGTGGCAGTATATTGTGTACATTTGTTGTGTACTCACCAGGCTCTGGGATGTCCTCTAGTCCATATACGCTCACTGGCGGAAGGATGGCCCGCACCTTCTCCTCCCAGGGCCTGAGGTATATTGGCTTGGCAGGAGGGCCACTGCCGGTGTGTTGGCTGTTGATGTAGTCTTTCTTCAGCAGGTCCCGTACCCTCCTGCGCACGTCATACCACCTGTTCTGGATGTCGGTCTTTGTGCGCCGACATGGTGATTGTGCGTTCACCCTGTTGATGATCCTCTCCCACATCTTGGTTTTCTGGGAGATGGGGGTCTGTTGGACCAGTGTGCCAAACAGCTGTGGCTCTACCCTGAGGATCTCGTCTACCATGACTTCCAATTCACTATCTAGGAACTTGGGATTCTTCTTGGGGGGCATGGTGATGGGTGGTGATGGTGAGTGATGTGTGTGTTGGTGTGCAGGTGAGGGTGTGTGAGTGTGTGTTTTGCTGGGTGTATGTGAGGTAGGTATTTGTTGGTGTGCTGATGGTGTGTGGCTTGTGTGAGGGATGAGCTGTGGGTGTGTGGTTGCTTTCTCTTGGGTGCTGGCAGTGGAATGGCATTTGCAAAGGCTCATGGTTGTGATTTGTGTCCTTTATATAGGTGGAGTTGTGGGTGTGTCTTTGTTCTCTGTCCCCACCCCACCCAGTATTTATTGGCTTGGTAATTGCTTGTTTGGCCTTTTTTGGGGTGTTTTTTCCTTTGTGCTGTTTGTGTATGTTGGAAACGTTCTTGTGACCGAGTCGGACCCTGCATTTGTCTCGTACGGTGTTCTCCGTTTCGTTCGCGCTGTGTTTGTGCAGTTTTCTATGCTGCGTACGCGTCGGTCGCGGTGTTTTGTGTTGCTTCGGCTCGGTTTTGGATGCGTGTCGGTCGTACGGCTTGGCCTCCGTCCGACTCGCTCGTGGTTTTCGCGTCTTGCATCGTACTTTGCGGTTTGGAGTTCGCGTGTACGTTTCGGTCGGATTTGTTCCGGGTACGTGTCGGTCGGTTGGATTCGCGTGTTTTTCCGGCCGAATTGCTGTTTTCCGTGCGGCTCGGTCGGTCGACTTGGTTTCGGTACATGTTGGTCGGAGTTTTCACGCCTTGCATCGTACTTGGCGTGTCGGGCGCCACGGGTACGTGTCGGTCGGTATTATTTCCGGATCCGAGTCGGTCGGTGCTTTTTCCGGCCCGAATCGGAATCGACCCCATTATGTTTGCCCTGAGAACAGCAAGCATGGGGTCCAGCAACCAAACAAAGGGGCAGATTTACAAGCCCCTTACGACACATTTGCGCCACCATTGCGTCACTTCTGTGACGCAGCGACGTCGTAAACAATGCACCACGTTGCAACATATTTACAACGTGACGCATCTGGGGAGATGCGTCACGTTGTAAAGCCCTGTGCTACATTATACCTGCATCAGGTATAATGTATGCAGGGTGGGCGTTCCGTCTCAAGAAAGCCTTGTAAACGTGACGCAGTGAAATCTACAAGATTTCACTGAGTCACTTTTACGACGCCGCTGCGTCAATACCTTACGCCTGCTTGGAGCAGGCGTGAGGAGTGACGCAGCACAATAAGTATAGGCCGCCCCTGAGCATTGCTGGAGTTGTGTCACGCTTGCGACACGACACCAGCAATGCGCTGCCCTTACGACAAAAGATGCAACACGCATCTGTCTATACTTGCGCCACGGTGCGCCGCATTGTAAATGCAACGCATCCGTGGTGGCGCAAGGGTATTTTTGCATGTCGCATCTTTACTGGCGCATCCCTGCTAATATGCAGAGATGCGCCAGTCCTTGTAAATCTGCCCCAGAGACTCTCAGTAATCCTCGCCTCAAGCTCACTATAAAGTTATGGCTACAAAAACAAAATGAAACAACATTTGGAAGCGCCATACAAAATTCAACGTGTGCGCCTACAATTATTCTGTTAATTAATGCATTCTATATAAAACCATTCCCGAGCTGCACATGCGGCAGATTTTGTGCTCTGTGAAAAGTTTCAATGCGGAATGGTGGGAGGTATTTTGAGTCCTTTTTTACATTTTTAACAAGTCATTCTTCTCCAGATAAATACTGATTAGCTATATTGGAGAACAAATGCACACAATAGACTACCCTTTCATTTTGGAAAAACATTGCTCTAACTGAACAAAAGCGTGGAAAAAATAAAATGAGTGAGATACAAAGGCAAATGGGGAAGAAAGAGAGAATACGAATGGAAACAAGGAGGAAAAGAGAATCGTAGAAAAAAGTACATGGAGAGGAATAATAGGAAGAGGGAGTTGGAAGACCAGGAGAATCAGAGCTATCACAGAGGGGAGATGAAAGTGCAGACAATGAAAAACAGGATCAGCTGAGAGAGGTATGCGCAAAATCGAAGTTAAAAGAAAGTAGCAGCTACAGGAAATTCATGCAGGGAAATCAGTTCTGGCAACCAAACAGGTGGGCAGAAAGGTAGGAAAAGCAAGAGCTTCTGAAGGAAATACAAATACAGGGACTAACGAGGGGAGGAGCAGACAGAAAGAATGCAGGAAGGGCAGGACCAGCTCTAGAAAGAAGAGCAGTTAAGGAAAACACCTGAGAGCAGCACAATTTCGCATGGGTCTGTCCCTTGTCCAATGTCAGTAGTTATATGGCCAGGTACTGCCGATTCACCCTACCCCTAGACATACCTTTTACCTGCTCACTTGTTGACCTTGGGGAACCACATACCCTCCACTTTCTCCCCAAGGCAGCCGCAATGGAAAATCAACACACAGTGGTTTGGATTAGGGGTCGTAAAAACCCTGGCCGTATTTTATTATTAAACATAACAAAAACATTAACTTTCATATTTACATTATTTTATAATATGCAGAAAAGTTCATTCCATTACATTGATATGTCCAGCTTTACATTGACATGTGTAGCATTCCAGTTGGCTAACCTTAACCTGTTTCTAATATATAGCCATTCCTGTCTTAAGCTAGATGTTCAACAATCAAGCCTTTTCTGCGTATCCCTGTTTGAGCCTACGCCAAGGTCAATGACTGGTCCAAGAATCGTGCTAGGGCCCACACTCCTACCCCAGTGTCTTGCGCAGGGGGCCCAGTTTGCCAGAGGTTACCTCCCCCAGGCACCCCCTACGCCCTCAAAATTATCTCCAAGGGGCTGTGGTGCCATGCCAAGTTTCCTGCGCCACTGCGCTTGTGTGGAAGTTGGCCAAAAATGCCTACCGGAAGCAGAACTTCCCCTCCCCCTGCACCCTTCCAGCCTACCAGCTGTACCTGCCCCCTGGAGTTCCAAGAGAGACCAACTGTCCCCCCAGGCATCCTCATTTGACAATGGTGATGCCTACTAAGGACCGAAAAAATATGCCCACCAATCATGACCTTACCGCCACAGGCCAGCATAGTTGACCGACTATTTGGCCCGCCCTCTCATCTACAATGTCATGCCCTGCTCCATGCTTCTTCTAACCAAGCTAACAGGTTTTCAGATAAATTTCATTTTCAATTTGGACAGATGTGTGCCATCCGGCAGCAACAACCTTTCACCCCTGATGCACCCATGTGTGATTGTCCGCAATCGTGGGGAACAGAACCAATTATCAATACGCTTATCAAATCCTTTTTTGACCGCGTGGTACAAAGCCCAAAACAGACTGACCCCCCACCACTGGACAATGTGTGACCATGCTATCACCATCTGCGGGCATCGTCTTGCCAGCCAACCTACCTCGGTGATCAGTGTTTCCACCATACCTTCCCTACCCAGGTGAACCAGCTCATTGCCCCCCAAATGCCAAATTACTGCAGCTGGGGCATGTGTACCCTGTCAAATATACACCCCAACATGTCCCTTAGTTGACCCAGATGTATACCCCCGTGGTCATGAACGAAACATTGAAACCTGCCTGCTGTGTCCAACGTGCATAGTTGCCTGCAAAGAAAAATAGTTTCAGACTGCTTACATATGAGTGGCCAACTAACCACACTTCCCTCTCCTCTCGCCCCCAGGCGGGTACCTGGCTGTGATGGGATCTGACGACGGATAAACCGCTGCAAGCTTCCACCTTTCGGGACAGGACATGGAAACTGCAAACCAAACCGACATAAAAGACTGTCAGTAACACATAGCAAAATTTCCTGCAAAGAGAAATTGCTTCAATCCGCACACATATGATTGATCCACTAATCATACGCCACCTGTAAACAGAATCTCCCCCCTGAATGCATCCATGTGAGATGGTGTGGGGTTCCAGGAACCTAACCAACTTATCTATCCCTTTATTAGGTTTCTTTGACAGAATTGTTCCAGTTCCAGTCCCAGACCGAATCACCCCCTGCCACTGCAATCATGAGATGGTGTGAACCCCCCCTCCTACCGGAGTGACTTGCGCAGGGGGCCCTGATGGTTATCTCCCCCGGCACCCCCTAGGCCCTACACGCCATCTCTAAAAAGGCTGTGCCGACATGCCAAGTGTTTCGTGCCACTGTGCCTGTGTGGGGGTTGGCCCATAATGCCTACCGGAAGTGGAACTTCCCCTCTCCCCGCACCCTTCCATTGCTCCTGTGCATCCATTGCTAACAGTGTATATGACTAGGTCGGGGCTCTTACTCTTAAAAATCCTCAATCCACCTCCCCCGGGCACCCCCATACACCCATTTTTTACATGGGTAGGTCCCACCTTTCATGAGGACCCGACTCACCAACCATACCGGCTGTACTTGTGAAGGGGGCCCGTCTGCCTGCTAGGATACCTCCCTCAGGCACCCCCATACACCCATCTTCCGCCCTCCCGGGGCCTGTGTTTAGCTTGTGCCAACTGCGCATGGGCGGGTGAGGTCTGCAGTCCTGCACCCGTATCTCTGTAACCCCCTCTGCGCCCACAGAAAATGACAAAGTATACAGCTACTGTCCAAGAAACTCCTTGCACCTTACACTTTGTCAATGCCTCACGTGTTAGCGGCCCTTCCCCGGGATCCTTGGAAAGTCGCTCTCGCGTTCACCGAAGACAACCAATGAGGTACCCAGTTGCTGTTTCCACTCCTCCCCCTTTTCATTTGCACGGACCGGAGGATACAACAAAAGGAGAAAGAAGTTAGGGGCAAACTACCAATAGGATTAAGCTCACCTATTATTTTGTAGCTGTCCGAGCCCAACACACCAGGCCTTTGCACCTCTGTCCCAGTGGACAGCAATATTACTGCCACTGCGGTTATCATGAAAGGTAAGGGACAAAA
Organism: Calotriton arnoldi; assembly: GCA_963921515.1. NCBI lineage: Eukaryota > Metazoa > Chordata > Amphibia > Caudata > Salamandridae > Calotriton > Calotriton arnoldi. The sequence goes on from CAWUFW010008280.1 coordinate 572,189, forward strand.
GCTATAGACCGCATCATAGCGCCCATAACCAACCCCGGCCAACTGACGACCCCTCTTCAGTCAGAACCAGACTAATAAACAGGGCGGAAACAAACTTTTATTACCCATCTACTAAAGTTGACCTCTCGCCACAAAAAATCCACGAGGGTCATGCAGCAGTCTCTTAGATCAGACTACTGTCCGCAGGATGATTCCTCATTAATGCAACTGAAAACTGTCCGTTGTATCAAGCCTTGACTCCTACACTTCCCACAACAGACTTTGTAACTTTGCAAACCCGCAGCCTTAACTAGGTAGGCCACGGTCCAATAAACCTGCATTTATCTTAAGATGACAGCGGAGACTTGTACCGACATGTATGATTCATTGTAGGAAACCTATTCCTCGTCACTCTAGAAATGGCCCCACCTCGATCATGGCTAGCCCCGAAAGGAATGAAGAGAAACCTATATTCCCCCCTAGGTGTAAGGGGCATCCACATGGAGACAAACCCATCGGTGCAGGCCCCCCCAGGATTAGAACGCTGCCTCCCTGACCGGAGGGATAAGGGGCACTTTTTACCCTGTGTTATTTGGAGAATCCGAGGAGGAGATCACGGGGTGCCAAAATTAATTGTCACAGGTGCCACCAGCGCCAAAGCTGGCCTTGGTCAACCCAAGCACAGAGTAGCATGCAATTGGTCTGGAATGTGCCTCAGTGCCTGTAGCCAGTGGAACGCACCACACAAAAGGGACCACAATCCTACAAAGAAACAGACAGGAGGCGCGGACAAAGAAGCCACAGTGCGTTACAGAAAGACAAACAAGGCATCACGAAACATTATGAACCCCCTCCGAGGTGACCATACAGATGCGTCTAAGGAAGCAACTGAGAATGAACGAATATGAGTGAACGAATAAATGCAAGAACAAGGAGTGCCAAACCTGACCTGACTGGGAGATCCCGGCTCAACGAGTGAGCCACTAGGGACTTGAGCACTAAAAGACAAGAGCTCAGTGCGCACTAACACTCTTACAACGTCTGCTTCATGCAGTAAGACTTGCCTGTCGCTGAGCAAGATCATTTACCCAGTGAATAAAGTTTAGGACCTATGCGGAGTCAGCTCTCTGTGGCCCAGCCCACCACCCTTTCATTGTCGCTGAACGGTGAAAGTTTCACCGGTTCTCACAGATTTTACACAAATCCACTCCTGGTAGCCTGCACCTCACAGGCATTGTAGCAGCCGTTCAGTGCTGCAAAAACAAAATAGTGGGGGGTTATCAATAACCACCAGAGCTAGAGGCGCACACTTTCGGCGACTGATTATGACTTAAAACACGTACCAGTGCCCTCCTCAGGAAGCCATCGCAGCTTACACCCACTATTGCTACTGTCAGCTCTGCCAAAGACAGTATCAGCACAACTGACCATCACGCTCCTACGAGAGTGACAATCAGGGCCGGACTGGCTACCGTGCGTTTTGGAATGCTGCCGAGCTGGGGGCTGATTTCGTTGATGGGGACCTGCGTGTGCTGAACGAAATTTGTTTTGCTTTGTTTATTTCGAAGCACACGCAGGTCTCCATCAACGAAATTAGCCCCCACCGCAGTGACATCAGCCCCCAGCTCAGCAGCATGCCAAAACGCCCGGTAGCCAGTCCGGCCCTGGTGACAATTCACACTTCACCTTATCCAAGCCCCAAAGCAATAAGCCTGGCTTGGTGGCTGGTATTAGCTGTTTTAACAGCTTATTGAATTAGTAATCAACTGCTGTGCCGCTCATCCTTACATTGCAATAAAACTGCGCCACCACATGGTCGCCGTCATAAGTGCCAGTGTGGACAATTAAGTGCTGGTGCAAAGCACCAAAAGCCACCCGCTCAAATTAGGCACTGCTCAGCACCAGACCAACGTCTGGGCATAGCCCTCATACCTGGAGCATCACAGTTAGGAAAACAAGAAAGAAGGTTGGAATTAATTAAAATCCTCTCAGCAATGGCTGGAACTGCATGGCAGGTAAAGCATAATGGTCTGGAATGTGCCCAAGTAATTACCAACGTCTGGAGTCAATTCAAGTCCTCCAACCCACTGCCATTCTGCTTCCCAGCACTGGATGAACACGTTAGTGGACCTGCAGCAGAGCACATGTGTATCTGCTCGGATCCAAGCCTTCCTGCTTTTGCGTGTTCTGTCCTTGTAATAGTATTTATATAGCGCTTACTACTCCTGCCGGTGAAAGGTGGCCTACTGAGCTCCAGAAGGGGGAAAGGGCTAGTGTGCATCCTCCCCCCAACTAGAGAGTCCTAAGAGCTAATCTGCCCCCGAAGTGACATATAACCGACCTTCTTTGGAGATGACCTAAAATCGGTGCGCGCGAGCAACCAGCAATTTACCGCTATCGTATCTATGGCGATAACAATTCCAACAGTGTCTCTGCTGTGCCACATGTGTCAAACTGCGCAGAATCGCGCCTGTAAGGCCACAAGCTGGCCTTCAGCATGAGCAGCAGCAATAACACAAAATTGAAGCCAGGAAACCCAAGGAAAACAACCTTGTCATGTGAGAGACAAGAGGTCAAGTGACACCCAAGGTACCGCACATGCCCAAGAAAACAAGACCTGCATCACGAAGAGGGCAGCAGTATGATCAACGTGGTTCTAACATATCCTGCAACTTGCCAAACACAAGCGATCACAGCACCGGTCAAGGAAATCCTTGGCATCTGCCAAGTCAGGATAAGTGCCAACTAGAATAGCTTGCTAAAGGCTGTCCTCATCTAAGGTGAATATCACTCTATAGGGCAGAGCACGATCCGAGCAGCAGAATGAGGAGAAAGAACCTCCTGGTCACAGGAACTACACGTGGATTGCACTCGAGAAAATCAAGGATGCAAAGACCTCCATTAAAGACCACAACTAACTTTTCACGGTGAAAATGGGGAGAAACGCACATCTGCTTAGCCTCGACCATGTTCAAGAAATCTGCCTGATCAATGCGTTACAGAATCTGAGCCTCAACTCGGGCACCTGCTTTATTTTTATAATTACATTTCATGAAACCATTACTTTTCATGAAACCCCGCAAGATGAAAGGCACGAGGTGCAGCAATGAAGAGACTGCTTGATGCTGGCCGGCCCCTTTTTCCCAGAAATTACATTCCATTAACCTGGCACAGCCTGTGCCTTCAGGGACTGCACCACGGCCCTGCACATTTGCACAGAGTCCTCTGTAGGAGGCCCTCCATATTCTAACAATACTTACAATTCTCTCAAAGGTCCTCGAGGATGTACAACCAGCAAGGAAATGCGTGGACCCTCCGGACTGGAGCCGCTTCCGCGCGCGATACACCGCGGGTCGGGTGAGTACAACCCGCGCAGCTCCCAGTCCACCGGCCATGCCGATGTTGCCACGCCGCCGCCACGTCCATGATAAGTTGACTGCCCTCCATCCTGGAAAGCTCCCTACCGAGACGACCTGCACAAATGAAAAAAGAAAGAAAATGTGATGCGGTCTCCGACCTGGAGACCGTTGCCTTGATGATCCGGCTTTGGAGCGGCGGCTCGAAAAGGACAACCGCCGCTCCCAAGCCCCTTTTATCTAACTCTGCGGGAAACCGACTAAATCCGGCTTCCCGATTGTGTTACCCCACACGACCCAGAAGCACTTGAAATGCTTCCGGGTCGCCTACTGCTTGTGCCCAATCACGGGGAGGAGGCGAGGCCGGACACCGCCGACCGCATCACAAATGCACGATGCCCGCCCCCACCTCCAGTCTGGGGACCGGCACAACCGCCATAATCTGCAGCGTGCCAGAGTATGATTGGCACCTCCGCATTCCAGTCCTAACTTTTTTTTCCACTGTGATACATGTGGTCTCAAGGCTGGCTTTTAGGGTTGGGCAACCGGTGCAGCTGCACCTGACACTATCCTTAGGAAGTGCTGCATTTAGAATTTACTTATGGGTTTAAAAGCACCTGCTGCAGAGTTTCTTGTGTGTCCAGACATTTACAGTTAACAATAAAAATGTATGGATATCTTTGGTGATTAATGTTCCTGCTGGAGAGAGAGCTTGGAGATTTTTTAGTGGCAGTTTTTATTAATAAAATGTAGTGCAGAGTGTTAATATGCCAGCTGCAAAGAACGTGTATCATGCAGATCACAGAACTGTCTTTTATGTGTATAGCCCAGTGGGTTACTGCTTTTTTCACAGAGATCAATTTGTTTCTTGTAGTTCATAAGTTATAATTCTAGCATAGCACAGTGACCTATGAACTGTCATTAAAGAGTTGCATGCAAAGTGCACAGTATAAGTTAGAATGTTATATGCCTTTTCCCCAGTCTTTCATTATCCTAATGTTGCTAAAAACAGGTTTGTTTGGATAGAAATACATTCTTATTAGTAAAGCCAACCCCAAGCACTTTGGAACATTTAAAATCCTGAGTTTGTGCTTCTCTAGGTCAAACACTCTTAAGGTATACTGCCTACTAGTATGGATGAGGTGATTCCTACACATTTAGTCCTCTTTGCCCTATGTAACATTTTCTATAGACTGATTTACACACGTACCATTCATTGTGCCAGTATAGTGTGTGTGTGTGATGTAAAGTGCTCTGAACCCCTACTCTGGTATGATTAGTGCTATAAAAGAAATAAAATGTATGTGAAAGCAGTGGTGGCTCCTCCGCTAAGGTGGAGGAGCGACATCCCACTGCTTTTCACTGTGTAAGAAAAGGAAAAATGAAATGATAATAACTGATGTTATTACCATTTATTTGTTACTGCTGCGGCGTCCTGGCAGGGTGGGGCGGTTCTGCTCTGCTGACTGAGCGGGGGAGAAGTGGTTTGCACTCCCTAAGTGCGCATGAATGTTTGGCCGGCCATCTAGGGCCGGCCAAACACTCATGCGCACTTAGCATGTTCTCCACCCAGGCTGCATTACAGCCTGGGTGGAGAACCAGCCCAGGCTCCCATTCCCTGGCTGAGTGCTGAACCACGGCGTTCTGACTAATCACAACCCTGCATGGCAGTGTTGTGATTGGCCATGGGGAGTCTGGGAGCTTGGATGCTTCCTGCTTCCTGTTTGCACAGAAGAAGCCAGGAAAAGGATGGAGAAGATGGAGGAGAGACGGCGGCCGGATGGCCAGTAAGTGATTTTTTTTTTTTACACCCCCTCTTCCCCATCTCCGCCCCACTGCTGTTTCCCAGGAGCAGCCGCCACAGAGTGAAAGAGGGTTGATAGAGCACCATGCTCTCGTAAAAATTGTAGGGGTGCATCATAATCATTGTTAGTTCGCACCCGCATATATCTCGACATATATAAATGAGTGGCTGGTAAAATGTAGTTTTAACTTGCATTATTAGAGTGAATAAGAGAGTAGTTGTGTTATTAGAACTACGAAAATGTAATGCTTAATTGAAATGTGTTTAAAAATGATGCATAGATGATTTAGTTCAGGTGTAGTTAAAGATGCAGTAGTTAACGTGTATGATATTACATTGCACGTGTAGTTTACGTTTTGCATATGAAATATATGAACTTTTGCTTAAAGAAGTAATAAGAATCGTGTGTTTAAATTGTGTAAAGGCCTGACTGCATATACGTAAAGGGAAGGCCTGATTCGTTCTTATGTTAGCTTATTTTGTAGGCAGAGAAGGTTCTCTTGGAAAGGCTCTCTGGGCACAGTTGGTAGATTCGTGCAGAGGGAAAGTTGTTGAAACGTATCTTCTGTTGCAGGTGCAAGGACACATGCCTTGTTAGCGAAAGACTGGCTCTTTGTTTCACGAGTTAGGGTGGTGGGAGGCATTGAGATGGGAGTATACTGGAATGTAGGGATGATACTTTCAGCGGAGAAGGTGCCTGGGATCAAAGGTCATCGTAACCGTCCTGGATGAAGTAAGAGTTCGATGGAAAAGTACGAGAAGGAAGACCTGGCCGAAGAGGCGTGACAAGGGTGTGTTCAATTGTATGTGGATTTTCTATTAGGGACAGTGCCCCGAGGGGGGAGACACAGAGGAGGTAGAGGAGACCAGAGAGAAGGGCAAGAGAGAGAGAGAGATCTATTAGGAAGGAGCATCTTAGAACGAGCTTGAAATGCTAAGTGAGTGCACTTCTTAGGAAGTCTTCACAGCTGACACCTTTTCTTTTACTCTTGCCTGGGAAGTTCGTTAAGTAGGTATGTCACCTTAGTGATAGAGTAGGGACAGCTAATGGTTATGCTTATTTAAGTAAATGAAGAATAATATAGAGATCGGAGCAGTTATCGCTTGTCTAATACTTCTGGAGCTAACGATTCTTCTTATCCTGAGTCGGATGAGACTCCTGCGTAAGATGCTATTTGTATTAGTGCCCATCTATTTCTTTAACCTCGTGTTGAGGTGCTTGCACGTGCAGTTATTCTTGGCTGTAATAAACCCACAAAATTGAATTCGGAGTCAGTGGTCTTTTAAGGTAAAACTGGATTCAAAAATTGTCACATAGATGAAAAGGATTTTCTTCCCTTCACACTATTTAGCAGGTAAAAAGATCCTGGCGACCTAAAGATTCCTCAAGGTGATAAGATAAGTATCAGCGTTATCAGTTGGTAGCAGAGTAGGATGGTTTCCTCTGATAGTAAGGGGAGATCTAGATTAGGATAAGAGATTATTTACCCCATAGAGCCCGAGTGATGGTGATCCAGTGGATCGTAAGAGGAGGACGACGGTGGTTGATGAGAACTGACGGAGAGTGACGGTACGGCGGAAGTAGCAGTTTGTGGTAGAGTGAGTATGAACAGGGTGATGCTTGTTAGATTGCAGTGTTTAATGGTTGTGTGATGTCTTTCGGAGTTGGAATAAGAGTCGTGTGATTGAGGATCGGACCGTGAGCGCGCGCGGGACCGAGAGATTTGATTCGATATCCCAGGATAAAATATTGTGGTGTAGAAGACACCCAGAGCTGAGATTGTTGACCAGAGGTTGTGGGGGTCATGAGACGTCGTTGATTAACCCACTGAAGATAGGGAGCATATGTGTGAGTGTGTGAATAACCGGCGCTGGTCGTAGGTTGTTGTGTGCGGAACATTGAGTGTTTGGATCCTATCAATTGTGTCAGAGGTGATTGTCCGGTCGTTCGCGGACAGACAGTTGCCAGATTGAGGTCAACAGTTTCGAGAGGCTGTTCGGTCATTGGTGGACCGACAGTCAGAGAGGTAATTGTCCAGTAGGACGGACAATTGCTTCAGAGTGTGACTGGGACACGTGCGAGCGAGAACGAGTGAATTAGGAAGGAGGGGAACTGCTGCGAGCGGAGGAAGAGTGACGTCAGACAGTGCCGCGCTGCAATAGGCCGGTTGGTGTGAGCCGCGCTGGCATTGGTGGATTGAAATCAGGAAGTAAAAACGAAATTGTGTGCTAACGGAAATCTGCTTTATCATGAAATGTTTCAAAGTTTTACGAGAACTCTGTAGAGGTGATAGACATGTGGTTACTCGGGGAGGAGAGGAGGCCCCCCCCCCGAGGATACGCCAGCACATTACATGGCTAAGAATGTAGGATTACATACTATAATTTGGCTTGAGAATTGGCATAAAATGACAGAAGGAGAAGAAGAATTGACTTTCCCATGCTATGGTACTTTCAGGTTGGAAGTGTTATATCAGTTGAAATCTGTGATGTCTTCCTTGCGACAGCTACCTAGACCTACACAGTTTGAAGCTTTACATGCATGGATTAGAGCATCGTACGACAGGAAGAGAGACAAAAGCCAGGAAAGGGCGAAGAAGTCGATCAGGGCATTCCAAGATGCGAGATGGGATGCACTGGAGAAAAGATGGAGAGTGGAGACAATTGAGGGGGACAGATTATACCCGTTGCTGGAGAAAACGGGAGGTACGCAGGGAAAAAGCATTGAGGAAGATGACAGTGATACGGATGACAGCTTGTTAGACAGGCTGCTGGCAGAAATACCACCTCCATTAAATCCAGAATATAGCGAAGGAAATTCGATTGTGGCAGGAGGGATGGACGAGTCGCACAATCAGACAAAAATGAGAGTAGTGGGAACAATCTCCACAGGAACGGAGGGGGTCGGAGCCCAGTCTTCCATGGGGAGTATGCGGTTACCGGACTCCCTGACGGTACCTGTTACCATTGGTCCTATAGTATCGGTATATGACCCAGATCGAGTAAGTGAAGGAAGTCCAATGCAGACGACAGGGAGAGAGGGGATCAGTGTTGGAGGGAATGGCGTAGGCGTACAATTGGTTCGTTCCCCAAAGCCCGTAGAAGCGAGCACGCCACTGCCAGCCACCGCAGACTCCTCTAGTGGACAGGTGGACGAGAGAATGTGGGCACCACCTGTAAGGAATCAGAGCGATAGGATGCCAAGAGATGTGGAGCAAGACAGCTCAGGAGACAGACCAGGTTCCAGGAATACAATAGAAGAGAACAAGTCACGAGAACAAAGCAATGATTATGACGAGCGGAATGGTGCGGCTTGTCAAGAAATACTGAGGAGTGCAGTGAAGGCGAGGTTGTTGGATGTAGTGAGACTGAAGGCAGAGGTAGGCGAAATGATTAGTGGGAACCTGCCTTTAGAGAGAGTAGAGATCTATGAGCCAGACGAGCTGCTTTTTGTGGCAAAGGACATGACTCGTAAAGCAAGGGCCGCACATGAGAAATTGACAGAATTGGCTAAGAAATATGAGGTGGATTCGAATAAAACAAAATCGTTGCAAGGATCACATAAGTTGCAATATAGTGATCAAGAACTGAAGGAGAAAAGGGTCACAGGATTAAGGATGCATACTAAAGACCTGATTGTAGAGATGCGTATATGGATAATGTTGAATAAATGGGAGGAAAGGTGGTCAAAGAAGAAGATTGCCAAAAAGACTGTAGGAGAAATGCCGCCTCCGGGGGGAGGGGCGACGGGCATAGGGAACTATCCTTTACGGGAAGTACAGAACGGAGGGTACGTGCATGTGCCGTGGAGTAGAGGTGACTTGGCTGCGTTTACAAATGATTTTCCTCGGCTGAGGGAAAAACCCGTAGAGTGGTACAAACAGGTTGAGCGTTTCGTTAAAATCTCGAAGGTACTATGGACTGATTTGAACACTTTGTTTGATATAGTGGTACCAGGAGATTTGTGGACAGCTTGTAAAATTGCAGTTGAGTGGCCGACCTTTGAACCTGAAAGGGATGCTGTTACAAATGGTCTGTCACCCATTGTCATGAAAAAATTTGAGCAAGTGATTACATGGTTGAAGCTGAAGATTTCACCTCAAGACATCGATTGGGTTAAGATAGATCAAACTGTGCAGGAACCCAAGGAGACAGTGCATGAGTATTATGAAAGACACTTGCAAGCTTTTAAACAGTATAGCGGATTAGATGCCTTGGACCCCAAGGATATGGGACAGTTTGTCTCAAAGTTTGTCTTGGGATTGAGACCAGAGGTCAGCCTCATGATACAGCACCATTTGATCTGTTGGCAAAACAAGCCGGTAGATGAAATCTTGTGGTATGCGAGGTACTGTAGCGATGAAGTAGACTCAAAGCACCGGAAGCTAAAGGACAAGCTGATGCTCATTCAGATGCAGACAGCTCAGGTCCAGCCTAGTGGAGGGACGCTGGGAAGGAGACAGGGAAATTATCAAGGGAACCAAAATGGGCAAGGACAGGGAAAAGGGAAACCTATAGATCCCAAGATGGGGATGGATGTGGCGACATTGAAGAAGACCACTGCGTGTCATCTTTGTCATCAGATTGGACATTGGAAGCGCGAGTGTCCCTTGAACCCAGCCAACCAGGTGCAGCAGGAGGTAGAAGTGGTTCAGGCACCTGTGCCGGAGGTAGTTAATACTGTGATGAGGCCCAGATCGATGAAAGGGGGGACGTATAACCCACAAGTGCAGGTCCCCCAGCCACCAAGAATTTTGCAAGGAATGCGGACCTACCAGCAGATGCCCCTTTTCGAAGGGTATGATGAGTATAGTCCAGACCCGTTGGCCTGACGGTGCTTGAGGGGGGAGGAAGATTGCACGCTTGGAGCAGTCTTGGAGGTAGACCAGAGAGGACCTTTTGTGGAGGCGGACATTGATGGTCATCCTACCACTCTTTTGGTTGACACTGGTGCTACCCGGTCTACTGTAAGATCAGCAGTAGTCCCCAACCTACCCCTCTCAGGACAATCGATCCAAGTTGTTGGAGTGGCGAACAAAAGGATAACTAGCCCATTGACCGAACCGATTCCAGTGAGGATAGGATCCTTCCTAGCTAAACACCAGTTTGTGGTGTGCGATACTAGTCCAGTTTGTCTTTTGGGAAGAGATCTGTTATGTAAATTAAACTGCACTATTTATTGCACACCTAGGGGAGTAGAGGTTCAGACGAAGGATGACGATGCCACCTTCAAAGTTGCCAATCAGCACTTGTGTATAGAAATGTACCCAGTGGTGACAGTGGAAGAACTTCCACTGGATTTGAGAGACTCTGTGTCACAAGAGGTGTGGGACTTTACGGGAGAAGAGATCGGACTAATCAAGGGGGTTGAACCTGTGCAGATCCAGGTGAAACAGAATGTTGAATTCCCTAGCACGCCCCAGTACAATCTGTCGCCTGAAACGATCGCAGGGATTAGGCCTGTAATCGAGTCTATGATCAAGCAAGGCATTCTGAAGGAGATAGGAGGTAGCCCATGTAATTCACCCATCATGGGACTACAAAAACCTAGCGGGAAGTTCAGGATTGTGCAAGACCTGCGACTGGTTAACACAATAGTTATCCCATGTTGTCCAGTGGTACCGAATCCATCAGTGATACTGTTTCAGATCCCGTGCGAAGCCGAGTGGTTTACTGTCATTGATTTGTGTCAAGCATTCTTCTCGATACCGCTCCACGAGGAAAGCCAATTTCTTTTTGCTTTCCGGCTGGAAAATCGCGTGTTAATGTGGTGTCGTATCCCTCAGGGGTATACAGAGAGTCCATCAATCTTTAATCAGATCTTGAAGAAGAATCTTGAGAGTCTCGTTTTGCCACAGAACTCAGTTCTTGTGCAGTACATAGATGACCTACTTGTGGCATCGGAAACAGAAGATGCTTGCAGGATAGACACGATAGCCCTACTGAATCATCTGGCAGAGAATGGACACAAGGTGTCCCTGAACAAACTGCAGTACTGTCTGACCGAAGTACAGTATTTGGGTCACAGATTAGAAAAAGGCAAGAGGAAGGTGTCACCAGACCGAATTGAGGCAATAATGAACATGGCAGTGCCCACCACTCAGAGAGAAGTCAGGATGTTTTTGGGAATGGTCGGCTATTGTCGTCAGTGGATTCCCAGTTTTTCCTTGAGAGCAAAGCCGTTGCAGAGGCTTACGCACAAGGATGTGAGTGATCCGGTACCATGGGATGAGGAGTGCTTGGTGTCATTCCTAAGACTGAGAGAGGATTTGTGCAGCGCACCAGCTTTGGGAATGCCGGATTACAACAAGGCTTTCTCACTGTTCTGTTGTGAGAGGGAGGGTTGTGCATTAGCGGTCTTAGCTCAGAATCATGGAAGTGTCCGTAGACCAGTTGCCTACTTTTCAACTACTCTAGATCCAGTAGCTTCTGCATTGCCCGGATGTCTCAGATCCGTTGCTGCAACAGGTGTCAGCATTGAAAGATGTGAAAGCATTTTAATGGGTCATCCTTTGACAGTTTATGTGCCACACTCGGTTGAATTGTTGATGACCAGGACTAAGACTCAGCACCTAACGAATAACAGGTTAACAAGGTTTGAGCAAGTCATACTTACCGCAGAGAATGTGACTCTGAAAAGGTGCTCTGTCTTAAACCCTGCGACATTAATGCCCATACCGAATGTAGATGATGAAGATTGTGCGGACCATGATTGTCTTGATGTGACTGAACTGTGCACCAAACCGAGACCTGACATTGTCGATGAACCACTGACTGACCCAGATGAAATTTTCTTTGTCGATGGTTCATGTCTAAGAGACAGTGTCGGCCAATTAAAAGCAGCGTTTGCTGTATGTACAATTTCAGGAGTGGTTGAGGCCGCTTGCCTAGAAGGAGTACACTCCGCGCAGGTAGCTGAGATCATTGCCTTGACTCGTGCCTGTTTGGCCGCTGATCAAATCCGAATCACGATCTACATGGACAGCCAGTATGGGTTCGGTGTGGTTCATGACTTCGGACAGTTATGATCACAGAGGGGATTCTTGACATCATCTGGTTCACCCATTAGGAATGGAGAACATGTAAGACAGCTGCTAGATGCATTGCAATGTCCGAAGGAAATCGCAGTTGTCAAGTGCACTGCGCATGGAAAGGGAGAGGATTTTGTGTCTTTGGGAATTAATTATGCGGACGAAGTCGCCCGCTTCTGTGCAGAACAAGGATGTATATTTACAGAGGGTTACACAGGAGAGAGCCAAGAAAGAACTGAGCTCAACATGATGTTGGCCATGGCAGACACTTGGGAGGAACTCAAGCGACTGCAGGATGAGGTGACAGATCAAGAACGGAATGGATGGGTCAAAGCAGGATGTGAAAGAGGGGATGTGGATGTTTGGGTTTCCAGTGATGGGAGAGCTGTACTGCCAGAGAATATGCTGAGCCCCATGGCGAGACTAATACATGGACCGGTACATCTTGGTAGAGAGGCAATGATGCGTGTGTTTAGACAAACGTGGTATAACCCACGATTTTGTGCGATTGCTGAAGCAGTTTGTCAGAGGTGTGTTACGTGTCAACAGATGAATGCTGGAAAGAAAACCTTGAGTCACATTGGGAGGTCAGGAGGACCCTTCAATAAGATGCAGCTAGATTTTGTAGAAATGCCTAAGTGCAATGGGTTGAGGTACATTCTGGTGGTGGTTGTGTGTATTCTCACGGTGGTTGGAGGCTTACCCAACACGCAGGTGTGACACCCTCACAGTGGCTAAGTTATTGTTGAGGGAACTCATCCCGAGGTTTGGTTTTCCAACCTCTTTGGAATCAGATAGAGGAACACACTTCCACAGTGAAATTATGAAGCTGCTTTGTGCGGCACTGAATGTGGATCAAAGATTGCATTGCAGTTATCGACCAGAGGCTTCTGGGATAGTGGAACAGGTTAATGGAACCTTGAAGGCAAGAATGGCAAAAATGTGTTCATCAACGTCTCTGAAGTGGCCTGACGCACTGCCACTTGTGCTAATGAGTATTCGCAGTGTCCCCGACAGGAGAACTGGGTTGTCCCCTCATGAGATTTTGATGGGAAGGGCAATGCAGTTGCCAGCAGTACCGGCTACAGCATTGATAAACATCACTGATGACTTGATTCTCGATTACTGTAAAGGACTATCTAATGTGGTCCGTTCTGTGTCCCAGCAGGTACAAGCTGCAGCTGTTCCGGCCTCGAGTGATCTGTGCCACGACCTGTGTCCAGGCGACTGGGTGCTTGTCCGAAAGCACGTGAGGAAGAGCTGTCTGGATGTTCGGTGGCAAGGCCCGTACCAGGAGATACTGGTTACGAACACAGCAGTGAAGTGTGGAGGATTGCCGAACTGGGTGCATGCTTCCCATACCCGCAGAGTTTCAGCACCCTCAGAAGAAACAGCTCCTCTCGTAAATGAAAATCCAGCTGATGTGGCAGGGCCACATGAGAGGACAAGTCAAGCTGTGAGGGCCGCTGATGCAGCTGGTTGTGCACCAGAGCAAGCAGAAGGGGGTTCCGACAACCAGAACCCCGACTCTGACTCGGAAGACAGAAGTGGTGCAGTGGGTGGAGTGGAGTCAAATTCAGCAGAAGAAGGAAGTGGTGCACAGGGTATAGAAGGGGAAGGCAGAAGAACGATCAGAATTGAGGAGGCTTGGCCTGAGAGACAGAGGCGACTGAACCTGAGGTTGGCACCCGAAAGAGATCTTGCTCCAGTGTCTGAAACGTCTGAATCGGAAGTGAGTGACGGAGAGCAGGCTCAAGAGGGTCGAAGAAGGTCGAAAAGAACAAGAGTGCCTTGCCAGAGATACGCTACTCCTGAGTGGACTTACGCAGTGACTGATGCAGGGGGTAGTGAGTTCGGGGAGGCTGAGGTCCGTGCAGGTGGTCAGCAAGAGCCCGAACGTGGTGCTGAAGGTGGTGCTGTTAATACCAGGGCTCGAAGTCGAAGGAATACTGACCCTCACAGTTCCGAATCCCCCGCTTCTGAGTAAGGTTCGAGAATTCGTTCTGCATCGACTCGAATTTCCGTCTTTTGGATTTGAGCCGTTTTCACATGAAATGATAATTCTTCACCTTGAACTTTTGTATCATGTTTTAGAAGCGCTTGCAGATGATCTTATCGTGGATGAAATATAACCTGTTGTAAATAAAAAGTCTAAAGAAGAAGGTAACCTAGATCCGAGTGGAAGAAGAAAAAACGTAGGGACTTTCCACCGAAGAGGAACGAAACCTTAGGGAAGTCTTTTTCTGGACTATGTAAATAAGACACTGTTGTTCAAAAGGGGATTTCCAGAGGTTTTGAAGTGTTTCTTGAACTGGTTAAGCAAGTCACATGAGGAGAAGACGGAGACTTTTGAGTGTTCATTGCTGAAACTAATAACTTTTGAGAACTTTCGGGACCATGGAGGCTGGAGATCCACGTCGTAGATCCAAGTTGATTGTAGGCACATTTATAGGGGGTGTGATAGTTTCTATAATCATAGTAGTTGTAGTTTCATATGTAGTTCCACCCGAGCTAGCAGTGGAGCGGGTGCCAGGAACACCTACACCTACTACACCTAGCAAAAAGGAGGGAAACATAGGAGCTGACAGAGCTTTGTTAATGGAAGAGAGTCGTAGGTTGCATGTAGATTTGTCTAGAAGTGATTTTAAGCTTAATGCATATGCCAAGCTGCCATATGAGTATGTAGATGCGATGGATGCGAAAGATTGCTATGTATGTATGCAGTTGCCAGCTTCAGTGGATGAGTGTATTAGATATCACCATCTTCCACTGACGTATGGGATTTCATGTAGTCTGTTGCTTAGTATATTTTATGGAAGAGGTCAGTTTGAGTATTTCTTTTCCAATTATGATGCAGTGCTTCCTGAAGTTCCAGCTTACAAACATTTGAATAAATACGACTATTATAAGTCAGAAGATAGGCTTAGGAAGTATTTCATACCGTCCTTGGAATTAGATACCGCATATGCTCACCGACATACGTTGACGTGCACATTGTCAGATGTAGAGAAGAAGTTCGTAGATCAGGTAGAAGATAGATATAGAAAATTTTAACACAGATACGAGACGAAGGAGATAGTCCAGTAGATTGGACCGAAGAGGAAAGATTGCACCGAACAAAAGGAAGTTATGGTCCTATAGCATTGGATATGGGCCAAAGGGGAAAGCTGTGTGTGAGATGTTATCAGACCTATCATGAAAAGGTCCCGGTGGGACAGAGTACGTGTGATCATGTTTTCACCATGGAAGATTCAGCAAATAATTTTCTGCAAGGCCCTGTACAAGTGATACCTACGGTGTATTTTGTGTGCGGAAGGAATGCTTATGTGAGGTTGCCAGCGAACTGGTATGGTACATGTTACTTGGGAATAATATTTCCAAAGATTTACCATGCGGAGGATTTGGAGCTTTTGGAAGGTGGAAAGCATTCAAGAGTGAGGAGAGGTGCGAGTGCAGGGGCTGTAGTGGGAGATATTTTTGGAGCAATGATACCAAGTTTAGGAGTAATCTTGAATGATGTAAAGAGCCGGAGATTGGCGACTGTGATAGATGAACTATCAATGAATACAGCAAATTCATTGATACTTGTGCATGGAGAGATGTTATCGATAAGGACAATGGTTTTGCAGAATCGCCTTGCTTTGGATGTCCTATTGGCAAAAGAGGGCAGAGTCTGTAAAATGTTGAAGGTTCAAGAGTGCTGCACTTATATACCAGACCACAGCAAGGATCTGGAGAAATATATAAGTAACATCACTACGATCCATACGAAAATAGCGGATTTGACTGAAGAGGGAGTTTGGGAGAAAGTTGGCAAAGGATTTGGTCAAGTAGGGAGCTGGTTTGCGAGTTTGGGAAAGGGATTCCTTGGCTATGTTCTGAGACCTCTCATTATTGTGGTGGTTGGTGAGGTTTGTCTGTGGGGTCTGATCAGAGCATACAAGTGATATCGAGCAGGCAGAGTTGAGAGGGCCTTGAGAGAAAATGAGACTAGAATGGCTAGACTGCAGGACAGTCACTATCGAAACATTAAGAGTTTGGAGAGATTCCGACAGGGAAGAATGGCAACAAGTTCTGTTTAGGTCGGTTCTTTCTCCAAGGGAGTTGAAAGGATGTGATGACAGGAGTCATCAAAGGGGGGAACTGATAGAGCGCCATGCTCTCGTAAAAATTGTAGGGGTGCATCATAATCATCGTTAGTTCGCACCCGCATATATCTCGACATATATAAATGAGTGGCTGGTAAAATGTAGATTTAACTTGCATTATTAGAGTGAATAAGAGAGTAGTTGTGTTATTAGAACTACGAAAATGTAATGCTTAATTGAAATGTGTTTAAAAATGATGCATAGATGATTTAGTTCAGGTGTAGTTAAAGATGCAGTAGTTAACGTGTATGATAATACATTGCACGTGTAGTTTACGTTTTGCATATGAAATATATGAACCTTTGCTTAAAGAAGTAATAAGAATCGTGTGTTTAAATTGTGTAAAGGCCTGACTGCATATACGTAAAGGGAAGGCCTGATTCGTTCTTATGTTAGCTTATTTTGTAGGCAGAGAAGGTTCTCTTGGAAAGGCTCTCTGGGCACAGTTGGTAGATTCGTGCAGAGGGAAAGTTGTTGAAACGTATCTTCTGTTGCAGGTGCAAGGACACATGCCTCATTAGCGAAAGACTGGCTCTTTGTTTCACAAGTTAGGGTGGTGGGAGGCATTGAGATGGGAGTATACTGGAATGTAGGGATGATACTTTCAGCGGAGAAGGTGCCTGGGACTCAAGGTCATCGTAACCGTCCTGGATGAAGTAAGAGTTCGATGGAAAAGTACGAGAAGGAAGACCTGGCCGAATAGGCGTGACAAGGGTGTGTTCAATTGTATGTGGATTTTCTAGCAAGGGGGGAGACACAGAGGAGGTATAGGAGACCAGAGAGAAGGGCAAGAGAGAGAGAGATCTATTAGGAAGGAGCATCTTAGAACGAGCTCGAAATGCTAAGTGAGTGCACTTCTTAGAAAGTCTTCACAGCTGACACCTTTTCTTTTACTCTTGCCTGGGAAGTTCGTTAAGTAGGTATGTCACCTTAGTGATAGAGTAGGGACAGCTAATGGTTATACTTATTTAAGTAAATGAAGAATAATATAGAGATCGGAGCAGTTATCGCTTGTCTAATACTTCTGGAGCTAACGATTCTTCTTATCCTGAGTCGGATGAGACTCCTGCGTAAGATGCTATTTGTATTAGTGCCCATCTATTTCTTTAACCTCGTGTTGAGGTGCTTGCACGTGCAGTTATTCTTGGCTGTAATAAACCCACAAAATTGAATTCGGAGTCAGTGGTCTTTTAAGGTAAAACTGGATTCAAAAATTGTCACATAGATGAAAAGGATTTTCTTCCCTTCACACTATTCAGCAGGTAAAAAGATCCTGGCGACCTGAAGATTCCTCAAGGTGATAAGATAAGAATCAGCGTTATCAGGGTCTATGGACATGTGAGGGGCACCGTTGAGGGAGTTACTGAGGGGATCTGTGGAGAAGGTCATGGAGGAGGGGGTGCCAAAAAAGGTTTTTGTACTGGGCACTACCAGTGAGAAATCCAGCTCTGTGTGGTCCCACGTTTGTAATGTGAAAAAGGGTTCAATGAGCAAAACTTGCCAGCTGCTGCATTGATTTAGAGATTTAGGGGCACCTAACTGCTCTGTGTTACCGGGAAAGGGCAAGAGTGCACCATATTCATTACAATACTGTGCATTCCTGTCCTTTCCCCTGCACTGGCGCACAATGCGCTGCCTAGCGCCGACGCAGGCACCCTTGTACCATGGTGCAAGGGTGACTGCATTGCATGCAGGATTACCTGCACACTTAAGTGCCCAGCCAAAGAGTAGAGGAGAGAATTGGGGAGAGAATGTGGCCTAACGGCTAGGGCGGTCAACCTCGGAGCTGGGAAACTGGGTTCAAGTCTCGACAGGGACGCTCAACCTTCTGTGATTCTGGGCAAATCACTTAATCTCCCCATGCCTAACAAAAATGAATGTGTCCGTCTGTGATGTAACTGGTGCTCATGTAAAGCGTTCTGATAATAACGGGTCTAGTTCGCGCTATATAACTCCACAAAAAAAAAGGGTAAGGATTTGCCACCTATATTCTAATTCAGTGGTCATGCATGGATAAGCATAAAACTGTCAATTTCTTCTGGGTGCACCAGGATCTGCTGAGTAAGGTCGCTCAAACTTAGCAAAGTATTAGCTACTTATACTGAATTCAAATGTTCAGTTCCCACAAGGGGTATGTCCAGTAATACAGGAATTATGTGGATGAGAGAATCACATCATGTAGCAAATTTGACTAAATGATGCGACAAGAAGCATAATTATACTGGGTAATACAACATATTTTGTAGAAGTTACCTCACTGTTTTATCATGTTTATACATGATAACACTTTCTGGCAAACATTTAAACTTATTAATATCAACCTACCACCTAAACAAAGCAATTTTCAGTTGAAAGATGGGCATTTAATCTTTGTAAAAGGCCTTCCATTGTGTGGCAACCTGTGTGGCAGCATTATAATAACTTTTGAATCTTTTCAGCTACAATTTTTTGATAAAATATGTGAATTTTGCAGTAGATGATGGATTATGTGGCAAGTGCAGAAAATGTAGAGCTATGCAGAAAATCCTGCAGCCGTAGACTCATCTAGTTCTACTGACCCTGGTTATGCCTCATCCCACCCAAATCCTTCTGATATTACACCCAGATTGTTCCAACGCAAATAGAATGCGGTGACAGAGTGTACACTCTCCAGTATCACACTCCATCTGTCACCTATGAGATATGTCTATGACAGTTTTTAACCATTTTACTGGCTCTGTGTGCAGCAGACAGATCAACGTTTATATAATGACATTGAATACGGTGTATAGAGGCATACAATGGCCTTGTTGCTATAGAGCCACAAATTATACAGCCTTCTATGCACAAGTTGTACACCCTGTAAATACAGCGTGATCTATTTTCAGGATGTATTAGTATCCAATAGGCACCTTATTCCTCTTTGCACTCCTCTGAATGTTGGGGGATAATGCACTAACAACACATTATGCCATATTCCGAGTCCCGGAAATAGTGCACATGCGCTATTTAACTGCACTAAGTTTGACTTGGCAAAAATTTGTCAATAGTATGTAAATTGAATGAGGAGGGGGTGTCAGTAATTCCACACACCTGCTCTTAATTTTTTAAATATACTTTGATGGCACCAGAATCCTGTTGCTGTGAGGAGAGGATTTCAACAATAACCAGTGTAAATGATGTGTCAGTGATAAAGTTCCCTAAAATTTAGTTGAAAATATTGAAGAAATGTTTGCCCGTTCTCCAATCCTACATGGAGAGGTCTATATCAAGGTCTAAATTGGGTGGCAAATCTCTGCAGCGCAAATGCTGGTTCTTCTCACAGGTAACAGATTGTGTTCATAGGTAAATTGAAGTGCATATACCTAGCAAGCACAATGTGCATTCAACTTTCAATAAGCACAAAGTATTAAGACAGGTTTAAAAAGAGGGGCACAGATTTACTAACATTTTCTGTTTGGCTTGTATCACCTTTTTTGACACAACCCTGATGCAAAATGTACATCGGATTTACTAAGGCAGGCAAAGAAAGCCCAGTTTACGTGGCCTTTCATGGTTCAGTAAAAAAAAAAGCAATGCAAGGCAGAGCATAGCACTGCCTTGCATTACCTTTTATTGGGGAGCTGTTCCATGGGTGGACCATGGGCATTTCCGTGCATCCGCTCATGGACTTTGAGGCAAACTCAGTTACTAAAGTCTGAAAAACCTTGTTTTGCTACAAAAAGGTGCACCAACCTGAGGCTGGTGTAAGGAGGAGACATATTGTTATTTTTCCTCATTATTACCTCTTTGGGTGTATCCCACATTCTAACACAAAAACTATTTGGACCACAATGCAGGTACCCTTGCATCGTTGTGCAAGGGTGCCTGTGTTGGTGCTATGCTGCCACAAGTGCTCCAGTGCAAGGAGAGAGCAGAAGTGTGCCATATCTTTGTAAATAAGCTGTAATTCTTCTCTCTCCCTTTCACCCAACGCAGTGCAGCAAGTTCTCTTGCTGCATTGCTTTGAGTGATAGTTTAGTAGATGCAGGCCTAAGGGTGTGCAAAAGTGTTTCAAGTAATAAACTGAAGTTTTGGGAAAATGAAGCAAAATTAAGTGTTAATGCGCAAAATGCAAACCTGTCATTCAGTACTATGAGTCAGATGTACGAAATTCTTATTTTGCATTTCCTAAATGGCCATTTCCACCTATGGGACAAATAGTAAATTGTTTGCATTTCCTAAATTGCGATTTCCTAGTAGGAAATCGCAATTTAGGAAATACAAACCCAAGGGTGCCTCTTGGCTTAAGGACCCCCTGGAGGCACCCCAAAATTCATAGTGCACATTAAGTGCACATATGCCCTAAGGGCATGTGTGCTTCATGTCACATCAAAAATGCATTTTTAAATGCATTTTTTAATTTTGCACATGGGTACCATCGACTTTAAGTCAATGGCAATGGCATTTCCTAAATGCCCAGTTTGCATTTAGGAAATGCTTTGTACATGCGCTTTAGAAATCGCAAATAGGTAGTCGGTTTTTGCAATTTCCATCGGGTAGAAATCGCGAATTGCGACCGGTTTTAGGCCTTTGTACATATGAAAAGGCTATTTTGCATTTCTTAATGGGCCGAGATTGCGATTCGGCCCGTTAAGAAATACAAAAAGCTTTCGTACACCTGTCCCTATAATTCAGATGAAAAAACCAACCGCATGTCAACTTTTGATGCAAGGATTAATTTTATGCTAAAAAAGCATGAAAAACACAATTGATAGAAGCAACAACTGCTCATGCTCTGGTTGATCACATTGGTCCAGAACTGCTGTGCTATAATTTTGCTGTAGACTATTTACATGAGATGGCATAATGGCATATATTCTGGAATTTTGGAATTACATAAATGACACCAGTTTAATTTAAATTTCACCTGGGCCTACTAAAATCTATGGCTGCATGCTTTCTCACTTTGTTTCAAAATGCGCCAAGCTTTAATGAATCCAATGTACAGATCTGGAACTAATGTACTGTGCTCAACTTAAACATAACGTGTAGGCTGGCAAAAAGGTAAATAGGTATGTGTAACAAATGTTATTCAGCAATAAAATGGAGAACACTTTTTCCCGACTATGATAGCAAAGTTTCACAACTACCAAAGGTCAGCCAATGTTTTATTTTGTGGTTATATCAAACCAAATGAGACGGCCAAGCTATATAGCTATCTGACACAGAAGTGTCTGGCACTTGAAAGTTTATCTAGAAAACCCTCACACACCAACCTGGTTGGTGTCATGCTTCATCATCGGGTCCCAGCTGAGTAGCCGAATGCTACTCAGCTGTGCTGCAACACCTGATTACAGTGGAGCGGGTTGTACTGTTAGTGCATGTGATGAAGTAAATGTGAAACTAAAAATACCTCTGGGATTCTACCTGTTAATTATTTTATTCCCAGTGATCCAGGGTATATTAAAAACAAGAGAGTGGGTAATTTACTGAGTGTAATGCTTATATCTCAGTATTATCCATTGCTGGTCAACATGTTTCAGCCCGCTTAGGAAATTGCTGGGGCTTTCTTCAGGACCTCTCATATAAAGTGCTAGGTGAGTGAAGTGAAAAAAAGTGAGTGGTAAAAATGAACCACGTGTTAAAGCATTTTTAGTACTCACGCTAAGGAGTACCATACATGCTAAGAGGACTAACCGTACTCAGGGTCCTCACAATGGGCTAGTACACTACTAGTATGACTGGCTCACACTTCTGATCCTGGGATGGGGAGCCATTTAAGTCACGTACTTTCGTGTCATGGTCTCTCCCGCTGCACAACCTATTGCGGTATCCTCAGGAACAGGCTATTTTGTGGTTAAACATGTGGTATGTGTGTTTAGTATTTTTAGGAGGCAGTTGTTATGGGTTGTTTTATAATCTAACTGCCCTCTTTAAAAAAAAAGGCTGCTGTGAAAATATTGTAATGTAAACATCAATTGTGCACGAAACGTTTTAATTACAAACAAAAGACGAAACAAAATATAAATGTGACTCAGCTACAGGAGGAACCTGGAATATTTACCTGGGCATGAATTTATTTCTACATTTAACATTGATTTTCCACACTTCTTTTTGGTTCGTTTTAGCTGGCAAGCAATGCTAAAATATTCAGTACAATCCCCAATACAAAACAAGTATTCCCTTGACGTGTATACATGCATTTAGCTTGCACAAGTTTGTTCCAGTTGTAAACAATATTCTTTTGCCCGATATATCGGGAGTTATGTTATAGCTTTTAACAGCTTCTTTTGAAAGATTCACTCCTATTCAAAGACCGATTAGACCACCTAACAGGTGATGGGTGAAGACTGTGCAGAGTATAAACGCCCAGGTGTTAGCACCTTTGAACTCTTCCAGACACTTATGTTGTTTGTAGCGTGTATGATCTATCATTCAGTCATTCATTTGCTTTTCAAAAACAAGTAGCTGGTGACTGACTGACTGCAGCAGACGAGGACGCATTTTATAGTGCCGAGCAAATCTGAACTGTGAAGGATTATTCCAGAGTGGCTCCTTTTTTCTTGGTGGTCTTGTCAGTTCGCCCATATTTCTGTGATACCTTTTAGCCATACATTTTAATTGCTCTAACCTATGTAGTTATATATTTTGATGTTCTTTTTTAAGGCAGTGATTAACATTATTATAAATGCTTGAGTAGAAAGTTATCACAGGGAAAATTCCAAAGGCAAAATATATATAGACTGAGTTTAGCTGTAAACAGTCTGTATCTTATTTTAATCACGAAATATATTGTATCTTAATATGTTTTGTTATGGTTTTCAGCAGACCGTTGTCAAATCTTCCTACACGCTTTGCACATTTTTCCACATATTTGGACTGCCTCTTCTGATTCGTAGTGAGGCGCTGTGTACAGTGTCTGAAAATAGACTGTTTTCCATAAAGTGTATATTTTAATATTCGAAGATGAAATCAAACTAGATGTATTTTATTTTTATACACTCTACATAATGCCAGGCGATGTCACATGGCAAATAGTAGAAATTCCTAATTAAGATTTTGCTGTGGCTACAAAATCATAAATTTTCAGTGGTCTGTGTAGCTTTTTTAATTCACAGTATGACAGAACAAACTGAATAGTGAATCCTGCAGCAGCAAAAACAAATACAAATGCATTTTGACATCTGAAGCACTTCCCTCTAAGCAGTGGTTGAAGTGCATTAAAGAAAGTATGGGAACTGTGATGCTGCCCGCAATGGGGGCGGGGTAAGTGAGCGTGGGGGCAGGGTCAACGGCATGGCTAAAGAAAACAAACTATTTTGTAACTTTTTTCGCTCTTTCACCTTTAGGTACCTACATACAAAGTAACGCAGACATTAAAAAAAAAAATGCAAGTGTAGTTAGTCATTGGGAAGTGCACTATTGTAGATTCTGAAATCTGTATTAGTGTTATTGTACTGCGGAAGTCCACGTCTGTAACCAGAGAGCCAAAAAATGGAATCCTGGATGGTGCAGTGGAGAGTAGTGATTTGGGCATGATTAATGCTAAGAGGTCCCAGTCTGTGACAGAAAGCATTGTGCATGTGTAAGTCATTATTTTAAACTTGCATTACACACAATACAAGATAGGCTGCTACATAATGCGCAAAAAGGTTTAAGATGAAAAAGTGCTTCCAAAATATAAATTTTAGTGATGCCCAGACTGTAAATAGTGCAGATTTTTTTAAAACACACACTATATAGCTCAGCTGGTAACTCCATTGAAATACGACTCGAAAAGAATAAATCTTTGTCATCACGAAGCTTCAAGTGAATCCATCAATTAAAGCCAATACCGGTGTCCATGCACCCTTTACTTTTGCAGATTGACTTGTTGTGCATATTTACATTTCTTTCAGGGAAGCAGGCACCCTGGCAAGAAGGCAGTTTACAGCACAGGAGACTCCCTGCCTTACACACCAGCTGAAGCATTTCAGCTCTTAACCGTCCCAGTACTGTTGTCTTTTCATAAAAAGTAGGGGAACTGTTTTTCTTAAACTAAAAAACATATAGGCGCGTCTTGCTCCTCAGATCCCGCCCACTTCGACCACTGCCTCTGTTACATATGGTTAACGCATTATATATATCATATGTATCATCAACCCTGATACTCTGAATCATGTTACTTCTTAACTGTTCCCAAAAGAGGACCTGATTGACAATGCCATTTCAACCTGTAAGTTAAACCTAAACCTGTGATTGACCTTTTTTTGCATGTAAAGGAATCCTTACGATTAAATAAAATAATTTTACAGTTCTCTCAAGGCATTGTGGCCAGTGACAAATATGGCAGCTGCTTTTTTTTTTAGATGATCCTGCAACACATGGGAAGATACAATTGCAGGAGACTGAAAGCACTACCATCTGGCCCTGAGAGTCACATCAACACAATGAGTTATCGATGGCAGTACAAAAAGCCCCCCTCCAACATAGCAAGATGAGAGTGAGATGGCCACCTAAGGTTCATAGAGTGGAGATCACCTTTGGGAATCAGGCTGCTCCAGAGATTCAAAAGGGTGAGGTATCCTGAAGATTGACAGCCGCAACTTGGTTTCCTGGCTGCAGTTGACTGAATCATAGCCAGAATGGTCTTGGAGAGCCCAGCTGTGCTATGATATGCAAGAACCTGAGAGGGCACGACTGTAGCTGCGGAGAGAGGGTGGAGGATATGTGAGGTGGTGAAGGTTCTTCTGAGTGGTGGATGTTGGTTTGACATGCCACTGGAGGTTAAGAAAATTTGAGAACATGTCTTGAGGTCTACAAATTGGATGGAATGAGACAATACTCACACACGGAACTCCAGTGGACTTGTTGCATACATTAAGGGGAACACATTATGGCTGAAGCATAAGATTTTCAGGAGGCAACCAGCGGAGGTGAAGTCAATCAATCAATCTATCAGGATTTGTAAAGCGCAGCTTATCACCCAACAGGGTATACAGGCGCTTGCAGGTCCCAGTGGCTCAATCGAACAGCCAGGTCTTGGGGCACTTTGGAATTCTGGAAGTGAGGTGATGGTCCAGAGTGTTGTGGGGAGGCTGTTCCAAGTCAGGCGGAGGTTATTGTAGGGGGTTGTTGGTTGTGTAGAGCCTTGTGTGTGTGGGTCAGAAGCTTGAATTGGCAAATCTTCTGTACAGGGACCCAGTTGAGGTGGGGTGTGACTTGGGTTCGCATTGGGGAAGGTTGAGGACGAGTCTGGCTGCTGCGTTCTGATGTGAATCAGCAGGGGATCCAGAGCATGTGACAAAAGGCAAAGTTTTCCTTCCCAGGAAATACTGGCGTGCTGAGGGTGAGGCATGACCCAGACCACCTGTGCTATTTGGATCTATCACAATGGATGCAGTGTCTCTCAGACATCTAAAATAGTGAGGCACTGCAGCAGAGGAGAGGACTGTAGTGCTTGGATAGGTGCCACACAACTGATTGCACTCATGCAGTGATGGGGACAGGGCCTTAAAGTCTGAGGGATGGAATAGATGTAGCATAGGGTTCCTGAAAGAATATATGTAAGACTATGTCATTGGCCCCTTAGGACTTAGCAGAACTGTGAAGATGCAAAAGAGCCCCAGAGGAAGACAGTATAGAGGAGCTACAAGACACTGGAGGTCTTTGAACCATACGCTGTTCGTGGTTTTATAGTGAGACAGATGGCTGTGCATTGCATGGGGTTTGCTGAAGGTCCTGGGTTGCGGCCAGGCCCAACACACAACTGCCCATAGGCAGCCACTCCCTCCCATGCAAGGCCTTTGGCCGTATATGGGTTGGCCACTGAGCCTGGCCTGCAGCAAAGCTTGGTGCCCACGACCCGCAGAGTGCCGGCCCTGCTACATATGGCCTTTGGCAAGACTCTCTCAAGAGCACAGGGGGCAACACTTGCTCCTGCAAGAGTTCCACTGGATCACGGCACTGCAAAAAATTCAATTTGGTGACAAGGGTTATGCTAGGCAGTGTTCTCCCTTCCCCTTGTTTTGATTGGCCCCTTGATGAGTAATTCGGCTGGCAAGCTCAATGGGATGCACTTGCACTTTGTGAGTGGTACAGAAACCTGAGAAGACTGTGTGCAGAATTGCAGGCACCCCCACATTTAAAGTGTTACTCTGAAGAAGGAAAAACATCTTGCAACACATTTCTAGAGATACTCAGCACTGGCTGCACCAATAATGGTGAAAACTAAAGAATTTCAACTGAATTGAGTGATATATATCAAGCACTGCAATTACTATAATGCATCTGGGCAAATTGTGTGCTTGTATATATATTTTACCTAATGATGGTCACCAGTGGATAGTGATAGTTAGGACCCCGTCTCAGTATGAGATCAATTTTTGTATTTGCTAGATCACTATCTGATGAATCTTCACAAACCTTTGAAAAAGAATCTCAACCACCTGGGCTTCTTCCGGGAAACTTCCGGGGTGATCCGGCAAGCGGGCACCGATAAAAAGAGGGGATACCAAAAGAGGTGTTCCCCATTCATATTTCCATAGGAAAATTAGATACATGTACAGCAAAAACAGTTGAACAGAATGACACCATATTTGGCAGAAAACTAGTCCTTAGTCCAGAAAGCGTGTTTTTTGTGATTTGGTGTAAACATATTCAATAGATTTTGAGAAATTAGGGTTACAAATATCGATATTTAATGCTGCCGAGGATGCGCAGAGCTCACATATCTCTAGATATGATCCGATGGGCTGCCACAACATCCAAAAAGATGTGGTAGTAGCCATCATAGTACTCGGGGACTCAGTCCCCTGTCCCAGGAGAAAGTTTAAAAAAACAAATGGGGGCGGGTTAGAGATACCCTGCCCCCTAGGCCTGGTGTGGGCTTCCTCCCTGAGGCCAAAAATGTCAATTTCTTTTCATTGATGCAGCAGATATGAAGAGGATCCACCGATCCACAGCTCCAATAAAGAAATGGAAGTCTCTTGCCTTCTACGAACCCCACCCCCACCCACGGTGAGCCAGGGTTCAGGGAGCGAAACATTTAATTTTTGGGGGGAGTGCGGCCCCATTCCCTAGGTCTTTGTGAGGCCCCTGGGATAACATCCCCAGGGCTGATAATCATATATTTGCGATGGTATTGTGCAGTCTCCTCCCCATGCCTGTTAGAGGCTCTGGGGCAAAACATTTATATTAAGGGGAGGGGGCTCATGGATCCCCTCTCCAAGCCTCTATGAGGCTCCTTGGACCCCATCCATTTGGGGTTGTTAGCAAATTCAGGGGACAGGGGCTGGCAGCGCCTATCCCCTAGCCACAGTAATGACCCAGGGACCCCTATTCCATGGGGCTGTTATCAGTTTGATGGGAGGGGGGAATGCAGTCCTCTTCCTGACCCTAGTTTGGTAACAAGGACACCGTCCCCTGGGGCCCAATCTAAGCTGTGTCCTTGGAACCGAGTTCTCACAGGACACTGCAGTTGCATGCCCAGGAGAGTGCGAGCATACTAAGCCCGGGAGAGCGCAGCAGCCCCCCCAGCAACAGCAATAAAGAA